>OX376219.1:19830989-21030989 GCA_947364205.1 Agrochola lota
TTTTTTATCATAACTAACCGTTTTTAAATCTAGTATCATGACTGAAATATTTTTTATTCGTTTATTACGATATTCTTAATGATCATAAACCTGATTATACTTGTTAAACCTCTTAATTATCATAGCTCGTTATAAATTAATTACCTAAATATACAGAAATAGGCACATTTATGGGTTCGCACGCGCGTTTGGAAAAAAAGTGGCCTTTGTAATTTGCAAAAAGCATATTGACCCGGTACAACATACAAAAAAAAAAAATTGTTTAACTAGGTAAGAAGACCAGAATTAAGTCCATGGGAAAATAACGTTTGTTATTTACATGAATAAAGTAGGTAAATAGGTGTGCACTTTTTGAATAACAAATGTCAAGTATTGAAATTCGTAATTTATCGCGAAATATCAATGATCCCATTTACTTGTTCAAATATTCGACAAAGGTAAAAAAAAATACTCCTTAACATATATATTTATCTAGCATAATTAAAATAACAAGTTACTGTACCTTTTTATCTATATTAAAAAAAACGAAATATTTTAAAGTAGATACGGAAGTTGAAATTCAAACAAGTTTTTTCATGAATTTATTCAGTTAATTAAACCAGTACAACACCATCTTAACATAAAAACATAAAAGATATTAATATTGCCAATTTTTTTTGTATATAATTTAATTAAAACTAACATGGAACAGTGGACTCTCCCTAGCATATTTTCTCTCACAGAACACCAGAAAAATATAAGCATAAATTTACTCCATTCATCTGCAAACATCACATTCAGGGTTGGCAGTCAGAAGGGCGTTGAGCATCTTCAAAGTACGACACACTGGGGATTCAGCTCTGGCACCAGTTTTAAGATGACGGTTGCGCAAACAGAGTGCCGGCGTCTCGGACGGTGTCCAATGTTTTTGTCGGGCACAAATAGTCGGGAGGAAAGGCCATAGAGCTCTGGCAGTTTAAACTTCCCCGTAAGGTTTTACAGGCTACCGTGAGCTGATCGAGGCCTCTTCCGAGTTAAAGCCCAACATCCCTAAAAGATACATAAAGGGAAAGATATCGTATAACCTTTGGAAGAAGCAATTTAGAAAAGTTTTCCTGGACCTTTTCAAGCATCAGTGTTTCGGCCACGGTATAAGGGTGCCAAACACAGGCGCTGGACTCGAGATTACTTCGAAATAGAGCGGTGTACAAGTGCCTAACAACATTAAGTTTGCGGAAGTCACGAGCATATCGAAAAAAAAAATCCCAGGTGGCTTAAAGACTCCTTCGCAAGGGTAGAAACCTGAACTCTAAAAGTAAGACGAGAAGAATTACATTTGGAAATCGCTAAAACATTCAAACAAATGGCAACCTTGTTCTTTGTAAGTGTTCCAGTCATGAACTCATGATATTTCATATCTTGCAAAACTTCCAAGCCGTATTTTGGACAGGAAACAGATCAATTTTTTTTTTTTTACCGTAGCTTATCATCACACTTGTAATCCCCAAAGGGTTGGGCAAAGGCGTACCTATAGTACTCCCACATTTCGCCAATTATGTTTCAGTCCCATGTAATAGGGGGCGAGCCTATTGCCGTCATTTTACTGAACACATTTGACCTTATTTCCTTACAGTGTGAGTAAGTAAACCCGAAGAAAGAAAAATAACTGCACACAAATAGACAATAGCTTCTAAATTACTTTCTAAAGAATGTATTTATTATTGTCTCCTTCCTAAAACAAAGAATTGTATATCCACGCACGACTGTCTCGCACTTGACCGGTTTTCTCTTTCAATATTGAACAAGGAAAACAATGGAGCGAGTATCGAACATTTCTCTTGTCACGAAGATCATTTACATTTCTATACGTTGTTAATTAGCTTGTAATTCGTATTGTGGGACGATGACCCTGCTTTTCGCATATATTTAAATATTTTATTTGCAGTTTGACATGATGCCTACTTTTCTTTAAGACTTAACAGGATTTTTCTTCACTTTTCAGTTTGTCGACCGTCTTTTGTTTGGTTTGTTTCGTCTGTTCCATTTCTACCTTATATTTGACATAGTAGGTAGGTCTTATCATGGCATTCCTAGTCGGCCCTTGTTAGTTTTACCTGCATTTGTAAAAATTTATTATGTTTCTAAAAATTGGGTGTATCTGTCACAGTTGTAATAAGAATACTCAAGAATAACTACAAAAAAAAAACAATAAATTTAGTTCGTTTTAAACTAAATGTAATGTAATTTAAATTTTTTGAGCGTTTAAAATGTTTACAGTTACTTTTAATTATTTATGATCAGTAATCTGTATAGTATCAATGACCGTTTAAAAAATAGTCAATGTGAATCAGTCCGCCCAGACTGGCGTAAATATAACAATGTTGTTATAAGTGTTATAACTCATCGCTCATTTCCTTTAGTTACTTGTGACAAAGATTTAAAAACTATTGTCACAAGCAATATGACTAATGTCAACAACATTAAAGAAAATGAGCGAATGTGTTATTTATCTATCATATCTTTTATGGTATGCAAACAAAAAACAGTGGTCAAAGTAAACAATTAGTGTACGTTAGACTACGCACCTTCGTCTTTGTAAAAGGAGTGTTACTGACGCATATAAATTTTATTCTAATACTTAGTGAAATATTGAAGAACGCTTTTGATTTAAAGTTAAAGTGCAATCGTGAAGATCAGGATCAAAATTAAAATATCAATCCGTTTAATATAAAATAGAAACAGACTTTAATTTAAAATATTTTTTTTAATGCAAATGGTAAGGTCAGTTTTGAAATCTGTTCTATATAGAGTTTACTGTCTACAACATCAATTATAGGATTTTTTTTTTTTAATAAACAGTACTTTCTACACACTATTTTATATAAATCTTATATACAATCTAAAACTAAATTAAATGACTAACTTTACAAATAAAGACAAAGACAAAAGGACACTCAGCTGTCGAATTATTCATCCGCATCGCTATCATCCAGAAACGTGTCCAGAAAACTGACAGCATTACCACATTGAATGGCAATGCTAATTCTTTGACCAAAGATCGAGCCAGCCCTTTGGTTTAAGGGTTTGTTATCAGCTAACACAACTTACTAGGCCATAGAAATCCGCTGAATGCGAGAAGTAAAGGACTGTGTCGACGCTTAGCGGAGGCCTATGTCCAGCAGTGGTTGTTTTTCGGCTGAAATGATGAACACTATTTCTGATAAAACTGTATGTAGTATTTCAGTTTTATTCTCCTTCTCTATCGATATGATCAAGGCAGACGTAAAAGTAGCTACTAAGGTAGAGGTTAGAGGTGGTTGTAGAGTTCAAGTTCTTGAAATGATACCAACATCTTTTTCTTTTATGTTTGTAATTTTTATGGTGTACTTAATAGTGAGTATTCTTTCTATCTATCTATCTATCTGTCTATTCCAGATGTCAATCCTACGAGCAATAGCAGTATTCCTTTGCGGGTTCCTGTCTCTAAGGATATGCAGAGCACAGATCATCATGCCGGGATCCTGTCCTGACATGAAGGCTATGGACAATTTTGATGCATCTCGAGTAAGTCTCTAGTGCACGCAACATATAATTGAATGATTCACGGAGCCCGTATGAATCCTTATTTACTCCTGATGTTTGGGAAATCGCTTCCCATTACGCGAGATCGAGGTCAAGAGTAGGAAAAAAACCCCTTACACAAAAAAAATAAGAAATCTTTTTGAAGCTGAAAATCAAGGTTCGGTTAGTTCTTCAAAATTCAAAAAGAGTAGTTATACAGGGTGGCAGGGACATCGACGCGAAAACTGCTACCATGGATTCAGTACATGATTCTGAACCCATTGCGTTAAAATTAAATTAATAACCGACGAAAGATTTCAACGCAGTGGGGTTCAGAATCATGTACTGAATCCTGGTAACAGTTTTCGCGTCGATATCCCTGCCACATGTATACAATAAATTTTCAGCACGATTTTTAGTAAAGATTGACACAATAATTATGTCTTCTTCTATACATCCTATAATATTAAATGAGCAACTTTTTTTTTTTATCGAGGAATCCTGCAATATAGGAGTTTACGGGGGCGAAAAATCGATCTAGCTAGGTTTCTTATTTCGGAAAATTCGTTTTCTCTATTTTCACCCGAGCAGAGTTCGGTCGCCAAGGTACTATATCTTTATCAGACATTATCTTATTTACCCCCTTTCTAGTCATAGTGTCTTTGCCATAATCCCCGTTCATTATTTCTTTGGTCTTCCTCTACTCTTATAGCCATCCACATGCTTAATGTAATTACTCAAAAGATTTAACACGTAATCTTTATTTCAATCAGTATCTAGAGAGGATTTTATAAGATCAGGTTACAGAAAATATTTGACCATCAGTGTATATTTATACAATACATACAAATAAATAAAATTGAAGTGTCCGTTTGTAATGTAAAAATAACAGCTTTTTAGTAGATGCATATGAAACTAGGTGTATACGATACTTATAACCATTTTTTTTTGGATTTCTGTCTGTCTGTTTGTTCCGGCTAATCTCCGTAACGGCTGGACCGATTTTGACGAGACTTTCACTGGCAGATAGCTGATGTTTTAAGGAGTAACTTAGACTACTACTTTTATTCCACGTGAGCAAAGCCGTGGGCTGCAGCTAGTTTTAATATATTAGCTAAATAGTTTAAATATACATATTAGCTAAACTAATTAAATCGTCCATTAACTTCAACCATTAAAAAAAACACATTGACCTCCTTCATGACTTTGAACTGTTCTGAACCCTATTCTTCCCAATGTTTCAGTATTTGGGCAAATGGTACGAGGCGGAGAAGTATTTCTTCCTGTTCGAGTTCGGAGGCAAGTGTATCACAGCCGACTACAGTCTGAAGGAGAATGGAGTCGTCGGCGTTGTTAACAAGCAGATCAATGTACTGTAAGTATTGAGGGGAATCATCTTCATGCTGGGCTTGGGGCTTAGACATGGGGTAGGTAGACTTGCTCCCGTTTCATCTATTGCAGGAGTCAGGACCTCAATTATCTACAGGTATAAAAAATGGACGTTGGAAGGCCCCCGCACGGTGGACTCACGACCTGGTGAAAGCAAGAATCCGCTGGATGCAAGAAGCACAGAACCGGTCGAAGTAGTGGTGCTGGGGGAGGCCTATGTCCAGCAGTGGACATCTTTCGGCAAAAATGATGATGATGATGACACATTTTTTATGCCAATCATATTATTAACATAATATTACGCTTGTATTCCAAAAAGAAAAGTTAGTTTAGTTAACCCAATCCCATGTCAATCAATCTGCCTAGCCTTTTCCCAACTATCTTGGGATCGGCTTCCAGTCTAACCGGATGCAGCTGAATACCTTATTTTACATGGAGCGACTGCCTATCTGACCTCCACAACCCAGTAACTGGGTAATACGATACCCCTTGGTAAGATTGGTTGTCAGACTTTCGGGTTTCTGACTCCCCGTAACAACTGTCAAAGATCCAAGAATGACAGCCGGGACCAACGGCTTAACGTGCTTTCCGAAGCACGGAGGAATCTCGATAGGTAAAGATGGTCACCCATCCACGGACCAACCCCGACAAGCATAGCTTAACCTGAGCTCGATCGACTCATGCGGCTGTTATTACTTAGCCACGAGCTCCTCCCAATTGTTATCTCGCTACGTCCTGTTACTACGAAAAATACGTATCAAGTCATAATTTTCTTTGCGGAAATCGGTCATGTACATTTCACAGTGCTAATGAGCATTTCGATAACCGTTCTTTGTGTTACTAAAACTTTATATTGAGTACTTAATGCCCCTAAACTCCCAAATGAATAAAAGTCAACGTTATACAGTTCAATGGATTTACTTCCGAACTCATTGATATTTATGAGGTTTATTTAATTCAAATCAGTAAACTCCTAAACCTGAGTCACACTTGTTTTTTGTTCAATTTCTGTAAGTAATTAGATAAGTACTTCACTGTGACTCACAGACTCACACTACACTTATACGGTTCAGTCATAACTTACCGTTAGATAAGTTCTAAAATGATTTCCTCTCTCTTTTGAGCTCAACCGACTTCAAAAAAAAGAAGGAGGTTCCCAATTGGTCGGATTTTTTAATTTTTTTTATGTATGTTCCCCGATTATATCAAATGACGTTCTCAGTTTTAAACTAAAAAATTACGGTACCTACTTTGTGCCCGCATGCACTTATAAATAGTGTCTCAAACAAATATGTTTCGAAGTACTTATGTTAATCCCTAACGATTATAGAAAAATACCATCATGGTTCCCTGACAGTTATCTCTATGTATTTGAGGTACAGTTTCTCGCCATAACTATCTTTTCTCACAATTTCATCGTAAATCTTTTTTTTGATCTTCCTCTATGCTTCTACTACTTGCTCTATGCTTTATGCTTACATTCATGTAGCAGACTATGGTCAATAAACATTCAAAGAAAACAAATAGCAATATTTTAAAACACCATTTTATTTCAATTTCTCAGAATAGCTTAACGTAGTTCAACAGCATTGTTGGTGTCGTGAAAATAGTTATTAACTACCAATTTTAACTAATTCAACGGCCTTAGTCCGGCCTTGTGTTCGTAAATTTTACCTAAGCCAAACAAGTTGCTTGATTTAATCTGCAGTAGTTATCGCATAAAGTAAGAAATATTTAAAAACAAGAGTTTGTTACTTCAGTTCAGTTTTATATTTAACTTCATTTGTTACTTAGTTTTCTACCACTCAAATAAAATACTACTTCATTTACCACCACGAACTGATTATGATGATTATACTATCCACTTAATATATCCAATCCAAGTTTCGAAAGCGAATTTTTTTGCCAACATGATTTTTAACAAATCTCATCAATGAGTCCCTATATACAGGGTGTTTGGCAGAACGTTGAACATACGAAAATGGTGGATAGGTGGGGTCATCTGCTACTTACTCAGCCCAAATTTTTTTGGCCCTGGCCCACGGGATATTTTTTAAAAAAATTTTTTGTCTTTCTTCTTCTTACACCACTTTCTTAACTTTAAAGTGTAATTTTTATTAAAAATGGGTAAAACAGGCAATATTTAGTATTTTTTTTAAATCTTTTATGTTGACAGATTCTTATAAAATTATTGCTTTATTCAGATGTTAGCTAGAAAAAAAGTTATGAGTCCTCAAACTTACAGAAAGGTGTAAAAAATACTTAAATCTTAATTTCAACTTGCATTTAAAAAAAAACAAAAAATGATTGAGGAGTTCCAATTCTAGCAAAACATCCCTAGTGTGTGAGCTTTCTAATGGTATGTAATTTGCTTTTATAAAAAAAAAACTTTAAGAGTTATGTCATAATTTTTTCAAGTAGGACATTTTTGACGAAACTCTACCTTTACGGAAAGTGAAATGTTTTACGAAATTTAATACTGCAAAGTTGGTGAAAATTAAATGATCGATTGAAATTATGCTGTTTTACCCATTTTTAATAAAAATTACACTTTAAAGTTAAGAAAGTGGTGAAACAAGAAGAAAGACAAAAAAAAATTAAAAAAATATCCCGTGGGCCAGGGCCAAATAAATTAGGGCTGAGTAAGTAGCAGATGACCCCACCTATCCACCATTTTCGTATGTTCAACGTTCTGCCAAACACCCTGTATACGTACAATCCTACTTACATAGGTATACTTTGTGCACAATGAATATCTCACTGACCTCAAAACCATTGAAATATCTAGTTAGTCGGACATGCCCTCAATGTCCTATGCCTAAGACCTCGATTCTGTCTATCGTCCCAGATTCCACTCTTCTGTTCTTTTGTTAGCCACAATAGCCCTACAGTTAAAGTATCTACGCGTGTCGGGACACACCTACTTGTTTTTGTCCATCTTAGCTGTTATGGTGAATCCATTTTAATAAAATTTAGTTCTTTCACTTAAACAAAATGAGTTAGAATGTAGTACATATAATAAGCTTTGTCCTGTATTATAAGTATCATCAAACTGGTACTAGTCTAGCCCTCAGTTGCACACTTGCACTGTTGAACAAACTAACTAACTATGTCTTCTTGACCTAATTCTTCTATCGTTTCCTATGACGAGGTGACGTTTCCTCTTTCAGGTATCACTCTTCTCATCTTTCTGCTTCATATAATACAATTTCTAACATCTATGTATCCAGGTCAGGAACTCAATCAGAGATCCAAGGGCAGGCGACTCAAGTGAGCAAATCGGACGAAGCGAAGCTGGCCGTATCCTTCCCGTCCCTTCCGGTCAACATTGAGGCTCCCTACTGGGTCATCAAGAGCGATTACGATACGTACTCCGTCGTGTGGAGTTGCTATGAGTTTGGGCTGTTTCATACAGGTTAGTATAATATGCTGTTTGAAATGACCTACTTCTTTAGGAAATTAGATTTAGAGTTAGATTTAGATATTGCTATTACTACAGACTAAGATACTTGTTTCTAGTTTTCACTCCTACAGACGAATCAGCCGCCATCAAAATTCTTGCTGGGACCTACTAGAGTGCGTTTCATCAAATAGTTCCTATGCCGTAATGTTGGCTTCACTGTTAAACTTTAACAACAGACCAATTAGGTAGCGCCGTTTGGCATTCCTTTTCGCCCTATAACAGTGGTGGCGGTACCTGCTTGGTCTGTTGTTAAAGTTTAACAGTGGAGCCAACATTACGGCAAAGGAACTATTTGATGAAACGCACTCTAAGAACGATGTCATCTATGTAATTTACCGATAATTTGATTACCTTTAAACGATTATTGACAATGACAGCTTTTTTAAAGACTAGACTTACTTACATAATTATAAAACATAACACTCCTTTTATTGGGTAGTCGTGTAAAAAGCAAATAAAGTGAGAGTATTTTTTCTAATTGCAGTAAATGCATGGATTCTGACGAGAGAAAGAAACCCACCGGTGTCGGTGATGGAGAAAGCGTATTCAGTTCTAGACAAAAACCACATCAGCAGAGCGTTTCTGATCAGAACGAACCAGCGTGATTGTGAGGAGGCTATTAACTAATGTATAAGATAAGAGAGAGTTACATTCATAATGAGGACACTAGAAATAACATAGGTTTCATGCAGTTTCCTATTGGACATCCTCCCTGGATGATCAATAGGAAACCTTGAGAAGCTAAAACTATTTCTTCAAATCTTGTTCTTAACGTCCAGTTAAATTTTGAAGAAAATTGGAAACCTTGTGTTAAATACTTTATTTCGTTTGTAAAGACGCTTAACTGTATAATAAGATCGATTTCGTGATAAGCAGTCATGCATTTATAACTCTTAAAAGAGTGCTTTTAGTGCCCATTTTCATGACCATACTATCGCTTAGATTACAAAGCTTATGAAAATGGACACAACTAATGAAAAAATGATAATCTTAAATTCCATTGAAGTATTTAAATATTTTATTGTAGAAATATTTATTTACTTTAAAATGTATACTATTGCATCTTCAAGTACCTACATGCATATTTATTATACGTGCATATATTTTTATACTAAGAATGCTTATTGTATAAATAATTTCATTAGAATCATGATTACATACATTCATAATTATATATATTGTTCTCATCATCATTTCTGCCCATAACCCAATTTATTTGGTGTCGGCAACATTTATTTTTCTTCCATACTTCATAAACATATATTGTGTTCATATAAGAGGATTATTTAGATTAAGAATAAAACATATATTTCACAACAGAAATGTATAATATCCATTATCTACAACTTAAATAAATTAAAGCCTTTACAAAAGTTGCTTACGTGTATTACTAAAATAATAATGCGATTAAAATTATGCGATTCGATGACGACGACGAAGAATCTTTCGATCTTACTCCTGATATTTTAAGTTAAAAACTCTATACACCTAAAGAGCATATCCTTGGGCATAGCCAAGATGGAAACAATGAAGCTTTCTTTTTAGTCATATTGGGTATTTTATAAACACATCTCCAACAATACATAGACGAACACGCTGGTTAATAGTGCTCTTTTTCTGGACAAGCTACCATACATCATTTCAACCATGCCTTAGTAAAAAATCTTGGCTACGCTCATTGACACTACATTCTTTATCATGATTCTCGAAAAGCCGTAAACTTTAACGATGTTAAAAAAGTCGAAACCTTCTTACAATCTTGGTAAAGTCGAAAACTTTAACGTTAGTAGAGAAGTCGAGAACTTTTACGATCTTGGCAAAGTTTAACAAACTTTAGGAAGGTCTTAAGTTGGTGTGCTATCATCCGAATGCCAACTTTTCCTGTGTTCACCGGTAGCTTCGTCATAGCTCGGCGGTGGTGGAAGATTGTCACTCTTGGTCTTAGTTGGAGGTTTAGCTGGCACAGCTAGGCGGTCCTCCTCAGCCTCTTCGGGGATCGAATCGCGACGCCTCGGGTCGTATTCAGAGAGAGCCGGCTGGGATATGTTGTTCCTTTGCCCAAGTCCTAATAGAACTAGTTTCGGTGCGCTTTGGGCTTGCTGCAATATTTAAAAAAAATGTGAAGAGAATGGAGGACAGTTAAAATTCATATTGGTGCTATGCTATCCATATTTCTTTACTTCTTTATTCGGTTCTATTAGCACCTATGGAAATTAATGGGTCCAAGTTACCTTGGCTGTTGTGATTGAAGAGAAAGTAGGAACACTGCAATAAAACCTTCTTTTCGCGTCTGTATCATTTGTCACGTGAATAGATATTGCAAAAAGAAGTAGACAAAAAATTCCATAACCTCATGTGAGAAAACAATTTGATAAAAAGCCTGAAGATGATTTACTGCCTTACTTACTTATTTATGATTGTGAATACCTATATTTTCTGTACTTTTTTCCTATCTAAAGCTACTACTTGTAGTATTAATCAGGGTTGTAAATTTTCAACGCTACGTCACAGAAGATAGAGCGAGCAAATAAAGGAATAACAGAGATCATAAGCAAGGTTTCATACTATTTGCTATTGTATCAGCTACATAAATAATACCAATACATTTATAGCCTTCACAAATTACGTACAGAAAAACTGTTAGCAAAATGTTTTCTAAGAATCCCAGAAGAACGAGGTAGTTGTCCTTTATTTCTATTTTTAAACTTAAGATAATAACAGAAAAAAAAATACTATACGAGTAAATTCTGCTGGAAATAAAAGAAATAGAGATAAATTTTTCACAGAATCATTCCTAGTTGGGATCTAATACAATACTGCACTCATTGCTCACCTTATAATGATTAGAAGTCCTATTACTGCTAAGGCTGTTATTTGATATGTGCCCTCGCCCATGGTGATGACTGATCTCTATAGCGGAGCGGAGCATATCAACTTTGGAGGCAGAACCTTCGTAGTTACTGCCACGTCTCTGGGTGTTGCTGCCGCTGCGGCTGCGACAGTGCTCATTTATGTCACCTTGGGAGAACTGGAAAAGGATGATTCGAATGTTAGCTTTTGGAAACCGAAATTAATATATCTGAAACCTATTGTTTGAAAATATAATAATAATCGGAAAAAATCCGTGGTGATTAGACCTGAGATCAACCTGGGGTCTAGAAATCAACCAGCATCCTCTGATGCCCTGTTTCCCAATAAACCTACAAGTGTTTGAAAAATAAAACTTAAAATACATCATACCCTTGAGCGTGATCCTCTCGGCAAGGAATGTAGAGAGCCCAATGGATTAAACCGAGTGATCATGTGCAACCGCTCCAGAGAGATCATGGTCTCTGCGTCTTTGGTCAACGGTTCCGCATTCAGCTTGTCAGCTTCTCCACTTTCTGTAAGCGGAAGAGTGGGTGATGTGAGATATTTGCTGTACCAAAACTTGAACCCTTAACTTGTAAGGTGAAGGTGTCGCTAGCCAAATATTATCATCAGAACTTAGAAGAAGTGGATGAGCGCATTAGCCCAAGAATCAACACTATCACCTTTTCTGACAACCACTTTGACGTTCAAATGTACCAGAAAAATAAAAGTATCAGTAAGGATTTTGGAGTTTACAATCTGATAACAATGCTTTCAAGAAAATAGAAGCTGGTGAACAGTTACAACTGTGGCAATTATTCTAGGAGCAACTCTACAGGATTTATAATATTTACCTATAGTTTCATTCGCCTCTGGTTCACAAGCATTCTGCATCCCAGTCATGTTTATGTTTTTGAGCCAGAAGTAATGCAACAGGCCATACAGGACTCCACCGAGGAAGGCAATGAGACCCATGTAGCGGAAAGCTTCTCTTGTGCCAAGTGATGCAATGAGGAGACCACCACCGAAACTGCCACTACCCCTACCTGAGGAGATGGGATAGAACATTGAAATGAAAAAAAGCGCAGAGAGAGAGACAACATAGTGTTCAAATTTTATGCCTGTTATAACCAAGCGGCGTGTGGGACGTACTTGTTTCATCATTGAGACAAAAAAAATGAATGATGAATTTGTGACTTTAACAACCATTTTTGCTTTGTTTATTCAATCAGGTACTAAAGGGTTTTGTTATACTTCATACGAATTTCTATTTCCAGAAGCACAGCAGCAGGCTTA
The DNA here is from genome assembly GCA_947364205.1 of Agrochola lota. NCBI lineage: Eukaryota > Metazoa > Arthropoda > Insecta > Lepidoptera > Noctuidae > Agrochola > Agrochola lota. The sequence goes on from OX376219.1 coordinate 19,843,528, forward strand.
AACGATTGTTTTCACATGACGTTAACAATGTTATCTGAATTCGAATCGTAGCGAAATTTGTAATTCTTTGTGTGGCTTAGATTTTTCTATATTTGTGCAAGGATGAGAAGACGAACGTTTATCTTATTTCCCTCAAACAGCCTTCTGTTTTCTTTTAAATTATTCAGCTTAATGTAATTTCACACTGTATTTTAAAAATCAATATTTGACTATCTTCAAAATTACGTTTTGAATTTTAAGTAGAAGGGAACAGAATAACTATGTAAAAAGCTCCACAAACAAAGGTTTTAGATCCGTATGCCTAAAGAATTGTTAAAACTGAATCCAGTTCTCCAATTTTATCTAAATGGTATGAACATCTTGTTCTTTGAATAAGCTTTTGTACTCTTTCGAAATGTTCGCAACTGTGTAACTTAATGCTGGAAACAAACATTTCCATAATACCCTATTTAATAAGTTTTTCATGCCCAACGTTCTGTTTGTTAGTATGTAGCTACTATACGATAATGTACATCTTTCAAATCAAACTGACCAAGACTAAAGTGAGCCATTCCAAGCACTCCAATCAATGTAGCTAGTAGACTTTTAGGAGCCAACATCGCGCAGTACGTAGCCGCTGCTACCCACATGAGGTGCACTGATAAAGACTCCATAGCTTCGAACGGGAAACACCACCAGGAATTTCTGAAAGAAAACAGATGTTAAGAGGGGAAGTTAAATAAAATAATGCAGACGAATCACTTTTAGACTTGTGACAGTAACTCAAGACTATATATAGCAAGGCAGTTCATAATGTAGTCGAAGATGATACAAAATCAAACGATGGAAGATTTTCAAACTGTTAAAAATATTTGATAACTGCGGTCTAATTTCCCCAAGGGCCATACATGTATACTTCAAAGGAAAACTTTACATATAAAAGCCAATTTTTATGTATAGATTTGTGAAATTTGTATTTCACTTTTGTTGTGTCTCTACTTGTATAGACACTGGTTTAGGGGTATGAGGAACAGGGTGTAAAGTTCACTCATCCCCCATAGAAAAGGGAGGATCCTCCGACCAGACGGGTGTGATGTCTGACGGGCAACTGCCCAGAGGTTGAAGTCGGGAAGCTTGTATATATGTTTATCTCGCGGTAAACTCTAATTGCGCGATGCAGGATTTGTGTGACGTCAGGATGTTGTGTGACGTCAGGTCTTTGATGCGTAGTTTGCATGTAGCGCTGTAGATGCCGCTACACTGGTAGCCATCCTTCAAGGCTAACATAACTCGCCAATGTTTATCTTAAAATTAAATCTAAAAACAGCCACTCGCGATGTCTTCTTTATCAATTATCAATAAAAAATAATTTTCATTCTCTTTATACGTTTTCATTATCTATAAGTCAATCCATTGTTCACAGTCTGAGTTATTATAGTACTATATCAGGTAAGTGTTTGCCCTCCCACACGACATCATTGTGCTCATAAACTTGGCAATGCCGTCGTAAATACATTAATCTTGAAAATGGAGTTTTAATGCCTAAGGACATCTCTGCTGCTGTTAGTTTTTGCGTAACTAGATGATCCAGCCAGTACTTATTCAATTTTATTTGTTCTTTCTCACTATATCTAACACTTAGTGACGTTGAAAGAAAACATTGTGAGGAAAATTGGACTTATAAAAGTTAGATCGCCAAGTGATCAAAGCTCTCTCTCTCTCCTTCCTAATTATTCACTCATAGTGAGAAGAGGCCTTTACCATGTGCAGGACAAGTCCGTATTATCTAGCGAGGAATACTGCTCATGTTTGAAGTTTTGTATAAAAGCTACAATTATTTTCCTTGATTATAGCCTGTCGTCTGTATGTCGTAGACCAACGGAAACAGGTCATCATGGGTGTGTGGGATAGGATAAGAATCGGTTGTACCTGAGCATTATCGTAATGTTTCTCTCGAATAGATTAAACGGCTTCAAGATATTTCCGCGTACGCCATTTTGGCCTTTATGGTTAAAGGCCAAAATGGCGTACGCGTATCTCTGTAAATACTTTGTTCACCTCACGACCTCGGAAAGATTCTGTTTAACAATTGAAATCTGCAAAAGTACATTTTATTCGCTAGCGTGGAAAGAGTTTTTGAAATTCGAATCTTTCTATTCAGTAATTTTCTATATCGCCTGTCCACTGAAATGCATTAATTTTATTATTATATTTGGATTTTTTTCTTATTTTGTTTTGTTATTTTTATTATTTATTTATTTTATTTGGTATAATCCCACTGGCCAGCACGACGACAGCATGAAAAAAGAAGACTTTTAAAAATTGTATTCTCTAAAATTTATTTTTCATCATTTTGGTTTATTTTTTGATAAAATCGCGACCAGCAGCGACGAAGATATCAGAGTTAGTGCAAGCGGTACATAATGCCGAATCGAATTTTCTAATTTAATATATTATTCAAGCTGTTTTTCTAGCACCTAACATTTTCCTCGCTGTAGTGAGGTGAAAAGTTGTGTTTTTCGCTCGGCAGCAAACTTAAACTGCGTCTCGTACCTTTAAAACCCTCGCTACGCTCAGGATTCAATACAAGTACTCGAACCAAAAAACAACTTTGCAGCCTTGCATAACAAATAACTATTAAACTGTTGTTTTTTTCTACAGGTTGGTACTAACCCCGAAAACTGCCCGTGAAATGGTTATTTCGGTAGGTATTTCATTTTTACATATTTTCAGTCAATTCGAGCTGTACATTTAACATCTACTTTTAAACAATGTATCTAAATATGTCAGTGCCAGGGTTACACTTATCAGATGCTCTATATTAGCACTATTGTCTATTGTGTGTAAGACAATAAATGGATGTTCCATATTATTATCTTCACACATAGTGCAAGCATTGTTGTGTCATTTCACATCAGTTTATACGACTGCGTAAATTGAATGCGACAAAATGTAGGATATTCATAGTTTAGCAAGAATAAGTCTAATATTTACAATTCGCGTATTATACAAATTGTAATGAACTATGTAACAACGATAGTAGCAATGTTATCGCTCTGACGCTTTACAGGATAATCAGACGCTACAAGGCATAAATTAAACACACATAAACATAAAATTCACGTGTAGACTGTACAGATGGCACGAGTGAACTAACACGGAAGAGAATAGATATACTCACTCGATAAACGAGTAGCCGACGAGTCTTGCGGCGTGGGAGAAGAACGCGACGATGATGACATTCACGTGGCCGATGCGCGCAGTGATGGCGTCCGCGCCGTAGAGGAACGGGATACTGCTCAGTGTGCCCACGGTCACGGTTATTCCTGGACACACGATTCATTCAATATTATGATCATTACTAAAATTGCTTGCACTGATAAGCTCGACATTGCAACACTAGAGCTAGTAACATTAATAAATCACACTCACCTAATAAAAAATTTGGAGCTCCCAATTCCTTCAAGTATATAAAGAGATAAGATTCGATAAATCCCCAAAAGTTTCCTAAGGCAAACAGGAAAAATATGAAAACTATTATATGCGGCATTTTGATAATGTTAACTAAATCTCGCAGTAAATTATCGGCGGGTAGTTTGGCTCCAAGAGGCATAACAGCGACGGTTACGGCTGATATTAAAAGCAGCACATCGTACGTATAAAATGCAGCTGAATAGTCAGTGTATCCTGTAATCAACAAACCGATGTAAACATTTAGTAACACGCTATTGACATTAACGATAACAATTACAAGATGCCAACAATATACGTACCAACTTGTTTACTCCTCATATCTATTAACATGCCTGTTATGGGGGAGAATATAGCCATGCCTATACTAGAAAACAGTCTTTCTCTGCCGAAGTCACCGCCGTATTTTTGGATCATCGTCAAAGCTATAGGATCCATGATTGTGACTCCGGCAGACAACATGATAGTCCCCATGAATCTCAAGAAGAAGTAAATGTAGAATGTTTTATCGTCGCTCTCCTTATAATCCGGTGGGCACGTATCGGGGCCGCCTCTCCTGTAATATTCCAATGATAATTTACTTTTAGATAGCCGTTTGTGTATCTTTAGATAAATAGTAAGTAGTCGGTTTACAAATAATATTATAATCAAATCGTAGTATTAGTAGAAATACGTGTTGCCACATTACCTGAAGTCACATTTTTGTACCATGCAATCTGCAGATAGTATCTCAAGACGTTGCTTGGAGAGCTTAGTCATGTTATGTAACATGACGAGGCCGCCGCAGCGGAGGTCCTCTTTATCAAGTGCTGTAATATTTATGCCTTGAGCTATTAACAGTTTTTCCCCAAACCTTGATCTGAAATCTGTGATCTGATCATCTTCATCCTGTGAACATAATTTTAGTTAAATTACTGGTTAAGAAACCAAATGAATCAATGTATGTTTTAATTCAGCCGTTTGTTTCCTTACCCTTTCCATTTCGATACCAAGTTGCTCTTTTGGTTCTTCCAAATCATCGTGCACTTCTATCAAAAAGTAAGCTGCATCATTGTAATCTTCGTCATCGGTACCATTTAAGAAACTGCATAATCAAAAATTATTGACTTCACTTGCAACATCTACATCTCATTCGACTACAGATTCATAATATGACGGTAGATTAGAATAACAAAGCATTATTAATCATCTAATTAAAGCGTTTTCGATGCTGTGAAAGTAGTACCATAAAAACTAGAAATATTTCGACAAAAATCATTCGTTTTCATTTGCCTTACAAAGCCATTGTAACTCCTAATTTCTAAGAAAACTGGCCTGGAGGCTTAACAATAAACTTGATACACAAAGCTGAGAGTTTGAAACTGTAGCACATGTTGTTATCACTATTATTTAACATGAGTAATAGCGCCATTTACATTTGATTTGATTACTGCTGCGCATTTAACGGTATTAAACTCTACGTTATTATGTACAATAATATGATTATTTATTATCTATGATTTGTGAAATTGTGACTACGTGATTTATCCTTTCAGGTAGAAAATTGTTATGAAAACAAGTCAGGGCCTAACAAATTGTAGAAAGTGCTCTATCAAAGTATTGAAATCTTACCTCGAATTGGACTTTAAATTTGGCAGTTTGACTGGATGACTAATGTGGAAATTCAAGTCATCTTTGTCATCAGCTGGGTCACTAGATGGGCTCTCTGTAGGTTTCGATAGCAGACAGTGGTCTACGCAACGGTCCAGCACAAAGTCTACCGTCTCATCCTCGCCAGGACATTCCCTACTAGGACAAGGGCTCCACCAAATCTACAAAGATAAATATATTCATAAGACCTATCAGCCACAAAACATGTTCATTCCATTCTAAATTGTGCAATAAAACAATGGCGGTCTTTGAGAGTTTAATTTTTCTGCCAGACCTCATGATAATAAACCAAAATTATAGGTTCCAAACGGATGAACCATTACAGAATTCAAGGATAAAGTCCAACGTGCATAAATTTAGCTTAATTCCCTTAACTAATTCAAACAAACAGGATCACAAGACACTACTAGTTAATTCGCCCTGGGGCCGGATGAGAACGATTTGCTCAAATTCTTAGGTGTATACTCTGTTAGTACGTAACAAGGTCTTAAGGGGTCGGTTCCGAAACAAGTATATGTATACCTCTACACTATTCGTAATCGGGTGCCGCATGACGTAAGCTGATGGCATCATCCCTGGCGTCTCTTGATGAGGTATCAGCAATAACGAGTGGTGGAATGCAGCATTCAGAATCAAAGCAGTTATCACGACTGGCTTGTACTCCCCAAAACGGTCCACCAGAAATCCTAAAACCATTAAAATCTCCTAAAGATACTGCAAATAGAGTCACATTATTATTAAACATTCAAACTTACCGGTTATGGGTGGACTTAAAAATGTGGTGAACGGCAACGCTAAATACACAAATGAAATTTCTGGCACAGTCAGTCCTATACTCTGCATGTGTATCGTCAAATACGGCAAGAGAGATGCAGTGGCTCCGTACATTACAAACAGAGTCACTTTCAGCATGATCAGGTTCGGGTTGATCCGCAGCCTGACCATCAGCCTCCCAATGCATCCCAACTCCTCGTCACTATCCCCGTCCATGGTGGAATCGTCTTCACTGTTTTTATTCACTTCAACAGACTTTGCCATCTCCGAAGCACTCACATTCACATGTTCATAACGAAAGGATGTTTGTTCGTGGGCTATATCTTATCGACTGGCGCTCGATTCGGTAGCAAAGGCTGTCGGTGGTGTGACGATTATTTACATAAGGGTTCTTCACCGAGTTTTACTTTGTGGTTTACATACGTGTGTTCGGAGGCAACGGGAGAGCCAGGGAGGGTCCCGTGCTCCCGAGCGACTGCGACGCGGTCAGCTCTCGGCGGACGTCGCTCGGCACACCAATTTACAAATAATAGCAAATTACCTTCGTTTAAGAAGTGTCACGGCGATTGGTGGGGATGTTGGCTAAATCGGCTGGCGATCCGAAGACCTTGTGGGTAATGGCTGGGGTCGGGGCGCTCGCTCCTTTAGTTCCCATCACGAAGGCGTGCATCGCGAATTAGCGCGAACTTTGCAGCTGCTCGCCATTTGTAAGTAAGTTGACTTTGATTTTCTTTTATATTTCTATAAAAATTCATAGATTGAATTATAGTCATCAGTGATTTAAAAATTTCACGGTCTTATTGCAGCTGTTATTATGTTGCGCTAGGGCGGAATGATTTATATTGTTATATTATTGTATGACGACACTCATCCACAATTCATACCGTTTTAATTCGACGATATTTATTAAATCTTTCAAAATTCGTTGCTTTGGTTTTGTTTTCAATTGGAAAGTATTTTAAATGGGGAGGTATTAAATTCGGATCAGCTACCTATTACAAAAATGTATTAAAGGACTTTATCTTAGTAAGTTCCTACGTATTAAGTACTTACAGCCAGTGGAAAAACATTATGACAAAAAAAAAACTTTGTTTCTACCCTTTTGACCTTTATGAATGTCATAGGTACTCGTTAGAAGCATACGTAGGTACCTACTTCGTTTGAATTAACCTTAATCTCAGCCCGTAATCTAAAGCTATTGTTAAAAGTGTTGCCTAACGGGAAACCTGAATTTAGGTTCAATCCTGAAAACTAAATGCAAACAAAAAGTAAGTCATCATCAACTGCCACGCTCGGCATAGTCATAAACTGGGGGCCTACTCTTTAATTAAGTAAGTTCGGACGGCCTCGTATCTACGTCAACGTAGATACGGAGCCGCCTGAAAGTAGTTCGAAACTTCGAAGTGAACCCTATACCCGATTAATCAACTTTTTAGGACGGTACAAAACTCATTGGGACTAGGGACAACTGTCAAATCGTGATGTCATTCATTCGTAGCTCGGGCTCAAACGAATCATAGGTCCGTATGTGATACCTACAGTGTAGGAATCGCCTGTTACTTCGGCTGAAACTAAGGATTTTGTGATTACGGACCATAAGGTTTGATTCCTAGGTCGGAAAGTATTTATTTTCAAAAAAACCTATTTCTCAGCTCAGCTACTAACATAGGTACACCTATGGAAAAAAAACTTTATTATTTTTCACATTTTTGTTGTGGTACCTACCCCACACAAAATTCGTAAAGGTACCAGTACTTGCTTTGTAAACAACACCTTAGTACCTAAACAACATCATTAACATACACAAAGTGGATTAAATACATATAAAATATCGGACCACCCCACGAGCTACTTCTACCTTAAGAAAAAAGAATCACATAAATCGGCCCAGTAATCACGGAGAAATCGATAAAATTAATGAAAAAGAAAACTCGCCGAATGCATAACCTCCTCCCTTTTTTGAAGTTCGTTAAAAATCATCTACTAAACTGATTGTTACTAGCTTAGGTGTTTTAATTAAACTCTAATTTCCTTACTAATAAACGTATTATATCAGGTAAATAGTTACACACCGATTTCTCTCTTTCAGTCATAAGTAATTTGACTTTCGAAAGAAGAAGACAAAGCATTGTGTAACTATACAGATGTTATACAACGTTTATTAGTAAGGAGGTAAGGTTACTAGTTACCACAACAGTTAGGTACTAAGTAAAAGTACTTAAGTACCTTACCTAATTAATTGGCATTTTTATTCACAAGGTCGCGGAAATCACTACTTCAAAGATTTGGGTTTTCTTCTTTTCATACATAAAGAAGAAAAGCCAAATCCTTCAAGGAGGTAACAATTTGGAGGCCCAAGAACTTTTTCTGTTCTAGTCGCCGCCGTCGGACCCAACGAAATAGTTTCGATTTGCAATCCTTTCTGAATATTTATTATATGCCATCTTTCGGCATTTGGAGTAAGTGTCTGCGTATCTAACAGCGGCATCTGTTGTGGAATAGCAGTACTGCTGGAAATTGTTATAATGTTCATACTATTCGGAGAAAATACTGCGTGATTTTGATTATGTTAGTGATGTTACTTATTTTATATTATCTCCGTCGGCTATACGTAAGTATACCTACTTATTGTAGTGAAATTGTGAAAACTATTAACGTAGTTGACACCTAGACTAGTTAATCCTAATAAATTGACTTCATAGCAGTAGCCTTTACATGGTTTCTTTGAAATGTTTTAGTGAGCATCGGAATGTTTTACTAGAATCTAAAAATATAACCAAATCAATTTGCCAGTTGTGTTTCGATTTACGAAATATATAGTGCGTACTTTAAACCAACACATGAAACGAAACGTAAGCAAGTTCACAGAAATTCTGCATTGAAACTAAAAATATTTTTATAATTAGACAGAACAGGTAGAATTATATTTCATAATAAGTTCTGTTGTAGTTTTTCTAATTTAATTTTAAACGTTTCTACTGCCACCTGTCGACCATAAATGTGAACTAAGTTGAATAACTCTAGAATGTCTATAGTCTACTGCAAATTGTCAACCATAATGCATTGCGCATAAATGGCCGCCATGTTGCTGCCGTCTGAAAGATGTTCGCAACTGTGTGTGTTTACTAATGAATTTTAAGAACTTATAAAGTTAAATTACTGTGTTTGTGAAATTGTGAGTGTACAATGATTTTATATTTCATGTATTATTGTGATTGAAAGGTCTATCAAATGTCTCTGAAGCCAATAAACAGTGAAATTTTCTTTAGATAGTCATTCGGTTCGGACGGCATAATGGCTGACAATCTGATTCAAAAGTCACATAAAACTAGTGAGAAAAACAAGTATAACAACGTTGTTCACCGTACGACGAGTGAATCTCTTCGACTGAACGAGTCGGAGAAGGGGGTGACTCACCCGACAAGTCTGCAAGCCGCCCATAACCCAAGGAAAATATCTTCATTTCAGATCACCAGTGTGACGGTCGGCTCTCGAGTGAGCACTGATGCTGGCGAAGACTCCGCTGACGATCTTGATGAATCTCACACCGACGACATATCGAGAGTGACTGACATTGAGAATGAAACGCCTAGTTATTCCGAGGACACGTTCTCGAAAGATGATGTGTTTTACAACGCGTCGAGTGCATCATTAGGTTGCGCCCCTGTCATCCCGACCAGCTCGCAGTACGGGCTAGCTATCGTCGGCCAGGACAACGCTAACAACCAGATAGGAGGAGCAGTGCCAAATAGTAATAATACAGAAGTGTCTGACATGCATGTCAGCGTTACTAACGCCGGAACTGGCAGCATTATTAATCTCATAGGAAATGCTAAACCCCAAGAAGGTATGAAAGAAATACAAGAACATGTTAGGAATGAACGGTTTAAAGTTGTGAAAATTGAAAGCACTGAGCCTTTCCGTAGGGGTCGATGGATGTGTATGGATTACCTGGATCATACAACACAGCAGAATGCACCTATTACGTTAAACAACAACCTTGATGTGACCGAAACTAATACGCTGCAGGCTCCTGACAGTGGTGTGGTGATTAATGATAGTCAACATGATGAAATGTCTAATGATCTGACCAACAAAGGGCCTAAAGATATACAAGGTAATGCACCAACTGTGCAGCAACTAGAACAAACTCTTCAAAAACAATTTCCAATGGCTTCTCCGGGCCAATCTTTGACTCAACCTATTAATGCGGTGCAGCAGCAGATGCAGCCTGTTTCTCAGTCAGTATCAGTGCAATCTCCACCTTTAGAAATACCACAACAAATGCCAAATCCGAATCTGCAGCCAAACCAGCAGCAGGTTGGACAGCAGCACCCTCAGAGCATGACGCACATCACTATGCAGAATGCGCCTCAGAATCACCCGCAGCAGACACAACAACAGCAAGTGCAGCATATCCCTCAAAGCTTCCCTCAACACCAGCTTCAACAAGTCATTGCTCAGTCTCAGGGTATGGCCATGCAACAGATCCCAATGCATCAACAGATGCCGCAGCAAATGCAACAAATACCAAACCAGCAAATGCAGCAGATGGGTCAACACATGCCACAAGCGCAAATGACTAACATGCCACAGATGCAGCAACAGATGCCTCAGATGCAGGCTATGCCTAACCAAGGACAGATTACTCAAGTAGCCCCACAGCAGCCTCAGATGCAACAGATGCAGATGCAGCAAATACAAGGTCAACCAAATCCTCAAATGCATATGCAACAAGCTCAAATGCCCAATATGGGGCAGACTCACCACATGCAAGGACAGCAGGCGATGGGAGCTCAACAGGCCCAACTTCAGCATTTGCCAAGCCAAGCCCAGATACAGGCTCTGCAAAATCAACAATTGCCTAATCACATTCAACAGATGCAAATGCCCACTCAACTCACTGGCGCTAATCAACAGATGCCACAGATGCAACCTCAAATGCATCAGATGCCATCGCAGCCCCAGCAGTCAGTCGTGTCTGGCATGCATCCTCAAATGCAACAACAGGGCATGTCGGGAGTGCAGCAGCAATATAATCAAGCTGTTAGTCAGCAGTCTAATGCTCAGTCAATGATTACTGGTAATATGCCATCTAATCAGCAGCAGATGGTTCAACCTCAACATAATGTTCCTCAATACCACACACAGCAATCACAATTGAGCCAGCAGGGCCAAACTTTGCCACAAGAGGTGCTCACTTCTATTGTTACATCACAGCAAGGTGCAACACTACCTTCAAATCTTCAGCCGATGCCTTCTCAACCACAGGGCTCGACATTGCCTGCGAATCTCCAGAGTCTCACTGGTCAGCAGCAGCAAACTACAGTACACACTATTGCTCCTCAGCAAGGGAATGTGCCACAAGGAAATATTCAAATGATGACTGCGGCTCCGCAGAATATGCAGATGACTCTAGACGGGAATCAGCCTAGTATGCAGATACCCGCCTCAGATCCTATATTCATGCAGCCAACGAACGTCGGTCAGCAGATGCCTGTTGCGCAGCACATGGGGCAGCAGAACCTGTTACCGCAGCAGGTGGGCGGTCAGGGGCAGATGGGCGGCGTGCAGTACGTGCCCAACCAGCCGGTGGCGCAAGTGTCTATGGCGCACCAGAACATTCCGATGTCGATGCAGCCTAGCATGCCGGTCAATATGGGCGGCGGAGTCCACCCGAACGTGGTGCAGTCTCAGACCAGCATGGGTCTGGGGTACGGGAACGTGGTGCCGGTCATGTCTCAGAGTAGTGTGGCGCCCGTGGAGGCGACCGTGTCGGGGACTAACTCGCCGGTGGTGTCGATGCCGGTGAGTTCTACTGCGTACGTGGCGAACACGGCGCAGCCGGGTCATGACAGTCAGGGCTTCGGTAGTCCCGTGAGTGCGGTGTCCCATGCGATCAGTGGCGCGGTGATGAGCAGTGTCAATGTGAATGCGTGTGATAGTGGTGCTCCGGATGTGTCCGCGGACGCGCTGCAGGCTGGCGACACAGGCGACGGCAAGGAGGAGGCGCCGGCCGCTCCACCGCCCGAGGATGAAAGGTCAGTTTATGATATAAACTTCAATATTCTTTTAATTGCAGCTAATTATACACATTTCCTATGAAATATTCTTACCTAAAGTGTTCCATTTCAATTATCCTCAAAGGGCCCTTGTTACTGATACAGAACTTATTATATTCCCATTATTTCCTGTCAGAAATATCTTATTTAACTCGTCATGTGTAGCTTTGAACAGTTTGGCTGCACAATGGATATGTGATCATGTAACCCGGTTAATTAAAATTGCATACTAATATATACCTGAAAGTATAATTCTAAATAAACAAAAAAGATACAGACATTTTAAGAAAATGTCTTATTCACTTAACTTGTAGAACCTTAGCGGGAATGGGTTATTCTGAAGTGTTATTAAACACTGTTTGAAGGTTTTGGATAGTCTGAATTTGACAACTCTATCTTTCTTTCAACTCTTTTATTACTGACATTTAAAGATAGCAAGAAAATCAGATAAAGAAAGAATTCAAAATTATTTCTTTAACTTCCCAGCCAAAGTGAACTGAGCCACTTTGGCTTATTTATTTAAATTTGTTTTTATATTATTAATATTTGGTTTTATTTATTTAAATTGGTACTTGAACTAACAAAAAAAAGAGCTTTTCCTGTATTTTACAGAGGAAGTGACTGTAGTTAGATAATAACAAATTTGTGTTAATTATGAAATCTTTAATTTTAATTGAAACCTGTTTGTAATTAAATTCTGCCCTTGGCACACTAATTTAAAATATTAAGCAGGACATTTTTATAATGCTTTGTTACCGGCATTATGTGAGTAAGTAATTAAGCTTTTTGCTAGGGTTGAATGGCATTATTTATCATTACCCATTAGAAGTCTACTTAGTGGCTGTTGGTAATGGATGTAACTCAACATTTTTGAAGTAAACTAACATACTATAACAAACTCACATTGTTCTCTAACACTAATGATTTGATCAAGCGCTTGCCGGTTTTTTATGCTACAAAAAGCAACATTTTCGTAGATTATTTTACAGATTAAATAAAGTACCTACTTAACTATTTCTCTAAGTAATGTATAAAAAAAAAACTTATTTTTTTAATTTTTTATGGAACACTTGCAAACCTTCAAAATTATTCAGATTTATGAAATCATGCTTCGATCGAAATCAAATGAGTCAACCAATTTAAATTTTGAATCACATTAAGTAACAGATCTAAATCAGGCAGCGTATTTCTAAACGCTGGAAGCCGTAAGAATCTTAACTTAGCATCTACGGATGGTGACAGAACTTGCATGTACAGCAAGTGGCGAATCCGTATCTATTTGCGAAAATAACTCATCCGTAGACAATGGTGGTTGTTTTCGTTCCTTTAGGTTGGTGCTCGCACCGTCGCCGAGCGGAATCCAACGTCCCTTTGATGCTGTTTATTTGCGCTTCGTCCTGCGACCAGCGACATAAATAGGTGGTTGACACGTACGGGTGCATGGTGCGCGCCGGTATGCCGCCGGTGACTCACGCGCAACGCACCCGATCTACTGCCTGGCAAAAAAAGCGACCGTCGTGCGTTCTTTTTCGTCTGACCTGCTCGACGATACGTACTTCTTTTTTTGCACTAGTTTTCTCGCAATCCTTTCGCGAATCCTTAGTTAATTTTCTGCATCATTTACTCTTCCCATCTTTGCAGTCTCGCCGTTACTGTGATTGGGGTCACGACAATTATTATCGCTGGACTCGAAACTCACTCGGTAACTTATTAAACCGCATTCCTTGAGTAACCCTGAGTTAAACCGCGAATTTATTCACAACACTAAAGACTTCCTCATGTATTCGTGACACGAAGCCGCAGAGAAGTTGGTACAGGCGCCAGCGCACCTACGTCACTGGCGTCGTGGGTAATCGAGTAGAGGACCGAAGGCCGTGAAACCCGAACCTTACATTCGCTTCTGATCAACTCACATGCACTACCATTTGTGCTTAAAATAGTTCAACTAAGAACTCACTTATCGTGACTAAGATCCTTAAGCAGAAGATTGTATAATTAAAAGTTGTTTCGATTTCATAGAGTATCTTGAACACATTGTTGTTTTGTTAGTGGGCATCTAGTACTTAAAAATAGCACTTATGTCAGCTCCTGTTATTTTATTGTTTGTAAAGATTCCTCGAGTTTTTTCAATGACCCATTGTTTAAACGTAGGTCATGTTTTTGAACTCCTGTCCATTCACGAAATCATGTCGTGTACGGCAGCACCATGAACTGAAAATCACTCGTTATTACAGTTTTATAAGACTGCAAAGTGGTTTTGTACTGAAAGACAATAATAAATCAACAGGAGTACCGAATAAAGGATCCCCTCGTCAATTGTAGTTTATTTGGTTCAGATGGACAGATTGTGATGTATCCTAGCTTAGAAAACTGTTGGACACGATATTGCCTTTCTGCAATTTTATTGCTTAATACGAGGGCGGATTGATAAGTCTGGTAAAAATGAAACAAGGAGACAACTTTATTTAAAAATTATGATTCATTTTTCAACGTAATTTCCATCTAACTCAATGCACTTCATCCAGCGTTTCTCAAACTTTTCGATCCCTTCCGTAATGTACGACTTAGGCAACCCTCCGAAATAGGCATTGGTTTCGAGCATGATCTCCTCGTTGGAGCTAAATGTTTTTCCACCGAGCCATTTTTTTTAAAATTCGGAAACAGAAAATAGTCGCAAGGGGCCAAATCTGGCGAATATGGTGGGTGAGATAGCAACTCATATCGCAACTCATGTAATTTGGCCATGGCAATCGCGCAGGTGTGCACTCGTGCGTTGTCTTGGTGGAAGAGGATTTTCTTCTTAGCCAAATGCGGTCGTTTTTCAGGTTAAATTGGGTTAAATTGGTCCAATAAATTGGCATAATATTCGCCATTGATCGTTTTACCCTTCTCTAGGTAGTCAATGTGGATTACCCCACGTGCGTCCCAGAAAACTAGCCATCACCTTATTGGCCGATAAAACTGTTTTGGCCTTCTTCGGAGCTGGTTCGCCCCTAGCAATCCATTATTTCGATAGTTCCTTGGTTTCTGGTGTATGGTGGTGGATCCACGTTTCGTCTACCGTTATATAACGACGCAAAAAATCAGGTTTATTCCGTTGTAACAACGGCAAATCTGCCTTCGAAGTGGTAATTTGCATGCGTTTTTGATCAATAGTCAGTAAACGCGGCACCCATCGCGCGGAGAGCTTTTTCATATCTAAATGTTGGTGTAAGATATTGCGCACACGTTCGTCTGTGATGCCTACTATCTCGACTATTTCGCTCACTTTTACTCTTTGGTCGTTCAACACTATGTCATGGATTTTAGCGATCATCGGTGGAGTAGTGACCTCAACTGGGCGTCCTGGGCGTTCAGCATCACTTGTGCTTGTACGACCACACCGAAAGTCCGTAAACCATTTATGAATCATTTTAATCGACGGAGCAGAGTGCCCATAATATTTATCAAGCCTTTGTTTCGTTTCCGTAATAGTTTTTTTGCGCAAAAAATTATGATTAATCAACACTCGAAATTCACTTTTCTCCATCTTTGCGAAAATGCGTTCAATCGTTTTTATTTAATGGCTCTCAAAAAAAAACTAACCGGCGGTACTGGCTGAAAATTCAAATATAGTCCCTCAAAAGAGTTGTGAACAAGGAGGTTACATGCAATTTGCGATAATTTTATTCCAAAATAGATTTTTACCAGACTTATCACTCCGCCCTCGTACAACCCTTGGCGTAGTAATTCCATTGTTAAATCGGGTCGTAGTATTTATTATCTTAATGTACAAGCGGTTTAATCGCGAGAACTATTGACCCTATTTTAATGGATTTCATTATTCATAATTGGTATATTTATTTGATGCAAACCCCGTGGTAGGTCTGTAAGGAGTTCCAATGCACATTTATTATTTTTTACAGACCATTGATCATCGCGAATATGCTTTGAAAACTATGTCTTCGCTTTTAAACAAGATACTATAGAAATAACGACTGTTTCAAAATTGTTCACATTTTACTTAGTAGAATGTTGCATGAACACTAATGAACACGTATTAAACAGAGACCAGAACAAAGATCAATTAATTAAATGTTACGTGCAAACCAAGTAGATTTCTAACCCACTTAATAATGTAACACACTTATCTCGGGTACATTACTTACTTACTAGTGTGACTGTTTCTGATAGTGATTTGGAACATCTGTATATCTGTACTATTGAGGACCATTTAACAAGGCTCCAGAACTCCAGACTTATTCGCATCTGGCTGGATAGAATATTCGCAATAATTGTCAATTCGAGAGAATTTATCCGCGCGTACGTTTTCTACCTCGCGGTACAATCTATTGGCGTGCTTATATTGGTGAAAGTGGATGCACAAAATACCTTCTTGGCTGCGATCTGCGCGCTGTACATTGTCAAATAAAACGGCCATTTGTAAAAATATGTGGACTTGTTTTATAAGTTAGTAATTTATATGGTGCCGAAACGAGTTTGGCGATTATATGGATTCTCGAATTTTATTGATAGTACACGCTTTATGTCATGATGATTGAGCAATTTTTTTTTTAATATACTGAACACGATTAAGTTTTATTTTTGATATTGTTTACTTAATCCGGTACTTATGTTGATCTTAACATATTTTTAGTATCGAAGTTGCGTAGGTGAAATGGCGTCAATGCGTCACCTTTTCACTTAAATCAACCGCTGAATCAATTTCACGAATAGGAACGTCATACACACTCGTATGCGTTAACCATGTGCGATAACAATTTGTGTAGTCACCCGATCGCCATAATTTTTCCATTGGTGCAGTATAGATATCTATCTAGGGTCGACGCTTCATCAACTACGTCACATCACAGCGGTCGTGCGAAGTGTTACCATTGAATATGCTTTGATAACATGTTCCATATCGCGCAGTTTGTTGTCAAACAAACAGCTGTAGGTCGGCGGTGCGTGACGATGGCGCGCCTCGCAAGGACGTCCAGGGCTTGAAAAAACGCTCCCAAGTCCGCCGATCGACGCGTGCACAGCGTCTGAATCTTTTTCATCTCGCGAATGCAACAAAAAATAAAGATTTTTTGCACAGCATTGAGGAACAACTCGTGGCCCCGATAAAGTGTCTATTACTGCGCAGTTTCATGTCGTTATACTAATAACCAGTAGTCTAGAGTTGTAAATAAAGTTTTGTTATTTTAGGGATGTTACACACGAGGTGTAAGTAATATGTTAAACATTTTGGGTAATAGAAGCTTCAAACAGACGCTATTTAGTATTGTGTCATGTATATTGTTTTTATGTGCTTACTTGCCTAAGTTGCAAGATATTAGTGACAAATTCTGACACGTGTATCGTGTACACGATACCTACACGGGAAAAAAATCTAAACAAAACAATAGTTGGTTAGATAATATCGAGTGCAATATAAAAACTGTATCAAACTTTTGGTCCTCAATAATCACACTTCAATAAAGTTTGTTGACTGATAATAAATCGAGATAATAAAACAACTCAACGAACTGTACCCGTGATATGAAAACTATTAACAATTCCAAATATCGATAAAATAATGATTTATTGCAATTAAGCTTGTACATACAGGGCTATAAATTTTAAAGTCGCTTTCACTTTTGCGATCGATTTGGTCTTTGTCCAGACCAACATTGTTTTAATTATTTTAACGAATAATTGTTCTCGTGCATAATTATGATAGTGATCCGCTAAACATAATGGATGCCGCAGTTTGAATGGTTTCGTGCAAATAATTAAACCAGTTAAGAGGCCGATGGACGGGAGGATCTCACATGCATTCCTCGAATAGTTCCACGCCAGCTAATTAGCGCTGTGACCTCAGATTGAACAAAATAATTAAACAAACGATTACCAGACGATATCGTTTAATAAATCAAACATTCAAGTGTTATAGCGCTAAAAACTCTACAAACTAACCAAGTAGGTACGTACATTGATTCAACAACACAAAAAACTATTTATTTAACTCGTTTAATGACGTGATTCTTTTACATAATTTAACATCTGTCAATTGTGACAGACAAGCGTGAAAATTGCGATCAAACTTATCAAGGTGGTGTTAAAATTCCAATAAATTGATATCTTTGATTGTTGTTAAATAGATAAGTAATTGAGTATCGGCAATCCTTTGTTACTGTGGAGCGGACATATCTAAAGAGTCAAAACTTAGTTAATCAACGAAGATAATGCTTCGATAAATCCGTCACAAGATTCAAGCGCCATACAAAACAAAAATATATTATCTGGATAGGATGCATTATAAATTCATCCAGATGTAAAAGGCGTATGCTCAAAAAAAACCAGAGCGAACAGATACATAATGTAGCTCAGAATTTTAGTGATATAATTCTGTAAATATTTCACTATGAGATTCGATGGCTAAATGTGTGATATTGCTATTTGCTTTTCATCAGGGGAGATTTTTTCTTTCTTTAAGATATCGTTTTGGGTATACCTGACGATATAAATAAATACATAGATATACTAACGCTCATAATCGACTGCAGATTGTCAAAATCAACTATCCACAGCGCCTATTTGCCGCTTTTCTGCGAGAGACAGCGTAATGCTGATGAGTGACGAACTCTGGCCGCTGTTTGGATGTTAAGTCTCATCTAAGGCGTTGTTGCAATTCGTAACCGACACCATACGGCACCATACATAAATAATATACACGATATAAAAACATTATTCAACAGTGTTATTTATTACACTGGATATTAAGTAAAGATTACCTAAAACAACAATAATACTAAAAAAAACAACTCATTGCATGTAAAAAACAGACAAAAATACTTTACTTTAACCGTCTCTATGGTCTAGTCACTAGACCATAGAGGCGGTTAAAGTTAACCGCTAGACTCTAGTGGTTAGATCACCTGTGTCAGACCCAGAGGTCCCGGGTGAGATTCCCAGTGGGGGCAGCATTTTCTGCTCGATTTGGTTGGTGGTAGGCTTGTTCTAAGTCCGCCTCGCTAGCTACCAACATCTTATCTAAGTTTGTCTTGTCTGTTTGCCAACAACAATGTTAACAGTATTGTTGAATTTCGGCAGTTAGAGGTAAGATAGCCAGTTTCTCTGACGTTGAGGATTCCGGGTGAAGGTCGCTTCCACCTTTGGCCTGATCATCACTTACCATCAGGAGACATGCAGGCCAAGAGATTCACGGTTGAGGTTAATAAAAATACTAAATAAATATAATACATATTTCTTATTGACTTTTAAACATAATTGATACATGTAACAGAAAAGTGGACTGTGGATAATTGATTTTGGCAATTTGCAGTCTGCCTACTCCTATGGGATTATGGTCCTCCTAACCGGATACAGCTGAATACCGTATTTTACATGGAGCGACTGCCTATCTGACCTCCACAACCCAGTAACTGGGTAATACGATACCCCTTGGTAAGACTGGGTGTCAGACTTTCGGGGTTCTGACGACCCGTAACGACTATCAAGGATCCACGAATAACAGCCTGAGTATATGTACGTAGTCGGGTAATTTAGAATGCAAGCCGAGGAAAATATTATGGGCATTCGAAATATGAATATTTAAAGAAAATAAAAACAAAGGGTTTCTGGAATTTTGTTCATTTTCTAAAATGGAGTGGACGCGCAAAGAAGACAGAGTCGCAGTAATTGCATTGCATCGTTGCGGTCACGCGCCAACTGAGATTTTCAAACTGCTGAAAAATTTGAAAATTCATCTGAGATTTATTTATCGTACTATCAAACGATTCAGGGAAGATTCAAGATTAGAAGATAAACAAAGGAGCGGTCGAGCTCGTACTGTTCGGACTCCAGCGGTCATCAAAGCAATGAAGGCGCGAATCCAACGAAATCCTGTCCGCAAGCAAAAAATGTTGGCTCTGCAGATGGAACTAAGCAGAACTACTGTTAAAAGGGTGTTGAATGAAGACCTAGGACTGCGTGCTTATAGAAAAAAAACAGCACATCTTCTTAACGCACGGCTGAAGAAAATCAGACTCGAAAGAAGCCGGGTTTTGTTAAGGCGGTACGCGGGAAAAAAATACCGCCAAATACTTTTTTCGGACGAAATTTTTTTTAATGTTGAGGAGAGTTTCAATAAACAAAATGATAAAGTGTATGCACACTAGTGAAGAAGCGAACAAACGTGTGCCACGTGTTCAGCGTGGCATCACCCTTCGGCATTCATGGTTTGGCTTGGGGTGTCCTATTTGGGACCAACGGAGGTGTTTTTTTGTGAAAAAGGAGTGAAAACCAGTGCCCTCGTATATCAAAACACAGTCCTAACAAACATTGTGGAACCTCTTTCACAAACAATGTTCGAAAACAGGCACTGGGTATTCCAGCAGGATTCTGCGCCGGCTCATAATGCGAAAAGTACCCTAAACTGGCTCACGACCCGTGGAATCGACTTTATCAGGCATGAGGATTGGCCCTCATCCAGTCCAGACTTGAATCCCTTGGATTACAAAATATGGCAGCACTTAGAGGAGAAGGTCTGCGCTAAACCCCATCGCAACTTGGAGTCACTTAAAGCATCCCTGATTAAAGCAGTCGCCGATATTGACATGAATGTCGTGCGTGCTTCGATTGATGACTGGCCTTGCAGATTGAAGGCTTGTATCGAAGCAAGAGGAGGACATTTCGAATAATTTTAAAGTGTTTAAATCTGTATTTTATACCCTGTTATTTGATATATAAATGGTTGTAGTGCGTAACTCATTGTCATTTATTTAACTTTCCATATGTGACAAAACTTATGACCAGACTACGTATGTATGTAATTATATCGTCGGATATACTCAAATCAAAGATATATCTTAAAGATCAAAGAATCACCCCTGATGAAAAACACATAGCTATATCACACATTTAGCCATCGAATCTTATAGTGAAATATTTACAAAATGATTTCACTAAATACCGCTAAAATTCTGTATCTGTTCGCTCTGGTATTTTTTTCTTCCTTCTTGATGAGCGTTCTCCTTTGCAAGATATCTATGTGCCAGGCGCATACTTACTTATTTTAGGTTCAATAATTTGATAAAATGTGTGGCTATTATAAAATACTAGCTGTTGTTGCCCGCGACTTCATCTGCGATCCAGGATGAAAAGTAGCCTATGTCCTTCTCCAGGTCAAGGTCTAACCCTGTGCCAAATTTCATAGAAACAAACTTACTTTCGCATTTATAATATTACGTAGTTACGTCTAGCTGCTGCTTCACGGCTTCGCCCGCATGGACCCAAGACAAAGGTTTTTCTAAAATAAAATAAAGCCTGCTTAAGTTACTCCTTATAACATCAGCTATCTGCCAAGAAGCTTCTTTAAAGTTTCGTCAAAATCGGTCCAGCCGTTTAGGAGATTAGCCAGAACAAACAGACAAAAAAAATATTTTTATTTTTATTATAAGTACCGTATATACTTTTATATGCATTTAGTAAAAAGCTGTTATTTTGAAATTACAAACGGACACTTCAATTTTATTTATTTTTGTTACATAGATAACCGAGCCATTGGAAATTGCGAGGCGATGCGTGTTGACCTCTGTACCAGCACAATATTTCTAATAATAAACCGTTTATCGGTCTTTGTTTTCGAAATGTTATAAACTTGAAAGTGGACGCGGCACTTTAAAGACGTTAATCGTTAAATTAAAGGCTTCCACAGACAAGAACGTCGCTTCTGCAGAATCTGCTCTCTATCATCAGAAGCGTACCCAGCTCCGCCATCGTTGGGCTGTTTTTATAATCTCAAAGAAGAAAAAAAAAAAATATTTTTGTCATCATCCCTATTCGACCTATTAAACTCAACGTCACTTCACTTCGAATTCACTGTCACAGGCAAACTGCTTAGTGTACTATTAGCCTCCTTAGAAGGCAGTTGTTTAATTCCAAGGCTTTTTTTCTTGCAATAATAATGTTCTTTAAGTAACAGTCAGTTTTAAAGTTTCCTATCATGCGATGCCTAGTTAAAAGCTTTATTTAAAGCAAACAGTGTCGTAGTTTGTTCTTATTATTCACAAATTCTATTCCGAATTTGTTAAAAAAGTAACCAAGTGCAAATACTAAGGCTTTATTGCGAATTTTATATAAGGTTTGCACGCCGCGTGCGGTTCCAGTTTGCTATCGATACAGTAATGTTTATTGCGTTTGATAAAAGCTTCTCGGTTTGTTGACCTACATGGATAGATGTTTCTCCCACACCACTAGTTTAAAACTTTCCTATATATTCACTATAAAACTGATCAATTTATCCTTCCTAAGCATTATTTGCGAACGTGTGACTGACACTGGCATGGCTACCATCACGGATTTTAATTTTGACAACACAAAAAATTTGTCGCTAATTAGTCGAAATTTGTCGGTCACTGGTTCAAAACTTATTTAAAAGGTTTATCGGTGGCCGATATAGAGTTTACGAAAAATCTTCGATCTAGCTCTTGGAGTATACCTTACAATTTTACTCATTATATCTTCTAAATTAAGACCCGACTAAATCTGTGAATTGGCGAAAAATTGCGACTAATTAGCGACAACATTTGGGAGAAAACAGATCTTCGCTAGGTGCCTTAATAGCTTTTGAGATTCAATTGGGCCAAGCTAGAGAGATGCTCCGCAGATCGCCCACCCATAAGTTTTGAATTAGTGACCGACAAAAACTGATATTTGGCGACAAATTTCGACTAATTAGCTACAATTTGTTTGTGTTATCAAAATTTAAATCCCTGATGGTGGCCATCCCAGTGTTAGTCGCACTTTGCGAACAATTTTTCTGATGTTTTGAATGACACATGGCAGAATCTCGTCCGCTTGCAATTGTAATTCAGGCGTCGCTAGAACGAATCGGCGGCTGCCGCCGCTTGCCGGAAACGTCCTCAGAATGGCACATTGCCAGTCCTAATGAATGTGAGTATCATCCTTACAGAATTTATTGCGTTACAATTGCCATAAACTATTTATTTGCGCTTAAAATCAGTTTGACCGAGCTTAAATTATCACGCGAGTTATTTGACTCGTTCTAACCCGTAGCGATGCCCTCTAGCTTCGCATTTGGATCTAATAAACGTGGGAATATATCTACTTAGCCGTTGCATTTGCAATTCAAACGCAACGCTTTATTGGTTGTACGTAGCGGTGCGCCCAATGAAAATTCAAGCAATAAATTGTGTGCAAGGCGGCTAAATTATGTGGTAGTTGTTTGATACGAGGCCGTTATGAATTTATGGTGTATGCTAAGGTGTTCGGGTAGCGTTCGTTCCGCGACAGTACCTGTGTGACCTAGTGGCGCGAGGCTGCATTTGCTTTCGCGCCAAGTTCATTGGCACCGTCCAATCCCCTGCCCGCGCGCCGGTCAAGCCTAAAAACTGACACGATATTACTCTTTGTAAATAGAAAGTAGTTAGTTTCGCTATTGATGTATATTTTGGCGAATGAATGAGCTGTGTGCCGAACGCGTCATGTAACAAATCTATCAATAATTGAAATCTTCAGACCTCATGTCGTCTAGACATGCTGGATCAATATTACATAACGATATCAAATAAATGCCTGTAATATCTCAGATTACTTAATATGTTTTACTTCCTATTTTCCTGTCTAGTCTTTCGTAATCGATCATGTACTTTACCGACTTATCATACCGATCTCGGTCCCTGGTACTGAGTAGAAGAAATATTGTTCCATCAACTTGACTATATTTTGAGACTAGTCGTAGGTTGCACTTGCGTATCTGATCACTGCATTTTTGTAATATAAAATCATTCAGTACAATAGCAAAAAATGTATTGATCTCATCCCTGAATCACTCATTGCTGGGATAGGAGGCCTCCTTTCTTTTCTGCCGGTCTTCACGGTCTCGTCGTACGTCTCTCATCCAGCACGTGTAGCATGACAAGCATAGAAACGGATTTTCTACTGGTTTTGTCGACGGAAGAATAGACAAAATGACAGATTGTGATTATTTATCTGATATTGTGGTCATGCTAAGCGTGTTGGTGTTAGTTTTGCAAATTTAACGATATCGTCAGCCCATTGTGCTTTCGTTTCGGACATCCCGGGTTTCTTCACTATAGTACTAGATAAAATCGAAATCGCTAAACGCCAAGAAGCTATAAAGCAGGTCATGTTCTCCTAAGTCCTCAATTCCATTGCGACACTTGCTTAAAGATATGTATGTACTACCTAATCAATAAATTAATACGCTCGTGCTCGAGTGAGTACCTAACAGGAAAATCAACAATTTACTTTCCTTGATGATTTGACAGTTTGACTTTTTTTTTTCGAGTCCGTAACGGAAAGTAAGCACTCGTTCTATTTTTAACTCTGCAAAGCTATTCATAAAGATTCGATACGCTTCCGCGCCGAATCGAACGTCAATCAATGGTTTTAAAAAGGAGGACTCTTTTGATAAACGCTGTTCTTAAACCCGAAACCCGAATGTTTTTACGCGAAATAAATATCCTGTCGGGAACTAGGTGAATCAGGTACTTAGCTGAAAATGTATCAATTTCGATTCGGATTGTGAATAATGCTGATATTTATGTATACCTACTATACACATTTACCGTTATAGTGAAGTTGCCAGTGTCGATTCATCCTCATTGATAAAATATAATTAAGACAAACGTGTTGCACGTACCGAACATTTTGTTTGTAATCGAGAAGTAGCACAGTCAATGACAAGTTAGGTTGCAGCCTCGTGTAGACTGGCGTGACGCGACATCGGTCATTGTTTTACCGTGAAATTTTCTTAGAAATTGTTTTATTAGAGTCGCATCGCGCCTGT
The DNA here is from genome assembly GCA_947364205.1 of Agrochola lota. NCBI lineage: Eukaryota > Metazoa > Arthropoda > Insecta > Lepidoptera > Noctuidae > Agrochola > Agrochola lota. The sequence continues at coordinate 19,868,263 of OX376219.1, forward strand.
TTGCCCGAGGCTTGACACATGTCATAATTTACGTCAACTAAGAGCTCACAACATTAAGGTTTTGCGAAGTTTTTTAAAAGGCGCGTGTTTTATCTTACCCAATGGTTAATTATTTACTGCTAAGATTCGATTTGCAACAAAAAATAATTTTCGCAAAAAATGTCAAGGTTCTTATTTACAAATTAGTTTTTTATTCTATCTCATAATTCTGGTGTATTCGATTGCTTCGTTGTCTCAACAATAGTGATGAATGAGAAATCGATTAGCTCACAGATAGTACTCGATGCTCGATGTTTCATGACCGGCACACCTTGTTAATCTGAGTTTAGACATGATCCGTGCTTATTTGCAATGAATGAAGATTAACATAAAGTGCGACGCTGTCGGATGCAGGCCAGGCCTCGTGAATACAAAATGTACGTTTTAAATTCACATATGACATGGTTTTCCGTTTTTGAGGAGTATCGGAGTATGGTACCGTTTTAAGGGCAACAATATTGTATTTTGCGAATTTCTAAAGCCTTTTTAAAAGCTTAAATGGATAGTCCATTTGAAATAGGAATGAAAACAAACTATTTAGTCCGTCAGTCAGATAGTATAAAAATATTAGACAGACACGTATTTTTTGCTATACCATGTTTTAATAAAAAATAATTTAGATTCAACGCATTAAAGTTCCAGTTCCAGTGGGGACTCGCTACGTCACAAGTCAGTATAAAATCTACCGGAGAGTGACGTCATGCCAAATTTTAACTCAATGTATTGCCGTATCTTTTGATTACGTAAAAAAAAAAATATGTGTCCAATATTTTTTAATAGTCTGTCTGACGGACAAAAAAAATTGTCAACATCCTTATTTAGTCAATACTTTTGGCAAAAATCGCATTGAATTTAGTCAAGGATAATCAGAATTATAGACATACCACATACTTTTGCCCTTGACTGTACTAAGTTATTATTATAATAAGGGCTTATTTCACGATCTCCGAATAGCCACTACTCACCAAATAAATTCAAAAATGGAATAGAATTTGTGGGAATCTGCCAAGTAAGTTAACGAGAACCTAATGCTATGTGATGAAAACCCTAAACCGTTGATTACTTAGTGATAATTAGGATTTTAATATGCGTAGTTGAAACGCTAAACAATTGACTCCGGTAGTTGAAGTAAGGTGAGCTTCGGCGACTTGATGGACGGCATTATGTGTCAGGAAGCCATGATTTATTTAATCACCGCACTCTATATGGAAATGGATTGTAATGGATACATTAGAACATAATGTATCAGTCTGGAAGAATATAAATTATTCAATCATTCCGTATTTATGATAGCTGTGCAGCTGAAGTCTCTATTAAAGATATTTTATGAAGTCGGTGTTATGCCCTTGAAATCATTTTTTATGTTGAAAATAAATCAAGTTTATGAGGCAATTTCCAATAGACATAACAAGCTTTACATTATTACTAGCTTTTGCCTGCGACTTTGCCCGCGTTTATGTTGGAAAATTTCCCACGGGAACGTACTATCGGGATTAAAACTACCCTGATATGTTAATGCAGGTTATAAACTATCTGTGTGGCAAATTTCATCCAAATCCGCTCAGCCGTTTTTGCGCCAATCCAGAACCAATACATCTAGACAAACGGACTTAATTCTAAAAACTATATTTTTGGCATCAGACTCGTTCCCCACATATCGTAACAATTACTTTATTTTTTTTATCAATGTACAGTTTTGATTTCGTTACTAATTTATTATTTTATTAATACTTGCGCCCCGCGGTTTCACCTGCATAAGTCTCGATCCCATGAGAATATCGGGTTAAAAAGTATCCTATGTCCTAACCTAAGTCATAGTCTACCCATGTGCCAAATTTCATCCAAATCAGTTCAGCCGTTTAACCGTAACAAACAAACAAAGCCACTTTCGCATTCATAATATTAGTTAGGATAATGTAAAGATAAAGATGAAGATTATCGGTAAGCTCTAATTTATGACAATGCTATTAAAAGAGCAGCTATGTTTAAAACACAAAAATAGTCCAGCTACCTATCTAATTACGCAACACATTTTCGATTCGCAATTGAGTCAAATTTGTTTCGTTTGACTAGAATTGCTTTCAATTTACAACTTTTGCAAGCAATTCTTGTCAAACGAAACAAATTTGACTCAATTGCAAATCGAAAATGTGTTGTGTAATTAGATAGTAGATTTAGACGCAACATTAATATTACTTGAACTTCAATTATTTAAACGCGTTACAGTGAGCCCTATGTTTATACTAAGAAAACTCCCATCGATTAGTTTCAGATTCATTTTGCAAACGAGCCTACCAAGGTCATGGTACCGCACCAGCTCGTACCACGTAAATTTATTTGCTCTTTACTCAGTTTATTGTCTCGTGTCCCTTTTGATATTGATTTGGTAAAAAATGGAGGGAGAACTTTTATTGAACCTAATCACAATTTCCTTCCATAAATGCAAGCTCTAAAATACTTAATAGTGACATTTTTAGGGTTCTGTAGTAAACAAGGAACCCTTATAGTTTCGCCATGTCCGTCCGTCTGTCTGTCTGTCCGTCTGTCTGTCCGCGGCTTAGCTCAGACATATTAATCATGCTGACAAAGTGGTAAAATAAAATCAAGAAAAATAAATTTTTTTAGGGTACCTCCCCTACACATAAAGTGGGGATGTTTTTTTTTTTCTCATCCACCCCATGTTCTGGAGTATCGTTAGAAAGGTCTTTCAAAAATATTGTGAGTTAGTCAAAACCATTTTCGGATTCAGGGATCCGTTTGCGAAATATTAAGTTTTTAACTGTTTTTTTTTGATGTTTTTTTTTTTCTCATCCACCCCATGTTGTGGAGTATCGTTAGAAAGGTCTTTCAAAAATATTGTGAGTTTGTCAAAGCCATTTTCGGATTCAGGGATCCGTTTGCGAAATATTAAGCTTTTAACTGTTTTATTTTGTTAGAGTCAAGTGTGTGTGTCCCCCCCCCTTCTAGCTAAATGGTTGTACTTGGACTTGTGAAAAAATTCACAGCAGTAGTATATATAAAATAAAAATAATAATAATACCAGCCTGTTACTGTCCCACTGCAGGGCAAAGGCCTCTTCTCACACAGAGAAGGCACGAGCATTGATCACCACGCTTGCTCAAGACGGGTTGACGATTTCAGACTTATATTAACTATAAGTTCAGGTTTCCTCACGATGTTTTCCTTCACCGATGTCAGTAATGTCCAAGATAAACTCAGAAAGTACATATGAATTGAAAAAGTCACATTGGTACTTGCCCGGAATTGAACCCACAACCTCGTACATGAGAGGCGAGGCCTTAACCACTGGGCCATCACGACTCTTACAGTATATATAACGAATTTAAAAGGAAAACTATCAGAGCTAAGTAGGCTCTACAGGTTAACGAGTAATAATCGACCAACTTAAATTTGCGGTTTGAAAAACATTTTAACGTTTTTCAACTACAATGTTAAGTTTGTTCTTGGGATAAATTCATCCCAACTACGGAACCCTTCATTGTGCGTGGTCCGACACGCACTTGGCCGGTTTTAACTATATTCCGGTTATATTGTAATGATTTCTCTTACCCAAACATGTTTGGAACTATTGCAAAATGTATTCAAATATTTTGTAAGATAGCACAAAACATGTTGCTGGTGACGTCAACAAAGTTTTTTGTACGAATTTCAATGGGCTTACGTACAAGTTTGAACTTGATCAGATCTGTACTATTAGGTAAAAAAAATCACCGTGAAAAGTTGGGTGAAACGAGTTTAAAGTGTATTCCTAGCGTCAGGTTCACCTCACATAAATTGTCACCAAAGATATAAATATGTCTAGATAGACAGCCAAAGCTTTTTTATATTTTTATGTATGGCATCTCGTAGCTGACCTCTAAGGTCATGACTACTTAACCGGTCATTCCTGTGGCTGCCTTAAGCTTGTACACTCAAAGCCTCCAGCCAAGGGCAAAACTACGCTAATTAAAACTAGGCGAACGCTCGCTCAGGGTACCCCCTGTGGGGTACGAACCTCGTCTTGGGGCGTCGCTGGGGGAGGACAGCAAGATGAGACAGGCTGGATCAAAGATATCATTATTATTAATCGGGGAATTTAAAGCTACAGGCTCAGCATCGACGCGGGCTGGCGCATTGTCGAGCAAGGGTCGGGGGGGAATATAATTTACTCGGGATGATCGCGATCGCGGACCTCTGCGGCGAGGTCGGAAAGTGTGTCGGTGTGTGTTTCTTCACTTTACTGGTTTCTCTATTGCTCTCCTGGAGGAGGGTTATGGGGTCGTCTGGGTCGGAAACGAACAGCCAAAGCTGTAAACCCGTCGAATAAATAGCGTCCAGCTGTTGGCCGCTAAATGCACGCACACTAGAAAAGCACAATGACGTGGCGCAAGTGTCAGACGTACTGTAGTCACGCACACCCGTTTATCAAAGTTGGCTTGTTTGTTTTAGTTCTTTTGCACCGCGACACTCTATCTAGATATAATTATATACAGAGTAATATATTGAACCGTGATAATAATAGGGATGATGACAAAAAATTTTTTTCGTCCGTCATGGAGATTATAAAAAAAGATTGGACACGTATTTTTTCTTTTTCTTTGTAATCTAAAGATTCCGGCGATACATTGAGATAAAATGTGCCATGACGTCACGAGTATGTAGATTTTATATTTACTTGTGACGTAGCGACCCCCACTCCCCAACTTAAAATGCGTTTTATCTAAGTCATTTTTTATTAATATGATAAAGCAAAAAATACGTCTAATAATTTTTTTACTATCTGACTGACGGACTAATTCGTTTTTTTTTTTACCCAGTCATCATCCCTATTATGATTGGTAAGGTGTAAAAATAACTGACTGAAGGAGTAAATTTTTGACTGTGTTAATTTCTGAAAACCTTTACCTGACGAGATACTCGGTGACGCGATGACGGCGCGATGCAACAGGTACGAATTGACAAAACGGACATGCGAGTAGTATATTCAAAGATTGATTGATTGATCAATCTTTGAGAGAGGCTGAGATTTTTACAGAATATACTGGCTGATCATATACAACGTGTCCCAAAATTCAACGCTAAGCGGGCACCAGACGGTGGACCTGCTCATCACTACCCGAGAAAAAATAAAGAAAAATTTTTTTTTTTTTGTTTTGGAAATTACAAAACCCTTAAAAATCCCAGAATGCCTGTAGTTTTTACACAAAAATCTACAGGCAAGGCAGGTAATCTTTTTTATAAATAGTTTAGTTTTTTTTTTCATTATTTTTCCTCGGGTAGTGATGAGCAGGTCCACCGTCTGGTGCCCGCTTATCGTTGAATTTTGGGACACGTTGTATAGTTAGTCCAAACTATATCTAACAAGCGTCACGCTAATTATCTACTTGCATATTACTTGATTAATCGGTAAAATGCACATCGTTTAACAGATTAAGATTTCAATTACGATAAGTGCTTCTTCTGATTCTGTCTAATTAATGCGGCACCCAGATAATTCGATTCCATTCCTGGTTTGAAATTAATTTAATAGTTATTTCTCACGTGAGCTGAGATATCTACGATCGTACTAAAAATATCGATGTCTGGAATTTTCATCGCGGCAAGAGAATGCCATACGGTCATATATGTACCATCATTGACGTTGATGCCTGTTATAAAGCTTGCTGCTCGTAAAATGTTCACCTGCGTGAGTTGTTCAGCTTTCTTTGGCTCATTGGCTGCCATTATAACTTTTTCATAAATAGAAACTATGTAATTAAGCACAAGGCGTCCCGATGTCTAGTTTATTTTTGTAATCCCAGTTTAAAATGTGTTTTTTTTTCTAGACAGTGTTCAAGGCAGTTGCTTGACCTATATTTCGGTATATACGCCAGCAATTTTCTGAAGCTTTTTGCAGCTTTCAACTCGTTTATATCAAAGTGACTTACTTGTACGAGCGTGGATTTAAAATATTATTTTACTGCTCCAACATTTTATGTTTGTAGGTTAGGTCTGGGTTTCGATGTTTTCCAGGAAAATAAAATCAGCAAAATGCTATTGCTATTCTATTTCCCAATAATTGAGGATAGGCGTTCGAATTTCGAATATATCGATTTGATTTACCAATCTATATATATAAAAATCAATTGCTGTTCGTTTGTCTCGCTAAAACTCGAGAACGGCTGGGCCGATTTTGGTTTTGAAATGTTTGCCGTAGTCCAGGGAAGGTTTAAACGGTAAGAAAATTAGGGTAGGTAGGGTTTAGTGCTACCCGTGCGTAGTCGGGGCTGGTAAAGCTAGTAAATTATATATTTATTTATAAAAATAGTAAATATTATAATTTGATATCCGGCGGTACTTAATTTATCAAGTAGGTAAGTAGGTACTTAACTTTATTACAATTGTATTGTTTACTAGCTTTACCCGCCCCGGCTTCGCACGGGTAGCACTAAACCCTACCTACCCTACCCTACCCTACCTACCCTACCTACCCTAATTTTCTCATCGTTTAAACCTTCCCTGGACTATGACAATCATTTCAAAACCAAAATCAGTTAAATCAGCCCAGCCGTTCTCGAGTTTTAGCGAGACAAACGAACAGCAATTGATTTTTATATACATAGATAACGGCTCGCATTAAAACAGGTACCACCATTGGAATAAATTGATTAATTGGCTAATAAAACAACAACCAATAGAATAGTAATTAGTGACTCCATGTAGAATTAGTAGGTACTTAATTATTCCTGCAGGTAAAGCTGTAGGTAGGTTTTTAGGTATTAAGTTTGATAAAAAATTTATTGCTGGGATAGACAGGATTTTTCATAACTATAATAATTAATAAAATTGCAGAATAATATGTGGAATCTAAACCGCAGAAATTATGTTTTCAAGCTCAGACTGTAAATCGCTATTCTTATATTGATTCTTAATTTGATGACAATTCATCAATTACCCATCAACGACTTACCGAGCGAATTTATTAATATTCATTTACTTATTTTGTACAACTCGGCTTTGAATGACGTATCAGCGTCAATCCCACAATTGTGTACATAAAGCATTTATACCCATTCACGCCAAAGAGAATTATGTCCACACACGTGTGAATAAATACATATGAAATACAAATAAACGTGTCCATCTATTATTCTAGAAGCAACGCCATGCATTTACAACTTTTTATCAATAGTTATTTTTCTTCATACAGAACTGGTTGGTAAACACTATAAAGAGCTATCTCAATGTGAAATCTACCGAGTAATCCGACGTTCTTCAGTTCAAATAATATACTAATAAATAAGATATAAAACTGCTGAAAACAAGTATAACAATGAACACTTCGATGTAATGGGTAACTTTCAAAGCGGAGCTGAAAGTCAATGGGTGCTATGACAAAGAATTTACTACTCAAAGACAAATACATAAGATTCGTGTTCATTTGAAGGAGGACTTGATCGAGGATCCTTCGCTTTAAGTTTCGCATTTGTGGCCATATGCAGCGCTACAACTGAAAAGGTGATGAAGAGCAATTTTCTTAAACCATTACATTTAATTCCAGAGCTTAAGTTCGAATCAACTGAATCCAAGTACAAGCATCGACATGGAACTATGGACAACGCGAATAAAACAAACAGAAAAAGTGTGCTTGAGTTTTTTTGTTGGTGCTCCATTTAGAACCTACAGTACATCTCAGGACTGGGTCATTCATCACTCATCGCTCGGAATCAAAAAAGTACAGTTAGCAAAAACTTTATTTCATGCAGTGTGAATTCTTGGAACCGTGTTCGGACTATTCACTCTCACCAAAACTCTTTTGTCTACTGATGGCTCTAAGTCAAGTATAATTTCCTGTTCCGATTCGTAACTCACAGTGATTTCGAATTGACGGGTCATTTATCATTTTATTATATCGTTTTTGTTGTGCGATTTATATTAATTAATACTTACAGTGATCTCAATTGCTACATTTGCACATTTACTTCGGATGTATTAAAATAGCATCTAAGTGAACATTTCTTGTATGCTCTTGGTTTGATAATCAATTTGATTTGTTCCTCATCGGATGTAGCCTAGATTTGAGCTGAGATTTATTTTAAATTTGATGTGGTGATACTGTAACATTTTCAATGCTAATCGGTACTACATGTTCTTTTCGTAAGGACAGGCTTATTCACAATTATGGTCGACGACCCCCCCCCCCCCCCCCACGTCCAAATTTGCCACTTTCTAATAGGAATAAAGTTGACTACTCTGCGCGAACACAAGATGACGTGCATTCGGAATGCAGCCACTGCGGTGGGTAATTGCATCCGTCGCCGCTAATTATTATATCCGATGTTAAATCGGTGAAATTCCTCTTATCAAACAGTTGCAGCATTCATGTTCTTTTTTACCATTTTAATAACGGCAATTTGAAGAGAATCACGTTCTAAAACGCGATAACTCTTAATTTACGAGATTCTTTTAGAAAAACATTGATTAAGATCTCGTTGACTTTTAATGTCACTGATTCATTGAATCGTTTTACTGAACGTGTGTAATTATGTTCTTGTGAAGCTAGAGATCGCAAGGGCAGACGGGCTTTCACCGTCTTGTCTCGCGAACATCGTGAAACTCGAAACAAGATCCTATCACGTTCAGTTTAAGTCGTTATTCGCTCAGTATCTCATGTCTTCCTAACTTTCTGCTGCTGTCGCGTGGTGGAGTTATTGATTTGACGCTTAATATTACATGCCTTTGTACATTATGCTTTATGCTCTTGTACCAAAGTTTATGGTCGTTCAATCAGGTGTGCTTCGGGCAACCGCTCGAAGTAGCGTCGACATCGCAGCCCAAAGAGGATTACCCCAATTCCGCAGACTGTTTTCTCGATGCCGTCTGACGGGTAATCCTTTTAGAGGGCATGAAAACGGTCTCTGAGGTCGAGGCCTCCCAGTCAATCGAGCACTGTTTCATAAATAAAACAGCTGTTTAAAGATCATTGTCCCAATAAATGCAGAACTGACTGATGTATTGCTCCTCGCAATTTTCATTTGCCCGCAGTGTGCTGTGTAATTTTACAACGACTGACAACATTTTATATTCAAGAAAACAACCATGATTATATCTCTTGAGGTTGACGAGAAATGTCGATATAATCGTGTCCCCGTTTGAGGCGAATTCCTTTAGGTCAAGATGGGAATCGATGGCTGGAAGCGGAACCTTTAGCAGGGCATTTATTGGATTTTTTATGAGATCAATGCTTGTCGTAAATACGTCGTTCCATTCTACGCACACAGAATGTAAATAATTCTCTTAATATTAGGGCGTTCTCTTTATAGACTTATGACTCAGGGTTACTTACTATACATACCATTACTCTCAAAGGAGTCAAATTCGCTGGAAGTAATTAAGCAAAATAAACATTTCACGATTGAAAACAAACATGCATAATGGATCTTAATTCTTAACTCCCACTTGGGTACGTAAAGTAGTCCATCAATTCGGAAAACTATTGCCGTTACCTCTGACTATAGACAATTCACATGCTGATTTAATCGCTGCGTTCATCTCGATTTTATGTCACCGTATTCGATTTACAAAATGATATTCGATCAATGCATTGCTTTTTGCTTTTTATGGCGATGTAATGTTTTCACATTATGGCATGTTATGAATGTTAATAACACCCAACGTCACGAATTACGAATACAACTTCATATATTTCCGAGTTCGGAGTATTCTATTCTTTTGGGATTTTTGCCAAGAATATTATTAATACGTGCAGTTTGTAACGTATGTTTTGTACGAAAAGTGTAGATTTTTTTTCTGGATTTCCTTCGCTCTCAGATGCTTAAATTGAGGAAATGAAATGTAGGCTGGATTCGTTGATCGTAAAAGTTGAATTGTCAAATATGTAAGTAGGTAACGGAAGTCTATCAAGTACGTTAGTTGTAAGAGGTCCTGCCTAAAGGCTTCCGGCGTTCCTCCAATGTCGTATCTGTTAAAACATTCGACGTATGCTGATATTATCGCGACGCTTAAAATAGCCTTTATCTCGTCCGCGTTGAGGTCAGTGGGCGCACTGCCGGCGTACGCTCGATCATTAACAACACTGATTAAAAAACCCTTTCAGTTCTGCGTAGTAGTTTTTGTTCCATCACGAACGTTAACACTATCTTCTCTCTCCCTCTCACACACTCAATGGAAATAAAATTAACACTTATGATTCAGTTATGATCAGCTTTCAATCTAGTTTAACTAGAGTTTTATCTTGCTGCAGTCTATTAAAACTTTCATTTTAATTATGAACATTTTTATCGAGTGTAGATTTCTATTTATCTTTATAACTTGAGAACACGTAGTATGAAAGTTGGAAATAAGTATACAGTTTGTAATAGATCAGGGTATTGACCTAATAAGAATAAGCTTTTTTTATTGGATTTTCTAAGAAAGTTATTATTTAACGAACCCAAAAACAAGTAAAATCATGACATGATTATTTAATTCTTTATCATTTAGAAAGTTTAAATTAAATAACATGTGATAAATAACGTGGATACAGCTTATTTTGACTGCGTTGGCAACACCGACATTTGTCACTTGTCACGCATCACTCTGTTAAGTTGTCATCTACCAAACTGAATTCCGAGTACACACATGTAATCACCGTGTACGCAATCTAAATTTAGAGTCATTTACACTGATTGCATTTATTAGGATTAGCTGTTGCTGGTAAAAAAAAAGGTGCGATTTGCTCCAGTCTGCTCAATCAGTCTGATACAAATACTTAATTTGAGTAATACGGTTTAAGATTTAGGCAAGATACATGAAACCTGACCTCGGTCTAATCATCACTTACCATCAGGTGAGATGAAGGCCAAAATGTGGTTTAAAAAAAACAAAGTCGCAAAATAATATCCGATTTGTCTAGATTTACGAGCCGTTGCTTTTCTATCACGTTTTAAGGCTTGTGCAGACCAGCGCGACTTGTCGCGCGACGCGACGCCGGTTATTGTTATACCGTAAATTTTTCTTAGAAATTGTATTGTTTGAGTCGCGCTGGTCTGCACAAGCCGTTATGTATGCAGCCTAAAAATATTTCGCGTACCGCTGCGTCAATGTGCTTTAAACATTACTTCGCCTGGTTGTACCTTTTTGAACGCTGTTTAAAATTGTACAACTATAACCCTATACATGTAAAGGAAACGCACTTAGCGTTTTACTGCTGTCGTAAATGCGTTTGATCACTGTGATATTAAATTTGTGACTCTGTGGGTATTGCTGAGAAATGTAATAAATAATTTGACGCAGACTCTCGCCATATGGCCCTTAGATGATTTAGTGCTGGGCGGTCCAGCCGCCTGACTTGTTTAGGATTCAACGTGCTGGCGAAATGATATACAGGCGAAGCTCCAAGCTGCGAAGATGGATGTACTTAAAATAAGTGAATTCCAAAAATAAAGTGCGCCTCGCTTCCATGAAATTGGATTTCATTTTAGAGTTTCTAAAATGAGCGTAAATACAGCCGATGCTTGCGATTCTTAGTATTTTTCTGAATTTAAATTGTCGTGTTTAAAAATATTTTTAGGTGCATGCGAATAAATTTAAATTAACAATGGAATTTTATTACTTCAAAAGGTGTGTTTTTTATTAAATCTTGTAATCATTGTAACATTGAGTGCATTGACTTAGCGCTCCTTAAGTACTTGCAAAATTTGCATTGCAAACAGATTGATCTTTGCTTGTAGGTCTTGTAACTGGTTATATTGTCGCAACTTGTTGAGTGGGCCTCAGTTACGCACAAAAAGTGAGCACAGCTGTCCATTATCAAAAGAAAAGATTGATTGAGCCACAACTGATGTGATTGATTGCAGAAACCAAAGTTTGAAACCAAACAGTAATTTGTTATACTTTCAATTTTACATCCCATAATTATTTATCAAGACTGAAACTTTCTCTTTTTAGGAGTTTTGGTTTCGCCTATAAGTTACGTAATGTCAAAAACGCAATTATAGTGGTAAATAATACCAATTTAACTACAGTTATCGTAAGATCGTTCTTCGCTTAACTGGCTGCCTACCAGCTATTGTGAGTCATTCGGAACAACTGCGTAGCTTAGATTACTTATCGTTTCGTCATAAACACTAGATATAGAAAATTGATAACTTTAATTGTTAGACACTAGCTCCTTTGTCACATCTGCTTCACTAGAATTTGCTCCTGGATTGGTTTCTTCAAGAAAAACTTTTCCGTTAGCCGCACGATGGGCTTTGTTTCAACTTGCAAGCGACGAAAATTAACCTAGAAAACAACTTGCCAAAACTTGTTGAAAGTTGGATTAGAAAAAAAAAAAACAGAGTTTTTCTGTCCATCATGGCTCATTGATGTATGTAATTTATGGGCACGAATCGCTTTTGGTTCGGCAGTGTAAAAAAAAAGTTAAGTTATAATCGCGATTTCGTGAACATTTACTTAGTTTCCAAGTTTGTGAGGCAATCAATATTTGAATAGGATTTCCAATTAGCCTTTACGTGCGGCTAAACTCGTGTTCTACGTTTGAAACTATTAATTTGCTCCGACGCAGTTGAGTGATGAAGGGAATATCTTACCAGTAGCCATTTTGCTCTTGCTATCAATCCGGTTGGATAGTACTTTGTCTTTCTAGTGACACAAACACAGTGTAGTGCAAGATTTCATCGCCCAGCCATTGATTTATTACTGTAAGCGTTGAATAGCATAAATAACAGACGTACAACACGTCATATTAGATATTATCGAACGTAATGCCATTATTAGTTTCGCTACAAACACAAGTGTTATAAACATGTGTCATATCTGCGTAAAAATCTCGAGTTTGATTTTTTCAACGGAGTCGTGTTTAATTAGGCGCACGCGCAACCTTGTCCAAACTGAGGGCTGCGCGCGCATCTAAATATTATACAACTGCGCAGTTGAAAGATAAATAAAATTGGGGAAATATTGTGTTGACTCAACAATCGTTTTTTTTTTTTCAATAAAACGAAAACACTTTTTACAAAAATGCTTTTTATGGAAGTTTATTGTTGCCATATTACATATTTACGTCGCCACTCGAGTAAATGAAAATAATTCTGTAAAGCTTGCAGCGGCGATGTGCTCCCGCAGACAGACGCGACGCGTTTTTCGTGGAACAATTTCGATGAAGTTTCCAAAGAAACTACTAGACTCGCACAGTGCTGTCACGTCGCGTCTGTCTGCGGAGTATTTAATGCTTACAAGCCTAGAATAATGGGGATTGTTTCGTTAGCTCTAACAGTGAAGTCTGTTTCAACTTGGGTAAGTATGTTATAGCCTACTCAACTCCGTACGTGTAAAAGCTTTTAAACATAATGTCTCACAGAGGTTCATGTTTGTTAAAGATCTGCTGCCTTGTAAAAATGCTCCCCAATAAGTTTTTCAAAAAGCTCATTTAGAGCAAGGCAAATATTACTTGGGTCTGAAATCTGAACGAGCTAGTTTAATTTGATAATGACCAAATAAAGGGGTTTTTATTTTATACCAGCTGCTGGCTGCGGTTTCGCCCGCGTAATCCCTAATTCGTTTTCTAAACTAAAGTATATGAATAGATGAAACGGGAGCAAGTCTACCTACCCCATGTCTAAGCCCCAAGCCCAGCATGAAGATGATTGCCCTCAATACTTACAGTACATTGATCTGCTTGTTAACAACGCCGACGACTCCATTCCCCTTCAGACCGTAGTCGGCTGTGATGCACTTGCCTCCGAACTCGAACAGGAAGAAATACTTCTCCGCCTCGTACCATTTGCCCAAATACTGAAACATTGGGAAGAATAGGGTTCAGAACAGTTCAAAGTCATGAAGGAGGTCAATGTGTTTTTTTTAATGGTTGAAGTTAATGTACGATTTAATTAGTTTAGCTAATATGTATATTTAAACTATTTAGCTAATATATTAAAACTAGCTGCAGCCCACGGCTTCGCTCACGTGGAATAAAAGTAGTAGTCTAAGTTACTCCTTAAAACATCAGCTATCTGCCAGTGAAAGTCTCGTCAAAATCGGTCCAGCCGTTTCGGAGATTATCCGGAACAAACAAACAGACAGAAAGACAAAAAAAAAAATGTTTTTTTGTTATAATAAGTACCGTACAGGTATTTTCATATGCATTTAGTAAAAAGCTGTTATTTTGACATTACAAACAGACACTTCAATTTTATTTATTTGTATGTAGATTAATTTCAGTATCCCGAACTGAGTTTTGAGTTACACGGTTCTTAGTGTAGTGTAGCGAGAATGATTGATACAATTTGTGAACTTTGTCGCTGCTTACAAATATTTCGTATGTCATTAGTCCAGAATAGAACCGGAGTCACCGACATAGCTTGCAGAGTAAGCAAACTGAAGTGCCAGTGGACTGGCCATGTTTGTCGAAGGACCGATAGCCGGTGGAGCAAACCGTCCTTTTTTTTTTTTTTTCAGGATGTGAAATCATCAAATGACTTCTCCCGCTCTGGGCAGAGCGAGAGGGTGTGTCAGACTTTTACTGACTAAAACCCACCCGTGTTCCTTCCGTTGCCTGTGTGCCGGGGCCGCGATATCCCTTTCGGACAAACCCGCAACCCCAGCAGGCATTGGTCTTTCGACCCCGTCGGTGGGTGCTGACATCTCTTTGAGGCGCGCGTGGAACACAACGCGCCGTCGACACGGGCCTGGTCCTTATCGGACGGCGAGCTGCCCATTGCTCACCGTCCGCAAGCCCGCGCCTACGGTGGCCGGAAGTCGGCTCTTGACTCCCGACGCCCGGGGCGTCTCGTGCGGCGACTAGGGCCGCGAGGGCGTGCAGCTTGCATCTCCCTCGCGCGCTCCGCCTCCTCCTTCACGAACATAACTGCTTCGCAGAAGGAGGTGACGGCCTCCCATGCACTCTCGCTCCGAACCATGGCCTGAACCAGGGCCGGACGCGAGAGATCGCCGCCGCCGATCGCCTCCGTGAGGACACGGCGGTGCCCCGCCCAAGCCGGGCAGACCTCCACCGTAGAGCAAACCGTCCTGGAGTGGAGACCGCGTATAGGCAAGCGTAGCGTGGGACGCCCCCAGCTGGACCGACGAACTTAAAAAAGTGGTTGGAACAGACTGGATACGGAAGGCGGAAGACAGGGGTTGTGGCCCTTGTGGCGCAGCTTAAGAGAGGCCTATGTCCAGCAGTGGTCTGCGTAAGGCTGAGTTAATGTTGATGTGTGCATTATGCAAATGTTTCTATCATTTTCGTTTTTGTTCTCTTTCAGTCTTCGAAACAGGTCTTGAAGATAATTTCCGGATACAAACTTTCGACATTTTCCCAGCCGATTACTCCGATCCGCTGAAAGAAACTGGTCTTGCGCTAACTGTCAGACGTTCTAGGTTACTTCAGCCATAATTTAGCTTGTTTATGGTGTTAGCGCAGGTATAGCCGATTTGCGCCTTTAATCGCATTTCCCATTGACTATAACTTGTGCATTATTGCAAGCTTCTACATTCAAATGCTAATTACGATTGTTAACTGGAAGTCTTTTTTATCTTATTTCTAAGAATATTTAGACAAACTTAATAGCACTTCCTTAATCGTGATAGTGCTTTTAAATGCAGTAGCAACGGACTAATCATTATGGTATTAATGGGGTAATTCAAAGTTAATAAAATTGCATCATTAAGAGATTTCCAGGTCCGTTCAGTAACCACCATTTTAACAGTAACCCATTCTCTCAGTCAAATTTCGACGGCTTTGGGAGGGTAAGTAGCTGATACTTTAGTAATTCTTTCTTCTAGTTCAGCTAGTAGTTTTTACGACCACAGCGAAAGAATTTCCAAGAAAGTGGTCTCTATATGACAGCTAAACGAGTTATCACGAACCTGTTCCTCTCACCATCCATTGACCTTGAAGAGGTCGTCCATGTCTATTCGCACTCATTCTGCAATAAAGCAGTGGCTCAATGAATTAAACCGATTAAAAGCACCATTGGACGGGTGCCAGTCCGCGTCCGTATAAACAGTGCGAATTTAAAGAAAATGTCGTTACGTAACTCCAAGAGATAACAGTTTTGAAGTATTCTGCGGTTTGCGCGTCATTTAGCTGTGATATCATTGTGGAATCTAACGAGAATAAAACGTTCTATTTTGGTATGCTTCGGGAATAAAGGGTTGAATGACCAAACTAGATATTTCGTTCTGGGTCCTAACTGCTAATCACATACTAAATCTTTCGTTCGTGTCACGAAATCTCAGCCGGTGTCTAGAATCTATTAAAAAGCTTTTAAAATATAATGGAAACTTGAATTAAGAATGTTGCTTACATTTACATCTAAGACTACCCGTGTAGCACTACGCAAATGTAACACCACTCTTCCTAATTACAATATTTAAAACATGAAGCCCACCCACAAATATGTTTAGATCCGTATCTTGGTGTAGCACAAAAGGCAGCTAAATATTAACGTTTTGTTTGCAACACTACTTAGATTACAAAGGCACCGTGCTAAACTCGCCAAGTTAGATCTTAGAACTGTACGCACGTACTTTAGTCTCATATTTAGTCGCAGTGCGTCGACCTCCTTACTTGAAGCTAACAAAGAAAGTTCTGGAACAGTCAGCTTCCATTTCTGGAAACAGATACAATTCGGTTGCTACGCCTACGGAAATATTGTTGTAAATCACATCTCGGCTGCGACTGTAACTCATACCATGACTAACTTTATGTATGTCTTGCTAGCTGCGTTTTCAATTAATTTTATACCCACTAATGGAATTCTGGAACTCATACTGTTCTTTATATTTTAATTAATGAATGCACGGGGAATATGACTGCTAAGCTGTTCAGTGAATAGTGATTTGATTAATCTGCATTCATTCGCGTATCATTTACAGTACCGTTTATTGTTCAATAACTCAATCCCTCGATCCCAGTATCGAAGGGAGGAACTAAAATACATTTTTCAATTCTATTTAAATACGAAAGCTGTCTCGTGCTTTTAAATAGGATGATCGGCAACAGAGCGTGGGTTAAGCGCGCATGTACCCATGTACCCACTAGTTTACATGTGGGATTCTTTCAATAGATTCCTTACTACATATTTTGTTGTTACAATCGATCCATCAGATATCATTGTGCGTTGTGGCACTTGGAAAAGTGAACTTGATGAATCTTAATACACGTTACCATTCAAGTCTGCGCGATGTGAATTATCAACGATTTCAAACAGTGGAAAAGCTGTTTGAGGAGGTTGTTTCACATGTCGTGCCGTGTCTTCGCCATAATTGTGTATATTTGTATTGGTTGCCGGAGACAGGTGGCGTCCTGTGCTGTACATTGACTCCGCGACCTTGGCGTCACTCGTTTCAATGGCATGCTATAGCCGTGTTATGGCATGGGCTTAGGGTTTTTTCTGTCAAGGCCAACTGCTTTATATTCGCTTGTAACGCTGGTATGGACGGTGGCATTTTGTTCTAGGCAGCTTTTATACGTAATTTACATTCCTAACATTCCTTTTTATCGTTAAATATAGACATCAACGTTTTCCTCGTTAATTATTCTGAATAAACGAAATGAGTTTTGTAAACTGTACCTAACTTTCAGTTTTACAAAGCATAGTTTAGACGTGAATATGGAATGGCACTGGGTTTGTCAAACGCATTGTTTTCTTTGTGGACGATGTATATGTACAGTAGTTGGTAGAACATTAGCATTTTAAGCCACGCGAAATTTTCCTCGTTGGTATATGCTGGTTTGCTTTATTGCCCCCACCTCATTGTAACCGCACAGCTTTAATAAAGACGTCACGTCGCGCAGTCGTAGTATTTATTTTAATGCTACATGAAATCCTTAACCGCCACACAATATGTTACAAACTTTAAATCATATTCCCAAGAATATAAATGAAACGTCACATTTCGTTATACTAAACGTCTTTTAAATAACAAATGAAGTTAACTAAGGCTGATAGGCCCGATGCCCCAATTGGCTGATCACACTATGACGTCATCGGCGTCTGCGCATCGTCTGCCGCCGCTTCCCGGAACGGTTGGCCACTGCCTTCCTGCTGCTCACGCCCTCATTATCACTATGAATGAACTATTGTATAGTTCACTATAACACTTGGACGTCGTATTCATATAAAAAATAAAACACTTGCCCTTATTGGCTTTCGTTTGCGTGACGTCATCAATGTCTGTTACTTGTCTGTCATTGTCAGCACTACTGCTCTAGTAATGGTTAATAATGATGAATGGATTTCACTCTCAGTGTCATTGAACTTTGATCTAGTTTTGTGTGTGGGCATAAAAATTACAGTCTTCAAATGTGCTAGTATTCATTTTGACCGACTAAAATTTACACGTGCTGGCTTTTTTCTTAGAGTTTGTAATGTTACACTACTCTGCGTCTCCCGTTCGCCTTCCCCGAAACGAAATCGACAACTTAAAACTTCATTTGCAATTCTGGCAGTACAATACAATACATTGCGCAAAGATGAATCTCAGTCATGCAAATTACTGGTGCATTGTAGGCTTAATACGTATTTTTCAAGGTTTCTGACAAGAGTAATTTTGCTTTGGTTACCACGAAAGGTTTGAGGCCACATTTAATATTCTTCTCCTATCCACTGGCCAGGAAGCGGTATACCGTTTACCTCATATTACGTTAGCTTATTGTGTTCACGCCTTCAGTCGTGTATTGTTCAGCAAGTGATGCTTTGCATTAAAATTGAACTTGTATTGACACTTCCAGCCATTTGAATGGATGCAATTGTAACTTAAGTAGAAAACATCATTCAAATACACCAAATGACAGCGTCATGTCTTGTTGCTTTGGAAATTTTGATGATTCTAGTGAACGAACTTTGTGAACGTATTTTCTTGGATAGGAATTCCAGTTTTGACAGTGACGAAAAGATGCTAGTTCATCATATTTGCTTACTTTGATTTGGAAATGACGACAGGAATGTCATTTTAGAATTTTCTAGTCCAGACGTCTCGGAAATCAATGTAAAAGGTTGGTGTCGCACTGCAGATACCTACCTACGCCGCTTCGGTTACCGGAGAAAGTAACTCGACCTATTTTCGGGATTTACTTCCAGACTGAACATGAATAGTCTGCAAATTCTCACTAATTTCAAATTCGTTTCTAGATATTGATTTCGTTAAAAGCTTATAGTTATTTCAATTTGTTCTTGTTGATTTTGCTGCTGCTGTTTGTTGTTTTTCATCAATACTAAACTTGAATTTTCTCCTATTAGAAAGACTCGAAGTTGTTACTGCTGAAGGCTGTACATTCTTGATTTGCTGCGGCAAGTCGGCAACGATATTACACTCACCGGTTCTGTTCGTAATTCCGAATGAATAGTTTATTACAGTATTAATTTAAAGGCGTACAGAGATCGGATCTTGCCGTCAGCCCGCGGCGATGGGCGCTGTTGTCTTCAATTAACCCAGTTCTGGTTCGACCATTGTGTGCAGTCTGCCCGGTGTCTGCTTTCTTCCACCAGTAATGAGTATAAGTAATGAGAGACTTGCGGAGAAGGCTTTGTTTAGGCGTCATTTGAGATCTGTACACACATGTGCCGTAAGTAATATTACGTTCAATCCTATTGTTACATCATCGAAATTGTGCGCAATTATCTGTCCCCGTCTGTGACCACTATTTGTTCATTGATTCCGCATAATCTTGAGAGCTCTTACTTAATTTGAATACAATCTGTAGATAATGGCTCCGACAGCCCTTTTAATCGTCGTTTCGAAACCAATTCTACTTCTC
Source organism: Agrochola lota (assembly GCA_947364205.1). Classification (NCBI taxonomy): domain Eukaryota; kingdom Metazoa; phylum Arthropoda; class Insecta; order Lepidoptera; family Noctuidae; genus Agrochola; species Agrochola lota. Next base: position 19,888,046 of record OX376219.1, read on the forward strand.
CCATATTTATAAGCCCGCGTTATCTTTATCTGAAGTGATTTCTTAAAAACCGTTTCGTTCTACTCCCCCGACATAACACTTTAAAGCTAACATGCTATAAAAAAATCATAATTTGTATATATGCCCACAGTTCATCACTCGAACCTCAATTTTATGTTTTGGTTAATATAATAACAATCTCCCTATATTTCCTTTACTTGTTCAATTTGCTTCATTAACAACAACGCAAACAGTAAATTCGATTTATATAATGTTGTATAAAAACTGTTAACTGCGTACTAACAAGCTTTATCAAGAAAACAAGGAAATTATTTATTATGGTGTTAGCGAAGTTTGTATAAGTTTTCAGTTTGCAAACAATACTTTTTAAGACTTCTATCAAGTTGTTTGCCGACCTTCGCCTTGTATTTTTTCCCCTAATATGCTCGAACCAAATAAAAATATTTCAAAAGCTTGTTCCTTATAAATTAAATATGTACTTATCAATATATCCATATTATAACTAGCAGGAATCTCAATATTTACTGAAATAAAATTCTGAAGTGCTTGCTGAAGACTTGGAAATCTCAGTGATTTTCATAAGGCTAAAACAAATAATGACATGTCAACCGCAGCTACTTTCTCTGAAAAGTTAAAAGCAATAACTTAACTAGCCAGCATGAATGATAGCTTAGTAATACAATAGATTGTAGTCAATATTGTTAGATACTTGTAGAAAATCTTGTCCAAGCTTTTACAGTTTGCACCTTTCTTTTCACAATCGTTGAAGTGAGAAAGCGACCACAAGCTAGACATCGCCCAGACAGCGTAACAGTACGACGTCGGTCGTTACGTTAAATGATCCGTCACATGGTTTTTTATCATATACAATGCAATAAATATCTTAAAAAGAGGCTAATTGCCTGTTACCGTGATCATTAAGCATTAAAACAGTTAGGTACAAATATTTTGTTTCTCTTTAGGGTTCCGTAGTAAACAAGGAACCCTTATAGTTTCGCTATGTCCGTCTGTCTGTCTGCGGGTTAGCTCAGAGACGGTTAGTACTGGAAAGTTGTAATTTGGCATATGTATACATATTAATCATGCCGAAAAAGTGGTAAAATAAAATCAAGAAAAATAATTTTTTTTAGGGTGTACACGTTAAGTAGGGATGTTTTTTTTCCCTCATCTACCCCATGTTGTGGGGTATCGTTAGAAAGGTCTTTCAAAAAGAGAGTTTGTCAAAACCATTTTTGGATTCAGGGATCCGTTTAAGCGAAATATTAAGCTTTTAACTGAAATTTTTTGTTAGAGTCAAGTGTCCCCCCCCCCCCCCCCCTTCTAGCTAAATGGTTGTATTTGGACTTGGGAAAAAATTCACAGCAGTATATATAACGAAATTAAAAGGAAAACTATGAGAGCTAAGTAGGCTGTACAGGTTACCGAGTAATAATTACCCAACTTAAATTTGCGCTTTGAAAAACATGATCTCCGATACATTCCGTATGGGAGAACATGTTTTTCAACTACAATGTTAAGTTTGTTCTTGGGATAAATTCATCCCAACTACGGAACCCTTCATTGTGCGTGGTCCGACACGCACTTGGCCGGTTTTTATAAACAAGCTGTCGGTTTTGTCACCCCCGTTTAGATTTTTTTTCCATCTTTTCTTTCATTATTTAGGTTACCAATAAAAGAAATGTCAAGCTGGAACAATGCCCCTGGGTGTTCCTTACACATTGCCATTTTCGTGAAATAATGTATTGTTGGACATTCTGAATTCTTAGAGAAAGCTTACCTGTCACCTATTTTCTCGTTATTTCTTAACAGACAAGTGACCCATTTGGCACACAAGCAATTTTTTGCACAGTTCGTATTATCTTTCCTTCCTTGTTATTCTTTTACGACGCAATTCACGTTTACAACTAGGTAAATCAAACAACGGAACGAAATTAGGTTCTTCCTGAAGTTCATATTCATCAAAACATTTTTAAATTCCTCTGTTTTAGTTTTAATTAGTCAACAAGTGCTCCTGTCAAGATGATCTATTAATATCTTGCTGTGATGACTTGTAAATGCGCACGCACAAATCTTCAGCCCGAGAGCTTTACATTAAATCCTCTCAGTTTTGGCATGTGACATAAGTGTGCCATCTTAATATTATTACATGCCACTGTATCTTTTATCAAAGCGACAAATTGAACACGAGCTGACGAACACAGTCCAAAGAGAAATCTTAATAGCTTAGGGAATACTGCCGCGTCTGGTATACGTAGATACTCTACCAACTACAGTTTCATACGACTATAAGCATACAGTAAAACTAAAATATATTAAAATTAGAATTTTGATGCAATGTAACTACACAGCCGTAATAAAAATGATGATGTACTGTAATATCGGTTGAAATTGGCGGAAGCAGACGTCAGAAAACAGTGTAAGATAGTCGGTGCAAATTGTGGGAATTCACGAAAAAAATACATGACGGGCACCGCCTCCCGTGACGTGTGGCCGTTCCCACGTCCAGTTGCGTGCCGGCTGAAAAAACTTGGCAAAGATACGCGTTCGTTTTATACTATGGCGCTCTGTGTCAGTGGCGTCTGAAAGCGGCGCTAGCGTATCAATGTTAGCTTTATGTTCACACCTGTATTGCTTTTCTCCTTAAGTACTTTTTTTTTGTTGTTTCGTAGTAATTTTTTGTCTCGTTGTTATGTCTGGTTTTTGGCGAAAACATTTGCAAGAATTACGCCTTCATGTTGTTTTGAGATTTAAATTGGTGCTTTCATAGAGTTCAGTGATTGTTCAGACACTTATTAATAGCCACTTATTATTCTTGCTTTTAAAACATTGTTTATTTAATTTGTTTGCCAACACTGCAGTTTGTCAGTTTCTACTTCCTTTTCTTGATCATTTATTTTTTTACTAGCATTTTGAGGGTAGAATTCTAGTTGAGTGTGGAGCATATCAAAAGTACATTAGACGCCAGCTGAAGCTTTAATTGGACGCTTGTCATTTGGCACGTAGATTGGTACGATGTCCCCCTTTCGTGTACAATCATCTTACTTAAATTCAATGCGAATGAATTCTTTGCGAACATGTCATGTCATACAAACTTGTCATAATTTCTATAGCTTAGCGTTTTATTTGGCGAAATCTCACGAGTTTATTCGGCCTTTCATCGTTGTAAATATATCTTCGTTCAAAAACTTGTTGGTAAACCGCGCTATTGCTACGTGCATTTACAGAATTGAAATTCGGATGTGAGTCATTACACGAATTCAGTTCAATTTACTAATACAATGATTTATTAACGCTAGCACCATTAATTCACTACGATCTATGACCGTCGGAACTTATAAAAACATACTCAACTGTACAACTACAGGTTGTATACTTGTAATTACAAGAAGCAGACTTTCAAACACCGCGCCGTCTGTCACTCAAAGTGGTTTTCTATGTTGTAAAATAGCTGGATGTACGACCGGCCACACACTGGCGACCAATGCGGTCCAACTTCTATGAAAGTTCGTCCATTGCTGCACCCAGACGTACAAGTTCTAACAAACTTATCAGTATTGGAGCGATGAACATTGTTCGTTGGCGATAACCGACCAACATGTGAAGCCAAGGCTGTACAAATATTTGCAGCTCAAGCATCAAACCAGTCTTAGCGTAGTCGAGAATAGAATTCTACACTTTATTGGCAAAAAGTTGTACATATTTGACATTCTCTCGTACTATACAGCGATTATCTTCACAACTTAATCATCACAAAATTATTGGTTTCCTTATATTCAATTAACCACATTGCTACGCACTGTTGTGCGTAGCAATGTGGTTAATTAGTATTAGTAGGTACTAAATACTTACGCTGATGCTTGACGCATTAAACACCTATCATGTTTATTAGACATTCCTTAATAAAAATGGTTGTAGCTTTGAAATCTAGGCACTACACTTTACGATTGATCATTACTGAAAAGTGCACTTCGTTAAAAATACTTGAAAGAAGCTTCAAGAATGTCCACCCACGCGGCGTTATATTGTATGTAAGCCATTGAGTTTTCTTGTAAACTATCGTTGACCTATAAATAAAGATTTTTATTGCTAGACTATGAAACACATAAAATTAATGTGATAGAAACGAAGAAAAAGAAAGCAATTGGTTCATGCTGAGAATCTATTCGGAAAGTGGTCAGTAGTGAGGAAGCGATCTGTCTTATTCAAGTACAAAAGCAATAATCGTTTTCTCTCATCAAAAATAGTTTCACGAAACCTATAACCTAAGTAATGATAAATGTTTACATTCCACACGAGGCGCACATCATGCACTATATTTCGGCATTTTCTAGGAACTGTTTCGTAAACGATTGGCGTTAAATCAACTGTACATAAATGCTATTGCCTAAACTTTATACTCGCAGAATTGCGTGACAAACCGTGATGGTTCGTTCCTATCGCACGTTATTACAAAAGTTGCTTCCCTGAAATTAGAATTTTATATTAGACGGTTTGGCAACTCCGTATTTGACTATGAACTGGCACATTGATTTGTTTTGGAAATTCTTCAGCGATGAGCGTAATATAAACAGCCGCTCATCAGTTGAATCATGGTGTTACTTCAAATGACTAGTTCAAATGAGAATAACACCACTCCCTATGAAAGCATGAAGGGAGAAATCGACTTGGCTCTTTAAAATCTTTGAATCATCTGAAATATTTTAGCCCTGACTGTGTACTGTGTATTATGTATAATTTATTATACATAATACACAAAAAGTTTCTAAAGCCAAGTCTAAAGAATAGCTACATGTCAAAAAAAATGTTTTTCATTTCCAGTTAGTGTTGGACGTTTTCAACGAACTAGATGCACTGGAAAGATTCAAAAAAGATTATCCCTATAAGATCTTAATAAGCGTTCAGATTATTTGTGCGACCTTGATGCACATTAACGTCAGCATGAAGTGACTCGGTTATTTAACAATTATTACGAACACGATGCGTTTTTTTCAATTGAATCTGTGGAAGTAAACACGGACTGCTCTTGAAGAACGCAAGGGCTTTTGAAACTTCTAGTGCATACTCTGTTGAATTTGTGAGTGACAAGAAAAATATTTGTTCTATCGTGAAGTCTCATTTGGAAGCGGTTACAGATTATGTTACAGATAAACAGACCTAATAAATCCAATGACGTCACGGAACTAGATTTGTTGATATGCATCGCGATATTTGGATAAGTAAATTGTGCATTACGAATGATAGGTATTCCGTGCATTAGGAATTATTAGTATTCCGTGAGCAATATTATAGGATCGGCACGAGTCTTTTTGTCTAACATATAAGAAGAGACAATCGATGATTTCATTAACGCGTACCTCCGAATTAACATTCCTAATGCGTAATAAAAAATCTACATTTTATCGCCAGTCGTCTACAAATTATGTAATTGGTCGGAAGGTCAATATAATACCCAAGGCCGATCGTGGGTGTTATGAAACCTGTTCAAGTGGTAGTTGGTTATGTGGAAGTTCTTGGCGCAATTGGCGGTCCCTTAACGTAGAATTATGTTGTTTAAGGATTAAGGAGGTGATACGGTTCGAAAGATAAGTGCCTCGAAATGACTGCTTCCAAGAATTCACTTCTTGGAAACAACAGAGCTCCAAGGTTGAAGCAAGTCATGCTGAAGTGCTTCATGGAATACGCTTCAGTAGAACGTCTAATTCAAAATTTTACACGGACACAAATAGCTAATTAATTTAAGTGTCGAAGTGGCGTAGGAATCTCATGTAATCTTCTTTTTGCTATAAAACCAGTTTGCTTAATATATTATAATATTAAGAAAATTAATTTTGCCTGCTCATAATGTCAGATAGAAAGGATACGTTACTCTCGTACTGAAAAGGGTAGCAGTAACATAAGGTCGGAAAGGATATTAAAGCTTTTGTATCGATACTCTACACCCTATTACTAAACGAGGACAAAAAGTTGAAAGCTCTTCTAATAACACCTTAAATTTATATCGCGGAAGCGGTTTAACCTAAAACAGAAAATCCTTTTATCTAGGTTAATAGGTAGCTACACTAGACTAGACCCCGACGCCAATACAAATTTTGCGGCGCTACCCCAAGCCGGCTAGTTTACCACCGTCCGAAATTTCATCCTAGACAAATGTTTAAGCGTCTAAAAGCATATTGATTATTCTTGCCTGACCGATAGACATATTAACTGTCGAAATGGCGTTTGAGTGCTTGCCTTTCAGTCTAGCCTAGGCGCGTCGCTGGGCGTGGGCGAAGCTAATTTTATTATAGTTATTGTAACTAACAACATTACTGACACCGCTGGTGATAATGGACTATTGATATCACTAGAGTACGGTTCATTCACATTGCGCGCTGTCAGCGAGAGGCTGCAAATATTTATGTGTTTATGAAACTCAACGTCATATAAATTGCATCTGTGTTGAGCTGTTTATTAAAAGAATGAGTGAGTATTTTTACTACATACATAACAATCGATGCTTGATTACTAACGGACTCTTCATTAGTTTATCACGAAATAACCAAGCCTTCATTAAAGATTTTAATGTGTTGGAACATTCTTAGACTATATTAACGAGTGTTATTGGTAGTTAACCTTTCCTTTTTATCTTACTCCCTCATTTCTGAATGTTATTTTAAAGTTAGGTTAGTTCTACCGCAGATTTATACAGATGGGAAACTCCACAAAATCATTTAAATAAAAAGCGACTTGCTGCGATACAATAAAGTGCAATTCAGGTCGCACAGCGCTAATTACCTACAGTTATATATTCACCTAGAAGTTGCCTCTCTTTGTATCGCGTAACTCTTAGATCTTCTGACTACGTTACTCTCACTGAATTGGCCCAGCAAGACGGGCCCGCCGCGTACTTGTAGCTTCATGCCTATTCTGCGGAGTGTCTCATCTGTATGCATCTGTGTTTCAAAGCAAACTGAATGTATTTCGAGCGTATCAAGATGTTTTTTTTACAAAAGAGTCAGTAACTTAAGATACAGCATGTTTTCGATTAAGCAATTCTCTGTAATGGTAAGGAGACGAAACAAGCCACCATATGGTCAACAAGCATGTAGCCAGTCAGTGAGTCACCGAATGAAATTGAAAAGTAAAGAGAAAATGTCATTGACATGACACATGTCTGATTATTCTGATTAATTCACTACGTCGTTGTTAATAATATCCATTAATTTAACGACATTGTAGTGTTTACATATCATGGTGAAATGTTACATGTGTTTCGTTCAGATATCAAAATAGTTAATTAACTATTAACAGAAGTGACAGTAGTATACATTTATTACTGCCATTAGGATGGACAGCAGTAACTTCTCCGTGTGAAATATTTGACTAAAAATGCCCTCTTCTAAATTCAAATGAAGGAAAGTGACAATTTTCCCTCGGAATCAGAATCCCTTATCCACCCACGCTTGGTTCTGGTTGGATAGACTACTTTGAAAAGAAACTTGAAGAGCAATCAGTTTTTCCTCTGTGAGTAAATCAGGAAAGTTTTGCTTTATTTTCCAATGTTCGTGTAAAAACGGATCCGATTGATATAAAGCCTTCAATTTGTGATAAACTATTTAGAGAGCATTGAAAGGTCTGGGAGTATATCCTGAGAATTGACAATAAATCTAGATAATACCTTCATTTCGCTTTTACTTTTCTGTCTGGCGTTTATCCTCCCATGCACGTTCCCTTTTTCTTCTGGCATTATTTTGATCGTAGTTGTAGTTTCTTGTGTTTATGATTCTTAATTTGGGCTCTTATTATCTGTCTATATGTACTAGTGGTCGCCTAGAGGTCGATATTCAACCATAATTCATTTAAATGTCATGATTCTAAGGTAGCCATCTTGTTTCAAACGCATGGTATTGTTTTTTTTATTAATTTAATTTATTTCTAATGTATATTATTTAAAAATACAATTTTTCTGCACTCCTTCTCCATATAAACTTTATTTTCCAAATTCCATACTCCTCCGTCCGCGTGATTTTCGTAAAAAGGGGGTACAAAGTTTTTGCTTCACGTATTAATATAATAATAATATGTAAAAATCAATTGCCGTGCATTACTCTCGCAAAAACTCGAAAATGGCTCGACCGAATTTGTTTTTTTATTTGTTTTGTTCGCCTCCATACAGTTGTGGTTTAGGAAAACTAAAATTAGGAAAAACCAAAAGGAACTGCCGAGAAATCGAAAATATCTAAATTTTGTCTCACGTAGTACGAAGTACACCGGGTCATCTTGTAAAATATATATAATATCCAAACTCATTAACACGTCATAACTTTGTAGCCAGTTATGCTTGTCAATGTCTATTCTATTATGGAAAGACCGTCTTGACTTGACATTTCCGAAATCTAATATTTATAACCTGAAACACAATTTGAATTTTCCCCTATTTAGCTTATTTCTACAACAGCAAAATAAAGGTTTGTTTGTAGGTACTCAATTTCGAGGACCCCTCCGTTACTATCCGTTTCCTTCCAATTCTGTTTCTTCGCTCAACCTTAATGTTGATGTCACCACGGCGCCCTTATTCTGTTAAGGTGGATCCGCAGTTGTAGCCCGCGGAATTCAAATATTCTTACGTTTTTTTGCAATTTGCCGGTCAGTGTCAGGTTGTATCTTGATCAAAATATGATTCGCGATATAACAAAGATGTATTTACAGAATTATAATCATAAGAATCATTAATACATCTCTCTAATTTAGATTTGTTCCATTGAATGACTTTTTCATGAAATCATGACATTTGAGAACAAATCTCACTTAGAGAGATGTATTAATGATTATAATTTGAATTTCGCGGACTATTTTTGCGGATCCACCTTAGGTACGATTTAGCGTTGCATAAAACATCTAAAAGGAAACTGATCAAACAATCGTTGTGCCCTTGCACTCGAGCAGTTCACACAATAGTACACACCATCGCGTCGTAGAGGATTTTCTAACAAAATTAACGTCAAATTAACTAAACCGTTATGCCGAATTCTTCGTAAATGCTTGAAAATGAAAGCTTGATACGTTCATAGAAAATCCTAATTACGTACTTAACACATTTTCGGAAACGATTATGACTAATCTGTTTCATTTTGACAGTTCAACAACATTCATTGCGTTATTTACGTTGTTGAGCAAATTGGTTTACGAACTTATGAAGCAATGGATTAGCAAAATCTGTTTCATAACGATTAAGATTCTGATTGATCGTGTATTACGCAATTAGGGTACTGGTTGACAAGTGATTGATTAATGCGATCAAAATCAATAAGAATCAATTCAGTCTTCAAATAGATTTTACTTTTATTTTTTAAGTTGAGTTTTAAAGCCAAGTGGTTGACGGACGCCATTGAGTGCTGAGTCAGGTCAGGTCGTATCAAACAGACAAAGCGCCCGGCATTGTGTCCGTTCAAATACTCAAAGAGTATTAAGTGTTGCAAAACATCGTACTCTGTTTACTGCGGTTGCATTGTTGAAAGGAAATATGAAGAATATTTTAGAATCCGATGAAGGACTACTAGATATAAAGTTACTGTTTGAAACTACCGTACTCTGTTACTGTTTGAAACTTCTATACTCTCTGTCATTCTGGAAGGAAACTTATGGTGGCCATACACCATGCTACCTATCGTCCAATCGGCATGACACTGCCGATTGGATCAAGTAGAACTGACCGTGTGTGGGCGTGAATTGGCATAACAGTTATACTTGACGGAACAATCGAAATTTAATTCTTTTGGCTTGATCAAGCCGATTAGACCGTGTATAGAGGTCGTCGTCACTTCAGTTGCATCAAGATTTTCTTTTCTCTGGTTTCCTTATCACGAGTAAAATACCCAAGACGGCTAAACATCGTCGTCCGTCATTGGTGACGGCTTCGACTGAACGTCGCCGGCGATTAGCAAATTAAATTGATCGTGTATGGTGTATATGAACGAACTGCAGGTTGGATCAAGTCTGCAGCGTCATGCCGATTGGACGATAGGCAGCATGGTGTATGCCCACGATTAAGTAATCAAATGCACCTATTCTCGGATATCTCGTAAAAATTATCGAAACTGTTTTTGACATCTAGGGATGACTTGTAACTGGAAGTACAAAGTTCTCCGTAACTTCAACAGTAATCATAGCGTAACATTGTATCACAGCATTGACTGGTCCTTTTAAAATGCTTAAATGCTAACATTCAACATAATATTTTTATGTTCACAAAACCTTACCTATTTTATTGTATGTACACCTATAAATTATTTAACTGGTCGATGTTAATTGGCTGTTTACTTACAACGATCGCACACAGATGCGTAAAAAACAGCATTCTAGTCTCTTCCTATCCGGTTTTACAACCTCTGGTCTCTGGAATATTAATAAAGCTAAAGCATTTTCTTATTATTATTGGTATTTTGTGCTAACCGGTGCTAATTATTTACATTACACCTGCTGACTACTCCTATAAGCTTCTGATAAAAAGAAAGATTATTTTGCGTTAGTTTTATGAACCAAAGCAGTGTCAATCTGTCTTAATCGTAGGTTAACTCGAATTGGAAAATTTCTTTCATGAATTTCAAGTAAATTGATACTTGGGGTCTTTTTTCTTTTCACATAAATGTTTCGACAAATGAAATCTACACCGGTTGATCATTCAAATGTTACATGGCACTAGCTTGACACAACTAACTTTCGTTTAACCTACAAATGACAGTTGCGCCATTGACTTGACACAACCAAGCCGTCTGGGGCGATTGTCATCGGGCGCTAAGTCTTTTTCCTTAGCCCTAATTCATTTAACACCTGCTAAGTATGTTTCGTCTTTATGCAATGTTTCCATGATGTAAATTGAAGATGTCCAATACTGATTCTCCTCTACAGGCATACTCCTGCGTGCTTCTGTTTTACGTGTGCGTGTTGAAACCTGAATACACAATTTGCTACGCAGATCGAATATGCAGTGCCGAACAATAGCGTGGCCCGTGCCGAGCTGCCGACAGCCGGCAACATCGACCACAATGCTAAAACGCACTAATCACAACTGACTGACCAACTTTCCGTTTGTTACAGGTACTATGACAGTCTGCGCCACACACCGAAACCGTGAGTCATCCGTTGATAAATGACGCCCGCTGACGTATCGCAGAAAACATTGACACTATTATCATTCAATATATTAATTTAATTAAAGCAACGTAGAAAGGAAAAGAGGTTAATTGATTAAGCAATTATTTTCATAATATCAACGCATTCGATATAGATTCGAAACGTATTAAAATTTGTAGCTTTTGAACACTTGGAAGGGTCAGTTGTCTTTCTGATTGAAATCTTCCATTAGAACGGATTGCTGGTTTGATTTTTTTGTTCCGATCTAGAAATTGTATCTGTCTAGTCAAGCGAGCAATGTGTGTATGTATTTGTAATAGAATACTGTGTCAGTGTCCGAAGGTGACTGATTCTTTTAGGAGTTCATTTACTTCCGTAATGATGATGATGTCATATGATTTGATGTGAACCGTCAGTTGGGCGCTTTTTGTGTCAATACAAATTGTCTAGCGTCATCGTTCCTACTAAGGTCTCTTTCCTGTCTATTGGTCAAAAAGTATGTCATGTCATGACTTGTTACAATTTTTTTGTAATGGCCCATTGATTAGCCTAGATGTGTGACTCATTTTGGTCTGATATCTATAGAAATGCGATCTCAATCCAATTTTTGTTAGTTTTTGTAAGAGAACATAAGTAAAGTTCTGAAATACGCCAATGATAAATATTAGAGCAGTAAAAAGCCTCTGTTATTCAGGAAAGTTTCGGAACTCCCTATTATTAATATATGAAAGAGCCCCCACGAATCTCCCAAGAAGTCTCACAGAGACTGTATAATTTTTTTTTTGTTAGTCATTCATCTTAATACAATATTTTATTTCTATACTTACATGTTTACTTGTATTTGTGTACTTAAACGAATTTCTGGTAACTCAAAAACATTATACAATAGATTACCAAATATTCGATCTTGTTTTTTTCTCCACTTTGTCAGGTAAAGAGATTTTACTAGGAAACGTTTCTCGATATACAATTTGCCCAGTACGAACGTGACTTTAAGCTGATTTGCAAATCTTTGTAAAGCATTCAAAATTTATCATTTTAGAGTCATGTTTCGCTAAATTGTAATTAGGATTATCGTAAAGCGTCCGCAAACCAGTTGGTTTTGATGGTTTTAGGAAACGACGACTCCGACGCGTTTATGATTCACGGAATCGGTTTTAATAGGACTTTTTACGGTGAACGTTTTGTGGAGTTTGTAATTTGTGATAATAGTTTATAGACAAAAAGTAAAACCTGTGATGACTCCGAAGGATTCAAAATAACCGTTTTCAACGACTGTGTGGTTTGGTCTGCATTATAATCAGAGTTAATGTAAATTTTCGCACCACATGAAGTGCACAGCTATGAACTGTATTTGGACTAACAACAAATTAACAGGTTTTGCTTTTATGAAACTACTTATAATGAACATTTTATATCCAATAAATTAGGGTTTCTACACAGAGAGAATATTCGCAGTTTTTGTGTCATAACGCCATTCAATAGATCGACCTTTGTTTTTGTAAATTTTTTCAACACCGACAATGCAACACCTGGCGTTGCAAGGTGCCTGTCTATCGGGTTCGTTGGCCTTTTTGCGTTGTGCAGGAAAAAATATGGATGGCGTTACGAAACATTTTTAGGCTTTTTTAGTGCTATCTTGTTACCCTGTGCCCCGCCAAGAGAAGCCATCGTGAGCAGATCGTCCTCAGGGTTTGAAGTCCTACATGGTTTGTTGGCAAGGCTACCACAATTGGTTTTTGATTTTATTAATATTATTTTTCTCATGCATTCTACTTGACTTACCATCATTTTCTTTTTGCTAATAACCTTATCTGTGGAGCATTTGACGTATTATCTACGTTAATTAGATGATCACGCAAATTCTAATCTAATGAACACAGTCACTAGCGTAAGGTTCGAGTCTGTAACACATAGCGCCATCTAGTGTCGAGTAGCGGTACTAGATACTCGGTTAGTTTAGTCACTTCAGTTAGACACTAGGTTTTCTTCCAGAAGCCAATTATTATTATTGTTGTCGTCATGCTTCACAAAAATCTTGAATGATTTAAGATTAATGTCATCAATCGAATATTTTTATCATGCCTATAAAAATAATTGCGTCACTGTTAATTAACTTCACAATAGGTTGTTTCGTCGAAAGTCTTAAGTTCTACTATAAAAAAAAAATGAAGTTACAAAAAACTTCTAGCAAATCGTGACGCGTTTTTATTAATTTGATAAGGCCATTCGCAACTGAACATGTTTTATGGCGATACCGGTACGAGCCCGGATAGCTCAGTCGGTAGAGCATTGGACTTTTAATCCAAGGGTCCAGGGTTCAAGTCCCTGTTCGGGCGGCTCATATTTTTGCTTTTGTATTTTATTTATTTCTTTTCATATTATTTGATAGTACATTTTTCATCAAAATATTCTACTTCTAGCAATGAATGAACTTCTTCCTTTCGTAGTTTGGACCAACATTTACTCGGTATTTAAAAGTATTCTTGGAAAAGTTCTAACCATGTCCATAAAACATTAAATAAACAAAAAATATAAAATGTGTTGGAATTTGAGTAGAAATTAATAAGTAAATTCCTATTAAAATTATCTATAGCCAAATCTGTATAATAAATATATTCATATTTTTCATTTAAGTTTGTTGTATACTAATGTTTGAAAATGCACGAATAAATTTTTAATGTGCACAGCATATCATGTATTTTACTGACGAATAACTTTTCCTTGTGCTGCAATAAAAAAATCTTTTTGGAAAAATATTGTAAACAGCGCCATCTCTGTGAAGCCATCTAAAATGTTTATGTAGCCGATTACATTGGAACCAGCTTTGCCAAGTAACTACAGTGGTAGCTACTAGATGGCGCTATAGCGCAATAAAAACAATTCATGACAACGCTAACAGAGGGCAGTAGTAGTTCGTTTAAATGATAACATGAGAATTTTTACAATCTTACTTAGTAATTCTTCAAAGAGATTTTCAGTTATACTTAATGCAAGAATAGTACTTATTACTTACAATTTTAGCACACCCATTTACAACCTGACAGCAGGATTTAAATAACATCGTATTTCAAAAACAACACCTTTTAAAATAGGCGCTTGTGAATTTGCTTATAAACAGTAGGTTTACGTAACCTAGTGAGCATAACCTTACATGAATTGTTTGCTTGGAAGATTCGTTTATTTTATTTATTAGAATTAATTAACATTATTTCAATGAGACTACTGAGCTTGCTCGTATTTTTTACGTAACTTTTTTTGTTAGACTTGATAGCAAAATATGGGATTATTTACGGTGCGTTTTTTTATTTAAAAATCTGGCCACGCCGGACTCGCACAAGGATTCCGTACCATCGTTTAATATTTAAAACTAGGTAAATTTTGTTTTTTTTTATACAGCGGTTTAAAAAAAAACCCGTTTCTTGTATCCTTTAATTTTTTACTTTATTTATTTTTTAGGGTTATTATTTGTGGCAATCAAAATACACAATTTGTGAAAATTTCAACTGTCTACCTATTACTATAGGTTCATGAGATACATCCCGCTAACAGACAGACAGACGGACAGCGGAGACTTAGTAATATGGTTCCGTTTGGGACCCTTCGGGTACGGGACCCCAAACAGTGTTTTTTGTCTTTGACAATTTACTTAATTTATTTATTTATGAATAACATGTTATCGACCCCTGGAGATCAAATCGGTGCTGATAACGTGTAACATAAAAACATAATATATTAATTATCTGTCAACATATTATTAATTAAAAATACAGATATCTACTAAGTATCGAATCTTTCGGCAGTCCACAAACAAAAACAATTTTATCATTGTTGTGTTAAAATTACCTTGCAACCAATGTAAACAATCAAGTTGCTAACAACCCAATTATATAACATACACAGTTGGTAATTAACGCATTAAATTGTAATCAACGCTTATGGCGGCAGACTTAGCTAAGATAACCCAGTCTAACCTAGATAATTATTACATTTATTTCGTACCTATTAAGACATGAGAAGAACTGACACACGCAATAGTTCTGATGTTACGTTAAAAGGGGGAGACTCTGGTGGCACAATTTCTATGAAAACTTCATGGAAATTGTTCTACCGGAGTCGCGTTGCACCTGGCTGCGGGAGCCTAAATAAGTGTTTATTATGGGAGACAATTAAAACTCTATTTAAATAGATTTGTGCTGATATAGTGACATGATTTGCAAGTCGATTAACCGGTTTGTTATATTGTAAGTAATCATGAGTTAAGTAATTACTGGCTCAGTTAGGAAATTAATTAATTTAATAATCTACAAGATGCAAATGTATTAATTTTATAACTTCAGGTTGCTAATCTCTGGCTATTTCAATGCAATCAAGTTCTTTGGCCTATACATGAGCTTTGCCATCCAACGTGGCAATGCTGCCAGAGTTATGGGCACTTTTCCCATTGACAGCGATGCAGACGATTTTTTTGATGGCCAATAAGCTCTTTCCTTTTTTTTTTCATATTCATTTTTTTTTTTTCATGTTCTTTTTTTTTTTTTTCATTATCTCATGTTGATCCATGTAACTGGAGAAACCTCGACCCCTGTCATACAGGATGTCCTAGTTCAGGGGTTGAGACCTCATTGATGTAATGTGTACTATTTTTTTTGTTATATTCATTAATTTCAGCCGAAAGACGTCCACTGCTGGAGATAGGCCTCCCCAAGCACCGCACTTTTTTATATATACATATTTGCACATAACATTTATATATTTTAGTGTTAGGTTGTACGAGGGTGAATCAGAAAATTCTTGGAATCAATATAAAAAAATGCAAAGATTTAAACAAAAATATTTAATTTTTCTACATAATCTCCCTCCAATGCAATGCATTTAGAATAACGCGTTTCTAACTTCCTAATTCCTTGTGAAAAAAATTGTTTTTCTTGACTCTCGAAAAACTCCTCTACGGCAGCCATAACCGCGTCATTATCGCAAAATTTTGTTCCAAGAACGTCCTCTTTTAATTTTGGGAATAAGTGAAAATCACTTGGGGCTAAGTCCGGAGAATATGGTGGGTGGTCAAGGAGATTGAAGCCAGCACAGCGGATTGCGTTCAGCGATCGATGAGCAGGAGCGTTATCTTGAAGAAACAACACGCCCAACGATAGTTTTCCACGACGTTTTTCTTTAATCGCTTCACGCACTTTCGGGATTAAATTTGCATAATAGGGTCCAGTAATCGTCTGGCCTTTTGGCGTGTAATCAATAAAAAGGATTTCTTCACTATCCCAGAACACTTGAGGCCATTAACTTTGCCAGCGGTAGGAGCAACTCGAAATTTCTTAATGGATGGAGAGGATGTTCGTTTCCAAGACATGCTTTGTCTCTTAGTTTCAAGATCGAAATGGTGGACCCACGTTTCATCCATGGTGACAAGGCGACGAGGGTTTTTAGCAACTCGTTGCACAAAACAATTTATTACGTGCGAACGAACTGACAAAAACAAGTGACAGTTTGCATAAATATTGTGTGATTGACACTCTTTAGTTTGAATACCGAACTTCTCCCAAAAAGATTTTATATATATTCAATTCTAAGAACTTTTTGATTCACCCTCGTGTATTGTACATATTTAGGTCGTTTCAATAAAAACGTAGATCGAGTTCTTAAAATTCAATTCCGGTTTTTTATTTTTTTTGTGGAATTGCTATAAAGGTTATTTTGGTAGCTCATAAAATATATTAAAGTTATAAATAATTTATCGAATTTGAATTATTGTGTTTATGCGTAAGCAAATTTAATAATTTATTGAATCGTGTCAAGATCGCCCATGGCTAACACCTACGGTTAGCAATAAACTAAAGACCGTTTAGTGCGAAATTAAACAGGATTTGAATAAAATACGATAGTATTTACCTTCTGTTAACTGTTCTGCTGAAAGATTTATGCCTTTGTAATATTTTTGTCACCATTAAAGTACTCGTATTATAGGTTTCGAACAAACGTAAAAAAATATTCTAACGACCAATCATAAAGTTGAGAATTTGTCCCGATACTGTAAATTTTCTAAAATATTAAAATGAAGCCCACTCTTACAAGACTGTATTTAAATTATTATTATCACACGTATGACATATCTTTGTAAAACATAGTTCTGGACCACGTCTGTCTATTATTTATATCGAATCTTTTCAGCTAAGCACAAATGGCATAGCACTAAGTATGCTTTTCATCTCCACTAAGAATAACTTGAAATACTCTTTCAGGTATATTTCAACGTACGTACTACGTAAAGAAAGCTAATGTTGAGATTTCAAGAAGCTACTTTTACGTATTTTGATATTTGATATTTTTTTCTTTTTTATAAGGTAGTCGACTGGTTGTATCCGGTTTTCGAAATCGTATTCAACTTAACACCTACACACGCCACATGGCAAATTGACCTTCGATCTTTAGTTAGTTCATAAATATATGTAAATTAGTTATTATATAAGCTAATATTGTTTAGCTGCGGTAATCCTAAGAAACGTATTGTTTTGTTCGTCTATTTATATTCGTAAAATTAACAATCTTGAGAAACTCTAAAACACTTCGCGCAATGTTTTATCGTTATGTTCTATTGAAGTTCTACTAGTTTTGAGTATTTACTCAATTATGTTATACCAGGTCAAAGTTTTAAGCCCTGAGATCATCATTTTAGCCGAAAGACGTCCACTGCTGGATATAGGCCTCCCCCAAACACCGCCACTTCGACCGGATCTGTGCTTCCCGCATCCAGCGGATTCCTGCGGCCTTGAGATAGTAGTTACTTATTGTAAAATAATACTTAGTTATTGAGACAAAAGAAAGAGTCATATTATAATTTTTTTGCTGAAAAAATACTGAGATTTTTTAACTTGAATTTAATTTGATTCATCGATGTATTTTCATGGAGTTTATGTTTCGGAAGTTCACAAATAATACGACATTAAACAAATTGAAGGAACTGTATTTTCAAGGTTATTTTAAATAGGTGTAGGTATATAACTACACCTATTAACCTGCACCTAAATAATGGCATTTTATCTCCATAGCTGCAATACCTGTGTGTTGCACCTATGGACATAAAATGCCATTATTTTCAATATCATATTCAAGTCAGGGTCTGGAAAGAGTAATTTAATATTATAATGCAAGGTTAAAATGGTTGCAAGCTTAAAGGCGTTCACTATAGGGTGCAGTTATTGCATAGATACTTAACGATAACAACCATAATTATGTGGTCTCGAATCTTATTATTGACAAGTAATATCTATTGTGGTTTCAATAACACCACACTTGTGTAACCTGAAATAAAAGCCGCAGATAGATAGGCAAGACGCGACGGTGCGACGCGATTATGGTTGAACAGTTTCCTTGATGTTTCTATAGAAATTGTTCTACTAGAATCGCGTCGCGCCTACCTGCGTTAAACAATTTCCATGAAGTTTTCATAGAAATTAGAGTAGCGTCGTGCCTGCTTGCTCAGTCTTAAAATAAATGGCTGCCATAATCATGATATTATTTACAAAAACCACTCCGCCCGGTTCCCCTGCTAATTTAAAAAAACATCAAATGTTGATAAAAAACGTAAACGAGTGGTCACAGTTATAAATAGAAATGCGTGGTACCCAACGTGCGAATACCTGTCGATTTTATCGAATTTTGTGCAAAAAAAACGGTGTTTTTTTTTGTGTAACAAGATTTAAGTTCCATCGTAACGGATTTCGAATGACTGGGTAATTTAAATCGCTGTTTGTACTAACAACAAAAAGTGAGATTACCATCGAAATAATCTCGTATATTTTTGTTTTTTGTGTTAAAAAATTGTTTTTGTTACTGCGTAGTCACACTACTCACCCTGTATATTCTTGAAAAAGTTATCTAATGTAATCAAACTAACATCCAGCTATTTTTGTCCTAGATTTTATCTCCTTTATTTATAGCGAAAAGATTACTCAAATTAATTTAGAACTTTACCAACAAATTTCCATTTTTTTTTATTTACGTATTTCGTAGATTAACACATTCGTGACCAAGTTATTTCATTGTCGTGCTCGTAAATGTAAACGAAAAGGCGTTATGATAACATTTGTGTGCCAAGTTTAGACTTAATTCACAGTATTCATCTCAACCTTCACTATTGTTATCTCTAGCCACCTTTGTAGACAAAAAAAACATGTTTTCGACTTTTGGACCGTAACCGCCATTTTATTATGATAATAATCGTAAGCCAGTTCTGTTTACATTTTTTTCTTTTTCTTGTTCCGTCAAAACAAGTGGTTTTGCTTAATACTCCAATTTGTAGTCATCTTTAAATAGACGGCGAATCAGAGTTGAAGTTGAGATTGAGGATTACTGCGAGTTTTAATACATTAGGCAGGTGTACATTAATTATACAATAACTTTATTTTGTAAGCTTATTTTTTGCTGATCTCCATAACTGATGTCTTTTTTTAGACACGTATCTAATCATACCAAATGTATTTTCGTTGTTATGTGTTGCAAAGCGCTTTCTGGAATACAAATTGTTTCAAACTTTATACCTAAAAGTCTTCAGCTAAAAATATTCAGGGAAAAGCTGAACGTTTTACACTTTGTCAAAGCAATAGCTTCACGTAGTTCAAGGGCGAATCGTAACCCTGACTGTTCCAGAGAACTCAGGGTGAATAATACAGCCCAGTTTCAAGTACTACTCATCGGAAAATCCGATCCCTCTTCGAAAGTTCAATATATCGGAAACGATTCCGCACAATCAAGTAATTATGTGAAACGTGGAAAAATATACAACGTCATTATTTTGAATTTTCTCCAATTACTGGCAGCACTTACTACTGCCGTTGATCTCTACTAATCGACTGCGGACGGTAGAAAATTACTCACGTGCCGTGTACTTCGTGGAAACACACGCCGCAATGCGGTATAACTAGTCAATGATAAAATTAAAAAAACTTTTGAAAAGCTGCCATTGAATCTACCGTTGCTTATGTAGAATACTAGAGTGTGATAGAATAAGGGATTCACGCCATTATAACAGAACATAACTTTAAACCAAGTAGAATTATTCTCTCTCTCGCTCTCTCTCTCTCTCTCTCTCTCTAAATAATATGACAATCTCTAAACAGACTATAACACAAGGAAGTTTATGAGAAACTCCATAGAGATAGAAACATCAGCCAAGCCTCAATAATAAGCAGAAAGTGCAAATCTTCAATCCAAACATCAAATGTTTGCTGACCAAGTATCGATACGGCCTATTTCAATAGTATTAGTCATAAGGCAAAGGAAAGCTTCGTGCAGCCTGCTAATAAGAATGGCGTCAGTAAGGAGTCCGTCTGATGACTTCATGAAACTTTATGACGCCTACAAGGAAGGAGAATAAATAAATAGCGATGTCGGAATTAAAATGACATAATTTGATAGTATTTTGTCCATAGAGAGCATTGTTGGATATTCCTATATTGGTCATTCATAACTACTCGTATTAAGGCAAAGGAAAGGTCCAATCCTCGTAACCATTCGAATATTAACACAAGGAAGTTTATGAGAAACTCCATAGAGATAGAAACATCAGCCAAGCCTCAATAATAAGCAGAAAGTGCAAATCTTCAATCCAAACATCAAATGTTTGCTGACCAAGTATCGATACGGCCTATTTCAGTAGTATTAGTCATACGGCAAAGGAAAGCTTCGTGCAGCCTGCTAATAAGAATGGTGTCAGTAAGGAGTCCGTCTGATGACTTCATGAAACTTTATGACGCCTACAAGGAAGGAGAATAAATTAGCGATGTCGGAATTAAAATGCCATAATTTGATAGTATTTTGTCCTTTATAGAGAGCATTGTTGGATATTCCTATATTGGTCATTCATAACTACTCGTATTAAGGCAAAGGAAAGGTCCAATCCTCGTAACCATTCGAATATGACGTCAAATTCCGGGATCAGTCAGATGACATCATAAAACCTGATGACGCCTACCAGGAAGGCGAATAAATACCAACACGTTAAGCACCGATTGAATCCACTTCAGATTTTATTTATATGTAGGTACGTACTTAATTTGTTCCTGATTGGTCCTATAGAACAAAGAATTTAAAGATGTTTATTCCATTAGTAAGAAGTTATCTTTATGTTTCCTCCTCCCATCTGTAATTTCCTCACTACTAAGCTCTTTCAAATGGATTTCGCTCGTGTGAAAAAATTATCAGCTGATATAAGTTTTATGTGGTTTTGTTTTCATAGCTTCACGATTTCGACCTCATTTTGCTTGTCAGGAAACTTTTTATCTTACAAGGTTGTCTGGTGTAATAGCGTGTCTGCAGTAGCCTCTTAACGATCCAGGATACTTATTCTTTAATGAAGCTTAAAAGGAATATGTTAGAACCATGACTTGAAAATTGAGGAGCATGTGGTGCCATCTTCATAAAGTTGTTGCCTTGCTTAAGAGGTCCGTCTATGCTCTTAAATCTTAACTTTGGTGTATTTTCTTAATAGGATGGTGTACTTAGAAAACGTTTTAGCTTTTACGTAGAGGATAGCTTTCAAATATTTAATTTGGTACTGTATAAGTGTCTATAAGTTCAAAAGACTCCCTCGAGTCCACATTTTAAATCTGTATCTTGGTGTCGCACAACTCGCAAAAATACTTTGTCAAAAGCAATTCCATCATGTAGATAATGTCAAAATTATTTAGACTACAATATGTTTGAAACGTCGCCAACCTTATCTTCTTGCATCTTGGCACAATCTGCTAGAAACTGCAGTCATTTCGTTTTTCCAATTTTGCTGAATAAATAATCCTCGCCGATTATTTCGGAGAAAACCTTGTATGAATTTCCCGGAGGAAATGCGCCAAATGTTCATGATCCATTGCCACATGAAGTCATTTCAATTTGGTTTATGATGTTTTGTCGAAAGGGCATGGCAACAGTGGGTGACATCGCGCATTGTTTACGTTTTCAATTGTTATTTTATTACCCGTCGTTTCGATGTGAGTTTGTTTGTTGCAAATCGATTAATTTTATGCGACACTTTCATTTATTTGATGTTTTCTTTTTTTTTGTTTATTTACCATTGACATTGTCGTATCGTATGTATTACATTATTTTAATTTATTATAAACATTCTTTGTTCAATAAGTGGCAGTGGTTAATTTATGTACATTTGCTATTTATTTATATTCTTGGAAAACCCGTATTGTTTGTTTCTAGTATCGCTTGTAATAGATTGGAATTATTTCTGGTAACTTCTTCACTTTTCTCACTCAACTCATCTATATCAATGTTTCGCTGAAAGGCTCTAAATTTTATACTCTGAACTCATTACTTTTTCATTTTGTTACACCGAACCCTTGAGACGTGCTTGAGTGTCAAGACTTTTAAGGTGTTCTATAAACAAATATGATTTTTTCTCAAACTTGCTTGGAAATTCGAATATTATTTTAACAACCTACTTCGAGATAAATCGATATTGCGGTACTGGGGCGGCATTCTCGACATGGATAGCGATCGCTATACGACCGAATTCGGTCGCAAAGTCCTAATGGCAACGTATTCCACATTGGGCACCCGCTCAAATGGCACCTGAGGTATTCCACATACGGCACCTATCGATATTTTTCGCAGGTGCCATTATCTAAATTCTATTGGTACTCGAGGCTGATTTTGCAATACATGTGATTAAGAAAACTGATTGTGATATTAAAATTACTAAAAACAAAGAAGTTATGTTTTTATCATGTTATTAAACTCTCTACTGATTTTAATTATATTTTAATTTTGACGTCCTAAAAAAGAAAAAACGTCCTAACACTAGTAGTACTGATCCGTAGGTGCCATTTGTGGAATAACATTTTAAATAACAAATTATTCCACTAATGGCACCTGCGAAAAATATCGATAGGTGCCGTATGTGGAATACCTCAGGGTCCGTTTAAGCGGGTGCCCAATGTGGAATCGTCCTACTAGCGCCCGTAGACACGCGCGACGTGTTGACAAGCACGTGATTTTTTCGTGTGTGTCAAACAATTTTGACCGTCGAGGGACACCATTAGGACTTTGCGACAGAATTCGGTCGTATAGCGATCGCTATCTATGTCGAGACAGCCGCCCCAGCACGCGTAGCATGAGCAACTTTTTGTCGACGGAAGAGTAGACAAAAATGACGTTCCGTGTAGACAGTACGACGGCAGCAAAGTAGAAAGAGTCAACTGCACTTTCTACGAAATTCACTCTTTGACATAATTCGACTCAGAATTCTTTGTTTTGTCATAGGACTTTTTTCTGTTTGAACACACACACACAACATTTATTCTTAAAATGACGAAGTACTGTGTTTTGGAACAAAAAATATTAGAGTAATATTGGCCTTAACCATTTCCTTGGTAATGCCCTATTATCTAAATGATATAAAAATAGAAGATAGCTTTGTTCTTCTATTAATTATCACAATTTTGCATTCAAAACGTTCTTCTGTAAAATCATGATTTTGTAGATAACCGTTTATACTTTGTGGCCGTCGAGTAGAAAGTTTTCTACTGTCTTTAGCATGGCGATTACAAAATCAAATTGTCTTCAAAGTGTGATTTTGACAGTTTGGCATAGAAAACTTTCTTCTGAAATAGTCTACATGTAGAAGGACCTAGACAAATATTGTTAGAAACGTAAGAGAAAATGACAGATTGTAGAAAGATTTCTACGGTGCGAAGTAAAAAATTGAGAAATGAAATGTCAGTTTGTATAGAAAGAGCTATGTCTATTCTTCGTAGAAATAGAAAGCGTCATGCTACGCGTGCTGGTCGAACACATGCGAGCGCCCGGCCGGCAATGTTTGTATGAAAATCCATATCTGTCGTGTTATTTAAAAATGGAACTGAACTTTTTACTTCAACACTTGGCAACCAAGAAGGTAACATAATAAAAAAAATATTTAAATTTCAATTTGGCTTGCTTCTTAACGTAAAGATGAAACAAAATATGAACATACTGGCGCGTGAAAACTTTTCGTTGTTCGTCATTGATTCTGGAATTTATAATGAATTTACATACTTTGAATTTCCACCCAATATTTGATAAAAGTACTAAACACACCTTGGCCACAACCAAGCATTGAAGCGCTCACGTAAGTGTCATCCATCAATGCTCTTGTTGCAGGCCGCGACAGTAATGTACTATAACATCAGAATTTAAATAACGAAGATACTATATTCCATCGTCAGCTTTCAACATAATTATATTGTAGAATTTGTAAAGTAGTAATGTGCAGCGAAGGGCGAGCAATTTGCTTACTGTACCATTACCTGTTACCGATTGTAACAGTAGGTAATTATTACATATATGCGTAAAGTTACATCGACTGATGCAACGCGTGGTGTGTAATATTTACGCCTTTACGGTCACTTCAGCTGGTACTCCGATTAGTTCGTTAATTTGTACAATAAATTGGACATTTCCCTGACAGCTCCATGTTCTGGCCCCCTTGATGTAATATCTCGATGATGTACAGTCACTACAACAGGTTATACTGGTTCGGTATCCGTGCGGATTATTAGCCACATATTCTAAATTAGTACTATTATTTTTGTAATATATTATGGACGTAATAATATAAATAGTTTATAAGCTTTTTCCTGAAAAATTGATAATGCAGGTTATAATTAATCGTGTGTTATTACAAAACAATACAATATGCGTATCTGATCGGTGGAACATTCGATGTAGCCGATTTAATTGCCAGTTTTCCTCATACAACAATAGCTTAAAACCGACTATGATTAAAATCCAATTTTCATAAAACTTGTAATTCTTAGAACTATTAGAAAGCCGTTAACAACCGAATCGGCATTACGCTCAATTTTCTGTTTTAACCGACTAATCAGTACAGTCAGTCACAACTGCGTTACATGCGGTGCGTTACGTGTTGAGTTACACAGTTGCAGCTCTGTCGTAACAATAATGCGTAATGTCGTAGATAAACGCGCGATTAAAATAAATATGCGTGTGAAACCGGAGTAGCGTAAGTGGAGCGCATCGGAAGCACTGACAACTGACTACTACTCATTTTTGACGTGAGTGTACATTTTGAAAATCGTCCTGGATATCTTTGAAGAGTTTATGGTTGTGGATGTCGTAAACATGGCGAGTATCTTGTAAAAAACATGTTTATAAAACGCATATTTCCACATTTGCTGTGTTAGATCGGTGGATCGGCATCGATAGGGTAAGGTCATGCATTTTGCGTTGATGTTGACGATAAGACAAAAATATACTTAAATATTCCTCTGTCCAAGTTGTTCTTTTGCTGTTGAACAAAACCCCAATTTAGAACAGATTTTATGTTCCCTTGATTCACAACACAACATAAAATCTAAAATTAATGACCCTGGATTTGTTATTCTTTAAACGAACCGACATAAAAGTTAAAATATCCACTTAGGTGACACACTATATCACTCTAAAAATAATAAAGGATCAACACTTTGACAGCTAGAATGCAACATAAAAGACATATTCTTAAATCCCTTTGAAATATCTCTTGACCGTAAAAGGAACAAAATAGTAAGAACTTCCTGCGACATCTCCAGGAACTGTTAATGTGTTACGATGAAGTTTTTCTTCCTCCCGACTATTTTCGTTAACAATGTGTAAACAAATGGTTTCTGTAACACTCGACGTCATAGAACAGTTTTCTGGAAAACGGTTTGTTATACTGGTCTCAAAGTTTTCGGAAGCTCTACAGTTCTTGTTAAGGAGGATGTATTTTACGTAATTCGTATAAAACTCTGTCTATACTACACATACTACTGGGATTAACTAAATTTACTCGCTGAGTATATATTTCCGCTATATCCATATTGCAACCCCGTAGAGGAGAGTAAGGACTTTACCAAGTTCGGGTGGTCAGCGTTTGACTACGGGCTTATTTATTAATTTGTCTTTCTACAATTGTTACACTGTTCAACGAATTAACACAAAACAACATGCAAGCCAAGTGCACAATATTAAGCGATGGACACAGCATTGTCTTGAACAATAAGACGAAAAGATTAATAGAAATAGGAGTACTAAGAACCCCACAAGATAAAGCCGTGATATCATATGTCATGTTCATATAATTGTACTCAACATTACGTGATTTAATGGGCTTTCAATGTATAGACAAAGCGATAGGTAACGTGCGTAATAACTTAAGTTTATCTGTCAGGTTAGAAGTTACGTCTAACTATTCTGTTTATATTTACTTAGCCCACTGTGATCCGGCTCACCTTATCCAGAAATTATGATAACAGTGCAGATGATAATCGAAGTCGTAAGTAATCGTTACCGTATAATATTCTCATTTAAACTATAAATGAAATCGCAAATAACTTAGAAAGCTATGTATGCATATTTGTTTATTACGCGATAAACATTTAAATACGTTTCTGGGTCACTTAAGATTTGCTGTCATTTCAAATTTATCGCTGTAAAAGCAACTTGCTTGTAAACCTATATAGAAAACATGTAACAAGTTATAGCCAATAGTTTCTTTCGTTCACATCTACATAATCGTAAATTCTTTCATATCGTCTTCGTTCTTAAACAAGTCTTTCATTAATTTAAACCTTTAGAAAGCTTACCTTTGGCACAGGTCGAAGTAAGCGAAAGGAAAATAAGTTTATGCCAATAAAATTGTGTAAACAAACGATTTGAATACAACTCCCCAGAGAATAGTGAAAGTAAATTGAATTCGCATCGGATCTGTACAACAGACAGTCTTGTTTTCTCTTTGTTTTTTTTTTGTTTTCATTATTATTATCTCCACTGTTTCATTGGAGTCTAGGTCAGTGTTATAAGCGGAGGTGATCAAATGTTATTATAGCTATTACCTCCCAAGAACCGGTCTAAGAATGATATTGATACATAATTTCCTGAAGCAGTTCTTATTTTGACGATGTTATTAAGAGTTCAAACAGTCAGTTCGCATTGGCATAAATAAATGAATAAGCGTCTTGAAACCTTTCATCACTTCCCTTTGAGATTAACATAACTTACTGATCCAATTTTTTACCCGCAATTACACACAAACCCAGTGAACAGAACGCAGGCCATAATAATGATACCAGTTTTCCATAATACACGGCTAGTAACACTTTACATAACAAATTGCAATGCACTTAGGTACGAAGGTAGCTGTCCACCGGCGCACGGGCATGCAATTGTCGTGATTTACATCGTTGACTGGATGGCTGGATGTCCATTGCATCGCGTCTGTATGAATTATGGCACGTCGCACGTTTGATGGATAGGGTAGTTGATAAGTTTATGTAGTGAACGTAACTTGGCAGCGGTTTTTGGGGCAGTTGTAGTTGGTACAGTTTTACAACCTTCCAGAAATTTTCTATGGGCCAATTTCTATATATGGAAAATCTTGTAGTTGTTGCTTTTTGTTACTCATTACTCCTCGAGATACTCAAATACATGAATTATCTTTATGATATTAAATCATGACTGCAAACAAGTCTGCAAAATTATGACCATCCCTGTCTCATAAATTATTGTCCTCAGTCTTCACTCGAGACGAGACGAACTGGTTGGTAAGTTTGGTAACACTAATTAGCCCACTTACATTCTAGAAAAGTATTTAGATTCGTTCGATACATTACTTAGCTTAACTCTAGTCATTAACTCAGTCTAGCTTTGCAAACAGAGAAAGTATCCAAGTCTGTTTAAGGTAATTTATTTGAAACGTTAGCTTATTTCTTACTTCCAAATATACTGAATGTTTATCCAGTTACGGAATCTCAAATTACCTAATTGCCTTTCTCTTTTTTCCCCGCTCCTTTTATGCAACAAACGTCATTTGCAGATAAGAGTAATTTGTTACGTTACGATAAAGCCAATTGACAGAACATAGGAAATTACTTGACTGCTTCAGTAAGTACAGAATGTAACGAGATCGAAAAATAAAATCGATTTCATGTTTTGCATAATCTGAATCGTGCCTAAAAATGAAAGAATCCTAGTGAAGCAGATTTGAAAAGCATCCCGTATAATGACACATTATATTATGCAATAGAAGTCGAGTTATTTGAAATCTAAAGACCCTCAAATTTATTGCACGATAAACACTGAAACGTGTATTATAAAGTTAAGTGCGCGATTCATCTCCTAACCCCTTATTTAAAACCACACAATCAAGCTTAGTAACTTCAACACAATGTAGAATTACTTCTAGCTTGATAGATTTATGTCCAAGTAATCACGTGCAATCTAATTATGGTCATTGTGTTGCGAAACATGAAAATAAATCTTCTGTTAATGACGAAACTGTGACGTCCAGTCCTCTATCCTTTGTATGAAAATTGCACATAATAAACGATCGGTTGATTTGATTTAATACCGACCGGTATTGGTCATAAAATGTCGATCGCGAATGCCTGAACTGCGCTAGAACAATACTTTAGTTGCGCAGCACTGGGCTGTGTCCTTTCAACTATGTGTCATAATCCGCCTATTCCATCCGCTTAAGATAATAGCTTATTATTTACGCTCAGTTAATAATACCTTGATATATTGTCCGGCGGAAAATTACGAAGAAATCGCTGTAAATGATTCAAATTTATTATAACTAGGTACCTTTAATCCTAATGATAATGAGATAACTACTGGATGGATCCTTCGGACACTGCTACAGCGGGTACGTCGACAAAATATGCGCTTCACTATGGTATTCATTATTTAAATTAATTCTTCCACCCATTCCAATGTATCAAAGCAAACCCTCTGTCAGGCAGGGTGGTCTATTCTTACCAAAGACCACGCAGCGTTTATTAATAACGTTATTATATACGCTCATCTAATAATACTTTGATTTAGTATGACAGAACAGCTATTAGGAAGTCACTGTTAACGGCACAGTTTTGCTCCGAAACTATTTAATTAAACTCTTCTTCGCTCAGTTGATTGAGGAAACTATGAGCTCCGAACTAGGATGTAAATTCCTGAGCCGGTATTTCGATCGACGATTATCTCGGGTAGAAATAGCTCACGAAACTATGCTCTGATCACATGTTTGCAGTTTTAAATTTACGATGAGCAGAGTCTGTTTGTCCATACATTTCGCTTATTTGGTTTATCTATCACTCATATGTCAATTTCTTCAGTTACCTCAGGGTAAACACTAAAAACACTAATGAAATTGGGATTGCGCTTGCCAGCTTCCACGACCCAGTTAGTAGTTTATTTTAAACTTGTAATTCGTAATGGCGCCCAACAAACATGGGTGCCTAACCCAGCAATGAGGAAAAGCATTCTCATACCACCTTGCTGAGTTCTTCGAAAGCATGTTAGGTTAAACTAATCTTTTACAAGCACATACTCGTACTGTCAAACGAGATAAAAGTTATATATCACCGTCATTACCTGTCTCATGATGCCCTACATACCTGAAAAAACATCCGCCACGATGACGCACCATGTTGCAGCCTACGGGGTGTAATAGCTAAATTTAAAATTATATAACAACACTTTTGATATAACTATGTCGGTATTATGTTATGACAGTCTCATTCACTTGACAAGTCTGACAAATTGCTGTGAAAGAAATATGTATTCTCCCAGATGAATTTGCAAGTTTAGATGTGTGTAATTAGTGTAATTACTCATGTAATTCTAATTAATTTTCAAGCACGCAAAGTAAACATTAATTTTAATGTAGGGATGTCACTCTTATATCTCTGAAGACAATCCGAAGCTTAATTATTAACCTCTGACATTTGTCTTGACGAAAGTTAAAAACACGCGTGTCACTAACCTATTAGAACTTCGACTGACAATTATGTAACAATCGATTTGTTTTTTTTTTCAACCCTAATAGGCAGGTTGCGCTAAGGTCAGTGTAAACGACCAAATGATCTCATCGGGCTCTTTTCAACCACTGACGTCAGCTCCAGGGGTAAACAAGTTGGGCTTGGTAATTTTTTAATCTTTTGTTTTGATGCCTGCTTACACGCGCTCCGCGTGTTAGATTAACCGATCCGCCGACATGAGGATTAATGGGATCGTATTTTATTTAATAGTTTATGGCACAAACAACTCACCTGGATCTTACGTCATCGCTTGTTTATTTTGACCGACCAAATGCCCAGCTGATATGGGCGCCGATACAGACCGAATTTGTAAGCTTTAACAAACCGGACTGCTTGTAAGAAGTCAGATAAACATTATAATATTCAGAAGAGAAAATATAATTAAATTAATAATAGATTAAACCATAGTTAACCAAGTCTAATCTTAGCTTAAATCTACAAACAAAGTTCATAGCAACATAATCTGACTTGTTAATTTTCGCATAACAGTATTAGTGGCATGTTAAACAACTTAACCGTTGTGTCGGCAACGTTTTGCAAGCGTCCGCTAAATTTGACGGCCGCTAAACGTTTTATTTATATGACTATTCCGCATTGCTCTCTGCGGGGACAGGTGAAGTTTAACTGTCGCACATAACAATAAAACAACATTGCACGCCGTATATAATGTGCTAACAGATTTTTGAGCGCCATTAACTACAAATTACCATGTGTGCCAATGAAACGTCTTTTCCAGAAACTTGCAAATATTTTAATTGAAAGAATGGAATTCGCAATCCTCTCAAGGCTGTGCATGGCTAACCATAGCCGGTTGGAACGCAAATTACGATTTCATAATAAATGGTGGATCAGCAATTCTGCTAATTGCTTTTGCATTTTTTGTATGCAAATCAGATATGAATTTAAGTGAGTTTTGTGTAACCTCTTCCATGCTCGTTTGAGAGTGAATGATGTACAAACATGACGAGTGCGGCGCCTGCAAATATTGAGATAATATGTTTTAAGTTCAATATTTATGGCGCCAACGGAGACTCACAAGCAATCTCATACTTATATACATATTTAAGTAGGCTTTCTGAAATATCTACTCTAGGGACAGACAGTTATATGATTGTGGTAAAAAGGGAGCATTGCCCCATAATTTATTATCGGAAAGAGTGTAGATTTTTTGCAAAATTTCAGCAACTTATTACCAACTAATTGAGGAATATGAGTATATTCCTCAGTATATATTTTGTATCTAATCTTAATTTCCAATTTAACCACAATTAATATAAATATTAAAATGACCCAACAACAAATAATTAAAACTGCCCCGAGTCTTACGCACATTATTAACGCACCGTTGACAACGCTCAGTTATTTTAGGGCGCGATCATGTAAAGTAACGCTCCAATGCGTCGATTGACGTCTACACGAGCATATGGACCTATTCCTGTGCCCGATCGGTTTACAGGGACCGTGAGCTTACAGGGATCATCGACTTACAGGGACTATTAGGTTCGATGGACCTGGAGTAACGGTCACCGGCTAAAGAGACGGGAGATTAAGTTTCATTTGCTTGTCTTGGGTTATTTAGCTGTTGTTCGTTGTGATTATTGTGGGGAATTATATTTAATTGAAAACGTATTGAAGGACTTTGTAAATGTTAGGTGACTTTTGGTAGAAGCACTGCATTGACTGCATATAAGTTTGAGATGCTACTTAGAGATTTATCGATACTTCAATTCTGGAAACTTGAATCTAATCTTTGCAGTGATTCTATAATATACTGACGTAGGCTTCAAAACCGTACACTGATGAAAGAAATAAACTTATTGACTTATTTCGTTATCACAACTGTTTCTGCTTTACTTAAATATCCATGATACCGCGAATAACAATGATTCACTTTCAGGATGTGCCTTATCTCTCTGGGAAAATGTTAAAGTTAACTTCATGAAGTAATGTGTTAACACAACGTAATATTATAAATGAATATAATTGATGATAGCCTTTTATATGTGGCATCCTTGATTTAAACTTTTATTAGATTCAATTTTAATTTACCACTTTGATGTAAGTCCCTGTCAGCTTAAGAAACGGTTTCGCAGTTCAAATACTGTAGTTACGATACTTTCCAATTAATACAAACAAAACATACAGGTCAATGAACTTAATTCAAAATACTAAAGGGGTCAAAGTCAAAAGAAACACGCACATACAAAAAATTATTCACAAAGATAATTTCTCATAATCATGGCGGCATACAAACATTAATTTGCAGTATCATTATGTTGGTCGTTGAACCGCTAATAGCTTCGGTTACTATGGGACCCCATAACGTCACATCAATCATCTGTTTGGCACCCGGAAGGCACTATAAAGTTCGATGTACGGCCTTTCCGTGCGACCTTGGAGTCAAATTACTACCAACCCCAACTGGAGATCCCTATAGATATAACATTTTATTATTTTCCCTGTCCTCTTGTTTTGGTCCGTGCTGTGACTGCTGCTGTAAATAAACAATGATGTTATTCATAAAATATGTTATTATATCTTTTATTAATATTTTATTATATTTATGAACGTGATCCGTAGGTGGACACTGCGATTTTAAATTATGTATTCGAATTCAAAACATGCCAAATAAAACAGATTTTAGAACGCAGTTGGACTACAAAAATGGCGAGGTAAAAGCTCAAAAATAATTTACATAATTGATGGAGTTATTCCTAAATCGGATCCACTGCTAAATAATTTCCACAGTGAATCAGATTTAGAGGATCGGATCGGAAAAACTCAGTTGTTGAACATGAGGACTATTATCCAGTAACACTCCCTTAATTTTACTCCTAGTCATCGACATTCGTCATCGGTCACTGCCCTCGCGGGTTCGGCTTCACCCTCCGTGATTGTTTAAGGTTCACCGCACGACCTTCACTGCTCCTCAGGTGTCAACTTACTAATGTCATTAGCATCAAGTTACTGCACAAGCACGCCCAGTTGCTCTCGCCACTATATTTAAACCACGTACTTTCTTTGTTTCTCTCTGTTATTCTTCAGTTTTTTTACTGGTCGCAATTGAGATTTCATTTTCAATTCATAAGTTTTTTTAAATCACGAAATCGTTTGGCTCAACTATTGTTTTTAATATTTGCAGATTGTTTGTAATCTATTAGATCGGTGTTATGGCTTTGTAAACAAAGACCTCGTACCATCATAGTTTGCAAATTAGAATTGTTCGTCTATTTTTCTTTTGGCCGCCTCGTATTTTTTTTTTTTGTAATCGTTTGTTGTCCTCTGCGTTTATCGAACACATCTCGTCGGTGTCGTAACACTTCGGATTCGTCATTCGTCTAATTTTGTTAGCCGTGGGTGCTGGCCGACAATCTTTACGATCGCCACGAGATTAAATTAAACCACTTTATATATTGTTGTATTAGTTGATAAATGCGTCACGTCTTTAAATAACGCTACATTCAAAATAATTAATCTTCAAAATGCCGTGAACACAAATCTGTCATTCAAATGTTCAAGCAACTTGTTTTAATATATCAAATATATCAACTTTGTTTGCAATATTAACACTCTCTTAAACATTGACTGTTATATTTCCATAATATTTTCACGCCAATATTTACGTATGTGTGTTGGAGTCGAGACAAATTGCGCTCTTAAATGTAGCAAGTTTAATGCGACGATTTCAGCGCGTGTGAGTGCTTTTATAAATCTGGAGCCATTTCCGAGTGGAAAACCACCGCTTGCCATAAGATTAAGGATTCTAATTTCTCGCGACAGTTTATTCGAAATTATTCCAAGGCTATGACCTGATTCACTTCGAGCTTGCGTACTTACTAGCTATGCTCATTTCGCTCCAGAGTGTTCACTAACAATGAACCAGCACGTTTCCGAATTTTATTTTCGGGTTTACTGCAGCTATAAAACACTTTGTTTAGCAAATAATTAGGTACTGAATTAACTATACTTTGTTACAACAACACACAGTTAAAAAATTGATCAATTACTGCCCACACGTCGCTTCAGCTTCTACCGTGTTATTAACGATCTGTTTAGCTATCGTAAAGCTTCGTTCATCGGGGTGTGTTTCAATGTATGTATGGCCAGGAGTCTAGACTTGCGAGTCAATAACGACGACTCGACCTTCGGACACTAACCTTTCTTTTTTACCGTTTTCGCTGCAACACTCGCGTATTGCAAAACAAAACCGATACGAGATGATGAAAGTAGAACCGGACTTATAAATTCATCACAAGTTACGAGTTTCATAAATTATACTATAATTCGCTTTGAGATGATTTCTTGTGTAAATGTCATTTACTCGGAAAGCACTAATTAAACCTTTTATACATTCGTCTCGTGGTGCTGTCCGCTGGCAATAAAAACTAATGGACATTAGTCGTTCACATAGCACCGCATGGATCTAACGCATCGTTGTGAAATCACACTTTTAGATTTTACACCGCTAATAAATCGTGGTGTAACCCGGGATCAAAATTGATTTTAGAGTTCACCTATGCTTCTTTGGAGTTAAAAGTAAACATGCTAATTTTACTCTTATTGTAAACATTTACTTCGTGAATGAACTAAATCGTTTTGATCGTTCAGCTATTAGGATCAATTTGTTGATTTAGAATCATGAAGCACTTCAGCAGCTGCTTTACTTTTAACTAGGGGTTTGTGGTAATTTTTTTGTTCCATTTTGCCAAACACGTCTTACACGTCATTGAACTATCTAGTTTTATTCCTCTGCACTATGTAACAATTGCGATTGGGTGTAAGGTCAGCCTTCCGTGGTTTGTTGCACCGAACTCCGGTCAAGGCGAGCTTGGCGCCAGCCCGGAGCCGGCACTAAAATAAAAATACACCTTCGCCCAAACGTAAATAATTTTTAAGAATCTGCAAAGTGTCCGGATGCAACCACTTCAAAAGGTGAACCGTAGGACTCCTAGAGGACACGTGTTTCAAATATCTGCAAACGGAGACAGCGACTCGTATAAACTAGAACCAGTTTTAGAACCGTTAAGTTTCATTCACCACTTGAGCCTTTAACTGATAACAAAATAATCTCTTCGGTCTTCGTTTAGAATCCGGCGAAAATTGTTAGAAATAGAATGGTCCAGACGAAATGTTAGACACGGTTTGAGACTACTCCTGAGAACACCGCTGACGCAACATTATAGCAATTTGGTGTCAAAATATATTCACACATGTGATGTGGCATTTGCTCAAATTAAATTTTCTATGACATTTAATAGTCCATGTCATCCACATTTTTGATATGAATGTTTCTGTTTTTGCGCTGGCATCACGGAAATATCATCCCGTTTATTTTCAATGAAAGGTTTTTTTTTTTCATTAAAGTTCATCGTTCAGTATTAGATTATTTTCTGTTACAATATTTATTTTTACTGCGACAGTGAAATACATACTGTTCGTACCGTGATTATTTTTAATGTTTGTAAACAGAAAAAACCTGAAATGACTTTTTTATCCTATTTCATAACATCAGGCGTGTAAGACTATTTTGACAGTAAGAATTATAACTCTGCAGTAGATTTGTTGAAACAATTTCTCTTCTGCCAAAATAAATAATGTACAAATAAGAATAATGCTTCATACGCAAAATGTACATACTATAATATATTTTGCACATCGTCGCACTTATAGAAAAAACATTTAAAATGCGGAAATGGTTGACAGTTATGTAAACATGTTTTTATTATAAGTACCTATTGGCACTTATCAACTGCTGCGTTTTGGGTTAATGCACGTCGTTAAAGTAGATAATTTTCTATATTCAAGTTAATTAATCATAATGTTCTCATTCTAACGCTGAGCTCGTTTGCGGCAGCTTTTATCTGTTTTGCGGTCACGAACCACAATACCTAGGTATATATTACCTATTGTTTGTAATTTATACAAATGGTAACTCTTTCTCAGAATAAGGGTTATAGCAAACGTGATTCCGAAATAAAGGACAATTGTTCTGTACTATTTATCACAATTCATGGTCCATTGCCTCTACAATGAGCTCACCTCAACGTAAATCACAAGAATTGAACTTTATGCTTATTGGCTTTAAGTATAATTTGTTTTGTGGCGGATTAGTCCTATGCGGCTGATTGTGTCTCGTTGTTATCGTGTCGTATCGAGTGGCGCACGCGCCACAAACGACCGCTTGTATGATTTACAACGTGCTCTACTGAAAGGTACCATTGTTGGCTTAACAGCTTCGACGGCGATTACACAATCGCATCGTTTGACGCCTGTCGAAGGTTATCTCCGGCCGTACGCCGCGCTCTGATGTTGACCGATGTTTGTAATGTTAGTGCGCTTTGTTCATGGTATTTCACGTTTCTACTCTTTTTGTTAGTACCACAGCTACCATTGACCGTTTACACTGGAATTCCTGCCCTTTCGCAGCCTACATTAAAAATGAAGCGGTGCTCTCAAAACTATTTGAATGTTGCCCAACATCTAAGCTTACTGTCCAATTTTTCATGTAATGACACATAACGACAGGCCAGCTGAGTAAAGACAAATTAGAAGCTGTTTAATGAGTTGCTGTTGAAATTGTCGCATAAATTAGCTGTTATACGATCATAAAAGTTTAGTCGTAATCTCTGTATAATATCCTCAATGTTTGCAATATATATCGCAAGCAGAACAACAAAATAACTGGCAACAGATCCGGTCGTTCCAATTAGCGTTAATCAATTACATATACATGGTTTCGAAGATAACTAACTGGCAGAAGGTGGATGTGATGAATCACCACTTCTGGTGATTTGCCAAACAGTTGGCACGGTGAATTCCGAAGCTACATAGGAATTTGTGTTTTTATTAATATCGGGATTAATATATCCCGATTGCGCAGTACGTGTTTTCTATTTAAACTGCTAAGAAAATAGTGTCGACAAGTTTAGTTCTTTACTTATTTCAGTAACTATTGCGTCGCTTCTTCTTTACCTTAGTTAGCATTTTCCCGACTCATTGCATAAGCAATGTGGAAAACATAAATGAACATGTCTTTCTCTTGTATGTGATGTGAAAATGAGCACATGAGACCACGATTTCTTTGTCTTTCTCGTTTCGATTGTAAACTGGATGGCTGCTGTTTGTTCTCTCTCTGTTTGTATTAACTTACTAATTTATTTTCATCTAGATTCGAAGAAAACATCTATAAATTATAATTCAGAGATGGCAACTAAGTGGATCTTCATCCGGTAAAGATATTGTATATGTATACTACGTAGTCGGGCCATAAGTTCTGTCACATAGGTAAAATTTCGAATTTAGAATGCAAGCCGAGGAAAATATTATGGGCATTCGAAATTTGAATATTTAAAGAAAATAAAAACAAAGGGTTTCTGAAGTTTTGATCATTTTCTAAAATGGAGTGGACGCGCAAAGAAGACAGTCGCAGTAATTGCATTGCATCGTTGCGGTCACGCGCCAACTGAGATTTTCAAAATGCTGAAAAAATTGAAAATTCCACTGAGATTTATTTATCGTACTATCAAACGATTCAGGGAAGATTCAAGATTAGAAGATAAACAAAGGAGCGGTCGACCTCGTACTGTTCGGACTCCAGCGGTCATCAAAGCAATGAAGGCGCGAATCCAACGAAATCCTGTCCGCAAGCAAAAAATGTTGGCTCTGCAGATGGGACTAAGCAGAACTACTGTTAAAAGGGTGTTAAATGAAGACCTAGGACTGCGTGCTTATAGAAAAAACATCAGCACATCTTCTTAACGCACGGCTGAAGAAAATCAGACTCGAAAGAAGCCGGGTTTTGTTAAGGCGGTAGGCGGTACGCGGGAAAAAAATACCGCGAAATACTTTTTTCGGACGAATAAATTTGTAATGTTGAGGAGAGTTTCAATAAACCAAATGATAAAGTG
This sequence comes from Agrochola lota, assembly GCA_947364205.1. NCBI lineage: Eukaryota > Metazoa > Arthropoda > Insecta > Lepidoptera > Noctuidae > Agrochola > Agrochola lota. Next base: position 19,925,916 of record OX376219.1, read on the forward strand.
TATGCACACTCTAGAGAAGAAGCGAACAAACGTGTGCCACGTGTTCAGCGTGGTCATCACCCTTCGGCATTCATGGTTTGGCTTGGGGTGTCCTATTTGGGTCCAACGGAGGTGTTTTTTTGTGAAAAAGGAGTGAAAACCAGTGCCCTCGTAAATCAAAACACAGTCCTAACAAACATTGTGGAACCTCTTTCACAAGCAATGTTCGAAAACAGGCACTGGGTATTCCAGCAGGATTCTGCGCCGGCTCATAAGACGAAAAGTACCCAAAACTGGCTCACGACCCGTGGAATGGACTTTATCAGGCATGAGGATTGGCCCTCATCCAGTCCAGACTTGAATCCCTTGAATTACAAAATATGGCAGCACTTAGATGAGAAGGTCTGCGCTAAACCCCATCGCAACTTGGAGTCACTTAAAGCATCCCTGATTAAAGCAGTCGCCGATATTGACATGAATGTCGTGCGTGCTTCGATTGATGACTGGCCTTGCAGATTGAAGGCTTGTATCGAAGCAAGAGGAGGACATTTCGAATAATTTTAATGTGGTTTAAATCTGTATTTTATACCCTTTTATTTGATATATAAATGGTTGTAGTGCGTAACTCATTGTGTCATTTATTTAACTTTCCATATGTGACAAAACTTATGACCAGACTACGTACATTTGAGCACTAAAACATTACATAATAAATAGCAAAAATAACTATTCAATATTATGTATTACCATTAAACTTACACGATTCAAAAAAAAAAAAAAAAAATTGTTCGTATTCATTGTGGCTTTTAAAAATAATGTATTTGTTACACTGTACGTCAGTGTTAATGTAGTGCAAATGCAGTTTAGGTTCCAGTCCAATGCAATGTAACTTCAAAGCAAACTAAAAAACAAAGTCTTCGTGAAATTCTACAGTTGCGCAAAAACCAATTTGTAGCAAGAATGCAACTCACACTATTTCAATTAAATATATAAAGATAGGTTTGACCTATTTCTAAGCTTTAACCGCAGCATAACCAAGTTTTACCTTAATAATACGTATTTAATTGATAATACACACTGCTCAAACTAATAAACAAACCATTATAATTAATCAACTTCCGTAGAATGCCGATAAAACATTTATTGTTTGATAGCAGACTTCAATAATACCATGTCCTCAATAATAAAAAGCATTATTAGCACTTGGACTTTTACGACTACTAACCTAGCGAGAAATAAATACGAGCTATATATCACCTACACGATATAAGGGTTTTACTTAACAGTAATAGTTTCTCAAGATTACAAGAAGATGAAAAAACACCAGGTTTATAGCAAGTTGGCGTGACGACATGTTACCCGGTCGTTTGTTCTATGACTCACTAGTACCAACTACCAACGCTATCTTAAGTAATTTATGTCACATTGCGCATGCAGAAAGCCATAATGCTTAGGCTATAATTATAGATAAAGATGAAAAAGTGAATGGTGTAATCGTTACTGTAATTCTCGTTAAGTTAGTAGCGGCCTTATAGGCACAGTGATAAATGACTTATGACTTCATAACGTTTCTATGGGTTGTTAGCTTGGGCATTTTTTCTCAGATAGATAGCAAAACTCACGACACTTGATTCGATAGTAAACAAACCAATCTAGGTTTAGGGCTGCCTTCTAATCTTGGCAAAGTTCTGGGACACTAGAAGTGCTGTCCCTGAGATGATTCTCATTATGAAACTGGGAAAATACGTAATGATCATTTGTGTTTATTTAGGGAGCATTATGAAAGCACCAGCTATTTTCGGTACGAATGGGAGAATTTTCAAATTAATTGCAATGAAGCAAGATTTACACAATGAAAATGTTACATTACAGGGATTTACCCAGCATGTCTGTTTAAGAGTTGACTCATGTGAAAATCTGGTGCAATTTCCTAGATTCCAAGATGTGTTTCAAACAACCTGCTAAGAGATATTTCTTTTTAGAAAAAACGATGCGCACTTCCTGCAAATTTTCTCAGACATTTCTTATTTTATATTGATGACCACTTGGCTCATTAGCAAATTCCTTTGGATCCATGCTCTTTTTGTGGTTTATCTACAATCTTTCTGATCGGTATGAAGTACCTACCTAACATATACCATTCATCTGTTTTCAAATTACATGGAACATTCTACTTACATTACATTCGTTCTTTTTTTTATTAATCAAGAAAGAAAATTGTCTATTATATCATAGTAACTATAAGTACTTCGTTACGACTTATAAGCTCCGATACTATCGTTATTTGTAACCTTAGAGCCGGCCTTGGCGCTAGCAAATAGTGAAATGCATCGACATGATGCAATGTCTCGCTACGAACAAATATTATACTCGTATCTATAACATTTGATACGTATGTTTTTAGAAGCTATTGTATTCTATTTGTTGTTTGATTTTAAATAGCTCCTGGTTGTAAGGCCGTTATGTCTGCTGGTACATGTTACCTTTGTTACCAAACTATACAATTAATTGAATATATTATTAATGATGTCATGTCATGTACGATGTTGGCAAGTGTCGCCATTTTTGCAGTATCTCAGTATCAACTGGAAAGCAAACGTGCGTATACTGCAGTTAAGCTTGGGTATACAAACGACAAGCCAAATAAAACAAATTATAACCGCAATAGCCACATTTCTCTGTAATCTGAACTTTTATCAGAAGTACGATAATGCAAGTACATAATGTAATGCATAGGAAATGCGGTTTTACTATTGTTTACATTTAACTTCTGGTCCTTGAAATATCCGAGAAATCGACGCTATCAAACTCATTACAGTTAGCATGCATGGTAATGCCGAGGTCGCATGCATGCACAACATTGACCCATGCGATAAAAACATAATCACGTCATGCGGTCATATTACTATAAAATTTGTAATCCCACGCAGGAATGTGACATTACTATGCTACATTGAAAAAAATTACATTTGTATTGGAAAAAGTTGCCTTCGAATATCAACCTAACCTGACTTAGTAAGGCTGCTAGACATCTCTCTCATTAAATATTTTTTCTTTCTTTCTAGACATAGGCTTTTCCCAAATAGGAAGTATTTCTTGCAATAGTCAACCAAAAAACCATATTAATAAATATTGCCTCCGTCAAAGGGTAAAAAGTGGAATATTGTCGTTGCCATTTAGGTATCCATACATTCTCTTGAAACCAATATCATATTCTGACCAATAAATCGACATGCCAGCCAATTATTATTTAGAAGAGCTATACAAATAATGAATAGAGACACCTTCGTGTATGAGTCATTCAGATCCATATGTACCAAAGGATAGCTAAGACAAAGAACCCGCAGTAAATACATTTAGGCCTCTATTATTTTGAACGAGAGACCACATTGCAAGCGACAGACTGGCGACATGTAATTACTGTGATCTATAGGTATGATACAAAGTAGTTGTTTCAAAGACAACAAAGGCACTTTAAGGTTTCTACAGCCGTCCCATATACACATACATTTCTTACTTGAATACTTTGGCCCATACATCCCTGTACCCTAATTGCAGAATACACGATCAATCAGAATCTGAATTGTTTTGAAACAACTAATCCATTGCTATAAAGGTCGAAAAAAAATCTGCTGCTCTACATAAACACAAGAATGTTGTTGAACTGTCAAAATGAAGCAAATTTGTCGTAATCGTTTACGAAAATATATTGCGTAATTAGATAGCTGATATAAAATCAAAGTCTCCATTTGAGGGAGTACCCCAAGGCAAAAAGAGGCAGTTTTTGAAAAGGCGTTCGATTTACATAATCTTCTCTTAAAATGGATATGATACTAGCACAATTGCAGGAGTCAAATATTCCAGGATTTCCAGACACACACATAAATAGATTACCGAAATATGTGTTTGACAATTGAAACACTTGACAATAACATGTGCAAAAGCAAAATGACCTTAGCTTCACGTAGCGTAGATGGTTACAAATATTCCACAATCAAGAACGTGTTAATATGCATTCAAGAATATGAAATGCGTCTTTACAATTTTAATTTTTTAATCCGATTTAATTATATCAGTATCAGTACATATCCTACCGATACCTCTAAATTATCCTTGACGACTCAAATTTTATTTACGATGTTATTTGTTGGGTCGAGCGAATGTGGAATCTGTATGTTTTTATTGGTAACCAAAATATAATATGTATTGTAAAAAGTTAATGCATTAAACTTGCAACGATCACACAATATAATTGGTTTCAACTGAATTGACGTCAGACCGCAATCAAATAGTCATTTCAGTTCGCAACAGGATATTTCGTTTTGCATACGTCACTGAATAAAATTGGTTTAGTTTAATGTACAAATAAACACGCGTACAGATCTATTTCCAAACACCTCGCAAGATTTGGAATGCACTTCACATTTGTTTGTATACAGTGCTTCAAAGTGACATTTAGAAGTATAAATACGACAGACGTGGGCAGAAGTAAGTTCTTGTCTAGAATTCACGTGCTCAAGCTTAGTAACCCGTAGACTGAACATCTGTTGAACATGTCTTCCATTCTCCATACTCTTGGAAAGCTGTTGCATCAGAACAGTTTCAATTTGCATATTTAGTGCTTTCGAGCGCTAGTGAAATGACGTGAAATGACGTTGGAGTTAAGCCATTTACACGCGACATCCTTGTTGCTCTGAAAACATGATGTAAAATTGTATATTGGAATTCCAAAATATGATGCACTAGTGACCAGTGCAACCCGTTGAAATTCAGTCGAGGGAATTTACCATATAGAAGATCCACAATTAACAGTTCTTATCATACTGACGCCTCTTCCACGAGAATCGTTTCTTACATTTGTTTGCATAATGAGTAATCCCACTGAGAAATGCACGCTCCAGCATATACAAAGACGTCTGTTTTCCGCAGATGTTAACAATAACAATTTGCGATTAATTCAAACTTCCGCCAAATGTGACCTGTTGGACCATGATGTTCGACCTTCACATTTTATGGTCATGTTAAAATTACAATTTACGGAAATATAAGTTGTTAATGCGAAGGTGGTTCAAGACAATTTTATTATAATGCACTGTCAACGGAAATGCATAAATTGGTCTGTTTGTACAGAGAACTCACGTAAATTCGAGTTTTAATTTAATTAATTATGAGTAAAAGTGACACGTTTTCACTTCCTTGCTATTTGTTGTAAACTTTGGGCAAATTCTGCAAAGGAAAGGTTCTACCTACTTATGTATGATGCATGACAACATTCTAGAATAGTCAGCAACACAAGCACAATACGTGTTTAGATTTCACGAAACGTAAATCTGTAACTTACAGCAGAAGAAAATTAAGCCAATGCAATGCGAACAGTATCACTCTGCAAAACATCAGAGCTTGTATTGAAAGGATTGTATTTTAAATTGCGCAAACCTTTATTTCACTATATTTGGGCAAAGATTAAGATCATTGGCTAGCATTAAAATAAACTCCAATGGCGGCTTTTATTGTTATACTGATTAAGTTCCAGTCACGATAACATCAAGCCGCATTTTCTTTGTAGTTCCAATTTAATGCGGTATACTGAACACTTTTTCTCAGAATTTGTTTATATCGCACACTAGTCTTGGAAGGTTATTTAATTGCAAACACCATCAGTTCCATCACGCGAACCGATCATTATAGTCTTCGTAATATATATTTTCTGCACTCTACATTTTAACTTTTTATACATCATTAATTATTTTGTGTGTTAAATGTTCTGCAAATTATAAACCATAAATCGTGATTTTAGTTATTTCCTGTATTAATGACAAGAAAAGTCGTTCAACAACCTCCATCAAAACAATTTCACATTAAAACATTTGACGTCAATTATGCTTGTTACCAACTGCAATTGTAGAGTACTTCTCGTTTTACAGAACCTGTCAATATAATACTCTATTTAAATATATAGGTTTAGTCGATTGGTATAACTGCGAGTGATTTCAGTTCATATGTAACAAAACGCAACCTTGACGACGGCGACGCCTCGCCTGCTTTGTGTGACTGTGTCTTACACATTTGTCCCATTCAAACTAGATGCATTTCGTGCCACATAATTCTACAGCGTTGACGCGACCAGCTCTACTAATTGCCTGTTCTCGCCCACACCTTGTTACGTGAGTGATTCTTCGGCGGTTTCCTCTTGAAGCTTATCTTCCCGGAGTCCATGATTGGCATTACAATCGTCATTACTATTATTCACTCCAAACACTATTAAAGCCCGACAAAATTTATTTCAGTGTTACATCGCTAACCGTCTAGACAACTCTTTGTTCTCTCAGTGGCGTTACTTTAATTAATTTCGATTGCAACAGATGGACAATGTCCAACTAATATTGCATCTGACACGTTTGTTTTTGTATCTTGATTGATGGCTCTTCACCTATGAATGAGTTTGATTTGTATGATAATATTGTCATCGGCAATGTCTATAACAGATTGCGTGCGGAATGCTTGCTTGCCAATAATTACCTTTATTATGACTGACACTCCCGTTGCCTTGCCACTAACTAAACATCACTGCTTATGTATCTTCACCCCGCTGAGAATGTTCTGCTTCGCTCGGCTGTTCGTAGTCCTAACAAAAATTAAAAAAATATTTGAGACTTCGAGACATCAAAAGAACTCTAATAAGAAAACTTGGCGGGATATCATCAATAGGTTCTTTTGTCTTAACAACAACTAGATTATCGTGTTATATATTAATTAGAATAGTACCAATGTGATAGTAAATATCGATCCTAGTATGAAATTAGCTTTGGCTTATCTGCTCCAAGGTTTCACTGAATGTTGTTTTCTAACCTTAGTTTAGTATCAGTATGTTTCATGTTGTGTCTTTGCGTTGAGTAATTTCGGAGGAAAGGTTGGAGCAGTTAGGTCTTTGGGCGTTCGACGATAGGGCTGTGGTGACGTGGTCATGTGTCGGCAGCATCAACGGGTTGGCGCTGGCGCTGGGTGGCAGCGGTGCTGGCAGCCCTGCGACGGCGAACGACTCTCGGGACCAGACGACGACCTCATCTCGCGCGCCCTCCCCGCCGCCAAACGAGAGGCAGCAGCACTCCAGGTAGACGCGCTCCACGCTCGGAACGTTTGGCTTCTCTGGCTATGGCTGTTCTTGTTGCCAATCGAATACCAGCTTTGAAGTACAAAACAACACTATCGGCACATTGGTGGATTCATTTCACTTGATAATTAAAATGACTCCTCATATTTGTGCTATCAGATTGAGTTAAATTCGAAGCTGCTGTTCCATTGGTCAAACGTTAAAGGTGTTGGTTTCGTTTCTGTATTGTAATTTTATGTGGGTCAAGGTCGTTTCCAATTTTTGTTGTACTATTAGAACGCCATACAACGTTCCTAGTATGTGTGCATGCTTGCCTGCTGAGTGTTTTTTATTTTTGTTGGTGGTAGAAACTTTTTGTGCTGTTTGTGTTATATTTCGCCGAGTGTTTGATCACTGTATTTGTTTTGTGCTGTTAGATGGTTTTGTCTCCTGTTCAAAGGTTACTGAATTTTTCAGCGTCTTCAACATTTACACAAAAATAATATTTATTTCATCCTACGTGTAAAAACAATTTTATTCAGTCATTAGTGCACATCGAGCTGTCGATAAAAATAAATAAAAACGTATAAATAATACAAAGAGGAAATTAAGTTTAATGATCGTTCTAAACTGTGCAATGTCAAAGTCAAACACATGTTTTCCTGTCGACAACGGATGACGTCAGGACTAAATAAAACAATGATGGTCCTTGTTATTGTCTTACATTATACCTGAACAATTTTATACGGTCGATTAAAATGAGGCTATTTTTAAATGCTTCCGAACGTGATTGATGAGAGAGGTGATAATGAAATGATAACACCAGATTCTTTGAAGTCTTTGAGTTGTTTTTTCACCAAGCTGTTGCCTCAATGGTCAAAAAGACTCGCAAAAAACTGCAATGTTATAAAAAATCCTAAACAAACGAACGAGATTGATAGAAGAATGTTTGACAGGTATTAATCTTTCTCATTTAGATGTTGCAACAGGTAAGTCTTTTGTTTCAAGGATGGCATCAGAGGAGTAACGCATTGGATGGAGATAAAATTATGAATATGTCATTTTAATTCTGCTTTACAGAAGGCAAAATGAGATACTATCGATGAAGCATTATGTCGGCTGAAGCGCGTCTTGGTCGAGTCTCTGCTCTGAATCTTAATAACCCAAAATTGTACCTGCAATACCTACATAATCTACAACACGTTAGGCAATTGATCAGTATCAATATTGTGAAGTTAGTCGTCGAAGTCAAACTTACGTGGGCCTAAATTACTGCAGGTTATTAGATTTTGGACAGGCACTTAATTGTTGAAATTAGCGTGAGAGTTCATTATGTGTAAGTTTTTCTAAAATTTTCTAGACTTCATTCAACAACGAGACGTACAATGTCTCGTTGTTGAATGAAGTATAGAACATTTTAGAAAAATTTAAGTCTAGATCGAATGCCAAAAGTAGTAGGAAGTAAAGAGCCAAATCTTGATATAGAGCACCGCCTGTCTGTAGGCGGGTCTTTGGCATTGTCACATGTTACAATCTATACTGACAATATGACTTGTCAGTTAGTTTGTCTAAGAAAAAAAATCAAAATCCGCGAAGGTTTTGAATCGACGCCCACAGCAAGAATGAAACAAAAGATAGATACTTACTAAAAGAAGTTTAAAAAAAGAGATACAAATGTCAACCACATCGACAATGATAAAAAAAAAACTAAACAGTATAATTATGTTAAGTGGGTGATTATTTAAACAAACACGGATATAACTTTACTGTATAGGCTCCTTGAACTAATCGCCGGATTGATCCTTCGGTACTCAATACCGCAGGAGCTGCATTATTCTTGCTTAGCAATTTTCTGACCATGATCTTTCCAATTAAAACTCAAATATTTAATTTATGTAGTGCATATATCATTAGTGTTAGATCTTTGTTTAATACAACCATGAGACATTTTGTATTAGATTAAAAGATGTCAAGACTAGTTTAACTTTGCACCGCAAGTCATCAAAGTGGCGGACTATTAACTTTAGCCATTATAAATAAAGGCACAGCATCTGCACGGTTATACGTCTTGCACATGCAAATTAAGATCATCAAGGAAACATTTGGGGTTTTTGAAATAATAATTGGCCAGCCCTAATATCTGACCAAATATGTACGAGCATTTATATCCTTCATGTCATTATTGCTAACGACGAGACGTTGAATAATCACGATAAATGCGCATGCCTCCCAAGGCATCCCAAAAACTACAGTGTTGATCATCTTGTAATTTAACTCATAATTTTTGAGCACCACGGTGAAGCTTACGTCATGCTCCAAGAATAGAGCTCGGTTGCTTTCAGTGTGGAGTTATTGTAGATTTTTTGCTGCCAGGTTATTGACTTGAGCATTTAGATGTCACGGCAAGGGTACTGAACACGACTCTGCTACAAGGCATCGAATTTACAACAAAATTGCAAGTAATGCAACATTGAACCATTCGCGAATATAGCTGAGCCATATAAAGAATCGTAAAAATGTATTATGTACTGTTTTAATTAAGAAGTCATGATACAAGTTTTCTAGTGACGGTAAAGTTGACCGATATGAATTGATATTGCACGATATATCTATCAGACGGGGTAATCCTAAAAATTGATCGTTTTTGATGTTTGGGTTACATACAACAATATAAATATTATGTTTATTGGAGATACCTGTTTTCGACTGGCAGATGTGAAGGTCATTATTGTTTATTTATCCATTACGATTATAACTATAGATAGGTAGTATAACAAAAACGAGTGGGTGTTGAAACAGGTGTGCATAATATGAATATTTAAGTGAACGTATAAAAACGTCTTTGATGAGGTACCTAGTTTTTTATGAATTTGGACAACGCTATCTGTTATTAACTAATTAATTCAAGTTTTTAAAATAAGTTAATACTTACCTACTAACTGTAATATTATTTATGTCTTAGATTATTGATTTGAGAGATTAATAACCAAGACAGTCATAATGGCACTTGAAACTACATTTTAAAGGTGTTAGCAGTAAGTCACGTTCAATGGGTAAATAAATATTTAAATAGTTAAAGTACACTTTAAATCTGCGTAGGCGAATTACATTATGTATTTGTCTAAGTTGTAAAGTATCTGCACTTAGCTTAGAAGTTAAGACAAAAAATGTAGTAGTCTTTGTAGATCTGCACTAATGTATTGACTTCTTCTTGTTAGTACCATTGAACTCTGTACATTATTTGATCCGATTATCTGCACAAAATCAATCTGTCGAGCCTTTCCCTATGTTGGGGTTGCAGCTGAATACCAGTATTTTACATGGAAGCGGCTGCCTATCTGTCCTCCACAAACCAGTTACTGAGTAATACGATATTTTTACCCCTTGGTAAGATTAGGGTATCCGATTATCTGCAAAATTTAATGAATATTTCCCAAACGAGTTCTACTAGAATCTTTTTATCTGCATGAAATACTTGCCAATCAATATACTGAATTGATGCGATACATCAGAACATCGTTCAAGCCTATTTCGCAGAATGACTGACGAATATTAAATTGATGCCCACTTTCGATAAGAGCTCGAGCCTCCAATTTAATTAGCTAAATAAAATGGAAACGTGCTCTCAATATCTCCCGAAAACTTATTGAACGAATACATCTTCAGTATCCCACTTAAGACTCGAGATTTGACAGAAAAGAGGAACCCGAATGCGTGATAAAGTACTCGCAAGTGTGTGCGAGATCGTTACAATAATTCACGAGTAATCTTCACGTTGAATTCTTTGCGAAACCGTTTAAGCTTGAGAAAAGTGAGCAATTATACTTGTATACCCCGTGTTAGTTCGCGCGGTCGCGCCCCGAGTGCCCTTGGTACCACGCATTTGTTCGTATCCGCAAAAAGTGTTCCGACACCCAAGTACCTGCTAATAACAGTAGGGTTGTACCACTGCAAACAAGGCGAGTAGAAACTAGGTATGCATATAATAGGGTTGCAAATTTATTTTTTTATTTTTTAAACTTTGCCCCTCACTAAGAATTTCTTCTTGTATCGTGGGTGCGTTTACAAACATAGAACTCACATACACTAACACCCAGACCCGGAACAACTACTTGCAGATCATACAAATATTTGTTCCGTGCGGGGATCGAACCCGCGATACGTTGCGCAGCAGTCGATCGCTCAGCCTCTGCGCCAACCGTGTCGTCAAACCAAATACGTGCTATCTCTACCATACATACAGTTAGTGCAGGTCTTGCCAAAGTTTAACCAAGTTATGCAGCTGACGCATTCACTAAAATTAGAAACCCATTTTGATTTTTCTTTTGTATTACCAAGATTTGCCCAGTTTTTATTTTCGTACAAACTAGAAACGAATAAAAGCTGAGAGGCTCTTTAAAAAATACTTTTTCAGCAAGATAATAAAACATGTTGATAAGATAACACAACGTCCTTAAAAAAGAAAAGATAGAGTTTCACGAAGAGAAGTGACATTCGCGTGTCAAGAGGGGTATTTAATTGAACAAGGGCGTAAGTAGGTTAAACAACATAAACTTATGAGTCAAAGGCGAGAAGGACTTAGGATAAACAATTTACAATCGAAAGGCACAAGTTTCGAGTCATAAATAAAGTCAAAATCAAAGTGAAATCATTTATTTCAAATAGGCATATAAAAGGCACCTTTGAACGTAAAAATTTACATACAAAAACATACATATGTAATACATAAATCGAAATGAAAACAAAATGTTTTAATGAACAACGATTTGCATAATGATTAGACGTGAGATTCTAGGAATACTCGAAAGTAACTAAGTAACGAGAGGTATCGTACGACAATGCAATATCATTGCTGCCCTCTATTGTCACGTGCACCAGCACATTGCTGCAACAATTAATAAAACATCAAGACCATATAAAAATAAAGTAATGCAATTAAAAATGCAGAAAATATAATATCAGCGGTTCTGCCTTATAAGCGTGTTCGGAACACGTGCTCTTTGCTGCATTTAAATGAGTTGCGTCACTACTATAAATATGCTAGTTTAAGTAGACATAGCAACGTGTGTGAGTCCCCATTGATTCCCCCTATAGCTATTTACACGCTCCACTCGCCTCCCTAGTCCCCACAAGGGTTGCCAATTAAATACCTGACCTGAAAATTTTAATATCGAGGCATGTTACACAAATAAGTATATTATATCATTCGTAAGAAAATATTTCAGCGATTTCAAAGGGAGGCTTTTTAGGGTTCCATAGCCAAATGGCAAAAAAAGGAACCCTTATAGAATCGTCATGTCTGTCTGTCTGTCCGTCCGTATGTCACAGCCACTTTTTTCTGAAACTATAAGAACTATACTGTTGAAACTTGGTGAGTAGATAGATGTATTCTGTGAATCGCATTAAGATTTTCACACAAAAATAGAAAAAAAAAACAATAAATCTTGGGGGTTCCCCATACTTAGAACTGAAACTCAACATTTTTTTTTTCCATCAAACCCATACGTGTGGTGTATCTATATCTATGGATAGGGCTTCAAATATGATATTGAGGTTTCTAATATATTTTTTTTCTAAACTGAATAGTTTGCGCGAGAGACACTTCCAAAGTGGTAAAATGTGTGTGTGTCCCTGTAACTTCTAAAATAAGAGAATGATAAAACTAAAAAAAATATATGGTGTACATTACCATGTAAACTTCCACCGAAAATTGGTTTGAACGAGATCTAGGAAGTAGCTTTTTTTTAATACGTCATATTTGCTAAATATTGTACGGTGGTACGGAACCCTTCGTGTGCGAGTCCAACTCGCACTTGGCCGGTTTTTAATTAAACGCGATATGTATATTCAGAAAAGAAAGAAAGTTCAGTCTGCAACATAATACTTTATAAGACATAAAAAGGCACGTTTTCTGCTAAATGAAAAATCTCTGTCTCATTAAAAATAATTATACAAATTGAATTATGTCTTTACGAAAGGAATAAGGACGAAATCATAGACACAGAAAATCAGGAATTATCGCTAAAAGAACGATTATTTCAATAACTTTTTGTCAATCAAAGAGACATTGCTAGCGTGTACACATCCATCACTCTTGTTACCACCAAACCACTCCTTGCCGTTACTGCACCCACCACCGCTCCATTTTGAGTCTTATGTCGTACACGGAACATAAACATTTCTATTATCAATAATTGCAGACTTGTTAAAGCAACGGCCCAATTGCTGCGCAACTTTTGTAATTTGCTGTCTTGTATCCGTAAAGAGGCACTATGATGTGACCGTTATAATCTACCTAGCAACAACCAACCGGTAGAGAGTTCGATGTCCGAAAGAAATGTAGTGACCTCATAGATTCGCCATTCGCAATTCATCATTTTGTACAAGCTGAACACAACAGCCACGCGGCGAAATTGTGCTATCTTTGGCAATATTCCCTTTCTAATAATAAACGCGGTTACAACAGAGATCAGTAAGCGATTGTACTTTGATCATAGATTGTTAGCGGAATCGTGATCTATGAGGGTTTTTGCAAATAATAAGTAGATACTAACTTATTACGTCAATTTTCGTCAACATCATAAATCAATAGGACATGAATCGCTCGTTTCGAATAAATCCCACCCGAAGATGTGACAAATACATTACATCTAAAGCAGCTCTAACTCAAGTTCAAACAAGATTGAATAAATCCAAAAGTTTTCCATTGTATATAAGCCTAGTGAAACATCCAGACAATAAAGTCGACAAATGCAGGCGTGGCAACTAAAGACAGTTTAAACTTTCAAAAAGGTTTGGCCGGAAAAGGCAAGACTTTTAGAGAAGAGTTGAAAGATATGGGAAAAGCGTTTAAGTATGCATTTAAATAAACATAAAGTATTGGATTTAAAAATAAACATACTAGCCTTTGTTTTGACGAATTCAGATAACTAACTGGCTTGAACACTTGAACAGTGCTGCACCTAGTGAGAACAAGTTGTGGTTAAAGTTTCCGAATCTAAGGAACTTAATTTATATTTGAATTCTTGCAATGCGGTTGTCTACTTACTAGTCAGTCCGTGTACCGACTGTACTTTCATCCATGCCGTTAGCAACAACGCACTAACGTCATCTCACATGACATTGAAACATATCCCGAGTGGTTGTAACCGCAGCCTCGGGATGCGTCGGCGCACCCAGCCGTACAAGGACTCAACATGACGTCACCTACAACAATACAATTACGCATACGAAATTACATCTTTCTCCTTACTAGCAGAGGCGAAATTCCTCTGCAGAAAGTTACTTTTTGAACCTTGGAAGCTTTGTGTGAGATTGTACTTTGTTGCTTCGTATTATTGTCGCGATGATAGAGCTTCGCTTTGGAATGATGAACTACCAATCGAAAATTTTATGCGCTATAAATCGAGATCCAATATACCTTATACAAATTGCTCAATTTGACATCAGCATTAACGCTAAGCGGAAATGTAACCGCATTTCCTAATGCATGACTAACTAATGTCAACGATAAAATGCTAACACAGTTATCTTCGGAAATAGAGTATCTCGTTCACAAACAGTCATCTGAAGCGGTGACATCAGTGTTTGCCAGAGATTGTCGTCAAACATGAATTACGCGGATCACATGTTATACAACCGATTTGCCAACTGATTAACTTGTCACTTTTTTTGTTGGGGACACTTTCTATTCATTACTTGATTTCGAGAAATAATTTCATTTATTTGACAGTTACAGTTGTTTGAAAATGACCTGTCTTTCTAGCGAATAAATCTAATTATAAATTCCCAACGTCGACTACGAAGCGAAAGAATAAAGAAACTGGTGTCAAAAACACTATCAAACTGTTGGCACACTATTTTTTTTTCTGATGACATAATGTTGTAATTATATACCTAAGTATATAGACAAATTCCATCCAATTAATTTGATTATCTTGTAAAAAGGTTAAAAGGAAATCCGTCTCCAATTTATCTACTCATCACGTAACCCGACACTCTGAATGAATTACTTTTGTAAGCACATCCGAATTCATGTTTGGTAAATACGTGTATCTTATTATAAAAAATCACACTTGAGTCTTGACCCATATTGTCCAACGTTTCCGGTTTGCCGGTGATCGGCCTTGATGTCTCACCCACAAAGGTCGACCGTAGCGAAAGATACATTCGTAAACATTCACTCGATTTGTTCCGAGATATATCTAATTAGTTAACGTGAGAGCCAATTTATCGCTTGCATAATACGAAGTCATGTAACAGCAGATCTATTCTGTAAAAATCTCACCGTGAATCTTAAGGTGCTTTCTCACCGGGAGCATTCGCCTGTAATGGAACGTTCAGAGTCGAGCATTACATCAGTGAGAGAGGAGAACCGAGTATTACAGTGCGCAACCTGTAATGATACAATTCGAGCATTACATCAGTGAGGTAAGAGAACCGAGCATTACAGTCCGCAACCGGAATGATACAATATACAATTCGAGCATTACATCAGTGAGGGAAGAGAACCGAGTATTGCAGTGCGCAATGTCTATAATATTTCATCTGAAATGTTAAATTACAGGCGAATGATCGTTAGTCAGGGAGGCAGTATTGTAACTTAATGCTCAAAATCGAGTCTGTAATGTTACATTACAAGCGAATGCTCGTCAGTCAGGGAGGCAGTATTGTAACGTAATGCTCAAAATCGAATCTGTAACGTGATATTACAGGCGAATGTTCCCGGTGAGGGAGCACTTTTAACTGAAGTGAGCTGACAGTGAGCTTGAAGAGAGCTGTCAATATAACCTTAGCATCAGGTGGCACAATAGCCGGCAAGGCCTGCACCTCCGACTTTTCGGATTCATGTACACGTATTGTATAATTATCACTTGCTTCAAAAACGGTGAAGAAAAACATCGTGAGCAAACCGGCATGCCTGAGAGATATTTCTCAACGGCATGTGAAGCCAAGTCCAGAGGCCCATGGGCGGCATAAACATTCTCACAGCAGGTTAGTCACTAATTACTAATAACTTCAAAGAAAGAGCTGTAAGTAAAATACAAAATACGGCGAAAACCGTACTGTAAAGTTTACTTTCTTGGTTCTTGGGGTTTAGAAACTCTTATAAAACTCCTTTCCTTTTTATGATGGAGAAAGCAGAACTGTGCCTAAGGCAACGCAGGCTGTAACATGTTAGGATCAACGATTGGAATAGTGCATAAGTTACGACAAGTTTCTAACCAATATGAAATCTGCATGAGTGTCGATGTTTTTACTCCAAATGGCATTCCATTAAGAACTGTTTCTTTGGTTATTAGGGACAGGACTAGCTCAGTAGCTATCACTGGGCATCTCTAGTTCTACGTGGAGCAAAAAAAAAAAACCTTTTATCCACATGAGTCATGGATCTTAGGCGAAAGTCAATTAGTCAACTACATAATGCTGAGACGTAAACATTTTTTCAACAGAAGACCTAACAAACTATTGAATTCATTCAGTGTTTTTCGAACAGTGTATCACATTGATTAGATGGACATTTTTCTACTGTTGTATTTGTAGTACCAACGACATTACGTGATAATACGTAACAGTGACAACTATAAACGATCAACCCCGACACATCCCATACCCTTGTGTGTTATTTGCCGATGATTGTACAATCCTAATAGACTGCCTCAACAAAGAGCTTTATGAAGATGAATAGAAAATTCTCTAAAATTAATAATAAACTGGCTCAACGATAATAATCTTATCATAAACCTCGATAAAACAAATATACTGCATTTCTATCACAAAATTCGTCCTTTAAACCTAAAAATTAATTATAAAGGACAAACTATTGATAGCGTTAACGTGGCAAAAATTTTGTGTATATTGATTGACAGTCAATTATCTTGGAAACCGCAGGCTGAAGTAGTTTGCAAAAGATAAAGCACGTCTGCGTATGCTCTCTACAATCTGTCCAAAAAAGTTAACGTTGATACATTAATGGTTGCATATCACGGTTTGGTGGTCTCTGTTCTAAGGTTTGGTGCAGTATTCTGGGGCAATTGTTCCGAAAGGAAGTATATATTTAAAGCGCAAAAACGGTGCATCAGATCCATTTTTGATCTCAAGGTTACAGATAGCTGCTATCTTTTTTTCAAGAAACACAATTTACTAACTATTCTTAGGATATACATTTTCGAAGTAGCTATATTCGTTAAAACTAACAAGCATCTATTTCCGTAGAAATACGAGATTGCGAACTACTCCCATGAGATCAAAATATCAGAGTCTATTGTGTACTGGTAGATATAACACTGCTTTGTTTAAAAAAAACATTATTGGTATGGCACCTATATTATGTTTAACAAATTGCCAAATTGTATTAAGGATCATCAGCCTTTAATAAAATTCAAGAAACTCCTGTCGTCGTTGCTGACAGAGAAATGTTATTACTCTGTTACCGATTTTATAAATGATGAATTGTAATATTTTGCTTCAGTTTATCTCATTCATTATGTAAATAATTTTAGACTTAGTTGATCCATGATCTCATTTTGAATTTAAGCACCTAGTTTCTAAAATATCTGTGATTTAACTAATATATTTTTGTATGCCAACAGGCAGAATGTACTGGGAATATATCTGCAACTAACACCATTATTGTAACACTTTTTTTTTTTTTGAGGATGGGAAATCATCAAATGGCTTCTCCCGCTCTGGGCAGAGCGAGAGGGTGTGTCAGACTTTTACTGACTAAAACCCATTCTATACAAATAAAGAAATTATCTTCAATCAATCTAGGCAATCCTCCTCCCTGATTCGATTATGCAAACGTTACAGCTGACAAAATGATACTCCCCGATGGCCGGTTTTATTTGACTGATTATTTACCAAAATCATGTGACTAAAGTTTATTTTGGCAAGATAATTGAAAATTAGCATTATCTGTATTGACACAATATTAAAATTGATTTTAGTTTCCGCTTTCCGGGTTAGCAACATAGCTGATAATTTCTAATGGACAACATTCATGAACAGTTTACATCCAAAAAACGAGCTGAGAATACAGTCAGTCAATAAAAAACCGGCCAACTGTGTGGTTCCGTAGTTGGGATGAATTTATCCCAAGAACAAACTTAACATTGTAGTTGAAAAACATGTTCTCCCATACGGAATGTATAGAGGATCATGTTTTTCAAACCGCAAATTTAAGTTGGTTGATTATTACTCTTTAACCTGTACAGCCTACCTAGCTCTGATAGTTTTCCTTTTAATTTCGTTATAGATACCTACTACTGCTGTGAATTTTTTCACAAATCCAAGTACAACAAATTAGCTGGCAGGGTGGGGTGACACTTAACTCTAACAAAAATATTCAGTTAAAAGCTTAATATTTCGCAAACGGATCCCTGAATCCAAAAATGGTTTTCACAAACTCACAATATTTTTGGACGACCTTTCTAACGATACCCCACAACATGGGGTAGACGAGAAAAAAAAACATCCCCACTTTACGTGTAGGGGAATCTAAAAAAAAAATCTTGAATTTATATACACTTTGTCGTCATAATTAATATGTATACATATGCTAAATTACAGCTTTCTAGTACTTACCGTCTCTAAGCTAAGCCGCGGACAGACAGACGGATAGACAAGACATACAGACAGACGGACATGGCGAAACTATAAGGGTTCCTTGTTTACAACGAAACCCTAAAAAAAACCAAACGATTGCCAAGCTAACTTAAACAAATTATTGTTAAAGGTCTTGACTTTCAACTACAATGGTGTACGATTTAAATATTAATCGAGTGCCATCTTAGACCCGTTAGGCACAAAACGGGGGCGTGACTTTGCCGTCTGTGCCAAAGATTCCCCTACGATTTGCCAAGTATTCGCGGCGATGTTTGCCTAACATTGGGTCGCGTGAAACGTTCCTTCATTCCATGTGTACCACATTGGGAAGCTATCTTATTTATTTTCATTGTGACTAAGTGGAAATTACAGGGCTATGTTGTTCCTGTAATAAGATTGGATTTAAAAAAAATTGCTGTGGATATGTTATGGGAATGTGAATGGTTGTGCAACTTTTCTTTTGGCTAGGCCTAGTAGTAAACTGTCAGCAATGATCCAGAAGCAATAATAGTTCAGGACAGATACTGAATGAAACTTGAATTCTTTCATTTGAACAATTGAAAACTGTCGAAGCTTACAATAGGGATGATGACAAAAAAAAATTGTTTGTCGGTCTTCGAGATTATAAAAAAATATTGGACACGTGTTTTTTCTTTTTTTACGTAATCTAAAGATTACGGCGATACATTGAGGTAAATTGTGCCATGACGTCACGAGTATGTAGATTTTATACATTCTAGTGACGTAGCGACCCCCACTCCACAAGCTAAAATGCGTTTTATCTAAGTATTTTTTTATTAATATGATAAAGCAAAAAATACGTGTCTAATATTTTTTTATTATTTGACTGACGGACTAATTGGAATTTCATTTTTTTTACCCAGGCATCATCCCTATTACTCAACCTTTTTTAACCGACTTCCAAAAATAAGGAGATTCTATGTTCGTAGCATATGTTTTTTTTATTATATGTATGCCCACCGATTTCTCCGTCAATTGTGGACCGATTTAAAAAAAAAAAAAAATTTGAAAGGCTATGCTCTCAAGTTGGTCCCATATTAATTTTATTAACTTTGCCTGGATAGTTTTTGAGTTAGCTTCAATAAAACGTTTTTTTCCCACTTAGTATAAATGTGGATGATATAAAGAAAAGAAAGAAAGAAAGAAAATACATTTATTTAGCACAGACACGCACACAACACAACATATTGTACTACAAATAAAAACCAAATTAAAAAAGAAAGAAAATAAATAAAACGTGTAAATTTCGTTCTAAGATATGATGATAACTTCCTGTCACTGTTATTTACATAGCCGGTATTGGTATTCGAATTTGTGTGGGGTAGGTACCACAACTAAAAAGTGAAAAATAATGTATGTTTTACATTAAGCACAGTTAGTTTTATCTGCAAGTTTTCTTAAAATAAATTCTGTGTGAGAGATGTGCGTCACGTTGTACATTTCAAATTGTGTTGACCCCTTAAACCCGAAAGGAAAAACATGTACTTAAACTTTTTATTTTTATCGTCCTGTGGTAATTCCATTGACACATTTCATCATTATAATGTAATTTTTGCCGGTTACTGATAGGAATTATTGCAATGATACCTACATATTTCCAACCATTCATTTTAAAATTCAAAGGATCTGAGATGTAAAATTAAAACATATTTGCAAAGCGTCGGACCATTCACAAATATTTAACAAAAGTCACCAAAAGTAAATGGCCAAATATTTTTTCTTTGGTGAAGTGTTATTTTAATGTCCATTGAAGATAATATTCACTACTTACTTGTTTACATAAAACTGTTTTGTCTTGAAGCATTATCACCTATCTCTTGATAACCTGGGCCTTTAGTATACTTGTTTTCTTCTACTTCCATTTGTTGTTTAAATAACTTGTAGAAAACAGTTATCTACTGTCTGATTGATATATAATTGACGCACAAAGTGTTAAAGACTAATTAAAGTTGTTGGTACATACATGTCTATTGAAACAGAGGTCAAAAAACCTTTTTTATTATGATTGACGATGTTTTTGTTGTCTAGGTAAGTGGATAATGATAGAAACATGACGCCTTTATCTACAACAGTCATCGTGGTCACTACGGAAAACTCTTGCTAAGGAAAATTAATAACTCATCATAACACTATCGTTGAATACAGAATGACTGTAAAACGCGGTTATGTTAGGCAGCGCACCTGGTTCTGTCATAGCTGTCATTATAAACCAGTGTCAACATGATGGTAGAAATCTGCAGTAGAAAATTATTTATTAAGTTAACCCTTATTGTCCCTTAGTTGGCAACGCCACATTCACTCCTCTTGGAAATCGACTCCGAAAATGGGCATTGCGCGTACGCACTTAAGCGCGTATTTCCCAACTATATGTTTATGACTATGATCCTACAGATAAATTATAATTTATTCGCCACGCCGTAGTGCCCAGCTCCAATTAATATATTCCCAGAATAGCTTAAGAAACGTTTTAACTTAGACAAAATTAATATTCCTTTAACGAGCGTCTATTTACCGTTTGGAAAAGTACGTGTGGGTAATTGTGAAGCGTACTGCTAAGAAATTGAGATTGACAGCCCTGTACACGCAGCGTTATTTAACTGTTTCAATCAACCGTGGGCTAACATTGACCCGGCGCGCAAATAGATCTAACGAGTAATTAAACATGCGCATGAGTTAATCTCGTATTGAGGCAATTTAATTTTTTTGTTCTGCACGATCAATGTAAAGAGGGTAATGGATGAGTATGCGTAAGCATGTGTAATCTCTTCGTGTTTTTCGCGAGTAAAAACCTTTCATCCCTTTCTTTACACGTAGGGTGGTTTTGGGTACGTCGAGCAAATAAACAAATGGAGACTAGTCTGACTTCTCCACGTTATTCGTTTTATCGATCTATAGGGGACGCTCATATTCTGCGGTAGACGCATGCCTATTTTTGGCAATGTCAATATGTTCGTCACAACGACCTCGTAACCTCGAGTTAGTTAAATATTCAGATAAACAGCTGGTGGGCTTCTATTTAATCAGTTATTATGTTCAGTTATATCATAGCTATAAAAAAAACGTACACATAATTACTTTAAACAATAACGTGTTATATTGATTCTGAATTCCTCGCATATACCTATGATATTACGACTGTTTTGATGTTCGCACTTAATAACGGTATTTACACACCCAAAGCGTGGTTCTATTTTAGTTCTTGTCATTGCTGGGTATTGGTCGATATTTATCCCATTGAATCAATAACACCACGTAAATTGTTTTGGCGTTTGCAAAATAACAAAATTAATTAATCAATCATGATCAACAGACTGCAAATCAAAATTTAGATAAAGAAAAGATTCTGTTTGCCAATTTATGTTACCTCCCACACAGCTCAAATCACTCTTCACATCACCTACCCATATATGGGCACTTACAAAAAACCACAGAGTACATTGACATGCGAACTTATAGAACCATTACTAGCGTATAAGACCGCCTTAATGCGGCCTGCCTTATGTCAAGATACATCATGTAGAACATTGAATAACGTCGTATATCTGTGGGCTGTAGTATCGCGCATAAGAAATGTTGTCTGTTACCGTTATCGTCTGTCAGTAGGTTTTATATCTGATGGACGGTGCCAGCCGTATAACGGTGCTCCATGCATACAATGCTAGGCTGAGTTGCCTAAGGGTGAGGCTGGGATTAGGTGGAATTGTTAGCGGGATGTAAAAAGCGGAAAACGTCTAGCCAGCACGATTATTCAATGTCAGCAGGAGAATATTATGGTAAAGACAATTTTCATTTTGATAAAATAAAATGAATACAATAATACAAATGAAAATATGATACCGGAAACAGCTGATGACGTTAAGTAGTGAAAAAATATTTTATGAAAGTGGGGAGTAATATTTTTTCTGACTAGCTAAAATAGCAAACAGTACATTTTTTGTATCTTCCGTTTATTATGACACCTCCTCCCACGCGAAGCATCGTGTGCTTTTCTTAACCCATAGTTTTTGCTATGTACGAAAAAACATCGCAAAAACAAATAAGAATACACTCATTATTTATTCACACGTTAGCATCTCAGTCTCAATCGTAAACGATATAATGTCTCTATACAAGTAAACACCTAGTCGCAAAAAAATATCCGAATACGTTGCTAAATATTTTTTTCTGTTCGGCAAACTCACAACATTGTTGTTCTACTCCAATCCTTTAGGTAAAAAACACCTACTCAAAAAATGTGTCCGGAAAAAATAACCCCTAAACGCATTTTCACCGCTTTCTCTAAGACCTATCTCATTGATCATATTAAAAGGGCGGGCATGGGCGTATAGCGCACTATCCTGGAATAAGTGACAATGATTGAGCGGTGGTAAGACTCCACAAGACTGCAAATATAGTTTTAACATACATAAATATCAGGCCATATACTGTACACGTTCACTCATACTCATACAGGTCTTCATAACAAGAAGAAATATATTGGACTATCTTGAGACTCAAATGGGTTGTGTCATGCATAATATTTTTTTGACAGTCTTAGATTTTATTAGTACACTGACTACTGACAGTGTACTAATAAATTCTAAGATATTAATATGTGTCTCGTAATCGTAAATTGTAATCATTCTATTGCAATTGCAAATCCTCATAAAATACCTTTGTTGAGTGAAAACTAGGTACTAAAAGTCAAGCATCACTTGAAACGATCATGTTTATCTCAAAGATGATCTGATACTCAGTTGTAAATCAGTCGGTAGTAATTCTGTTCTTTGCAAATATTTATGAGATAACAAATACATTATTTTTAGAAGCCACAATGAATACTAACAATTTTTTTTTTTTTTTATCGTGAAAGTTTAATGGTAATACATAATATTGAATAGTTATTTTTGCTATTTATTATGTAATGTTTTAATGCTCAAATGTACGTAGTCTGGTCATAAGTTCTGTCACATAGGTAAAATTTCGAATTTAGAATGCAAGCCGAGGAAAATATTATGGGCATTCGAAATTTGAATATTTAAAGAAAATAAAAACAAAGGGTTTCTGGAATTTTGTTCATTTTCTAAAATGGAGTGGACGCGCAAAGAAGACAGAGTCGCAGTAATTGCATTGCATCGTTGCGGTCACGCGCCAACTGAGATTTTCAAACTGCTGAAAAATTTTTAAATTCCACTGAGATTTATTTATCTTAGTATCAAACGATTCAGGGAAGATTCAAGATTAGAAGATAAACAAAGGAGCGGTCGACCTCGTACTGTTCGGACTCCAGCGGTCATCAAAGCAATGAAGGCGCGAATCCAACGTACGTATGTTTAGTAAACTTGTGTAACTCAATGAAACTTACGTTTATGAATAACATTTTGTTTACGAATTTTAAACGCAAACCCAAAATAATTATGTGGCAATAGTTCTTCAGGGTCAAAATCCTATAAATAATAGAAACTATAAATTATCGGAAGAATCAAACATGAGTTTCCAAAACGTCGTATAGTTCGTTCGGATTACGAGTTGTTCGCGCTCCAGATATTGCGTTTAAAAGCCATGCCGAACACAATGATAGAATTGTAACAACCACGGTTTATACCTATAATAACTAATGGTTAAATACTTACAATGTACCTGTAACCACTTACGTAACGTCCACTCTCACACGGTAACCAGCTGCAACTGTTGCACTATTATTTATACATAATAATTACAACAACTAAAAGCAATGATATATAAATACGTAATATATAATATACATATACGCGCGTGTATGTATTGCACAGCATTTAATTTTCACATTTAAAATCATTGGCATGTCAATTGAGTAAGGCTTGTTCTATAAAGTACTGAAAAATTCAGCTCTAATAGGTTCCAGAAAGATTCTCGCTTCATATTAAAAAATACACCATTCGTTTAAGTTCATTTAGTTAGAGCAACTGAAAAGTAATTTACCAAAACTCCAAGGCAATTTTTTTACAAAAATAATTGTAGAGACAAAAATACATTCTCCAAAATGAGACCAAAATATTCAGAGTAAATGACAAGTATTGTATTTTGAAATTGTAAGTCGTAAAAATGTTTTTTGTAACCACCACTCAACAAAATGGTTGTCAGTGTAAATTAATGGCACTCGTAAAGGCTGTGCATAATAGAGATCACACTGGTGAGTCGTGCGGAGCGCTAGCGCATGGGACACAACGTGATTTATGCATTTCTAATCGCGCATGTGCCATGCCGCTGTTCAGTTATACAACCAAGTATGCCTTAGTCAATAATAGTAACGTTGCCATGCAATACATACGGAAAACTTTGTGAAACTCAATACTAAATATTTGTATGCCTTATTTTATGTTGCAAGAGCGACCAAGGTTCAATGTCATAGTCGATATTATGTGCGAGATTTTGTAACGTTACACCTATCTGTTAGACGTGCTTTTCTGTCCAAGGTTTTAATTGTCTTTATGTGCTGTGTCTTCTAGTTTTTGTTTGTTCATAAGCTACCGGCCTTTGTCTTTTGTCTAGACTAGTTTGCTGTAGCGTTGTATACGGAATTATTTACTTCAGTTAAATATGCTCACTCACTTATCATTATCAAGAATGCTGGAGAAGACCTTTCCGTCATCTCAGTCATTATTGATCTCATTATTAAAATCTCATCAACGAACACATTAATCTCCGCATATATCTGAATGAAACAAATCAGCATGCATAATTACTTACCGTCTGCCAGGAGGCCCGTCGAGCGAGCATGTTTACAACGTGAATCAAACCGATTGCCTCATCGATGTGCTTTTCTCATATCCTCACAAATCCCCGTCCTCTGTTTACTATAACTTTTATTAACTGACCTTGTTCCCTCTCAGTTCCGTCTTCATTGTACATATTTGTTGTAGCAAAATTCTGAGCCTACCTTTAAATACTTTTTGACGTTTGAAATTGAGTTGTTCTAGTTAAATTTCTCGATGCGCACATTGTAAAAGATTAAAGCAACACTAAAATAAAATAAAATCTAAATAGCACACTTGCAGCAATTAGTGTCAATTTTACTAACATTTTATCTATTTCTGTTTCAGGTAAGGCAATGTCTTCTAAACGGGTGACATATTTTTCCAAAAGCAGGTAAGTACCTACGTCAGACTTAGTGATCAATCAAAAGACGTCGAGGATGCTCCAACCCTGAGAAAAGTCAGACAGGCCGATGTGCTACTTTGGTAAAACTTACCAACATATTGTTTCATGTCAAATTTGTCCACACCTTTGTCTGAAAGCGGTTTTTTAGCAAATGAGCCCTCTGAGCGAACGACAAACAGATACGGTCATCTACCCCGGCAATGGTTACTTAATGTCCAACGATTAGTCATACGGCTCAAAACAAATATTTTGTTAGTGCTCGACTCATCGCACGATCGTATGATTTGACTGAAAACCGCAAACAAATGGTCACATTTCAGTTCATACCTTGAAGTGTAATTATTTATTCACCGCTGTTACGTCATGGATGATCCTATCCTTTGAAGGTGTCAGGGCTGAATCAGGCGGTTAGCAGCTTGAGTGTGACGTCAACAATGAATTGAAACTTTATATGACATCATTGGCGCTTAGAAGGGATAGCTTTTCGTGATCATACACCCATACCACCCATATAAAGAGAGCTCCGCGGCCGTCAGGTAGAGGGAAGTGTCCCGTTAGAATATAAAACACCGAATCAACTCTCAGATCTGAAATAGATTGTTTACGCCATGTCCGGGCGTTATGCCAACGGTCACCTGAAGCCGCACTATAAGGTTTTGGCACATAATTAAATTTTTATTAACCATTCTGGCGTTTGAGTCATTTTTGACTGGCATTAGGTGCGCCATGTCTGAGAAATTGATCCAATATATTGTATCTTTTTAGATTCAGTTGATGGTGCTGTATTGCGCGCTTGTCACGTTTTGATACGTTCGAAATGTAAGCTAAGATACTTTGAGAAATGAAGCATTTATTTGCCAATTTTTATTATTCTTATATATTCTGAATAATTACCTGACAACAAACTCAATGACAAGGAAGCAACGACATCTATACCCACTGATTTATTACTTTTCAAAAAAGTAATTTTTCAAATATTTGCAGATTCTAACAACTCATAAATATTGTAAAGAATAACGAATGTTTCACAATTTCATACATCGGATAATGTGAACGACACGCGACAATGGTCGATTGTGATGTTATCGTGGTGTCGCTCATTACCACAGCACTATATCTTCGCGAGACTGATCTCCAACTAAGATATCGTTTGATAGCTATCAATAGTTTTATTGTTCCAACACTCGTGCTTTGAATTTCCCCCTTGACACTGACGCTGACGTCATCCCATTAGTTGTAAGGAGTGTACTACAGTTAACTTGGGCAAGGCCCAGCTATTGTTTATCTAAAGCTTTCAATAATTAATGTACTCACATTGAATATGTGCTTTTAATTTAAATTCATGTAGAATTTATATTCATTTGAGCGTTCTAAAATGAATAACGAAATTGATGAAATATTTTCTTTCTTCTTTCTTGCTCGTTCTAAAAAACTTCAGTGCAATCGCTTCCTCGGCACATTTATTTGTCGACGCACCTATTAGATAAACGCTATTAAAAGAAATATATTGCGATTGTAAAATCTGGGTCATATTTAAAATATTTGTTGGTATAAAAACAATTTAGTGGTTCTCAGTGGAATCGTTATCTCCTTGATGCTAGATAACCTATACTGAGACAGGGTTAGTATTCAATAGATCTCCGATGTCAGCCATCTTTGTGTAACCAGTTATCAATGTTTATCCAATGTTTGTTTACATTTGCACGCTGCCTCTGATAACGGTAATGAGGAACGAGATTAGCGTCAATTTTTTAATTATTCATGTGAGAACTAAATTATTCGGCGTCCTAGAGACTTGTGAACTTTATTACAATTATTACTGAGGTTGGTTATGTCAGAACGCGTTGAACGTCTTGGTTTTTGTATACGAGAAGATCTTAATAATCCATTTTTGCGTAATTTGCATTTCCGTCTTTATTTGTATTGCTTCGCAATGTCTTTGGCATCTAGATCAATTTCAGCATATTTTTCAACATGATTATGCGCGAAATAGCATTCTATTTCATTTAAACAATGACACTTATGATTTAAGTATGCACCACCTGCCGAGAATAATGACAAGCGAAATGCAATATTTTAAGAACATTTACGTCACTTTGTATATTTATATTCAGTTGATATTATAACATAATATATCTGTTGAAAAAGTCCTGCCGGTAGTATTTTGTAACTGCGTTACGTAAAAGTTTAACTTGAAGTGTTTAGACAGGGTGTTGAGTGCAGCTTGTTATGAATTAAAAGTGCGCATTATGCAGTTGGCCTACTTAGTCTAGCAGTAATGCTTGGTAACAGCCACTCTACCACTATTGGGACGTTTCCGGGTCATACGCATGTTCTACATTCTTCAGAAAAATGTAACCCATCAAGAAGTGCACTAAGAAACTAGACGTAGACATGACTCATTAACGCACAGTCCTACAATATAGTTTCACAAAGCAGCAATTTATCAGCTCTCACAATTAGTCACGATGAGACTCTCCAAGTTAATTATAATAAATCCGCCAACAGCTAAGCTTACATTCACCGCAACGCTACTTTGTAACGCGATTGTCACGCTAAAGGTCACAATCAGCGTTTCTAGAAGCAGCCGTTGTCTCTCGGCCAAGATCCAACGTCAAATCAATCTTATCAATGTGTCTAAAGCGCAGACCTAAGCGGATATGCTGTGAAAACGGGTCTTAGGTCACCTAACAGCACGTGTGTCTCATTGACGTCAATCAACACACATCGCGATAGCTTTCTAACGCGCCTATCCCTACTTTATGTTTAACTTGAACGCTGCCTATCTTTTTATTTTAATTACCCCAAAGCTATCGATCGTACGCACGTGGTTGTGAAAGATAAATATTTAGGAGCCCATCAACATATTTATCAACATCGCTAATGTGTGTGTCCCCCATTGCTATCACAATATTGAGCGCGTACCGATAACCTACATCTCGACCACGAGTTGTTTACTCCATAGCACCTAATTGTCCAAATTCGATTACATCATTGGTTGCTGACTTGCTGCCCACGCCTATTGTCCGCACAAATTCATCGAGTCTCGATTAAGTATCTTATTTATTACACAACTGAGCGCTTGCCCAAATAGACATTTTGCAACTTGTTTTGATGTTTATCTATTGTCTTTAAAGAGATGCTGACAATATTTTACTGCGCGACCTCACCGATGTTTCTGTTTGTAAGCCCTTATGGTAAACCTGCTAACAGTTTTGTTTACTTGTGTCCATGTTTCTAATGCTTGCGTAATTGACGATAACTGCTTCGTGCCCTTCTGTATTTAGTACCGTAGGCCATCGCTTATTACATTTGTTGTTTGGCAAGTGCTCGTGTGCTGCAATCATTATTTTTTTATTGTTGGGAGACGTTATCTACGCTGATAAAGTAATGCCCTAAATCTTGCGAGTATACATCATATCGCGTTCAGCGAATATTATGCAAAGTTTACATAAGCGTAAGATAATGTTGTTGACTTGAGTCCAGATTTCAGTTGATAATGACTCACATATTGGAGCGTGCGTTGTTAAAAATCTAGTTGTTTATGTCGCTACCGCGTTGCGTAACACAGACGCTGCTTGTGATTTATGTACTCCTGAGATAACTATGAGCTGTTGAAAATGTTGTAACCCTCCCCCTCTTCAGCTGTATGCCCGACCCGAATTCTTCGCGAAATACTTCAATTATGACGCTATTCCATCTGATAAATTTACACACACGTTTTTTTGTATGCCATAAAAATCCACAGTGCTGGTGGTTTATATAAGTGTTCTAAAAACTGACTGCGTAGGCCGAGTGTCATTCTTTTAAACCGGTTTCCATTTATTTTTGTGTTGGAATCAGAATTTGCGGATTTGAATCTCTGTTTATAAAATTTGTCTAGCGGAATTTATGTATTCGAATTATTCGCATAAATTTTATCAATTTTATTTCGTTCTTCACTGTTAACATCATCGCACGCGAATACGGATCCGATTAAACGGTCTTAACCTAGTTTGAAAGTAAGTTTTATTGTAAGGCTTCCACACCTTTACTCCTACATTAATTCTTGATGAATAAGGAGTTTCTACTCGTTTTAGTTACGAGTTCTTTGGTCCATATTGAGATCGAGGTTTATTTTCTAAAACAGGATTTCCAGAATCCGTAAAGACCAAAAACGTCTTACATATTGTTTCAATATTCAATTGCTATTGAATTTGCATATGACATTCTGCATGTGGTTATACGATTTTCTACTTGCAATTTGCTATATCTATACTTACCCGATGATGTCATTGAACTCCTCAACGTCATCACTTATTTGGGTTTGTTGCAAAATATGTTAGTGACACCCATGGGAGCCATATGGAATTAAAAATACCAACGTTAACATATAATAATGTCATGTTATGATGAGTAATAAAATTAATTAGATACAAATGTAATTTTGTTTTTTTTTGTGCGACATTAATCAAATTCAAAGCGACTTTGCCCGTATTGTCCTTCAGACAATATTGTTCTAATAGAATAATGTTTAAGTCTGCTTTGAAACGACGCAATATGTAGGCAAAGCTCATTTTTCAAGCTCGTTTCTAATTCGTTATAGCGCGATGAACATCGAATAGAAAAAATAATACCAATTCACTAAGATTACAAACAGGGAGGTCCTAAAATCGCGACCACTTCCTTCTCAACCGGTTCGATACAGTAAAATCGTACGATACGTAATTAAGATCACGAGTGACCTCACGGCTATTTGCGAACGTGTGCTCAATTTTGATAATACTAACCATTGCAATGACCGCAAGAATGATACATAGCTTGATTCTCGGAGACAATTTCTATAAATCGTCTTCCTCTTTTCGCTTTACACATATTACCTTGTTGTTGTCTTGTAAGGCACAATAGTATTTATTCACCATGGACACAAACAATTGGAACTTCTGCTGCCGTTTCTTTGAACGTCAGCTTTCTTTATGGTTTTTATTACCCTCGTTTTGTTGTCTTTGTTTTCATGCTACACTCCTACTTTTTCCTTTGCCTTGATTCGATTTTTTTAATATTTACGTGAGAAGACGCTATTTATGAATTTAACTGTGGTATTATATTGGAATCGGTCTCTAGAATAAGACTGCCACTTGGATCAAGCTATTGGAATTGCATCACTACTGAATCACATGGTACGCGCCACCGCTCCTTCGGTGATGTCATGTCCCACTATTTCCGACATAATACATATAAAATGGAAATTACATACATTGCGGTCAAGATGTTTTTGACCAACAATAAGAGGAAAATAATCCATCTATTGACTTGTCATAATTATTCTCAACAATAACTGAAGAATCCTCTTTGGTTACATCATCGAATATTGTCCTCATCATTCACTTCTAACATAACATCACGCCTTGTTTCTCTGAAGGGTTAGGCAGAGGTGTGCCGTGTGCTATAGTACCTACGCCCGCATTTCGCCTCGCCTTTCGGAGCGAGCCTATGACCATCAACTGAGACTGGCTGCTGCTGACAAATTCCAAGTAGAAAACCCAATGACACTGAGCATGAGGGTCCTGGGAATCGCCAGGACCTCATGCTCACTAGAAGCGCTTGCGATCACTACACCAACGAGGCAGTATCATTTACTTCTATTCGTCAATCGTTACTGAAAGTGCCTTTATGTGGTTTCCTTTTACTATACTTTTATGGCGTCTCGTCCAGCACTTCTTCTTTCTGATCCGATCAGAATGGTTTTCAGTCAAAGCCACCTTAACTATTCTCGTGTCAACGTCACTGGAAAAATTTCATTTCATTTCATTTATTCATTTTGTCAAACATAGGTGATTACAGGTGTTTTCCAATATAAATGTACAAACCATGTCCCGCCGATAGGCATACAAAATTTGATTATTATGAACAATGTCAAAGTTACACAAGGTCAAATTATACAATTGTCATATTATTATAGGAAAAATGTCATGAAAATAGGAAAAGAAAAAAAAAATACATAACACCAAAAGATTGCAAAACACAAACACAAAATTACAGTCAAAATTAAATCAGTATTATCTTTTTTTTTCTTTCTGGCTAACTACATAATGTAGGAGGCCCATTTTCAACTGACATTTAAACAGTACTACCCTGTAAAAGACACTTCCACTTATACTCTTGAGTATTAATACTCCGATCTTCCTGGAACTTACTGGAATTTTGCCCACTTCGCAATAGAAAAGAGATACCGAGTGGTACGATAAATGCTCATACCTGTGCCGAGTGTAGTACAAAATTTTTAGGGCAAAGAGGTCGTGGCTTACTTAGGTACGCGGATCAGCCAGTGCGGTTAATCAATGATCAACTGACCTATTTGTGCCATGCCAGTTTATAGTTTTTTAAGACATATAATGTTTCTGTGTGTGTAACTGGTTTATTGAATGGTCGTTCAGATTCTTTTCCTCATTGAGTTCAATTTGGACGAATTTAATGTTCGATATTATATTTATATTTCGAAAAGCAAAGTTACGTCATGGCTTTTTTTTATAGTTATACACACAGTTACACAGTTTTCTAATATGCTAGAGAAAATGTTCGTTCGGGTTGTTTCTTTTATTAATTTAATATTGTTAAAAGAATATACATCTTAGCCAGTGGCTTGGTGAAAAGGTGATCTTGAATATAAAAAGAAATAAAAGAAACACAGCCATCCACCCACCCTTATATGGCAAGCTACTTTCAATTTGACCGTTTAGCTACTTTCTATTTATTTTAATTCAACGTCAACATATGCGTTTCTTATGACACCGCGATTAGCATTCAGCCGCCGACATGAAGTCTGGGCCGTCACATGCAAGGCGTGCATAACGCACTTTAACGATTTCATTGCGCGCACGACGGTTAAGAGATTAAAGGGATTATCTTGATGTTAGCCTTGTTGACACGGATATTATGTTCCAGTTTTCGTGACACGGCAACTCCAACGACACATAGGCACATAGGTACTTTACTCGTTTATACCAGGCAATTTTAGTTTATTTGATATTACTGAGGCGGCTAGCCTCACTGCCATATTTTTTCTCAAAAATCTCTGCATAAAACCGAAATTGGAATTGCGCCAAATAAACTGCAGAAGCCTTTTCAAATTCCACTCTTTTAGGCGTGTGTCCCACGGTTATGTCGTTTACATATTATTTGAATATTGGCTGCGAAGCGATTTGCAGTTACTTCGGTAAGGCTACTTATCTCAAAGGACAGCACGATCTCTAACATGATCATACTTTATTCGTATTTTAAAGGCAAGGCAACGTAAAAGGTTAGAATGTCTAGAAATATCCTTGTGAATTTTCGAGTCTGGTACCGCCCAAAGATTAATAAGTGCCATTTACATGCTTTGACATTTATTAGTTTACCGAGCCTTTGTTTTTCCTTTTATATTTGTTAATATTCTCTAGTACTCCTTCTCCAGTAAAACCTATACCTATAAAATTCTAATTGAAATGTTTAACTCCGAAACCGAAGTCAATGAATCTTGTTTTTGACTTGTCATTGTAATGTTAAACTGGGATCTTAGTTAAATTGTCACTTTGTCTATGATTCACACCATTTTATATTTTGTTAACACTTCGTCATCTGGTAGCTGATTTAATAAGTTATCTTGTTTCTGCGAAATATGCTCTTCAAATAGTTTAAGGGAATACGCCTAATTTCTAGTTTGTTTTTAAGAAGTCATATCTTATCTTTGTCATGTTCAGGTTGTAAATCAAAAAGTTTGAATCACCTTTCTGAAAAGTTTCTTCTTTCGACTTTATCTTAAATTACCTGAATGAGCAAAATGTATTTACATTAATCAGAATAATCTTAATAACGATGTATGTCATCACTTCATGAGTATTGAAAAAAGTTGCCAAGCCTCTCTTCCTAGTTTAGACTATCGTAAATATTTGGTTGATTTTTGGTGTAATTTCGACTTCTTCCAAAAAAAGTTTCAACAATATTAAAGTTGACTATTATTTCTCCCTTAGAAATAAGGCAAACTACATACAAATTAAATATATAGTGGTTGTAGCAAACATTATAATTGCCAATTGAAAATATGAGGAGTTAATCAACAAATCAATTTGCTATGAACGAACAGCCGTCACCGGCTCACTGCGGTCTATTTGTGTGTACACAATATTTGTGTGTCTATTTACTAACTGAATTAATAAAGTAATTAGGTATCAACACAAAGGCCATTATCAATACATATATCTTTCACGGTCAGCGCATTGTTAACGTTACGAAGGATGTTTACTCATTAATTACTGTCAAAATGTCATCAATGTAAACGAATTTGCTGAAAGATGATAGATATATATATATTGATTAGATATGAAATATTTGAGTTGATGATACTTCACATTTCAAGTGAATGGTCAAAACCATAACATAAGAACTGTTTTTTAGGGTTCCGTACCTCAAAAGGAAATAAAACGGAATGTCTGTCACAGCCAATTTGCTCCGAATCCAATGGACCGATTAAGTTGAAATTTGGTACACATTTATGTATTTCTGTGGCCCAAACACAGACGTGTAACGTAAATAAATGAATGTTGAATATGGGCGTTAAATTTACTCATAGATTACAGGAAACCCTATAAGAAATCTAAAGGTAAAATAACATGGTAAATCTCTCAATATTGTGAGTACAGCCCTTACATTTGCAGTTGGAATGTATGGAAGAGCATGTTTTTCAACAACAATGTTAAATTTGCTCTTGGGATAAATTTATCCCAACTACGGAGCCCTTCATTGTGCGTAGTCCGACACGCACTTGGCCGGCTTTTTCAATATCAATTTGAAATTTTGATTAGTAATTTATCTCCCTGTGTTCAAAACGCTTAATCGCCCATACAACACCTACATACAGTTCATTGGATAAAATCAAATGTAACATTTTTTGCTTGCCTGTGTTTTTGTAAGTTGCGTATTGGAGCAGCGACTTCCTTATCTATACAACTTTTGAATTGTTCTGCACAACAAAATACACATACAAGTCAATTTAATAGCAGTTAATGCAGTGATAATCGTCAAATTATAATTATTAATTTAACAGTTCAAAACTTGTTTTAATAGTTTTTCACTCATCGTTGTTCAAGGCGAAATATTAATTTTAGTTAGTTGGTAACCATTTATACATTATTTTACAATTTATTAAAGTCAAATATCTGACTTGCTAATCTGACAATGCTTCTTAAAAATGCTAACATTGATCATCATAAAATTGCGTTTTATGCTCAGTAGCATTACGTCACTCGCTTCAACTCACACAAGTTTTTATATCCACGCCATGGTCGGTAAACTGTCTCTGTCTCGCTCCTCATTTAAGTATATGTGTCTATCTCGCTCTTGAGCTGGCGGCGACAAGCAGTCTGGGTCTTTCTGGCGGACACTGTGTAGCAAACAAAACCCTAGGTCACGGGCACTGGACACATTTTCGTACAATGCGTCATCTGAATAAGTTTTCGTAGTACTCCCTCGCGATTGTATCCACCTTGTTGGGATGGTTTAGCCTTCAGATGGAATAGTAAATTCTGACTTATTTGCGTGCCTTCTTCTAGTTAATATTGAGGTATTATTCAGTGTTTCCGACCTAATCTACTTACTCTATTCTCTTGAGCATTTTAGCTTTACGTGAAGATTACGCTCTTCAATCTTTGTGAAAGTCCAATTTCGGCAACGAAATTTGTGCCAGCCGTTGTAAACATAAGTTTCTTATTTTGCATTAACATCCAATTTACTAAGAAATTATGTATTTTCGTCAACCTCACCGTTCCGGTCGCTAAATATAAGAACACAAGGTCAGGCATACATTACCACAGGTACTGAAAAACAAGGGCAACGTGAAAACTTGATGGAACAATGAACGTGTCCCACAGTTCTACTCCCTTACTCACTTTTAATAATACAGTAATCTGATAGGTTGAAATCTTGACAGGCATGCGTGCCAACTAATACATTAGCATCTCATTGGAGATAGCATCGTGCCAAAACATGGGTTGGAGTGACGGACAAACGGTACTGCTTATGATTTCGTGGCTCCGAATGACAAATTGAAGATATGTCTGTCTCTATTCACGAGGCTATCAACCAGAACAGCAAAAAAATATAAAAATTCAATCAAAAAGATTTCTATCTCCTTGTCACATAATCCATCAAAGACTTGTTTGTCAGACATCAGGTCTTCAGCTGGTCTGGTTTCTTTTAATTAGTTTGTGATCAGGTTATCGCATGATGTTATATAATCCGATCAGTATGAAAATAATTTGACTCACCTAGTCCTTAATAGGGAAATATCAGCCCCATAGTCAATCAATCACTTCTGATAATTTCATCAGCAAAATGTTCTAAACACTGTCTCTGACGAATTACGCAAATATTGTTACAGGTCTTTCATAGCTTCAGATTGTCCGCGATAACACGCGCTTTCTGCCTAATGTTAAAACTGTTTTGGCCTTCACTCGTTACACTTTTTTTTTACTGAAAGCTTGTACAGTTATTAGAAAACTTGCGGTACTTTCGCAGATTGGCATTAATATTTTTTTGTTGCTTGTGCTCTCTACGTTTTTACCCTTTTTCTAGTTGTATTATCGGTCATTCTGAGATGAACGGTAAATTCTAAATCATTAGAAGGCTTAGTCAAAAAGTGACAGCTATGTAAACGCATTGAATCAGTTCTCAACCAATTTTATAAACTTTGCAAGAGATACAATAAATTCGAGACTTTGGGGAAACTATCAAAGTCCCGCTAAGCACGTAATATTATTTTTAGTGTCCGCAACCACCGCGTTGATTTCCGACAGCGCTGCACCGACATTGCGGTGGTCTTTATAGTTTGTTGTCCTACAGTTTTATGGATTCCCTTAAATAACGATTGACTCACACAGGTTGTTTTATGGTCGTCCATTTTTATGACTGTTTTATTGCTCTCGATGTCTATTGCTGTGATTGATATGCTTCTATCGTGTGGCGCTTCTTTTAACAATACATTTATCTTTACTCATGCAAAATTTATTTTAAATTGATTGCGGTGTAGGACTCGTAGGTTTGTTTTCAGTTTCATTGATGGTTCACCTACGTCACTTTTGCTGTCATCTTTCACATCAGTGGGCAGTTCTTTCAGACACGTGGCATCAGACCATTCCCGGAATGAGCGCGAGCGTCAATGATTGCCGTGTTGATTGACGGATGTCTTCCTGCCAGTTACTTCTTTAGCATCATTATCACAGTAATATCAACCTTTATACTTTACAATAAGACTCTTTTGGTCGTGATGATCAACATTGTAGCGTTACTTTTCACGGCTGCGATCTATTTGGCCTCTACGGGCCTTAGGTATCGCCGAAGAGCCAAATCCGATCATCGACTTCGGGTCCTATTAATAGCTAAATGTTACTCTGGAAAACTGTTCACGTGTGAGTGTGTTATTGTCAAACGATGTTTACTATTTGCACTTTGAAACTTGGCCCGTCAGTCGTGCGCGCTGCCATTAACTGAAATGTTGATGAAATCATCGTTTTTAGGGTTCCGTAGCCAAATGGCAAAAAACGGAACCCTTATAGATTCGTCATGTCTGTCTGTCTGTCTGTCTGGCTGTCCGTCCGTATGTCACAGCCACTTTTTTCCAAAACTATAAGAACTATACTGTTGAAACTTGGTAAGTAGATGTATTCTGTGAACCGCATTAAGATTTTCACACAAAAATAGAAAAAATACAAAAAAAATTTGGGGTTCCCCATACCTAGAACTGAAACTAAAAAAAAAAAAAAACATTAAAACCCATACGTGTGCGGTATCTATGGATAGGTCTTCAAAAATGATATTGAGGTTTCTAATATATTTTTTTTCTAAACTGAATAGTTTGCGCGAGAGACACTTCCAAAGTGGTAAAATGTGTGTCGTCGTCGTCCCTGTAACTTCTAAAACAAGAGAATGATAAAACAAAAAAAGAAATATGATGTACATTAACATGTGAACTTCCACCGAAAATTGGTTTGAACGAGATCTAGTTAGTAGTTTTTTTTTAATACGTCATATTTGCTAAATATTGTACGGTGGTACGGAACCCTTCGTGTGCGAGTCCAACTCGCACTTGGCCGAGTTTTTTTTAAGCTGTATTGTACAGTTCACGCTTTCCACATTAGATTTGACAACTGTTTAAGTAGTAATAGTGTTTAAATTAAAAATATTCTTGATTGGACTATGCATAACGTTAGACTATGCTTATGGAGTTTGGATTAGAGTTTTACATTCATATTTCCCTTCAATGTGGTGATAAAATATTCTGTCTTACGCGGTACTGGTGATATTTCGGGTTTTAATTTGTTATTAAAAAATATTAAAAGAAATAAGAAATAAAAAAACAATTCAAATGGTTAAATACGTCACTACTTACATATTTTTTGGTACAAAATTCATGCCGAAGTATTCAGCCGTTGCAGAGAAAATTTACAATTTAGGTTGAAAAAGGACCTTTTTATGCGATTTTCTTCCAAAATCTGGGAAAGTTTATTAAAATTTTAAACAATACAAACAGTATTTGTGATGAGCTTAAGTATAACATATTTTTATATTGAAAACGCACAAAAAGATTAATCTATAAACTTCTTTAAACATACGGTGTTTATGGGATTTGCGCGATGTAATCCCCGTGAGCGTTAGCAACCCTTCCTACTTCGTAGTGCATTACGGACTTTTATGCAGTTTCTACCAATGGACGGAGTGATTCATGATGAAGGGTTAGGTGTATAAATCATATAGATTTTGTGTAAATTGGCTGAAATATGACGATGATTGTTGAAGATGTCGGAAAAAATCATGCCGACTGGGAGTTTCACTGGCGTGAACCGCGTAGACATTAGATGATATTATGCACAAAATAGTTTATAACCTGGATTAACGCATAGGGTACTTAAAATCCTGGTAGTACGTTCCCGTGAGATACTTTCCGACATCGTGAGATATTTTCCGACATCGTGAGATATTTTCCAACGCGGGCGAAGCCGCGGGAAAATGTAGTAATTACAATTTCAGCTATATCTAGCTATATGTACTTTATTTAATATTACAATACAACTCTCCAGCTCTCGATAAACTTTGAGGTCTTAATAGTTGGAGCATGATGTAAAACTAGATTGAATACAACTGTATAAATACGTATACCATGTCATTATATACATAGCGGTATGTATAACTTATTTAAATGCAAAAGAAGCATTGTAAGCACCATCTGTCGAGCACGAACAAAAAGCAATTCATATCGCGTTAACATTTACCAAGTGCCCACAAAAAATAATGACATCACTCTTTATTTTGACTCAAGCTTGAAAGCGGTCAACCAGCGAGTACTCGCACTTAGCAACAAATGAACGTATTTATCGATAAATCTAAGATTACAGTTAACCTTGCAATTGTTCTGACCCAAAAAATCTTAATGAAAGCTCTAGCAAATAGCGGTAGGCGTCGGTTTGATTGCAAACGAAGCGGTATCAATCAACAAAATACAACGGAAATTGATGTCACAGAACAGCTATTTTGAAGGCAGTATCAATTTTCGTTAATAGTCTCAGACAATGGGCCATTTATGCTCCTGTCATTATTCAAAACGATCAGGCAAATCGCCGAAATTTTAAATGCTGGTCCTCCTAGTTACAAATTATGTCTCAGTACTAGTCACGTTTTTTACGCGAACGTTGACGAAGCATTCTAGAGGACAAGTTATGCACGTAATTCATTTAATCAGTACGCGGAATCTGAAACCAAGCGTAGTTGTAATCATAACGCAATTTTCTAATAATTTTAAATCTGCTCAGTCACCAAACTCTGCAATTTTGTAGCAGTACTTGGCTTAATACGCTTGGGACCTTTCCATTGCTGTTTTTGTCTGTCTTTGGTTTGAGTATAGACTACATTTCAAGTGACCTACGTAGTGGAAAGAAAAAACCGAGTTGGTCGAAGCACTTCATCGTTCACGCATTCACCAACACGCGGAATTTCATCCTGCAAAAGTTTTTGCCAAGTTTTTTTATTCGCCTCTCGTACAGCACTGGAACGAAACAGAATAAACAGGTCTGTTTTTGTACAAGATTTTTCATGGTGAAGATTCGGCTTTAAGTCCACGTCACGGTGTGATGGAAGCGTTTTAAATTACGGCCTACAGGCTTTTTTAAGTACACGAGTGTACTCGCTGCTTGTATCTACGTTGTAAAAATAAAGAGTGAATAAAATTAAAGCATTATTCATGGGTTCGAAGAAATTTGTAATTATTTTTGTTACTCCTATTTCAATTTGTTTTTGAAAGTGTTTGTTTGAACACTTGGTTTCCATCGTCTGAGAAGCTTCTATCTTTCAAAAGCATATTATTACCATAAACTTTACAACAGTCATAACTTCTTCGACAATCTTTTTCGAGGAGTGACAATCTCATAACATAGTTCCCTTCAACATTAGTCCATTATCTTTATTATTGTTTCGATTACATTGTCTCTAAATATAAACTTGAATTTGTAATTTATGCTAATTACTTCTGTTTCCGTCACGGTTATATTTAGTAGCACTTCCTCACTTGTTAACTACAGTTTTTTTAATTCATGGAATAAGTGTGCTTCGTGCTCATTACCTTTAATTTGCATATAGAGTGGGGCTTCATGTTAAAAGCCACCCTCAACTGGCCCTCGGGTATAATAAGAACTCTCAACATCCAACTTTTATTAAAAATCATTTTACCCTTTACCTATTAATTAGATTCAGGAAACTTTCCTGGCAGTCTAGACTTTATCTAACAATGATTGTCAAGCAATATGCAGCGTCTGTTTTCTTTCTCTAACTAACAATGATTGTCATGCATAAGCAGCGGCTCTTTTGTTTCTAAATGTAAAGGGCTAGAAAAACCAGTTCGTTTGATTACATATGAATGAGGGACAACTCGTGTTTATGTTATACAAATTAAGTCATGACTAGAATGTCCTTCTTGTAATCAACGACTAGGTTTTTCGCATCTTATTTAAACATAACTTATTTATCTAATTTGAAGACCGTGGCCTTTGAATGAGCAAATGACGCAAGATTTTGTGTGGCAATCGTTTTAGATAGTAATACTTCAAAATATTTAACACTTCTTTAGAACCTATTTTTGGTGCCAACTGCCAATAGAACTGGCTGAAATTCTAGACATATGTGACAAATATATCGTTTGCATGCTAATAAGATTTTGGGCACTATTTGTTTATTCGACCATTCCGCATATCGCTTATGGCCTTATCAATGGATCATTTAACACAATGCGTGCCTATGTGATCGCGATAAAATCAATGAACCGTTGAATTGTTGCGTGTAATCCTACGCCCGTGGCATTGAACTTCGCAGTCCTAGTTTGAATAAGAACAATGCTATTTTAATACGTACGTATTAACACTTATATTTTTAATATTCGCAACAGTTACTGATAAAGAATCTCCTTTCCCCGGTGTAGTGCTCGGCATAACAACAATAGCCGGCCGTGTCTAAATTCGGCGATGATGTCAGCTTTCCTTTAATGACCGCTCGAATCGCCTGCAGCATTTCACGAGCGTAAACAACTCTGGTTTTTTCTCTTTTACACAAATTCATACCGATGATTACCTGTACCATCAAACGTTGAACAAAATAACGAGCTAGGATAAGAATATTTAATTGGCCTCGTTTCATGTTTCCTATTCTACATTGTGTTGTTTTACTACCGATATAATTCCTTGCTAACTAGTATATGTTTTACATATTGAAATAACTTTACATATTATCGTGTAACAGAACCGGTTGTTTTGCAATTCGGCACGCATGCGCGTTTGCTCCAAAAGCCAAACCTACCCTGACCCTTGAGATCCCCGAAACCAATTATTAACATAATGCCCCGCCAGGAGCATTATTTGGAGAACAGAATCCATCACGAAAATGATTAAAATTACTCACAACTTTGCCCTCTTGTTCTCTCCTTTAAAGATTATTTTACTCGGGAGTTTCGACAACGCCGAAATTATTATTGAATACGTTCTGACGCGGCTGAACTGCGGTCAGGTTTTCTCTCATTCTGAAACATCTAAGGCTGGATTATGTAATTATAAAGTTTCATTCCTTACGCATTAAATTAAACCTGTGAAAGCACTCGCGTCAAATAACCGTGAGGTTATTCAAGGTTGCAAGATTTAGAAACGCACCAGGAAGCACCGGTGTCAGATCGTGCAGGAAACACGTGGTCATCGGTTTCTCTATCGTCAGTCGGCCATAATTTTGTTTTATTGCTTCCCACCATGGTTTTCATTCATATGCGATTTCTATCGTATATCCTTAATAACAATGTTAGATGCCTCTGAATTGAATAGTTGCAATCGGTAAATAACTGTCAGGGAACAAATTGTAGAAATCATGAGCATAAAGTCCAATCGTATACGAACTTCCCGTCTATTATGTCTGGTATTTGACTTCCGAGCGAAAACTTTAAAGTTAATCCACATGCACTCACTGGAGTCACTTATGAAAATTCAAATGTCAGTGTCCAAAGCTAAATTACCTTCAATCTGTTGTCCAACATGTAATAGGGAGGAAAGCGCTTTGTAATTACCCTGCCCCGCTCGGTTAGGCAAGGATAAATTGAATGAACGTTTTGTGTCTGGCACTCAAAGTGAATACTTTGTTTCTTTTTTTTGATTGTCCATGTAATATTTCATGCTAATGGCTTACTGTCTTAGTAAGGGTGTCAGACTAAATTAAAAGTCAAGTTTGCATATGCCCAATAAAGTTTATTGTGTCTCTGTTGCGAATAAAATATCTTATTAATATTCGACAAAGAATATTTTTCGTTGCAGATTACACCACCTAAAAAAATAATAACAGTTTTCAATTGAATAGTAATTACAGCTTGAGCATGAAACGCTAGCAACTCACAAATTGCCGGTTGTTGTTGAGGAGCGCGCTTTGCGGCGTGTTGTGCTCCTCACGATGGTACCTTTAGACACGTTAATTTGTATAATCACTTGATGCAAAATGTTAAACTTTGTAGCTCACCTCCAATTGCTGTACTTGATCCTAATTCTCAACTAACAACCTCGCGAGATACTGTACTTTGGTATTTTCCTCCAGAAAGTTCGAGATAAAATATTTAAAGCTACAATAAAAAGTCGACTGAACGACATTGATTTCTCAAATGAAAGTTGTTGTGCTGTTATGCACCACAGACAACGATATAGTTAATTAAATTCATAGTTCTTAAACGTCAGATAAAAGAGCGAAGGTCACGGATTCAATTTTTGGGAATGAGTTGCAGATTCTGATCTGTTCTGATATTAAATTGCTTTAAGTGTACCTGGTGATTGATTTGCACCTTTCGTTCCTGGTTAGACTTCTGAATAGAACGTGATGATAAATTAAAATAGTACCATCCCAAATGAATTAATTATTACTACTTGCAGTTAGTATTCAGATGAATGATTATTTTTATTCATACGTTATCCCTGTCCACACACAATAAATGTTTGTCTCAGACGATTCTTGGAAAGTGTGATGTCTTCCGGCCGTATTTGGCAAACAGATTTATGTCAAAATCGTGGCTGTTGCTTTCAATCGCAACTAATGTTGCTATCATCAAATGGTGCAGTGGGTGTTATAAGTGCACTGAAGTTATAGCTTTGTTGATTCAGCAATAATTTATACCTGTTGTTACAAAAGGGGCGTAAAAAGTGCTGCCAAATATGACACCATTTGGCAATTCTTGACCATACATTTTTAAACATGGATCTCGCAAACCGCGACATTGTCTGTAAATTTTAATAATTCGTTTCT
Source organism: Agrochola lota (assembly GCA_947364205.1). NCBI lineage: Eukaryota > Metazoa > Arthropoda > Insecta > Lepidoptera > Noctuidae > Agrochola > Agrochola lota. The sequence continues at coordinate 19,969,549 of OX376219.1, forward strand.
TCGTAAAATAGATTCTAATTTAGTCTTCAAAGATTACAAGAAAACATCACCGACGGAAATGGCCGATATTTCATTTGAAATTTTACTTAGTGCGTAAGAGCTGTTTTATTCTTTTGTCGTCTCGTGGCTACAGAAAATTCGTCATTTTGCATTACTGAAATGGTCTGCAAGTTCTGCAACATTGTCGACAAGACTTTGTGAGAGTTTTACGGCCTTTTCCTTATGGCAATTACTCTTGAGTTGTCCTCTTTGTACCAGAGGATAGATCCTTACTGTGACGATGTGTGAATTTGTTACTTGCTAGCAATAAACGCCAAGGTACAAAGTCACTTTCGTTAAAACCGTTATTTCAAGCAATGTTTATATCCATTTGTGTTCTTATTTGTTTAGCAACAAATGCATTCGAAATGCAATCGTTGGTACAAGTTGCATTATTCCATTGTATTGATTAGAAATAGTTATAGTCACAAGTTCACATCAGTCTTTATTAATTATTTGCCTCACTATTCAATGTTTTATTTTTTGTTGCAGGTATAATAATTTAATGTATAATTACTGCCGCTTTCTGGTTTGCTGTCGTGAAGGTAATCTACTATATTTTTATATCGTTAGAAACAGCAATCAGACCCAGTTATATTGGCCGACATGAACATAATGTTTCAACAAACCAGTTTATAATGAATATTGAACTTTAATGCTCAATTGATTAAATGTTGGAGTCTCAGCAACATATGTGTTGTTACACGACAGCTCGAGATGGCTTCGCCGAATATCGTCCGATTTAAAAAGATTGAGGTTTATTAGTTGGACATGGACTCGTTTATTTTAATTGCTGCTTCCTCTAGCCTTTGGTTTAAAGTTACAGGCGTTATATACAGTGACATACATTCTTCATGCTTTTGTATTCTTAGAAGCACACAGATTTATCTTTTTGATCACGTGTTAATAACCTGTTCGGGACAAATAACATGGAATAATTTTAGCGACGAAAATGGTGCTCATTTTGCGCGTTGAGCGTTGATCAAAGCAGTTTGTGTCAGGCTGGTTTTCAAAGTGACGCTTATACTAATTGGTCAGATTACAGAGGTCGCTTTTGTCGTGCGACTGTCGCACGGTTGTTGCGCGACGTCGACTGTGACAGATATGCGATGCGAATAAGTTTGCGGAAACTCATATCGTGTTGATTCAATTTTGTTGGTGCTTAACTTTGTCAGACTTGGTTCAGCGTTATGCTAAATTAGGATCTATTGATACCGTAGAAAATTATTCACCAACTGGTATTTCATACGAACCTTTGGTTGACATTATTAGTCCCTTCTAATGCGTTTCACGAGGATAATCAATGAAAGATTAAGTGCAAATTGTGCAAGTCACTATGCAGCTGCAATATCGTTAAATTTAGCCAAGTTTTCTGCGTATCTTCCACGAAGTAATCCACGCTGAGTTAATTTCGCTCCCGGGTTATCCCTCTAATTAACGCAGTTTCAATTGGTGCCAAATGTGATGTCACACAAGTAGCTTCATTTAATTTAAGAGAGAATTTTCCTTTTGGCACTTTTAAATGTTAATCTTTGGTTCTAAGAAAAATGATCTGACACCTCGGCAACGTTACTCTATGACGAGGGCCAAAGTAAGTTATTTTCTCGAAATAGCAGAGCAACTGTTGCGAATTCAAACTAATGACTGCAATGTCTAGGGGCGATCGCAGGAGTGCAACTGTATGATAAATTGTTAACCAACCTGATCGTTTATTCCTGACGTGAAGGTATATCATTCTCTAAGTAAATGGCGAGCTAAAACTTAACAAAGTGTACGTTATTATTTCGTTGATGTATTCTCGGAAACGTTTAATTTGCGCCGTGAGATTTGCAGCAGTTTTGAGCGGGTTTTTTGATGAATCAATTTCTCACTTTCAGTACGTACGTAATTAAGTTCTCGAAGGTTGGGCGAAGTAAATTTTTAAACGATTTTTATATTGAAGAATTTCTTGGAACTAATATTAATCGTAACTGTACTAGGAATGCCGTCTCGGCGCATTGTTTTAAGGCTTGTGCAGACCAGCGCGACTTGTCGCGCGACGCGACACCGGTTATTGTTATACTGTGAAGTTTTCTTAGAAATTGTATTGTTCGTGTCGCGTCGCGCGACAAGTCGCGCTGGTCTGCACAAGCTTTTAATCGTAGTTGAAACATAAACACTGGGTGAGAAATTCGCCTACTGACCGTAGACGGGTTCTCACGGGCATTCCCCATACAACACGCGAACCGCAGCTTTTGACTCCACCGAACCTTTACTGTAACAATTTGGTTTATCTACAGATTTGGTTAATTAACACGATAATTAGATATAATGTTAACGCCGCTTTCGTCGCGAAATGTATGGTGATTTGGGGAAATAGTTTAAATTAGAAATGTTACTAACATAGTTTTATAAGTATTACACAACAATATGAATCTCGTGTGATCGACTTAAATAAATAAATAAATTAGCGTAGGTAGTTGTAGGAAATGACTCTATTAAATTACTATATTAGGTTAACGGAATATTAGCACACGTGACATTGACACGTAATATTTTATACCTACCCCCTAAATACCTTCTCACCGTCCACATTACCTTCTAGGGTTCCGTACTTCAATAAGGAAAACTGGCCTGTCTGGCTGGCTGGCTTCGCTCCGTATCTACTGGACCAATTTAGTTGAAATTTGGTACACATATGAATATCTGTGACCCCAACATGGACGTGGAACGTAAATTAATTAATTTTGAATATAAGGGTCAGTTTTCTAGTTAGTTTTGTAAACTGTACCGTGTGACGTGACATATGAGAGGGCTTGTTATGAGGATCTCATTTTTTTTTTTAATTTTAAAAATATTTAAGAAAACACATGAAAAAATTGTCCATTCCCCCCCCCCCCCCCCTTATCTCCGAAACTACTGAGGCAAAAATATAGAGAATGGTTCTTTACCCATACATTACAGGGAAAACCTTTATGAAGTCAATGGTCTTACAATAACATGGTAAATCTCTCAATACTGTGCGTACAAACTTACATTTGCAGTTGGAATGTATCGGAGACCATGTTTTTCAACTACACTGTTAAGTTTGTTCTTGGTATAAATTCATCCCAACTACGGAACCCTAAATTGTGCGTGGTACGACACGCACTTGGCTGGTTTTTTTATACCAGCTCAGGATGACTTTTCCTCATATTTGCGGTCATTATTAATTTCGATTCCTCATAGTAATGCAACATTTTCCTTGTTTACTATTGCTTCTGGGAATGCTTCTGGCATCGCGTGAGGTTTTGCTAACCTTTTCTTAAGCGGTGTACTAGTAAAATTATTATTACTAAAAACCTTGATTTCCATACTGTCCCTCTCTGACTAAGAAATGTTTTATATCTCTGGAGCTAGTTCGTAAGTGAAATCGCTAACTAAAACTCCATGCGTTAGGTTATTTGCATTTAGAGACCCTCAGATTAATTGCTACATGATTGTGTACCTTAACGAAGACTAGCGATAGCGATATTTCAAACTGTGTGGGCAACGTATATCAGCCCTGATTAATACAAGGCATATTCTAAAATAATTTAATGTTATAATTGGCGACAATTTGACAAATTAAAACTCATTGTCTTATTGTGCTACTATCGTCTTGTTTACTTTACGTTGACATAACATGAGAACTTCACAATCGAATACCAGTAATTAACGATAACACCTGATAAAGTGAGATCGATAGATAAAAACGACAACACTGATTCGATACCGATTCTCCGTAAGATAACAAACCAGAAATCGAAGCATATTGATTCAAAATCATCAGAACTTCCACAAATCGTTGCCCTCGCTACCGCAACTTGTAATTGATTCAAGTTGAATTATGCAATACATAGTATACGTTTATTGTATCGTAATCGGACACCCGACGATGCGATGTCGGCTGATAAGGTGACAAACGGTGTATCGCATTCTTTCCCAGCGTACACCTCAGCACATAGCAGTCTCAAGTCACCGATGGTCTCTAGTGACTACGGATATAGAGACGTAATTAAAATCTAAAATCGTAGCAATGTTGATTAACAACCGTTTGTTTGTTACGGCAAAATTGAAAACTTTATTAGCAGGAATAGGGAAATGAAACGGCCTGGCCACTGCACAGAGCGGCCACGTGCACAAACATGCTCCTGTGTTTTCACGCATCTCGTAATGTGCGGTGACAGGTAATGTGCTTTATTTAGAAATTCAGAACCCCGATAAATCGTATAATAGCCGCGCGTGATAAACCAAAATATCAAAAGAACTAGACGAAAATAGTTTGATATTCGCAATAAAAAATACTTCCCAAAAATAAACTTTGGTGTCGAACATCTCTGTATTTTCAGCGATAACAACTTTTTTTATTTTTTTATAATTCTATAGAATAATTATTATTTTATAACTTTAACCAGACAATTATTTAATTTAATGTGTATATTCCGAATAATCTAAATAAAACCCGTAAAATAAATGCCCATTCGCAGCTTACTCACATCGTCAACCCAAATATTTATTAAATTTTCAACCTTATTTAACGCTCTGTAATTGTGAAAATAGATATTGCGGTCATACTTTGGTCGTCGGGCTACCGTATAGCGCGCAGACGCGGTTGTTTGAGTGCAGCTGTAGCGTTTTAAAATCGTAGTCAGTCCGCGCCTTAATGAAAACATCAAACAATATGATGAAAAATTCTTTTAGACAAATTGATAATTTCCACACTCAAATTGCTTGCGGGGAAGTGCGTAAAAAAACACGTTCCGATACTTTCGAATATTTTTCACGAACTGAAAAATTGAATATTTACAAGTGCTCAACTAAAACTTTACAACAACACCAAGATCCTGTACATCACTGTCCAAAAATATATTTCAATTAAAATATTTAAAATTATGTTTCATGCCAATTGTTTTTGTAATTTCTAGCAAGCACGTGCCAAGACTTTGATCTGGAAGTTTCTTTTTAACCTATCATACAGCCACACAGTCGCTTGCATCATCTGAGCTTTCACTTAACTGATTTAGCAAATGTTTCCCGCAACAGCCCACATTTATACGAAAACGGTGTGCACAGTGCGTGGTCGACCTATAAAAGGGCTTTAGCCTTTTAAAATTACGTATCAAACTACTTGTAGTAATATTGTCAAGTCACCATTCGGCACGAGACGGGTGTGCCGCAATTGCGAACACGCTCGCCAGTTCGTAATGAGAATAATGATGGAAGCTTGCGCCATAGATCAGTTTGAGCGCGTGCGCGGCTTGCCGATAGCGGGAAATCGTTAATACTTGCGTAAATACGGCAGCCGCTGCTGGGCTTTAGATTAGATTTAGCTGATCGAAAGTGTTCACAAATGAATCTGTTACTATTCGTCATTCAGTCTTTTGCCTACATTATCTTGCATTTCATAACGATGTCAATTTTCTTGCTGCTACTTAGATTATTTTACATTACTATTGGAAATAAGGAAGCCAATCCTCCAAGCAAGTTGCAGATAAAATACCCCAGTAACGTTTATAGAGGCAATGATTTCATAGAAATGACAAGTGGGCCATATTGTATCAATAGAACGATGCACGCGAACGTTAAAGACACCATAGCGCTGATTGCGAATGCAACTTTGTAATTTTCTCGTGTCACGACCAACTACAACGTATGTATTTACAGGCGAAGCACTTCACGGGAACCACTGTTTTATTTGCAACCAGACTCATTATCTACACCACGTACTTGCGCGTAAATCGTGTCATTGATATTACAATCGAAACTAGTATTGATTTCACTGCAAAATCTACATTTAATCATTTTTTTAAAGCAAATTTGAATGTTATTAATAAACAAATGTATTCTGTTGTAATTATGTGGAAGGATGGAATGATTTACATGATTAACACTTCATCGGGTTGTCTTACATATTTCCCATTGCGTATCGCAACGGGGCCTACTGTATAATTTACGCACCAAAGAGTAATTAGGTAGTTAACTTCCAACCAGTATTTACGATTGTTTAACTGCCTCTACGTTTGTCTATGGTTCTGCTGCCAAGACATGTCCTACTCGATTGATTAAATAATAGAACTGTCTTTTATGATCATCTGAACATTATTTCGTAACACCTATAAGTTAAAATTAGTTTCGATATTGGCAGATCAACGATGTTGCTTATAATCTAGATATCAACTTGGCTTCAATGTTGACTGCCAGAAAATATGTTTTGATGCTACTGGGCTTTTGGTTCCTTCCGTTTGCATTTGATTCTCATTCCGAAACAGAAAATCGGCTACCCCTTTGGGGACGTGACCTTGCCTCTATGTAGTTACGTAAGGATTTACCGTGGTGTCACTCAACAATTCAGCAAAAGGACAAACTCTGTGGTTTTTACATTATCTATTCTAGCTTTCTCGTTGTGCTCAGCAACTTCGTCCTCTATAGTCTGGACAGTTATAGTCCATACAGTCTTATTTTTACTATTTGCCAGGAGTATGATATCCTTCCAGGCCAAGCCTCCAAGCTTCCAAGCCTCTCGAATGAATTTTTCACGGTTCAGAACGTCGACTCCAATTATGCATAACACACGACATTCGCCAAATAGGATTAACATACATCAGCTTTATTTAAATATATATAAAAATATGTGAATATATGTAAAATTCAGTAAGTATATTGGGGATTCCTCTCCGCTCTCGTTTTTTTAAATACTTATGTGTAATTGCAGACTACTGACAATTAAGCCCTAATCGATGAGACTGTTAAATTATTACATGGCTTTTAAACTTGGCAACTATTAGTAATTCAAAAGTAGGATTCCATGATGCATCTCTCTGAAACTGCTTCTCGGAAATCAAACAGCCGCCGGGAAGTCGAGAATTATTTTCTTAGAAGTGGACTTGTCGTTGTCCCTCACGTTCGACAAAAAGATTATCCAGAGATACGATGACACTCGCATCTTACTTCATTACAATGTGAAGCGTAATTTATTTTACAGCTCGAGATATATATCGACACATTTCCTCCAAGTTCATATGCTGCAAAAAATACTAATAAATACATCAGCGCAAGCTTCTACGAGTATGCCAGAGATAGTCATATTCGGGTCGATGTACTCGAGAAATTCGATATGTCGTAGATGTTCGCACAGCTCATGGAGCGTTGCGGTGAGCGGGTCACAGAGAACCGGGAGTTCATTAGACGAATTCTGGGCACCACTTGTAGTGATGGCAAAAACTGTTTTGCGTCATTTCGCAACGTCTCTCGCTTGATAGACGGTGGGAGAGAAGTTTTTTTTTTTTTGTCCTCTTGTCAGATCGCTCTATTCGCCGGTCCGTCACGCGGACGTTGACCGTGGTTCAACTATTTAGGGTGTTCAGTTACTAAGAATATTTTGAAAGTTTGCTCGTCTTATAGGACAATTTCATTGAACACTTTGTTTTGTTCTATATTTTAGTCTTTGTTCTTGGCATGTATTTTGGTACATACGTTTTCGCGTTAGTAGCAGATCATGTTTAATGAATTGCAATATAACTTTATGAAGCTTAATAATTCATGACAGATAGTATCGTCATTTAATTATTATTAAAGTCAGTTAAAGGCCGTGTCTCGTCCTAAATGAATACTAGTAGTTTAATATTCACTACACAGATAAATAGGCTGTCAGCACGGCGGCGTCCATTGTAAAGTTAGCAAAAACTTTTCGCCAGCCGATCCTGCGCGTGCCAAAAAGTTTTGAAGTTTCTTGCCATTCATCATCAAACTTTTTATCACTATGAAAGGATTTTAATTTTTTGCTGTTGAGTTTAATTGTATATAGTTCTAAAGACGTTAAAGGTTAAAAAAAAAATCCTTCGGTAAATCTATGATATTTGGTTTATATTCTACTTGCCTGAAATTTAACTTTTGGGCTGAGTTTTGCTATTTTTAATTAACTATGGCACTTCCTTTTTGAAGTGCTATGATTGTCACACCTTCAGTATGTAAATCAAGGTGTGCAGGCTGTGCGTGAGTTGTATATAGTGAGTATAGATAGCGTGGTGAGCGGATATCGTGCGGACGGTGAGCACGCGGCGCGAGCGCGCCCAGTCAGAGTGCCGCCGCGCCGCCAGACGCACGCGCGACTTGCACGTGCTAACCACAACTTTTGTACGACCAGCTCATCACTGAACTTTGCGTCTGAATAAACTTTATCTCGCATATAAACAATCAAATGATGTCAGTTTGCATGTACCTCGTTTGTCCCTGGTTCTTTCTCGTGATCTACTTGGCGTTCCTTATGCTGGACGTGTGAGACCGGCTCCAAGTTTCCGTACTAGTGTCTGTGGAGGGTTGAGAGCGCAGACGCGGCGTCGCGATCGATAAGTGTCGGTAGCGCCATCGGTCGGTGTCAGCCGTGCGCCGCGCGGGCTAACACGCGGGTGGTTTTGGCGCGCTCCGGCGACGGTGCGAGCGGTGCCGCGTGCCGGGAGCGCCGGTGGTGTTATGCGGGGCGGGTGCGGCCGCCGCTGGGCCCACTGCTGAGCCAGCTGACCGGCCGTCACGATCGCTCCGCACGCGTCGGGCACGCGGCCGCGCGGCGCGCCCGCCATGAGCGCGGCCACGCCAGAGGTGCGCGGCCCGCCGGCCGACGCCGCCTCGCCGCATGTCGCATTGCCCAGGATCAAGCCAGACCTCGGCCTCAATGATGCGACCCTGTTCGCAGTGTACTGCTTCATCAAAAATTTCATTGGGTGAGTCGTATGCGAAAGGAAATTCGTCCTAAGTGCTGCGTTATCCCACTTTGTATATAAATTCTTATGTTATAGATTGGAATAGGGATCGTTTCTAAAGGTTTCATTCACCATGGATGCCGACAGAATTTACCATTTACCCCTATATGTTACTCAACTTTTATGCATCATAATCGATGAGGCAACATGTCCCCTAGAATAAAATATGTATCTTTAAATGTTCAAAGTTGCATTTACATTATACATTCTAATCAGCAAAGACCTTAGGCTACTAAAGTAATTTATCTACCAGAATAAGTCTGCTGATATGTTATTACCGGCGTGCAAAAATTAAAGCAGCAAGGCCAGATTATGATTAATGTTTGACCCTTGTATTCGGAGCTGCAGATTAAGTAACTGGTCAATCGACGAATCGGTCAAGGAGTTTGTCGAAATTACTTACAATAATCAGTATGGCAAAATAATGATCAAGATTATTACTATCTAGCAGCTCGTTTTCAATGAACAGTAAAGTGTTCAGGATATTGCGGGAATATTATTCAACTGTTGTTCTATTATACAACAATGGTCTCCTCAACCTTGACTGCATGAGTCGTCGGTAAAATCACTTGTTTACGTCGGTTAGCAACAACATTAATGCTCGTATGTTATTTTCTGATTGGTCGCTAATAGAGTCAAACGATCATACACCGATTCGGCCTCAACAGTACATACCCTGACACCAAAAATATTGTCAAATTAACGCGCTGTCAAAAATTTTTCACATCGTCAAACGAGTTTAATGTTTGTATTGATGTCTATATCAGTTACTGATAAGACTTTGTTTGGTCCAATATTTTTCTGACTAACCTTGAATTTAACATAAATCGAGTCATGTTCTTTCCACACCTATGTTTACGTTTTTTTTTATCGCAAACTGGGTTTGGCACGATGGACAAAAAAAATACATTACTTTTTCGACTTCATCTGTTCCACTTACAAGTTCTGTGATTAACTGAATAATGGATAATGATGCGCAATTTAAATTTAATATATTCCGAATATAGCCAGCTCACTTGCCACTGACGAATAGGAAAAGAACAAAAAATCGTATTAAAAAAAAACCGCACCGTTTTATAACAATAAAGCCTCGTTTATGTTTATGTTTTCGACAAAGTTAAATTGACTAACAACAAAATTGGTGGTTGTTAACTATCACTAAGCAATTATGGAATTTCTTGATCGGGCCATTTAGCAACTGCGTGTATTGCTCCACATAATTTTCTTTTTGCCATAAACAGCCCAGTTTCTGTAGCTAATTGTTGGCAATAAAGGGCGGACATTAACCGTGCCGAACTTCGTTAAGAGAAAGTCTTCGTTTAGAAAGTACGGTTTGTTTTGTTTTCGTGTTCTGCTGTTTTGGTCCTTGGCTGATAGTACAACACCCTTAAAATATGCAGATACAAGATAACTCATGCTCTTTAAAGCTAACTGATATCGATAGTCGTCTTGGTAATCTGCGTTACTGGGCCACTGTTTTCTATAAATGCATTTGCAATTAACATTCTGAGTTTCCATTTTGCATATCTAAGCGGATTGACGTCCTATTTTCTGGCACCATGATCGAGTGCATCGCCTTGCGCGTGATTGCGCTTGCTATAAAATTTCGATTTCTTTAGCAGAAAACGTTTGCACGTGTATTTTGCTTTGAGCACTACTTTACATAACTTTTCACCATCGCTGCGGATGATATTTGATCGGTGGTTGATTTTAGATGCAAACTGTTGCTTTGTTGCAGCGGGCATCATCACTTTCACAAGAAGAAAAGGGAAAGTCTCGGTGGCGCCCGCTCCCTTGCGGTCGGATTAGCTCAGGCTATCGGCCGGCGCTAATTCCTCTTGTTTATTTCATTTCACACTAATGGTTGCACACAAATCTACTTCGATTTCACTACTAACAAAGCAATTTCAATAAAAATTTCACTTGCCTTTGTCTGCTTCTGATCCTGCCAAAATAACTTTTGTTACGAAATACATGTGAATTTCACTCATAATTATGTAACATCAGTAAATGTGGCCGTACATTTATGGTCGATTACATAACAAATAAAGATCATATCAACATCACGTCTGTTGATTTTTATCTCCAATCAATCTCGACTGGGGATGCTTTCGGCGATCCATACTTGTCAGTTTTGTTCTTCTTCGTCGAACATTGCCTATCTTGTCATATTTCTTTTCTCTAAACTTTGTTCCGGTATTGTGGATATGACGTCATTTTCAGATGGAATGTAAATTTTGTTTTCCTCCTTTTACTCCATACATCATGTTGCCAGAGCGATAGTCTCGTTTACTTTTTTCTGCTCAATTTATATTCGATTCATCTCGCCATAAACCAGTGTTTTGATCGTAATCAACAGAGCAATTTTCACAATTCATTAACATTTGTTGGAATTAATTTAAGAATCATTTCACTTTTAACGAACGACTATACTGTTAAAATTTCATTGTATACTAAACTAAAACGTGTTTAGGTGTATCGTTAATCAATTGCAAGACAACTTGAAGTGGTGCCAAAGTAGTGTACTGACTTGTATAACAATATTCCGCCTACGAGTACGAGCCAGATGCATTAATTCATTATTAATTGATCAGCTTCAGTTAACACATCTTTTGACTCATCATAACCACACTTAAATTTTCTAATATATCATTTTGTACAGCGCTTTCAATATTACTGGTAGTCGCCCAGTGGTCGAAATTCGACCATAGTTCATTAAAATTTTAAGTTTGATAGGATAGTTCATACTAATTCGATGCTGCCATGACATTATGCTAAGGTAGCCCATCTTTAAGAATAAATAAAAGAGTGTGTGTGTTTATTTCTATTGCATATTATATAAAAATATTTGGTTTCTGCACTCCATGTAAACTTTAACTGTGTCAAATTTCATACTCTTCCGTCCGCGTAATATTCATAAAAAGGGGTACAAAGTATTTGCTTCACGTATTAATACGAGTACATATATAGATTTTACGTTCTTCCGCCTTTCCTATTACAAGGCTTGAAGAAACTTTTAGATACTTTTGTCACTAAGAATAACAAATCAAATTCCCATATTCCTAAATCATCATTATATCATAATAATAATACCAGCCTATTATTGTTCCACTGCAGGGCAAAGCCTCTTCTCATACAGAGAAGGCACGAGCATTGATCACCACGCTTGCTCAAGACGGGTTGGCGATTTCAGACTTATATTAACTGTAAGTCCAGGTTTCGTCACGATGTTATTTCGTCACCGATGTCAATAATGTCCAAGATAAACTCAGAAAGAGTACATATGAATTAAAAAGTCACATTGGTACATGCATGATATGCAAGGTTTAACCTTTGGTCCATCATGACAATTTGTCATCATTTTAGCTACTTTTAAATGCAGAAGTTACCACCCGTCACAGACGAGACCTCTAAATTCGAAGAGACAGACCGAGGTGCTTTCCATCTACAGTTTGTCAAAATGAGGATCTTTAATATATTTTAAGCAATACAGTTGCCACTAAGTGATTATTTTAAATGTCAGCTGACTGACATTCCGCATGGAAATCGCGAGAACTAGATTAGACGAGCAAGTCATGTTCTATCTGTAACTGGAGTGACTATAATCGTGGGCTTCAGCTCATAACTCTTTTAACGGCAAAAATATGAGTCAAATCAGCGCACGGCGCAAGTAAACTAGTAGCTTAAAGAGAAACCTCACAGCTGCTATTGCATCAATGAGTAGACAACATTATCAATGTAATTTGTCAAGAACAATGTATTAGTATTAGAACTTGAATTGTTCGCTGCGGTTACTGTCGATCAGCTGTCGGTTCTCGCAACGATGCGTCTTGATATGATAGGATAGGAGATAGTGCGTATCCGTAACAACTGCATGTGTACGTAACTGTTTACTTGCGTAACAGACGCTAACACAGTATTCATATCTGTTCGATATAACCTCACCGTTATTTTATTAGTACCATTACACTTTTTAACACACCGTAAGTTATTGATTTCAATTTAGCACCTTATGCAATCTTTTTTGTTTTTCTCTCCAACATTTGGCATTGTAATGAAAACGTTTCGTCATACATCTGGTTCCGTTATTTGTTTACATCCAAGTATCAAGGGAATGGAAAGTTTGTAAGGCGAAGGGTCGGAAAAAATCACCATGATGCAGTTATGCAAGGCCGTTTGCATCTGCTGTGATGTGCATACGTAAACCTGTTGCATATGACTTACTTGTTGCGGTCACTTTTACAATTGCACAAACGGTTGCATCAACTTCTTATCAATCACGAAAAAAGAAAATATTTTTTTCGCACTTCCGTAATCTTCCGTTTGTGATTGAGTAATCACGCGTTTTATGCGTGACACTTGGACGATTAGCCAGGGATCTCATCTCGCATATTGATTGACGCGTTGCCTTGACGTGCTACCATGGCGCCACCCTACAAAACCGCCCCTTTCACGCAAGGACGTCGGGAATAGGGACGCGCGCATACTCACTACTACACTCGGGGTCTACATTCAGTGTGTACAGATCCATCGCACAGAGAGCACGCTTTCTCTCACCTCCGCACAAAATTGACCCGCGAAAGTGCCAAAAAGTGTTTTTCTGAATTAAACTTATCATTCAGTGCGCTGGAGGACTCTCTGAAACACCATCTGTAAGTGCTGCATTGCCTTGTACAACAACAAACCCAATTCCTAATCTAGGTCAAGCTTCCGCGTCCTCGGCCCTAAAGGTTTTTATTTATGAATGGGCGTGTTGTTTTTCTACGCTAGCTGGTATCTTCAGCAAATGTTTGAAGCGAATTGTGTCTAATTATTTCCGACGTATCCTTTACATAATTCCAGTTGTACTACTATCAAAGGTGACGTCATCACCCTTGCGATGGGCGCCATGGATACGGTCATGGGGTGGTTATTCCCATTCCCTGCCATTGATTATTAAAACTATGACAATGGGATAGCGCATTAAAATGTTTGTTCATGTTACTGTAGCTCTGGCCTAATTTGATATTGTTAAATACTACATTATACCAAATTCTGTATTTTTATCTTTAGAAGAATGCTTTATAAAAGTTTGTTCGTTTTATGTGTCCCAAATCTTTTTAAACTTTCCCAAAATAATATCCCCCTTTTTAAAGTCTGCAAACCGTGCAACACTTTATGGACCATAACGATACAGGACAAAAGCTTTAAGGAAAATAAAATGTTACACACAGCGAACGAAATGCCTCCAAACAAAGGGAGCTCAACCAAAAGCACGGTTGCCTGAATTTCTCTATCAGATATGTTGGTATGGCTCGTGCTTTTATTTCTTCTGAAGCGAACGGACCATCAAATGAAAAGAATAAAACGTTGTAACGGAGCTCCTTGAAACAGTCATAAAGTATTGAATTTAAAGGATAGGTCACTAACCGCACGCAATAGAGAGGGGCATTAAGTTCACTTGCCTTTTGTAACTTGCGCGCGGCTATGAACAACGATACCCTATATTTTTCTGTAATTTCGAGATCAACATAACGAAAGTTACAATTAATGATTAATCCAGGAACTCTGTATACTTCCTCTTCAGTGCTCTCGATTGTGTACGAGTAGGAACTATAAGGCCGTGCTGATGATTACGCTTGGATAATCTCAATCTAATGTCGCTCCCTCTCATTCAGAGAAAGTTGTTATCGCAGGACACGCGCAACCCGTCGACCGTTCCTTCTCTATTAATAATATTAATACTTCTACTTGTCTGCGTTGTAATTACACCACACACTTATCACTTCATCTCCTAACGCCTTCCTAAAAACAAAACCGCAGCTACTCCGTATTACCAAAATATTTTATAGTTCAATCGTTCTCATTATTTGCTCCGAATCAGGCAACCCAGGCGCAGCTGTCGACCTCCGAAAATAAAATTTGTTTTTAAACACAGCTGTAAACTGGAAACGGTTACTTAATGCCTCAGGAAGACCGAATTGCCGAAAACCAGATCACTATTCGTATTGAAATAATACACATTCGTACTCTGACTTTTAATACTCCTCCAAAATGAGACAAAGGAATACTAAAGAGTTTGTCAGCTAATTTTTGCATTTACTTTTATATTTGCATTTTACTTTTACATTGCTTAAAATGCTGCAAACGTAACTGTTTGAGTATTTATCACCCAAATTCCGGGTGTTTATTTAATGTCATTAGAAATAAACTAAATATAACGAGGTGCACTTGTGTAATAAGGAATTAATTACTTACAGTATATAAAAGTTTTCAGTTATTTAAGTCTATTACATCTAGATTTCGCCATGTAAAAATTACGTGCATGTTTTCACTTCGTTTCTGATTATAGTGGTGGTGTGTTCGACCGTCCACACTTCCTGCGCCGGCGGCGTCAGGTGGTGCTATTTCTACCTCTCCATGAACCGACCCGTCACACAATTCACGTTCAAAGTCGATTATTTTAAAAACCAGAACGGAACTTAGCTTGTTTTTCGTATTTACGATTCAAGGATTCTCTTCTCGGTTATATATCTACCTCGAATTTCTTCGACGTGTTTGTTTACAGACACGGGCTCTACATAAAATCTTCCTGATTCAGTTATAAAAATAAATGTCGTATTTCAAAATTATATTTCCATTGTGTTATCTGCTATGTGCTTGTACTAATTTGATATCGGAAGCGTACCAGCGCCCCATTTAATTTAGCCCAACTCTTCATTTTGAAGCCGAACAATGCTCGTATGACCCCGTTTCCTCTCACTGCTATTGTGATCTGCTGCAAGCGATGACCTACATTGGCCATTGTTTATTGCAGTGTAATTAGTGTATCGCCCTTACCTATCTTAAAGTCTTAAAGCATGATCTCTGTGACCTTGGCCATCAAAAATTCCAATCATTTGTCATGGCAATTAATTTTTTGTACGGACTTCATGGAAAGTGAAAAATGCAGAGTAACTAATCGTATCAAAGCGTGCGTATCGTGCGTCCCGAAGATCCCACCTAAATATAAACATGTTTATTCCGTCTCACATACACCACCTTGCGCGCTCATCGGGCACTTATAAAAAGCGGCGGCGAGGTCAAAGCGTCGTACGCCGGCCGACAGTGTGGAACCCGCACGCGCGTTGTAACGACGCTTGTATCGATATCGATGCTTTATTATCACGTGCAGCAGTGACGTCACGTGTGTATGCAACGGCCGAGCCAATGGCTCTTGGCAAGTTGGCTACGATTGATTGAGGTGTACGTCTTCACTAGTGTGTGTTGCGCGGTTGAGTCCAAACGTGTCCGTATGGTGCAAAAGTTGATGGCAGAGTTGAAGGTGCTCGTGGGGCAACGAGCACCGCCGGGGGGCGCGGCCCCTATGCCGTTGCCCCCCACACCACAACCACAGCAACAACAACAACAACTGCAGCAGCAACAGCCGTACACACGAAGAGATCTCAAGCAAAATCTGCACAGACATATGAGTATCGTATTAGACAGGTCAGTAAATGACTGAGCGTAACTTTCGACTTTGTTCTACCCAACCGAACTTAGTGTTGGAATATCACGTAAGAACACCTATTGTTGTTTTTGATATATATTAATTATAGCGTCTGATAACTTGCTAGCAATAACAGATAATGATTTCGATAAGAACGGGGTAGACATGATAAGTGAAAGCATTTTCACACCATACGATTAACTTGAAAGTGTTATCATGATGTAAACGGGCCGTTTTCTGTACACTGCGGTCGACCATAACGTCGATACTATTGAATATTTTATGACCGTTTTATATCTTTGCATCGTGTTATGGACGATATCATCCGACACCGCAAATTGACGCTCAATTTCAACGATGTTGAGGCTATGATTGGCTTAAATATCTCTATTACAAGTCTCTTTAGAGTAATTACATATTTAAGGACATTAATCGTCAAATTGACGTCAATGAATATTGGCCATATTTGCGCAATTGCTTTGCACATTTTATATGTTATTCATAACAAAAACACTCGACCGTATTTTTGGTAACCGTTCGCATAAATATTCAAAGTGTATAAACTCTTAATTAATCCAAGTTTGAAGTAACACTGGTGCTTGGAGCTGTTAATTTGACCTTAAACTTCATGAATACACATTAAGATTCCAAGGTCGAACATGCCTCCATCTATAATGTTATTATAATCAGCTTCAAATGAATTAATAACAAAGACGTAGTAAAGAAGAAAGAAAATCAGCGCATCGTATCAGCTAAGTAGCAACGGGGAGAAACAACTTCAAACATATGTGATTTAATAGGGCTTGCTGAGGTGGCAAATGAAAGAATGAATACCAATATTTATTCGCCAAAATGATTTTCTTCCATTCTATCCTTATCTGGTATATTATATCCATGCTTAAGGTTGTTGAGATTCAAGTTCTGAAATACAATAGCCTTTCTAAGAGCGCAAGATGCAACGGCGGCAGCTTCTATAGCTGCTGCCTCGTCGTTCTCTCTCGGTTTCTTTGAAAACATTGATGGTTTTTATTTGGAATCTATGGAATATGTTACCTTTTTGCACAACAAGCATCACAGCAAAAACATTTTTCGGATTATTTGAATATAATATGTCCATATTATATTCAAATAATCCGAACAATGTGATAAAATGAAGCTTTACACTTTGGTTGTACCCAAAAGTGTAAAGCTTCATTTTATCTATCTCACTCGTAACATTTGATGGTTTCTTCCTCACTGAGACCCACCAGTCTTCAAAATATTATCATTTCTGCTTCAGAAGCATTCCACTTAAACCTAAGACTACTAGTATTATGTTCTAATTTAAACAATTAACAATGAAATATTGTTATAACGTAACTTTCAAGGTGAAAACCTTACTTGAAAGTAAAACTATTAATTGTTATTATGAAATCCTACTGCATACTAATTCTTACTTTTTGTAGCAAAAGATTACTTTAACGCCAGTAAGTCGTTAAGCAAAAAGAATAACAGTCTCACTCCTATTATAACATCCAACACGTTTATAAAATTCAATATTTATTACCCAGAACATACTTGAAGTTATAGCAACAAGAACAGGGGGCTCTACATTCACTTTTAAAAGATAACCAACGCTAATCCCCTAATATTTTCCGGTATAGGTGACTTAGATATACAATGTCGCCCACGGGCATGTGCCCGCCCGTATTTTTCTGAATATTCATGAAAAATTATGGCAAATTAACTTTAAAAGGTCTATCTTTAATATATTTCGTGTTATTCAATCTTTTATTTTTTTAGTAGCGTTTGCCATATCTCCTACGTTATTGACTTGTTTTGAATTCTGTTTATTATTTCGTAAAGCTTATGAGTTATTTTATCGGTTTAACTAAATTTTTTTTTTTGTTTGTCGACTATGAAAAATAAACGGAGGTGAAGACATTTTTTTCTTCAAAAAAAAATCTGTTTTTATTAAAACAAACACAATTGTAAGTCCATAAAACCATAGCGAGATAATGAAAAAAAAAAAAAAATTAGATGGAGCCCCCTTTTTAAGTTAATTTGCGATAATTTGTCATGAATATTCAGAAAATACGGGCGGGCACATGCCCATGGGCGACATTATATATCATTATATGAGGTTGAAGAGTCTGCAGTAGTATCCTACATATTCTAAATTAACATAAGTTCTTTACTTAAGGTGAATCTATTTTTTTGAAGTATACCCTCGAAAAATCGCACCAAGGTTTCCCATAGATCTCACCAGCTTCTCATGTGACAACGTAGGCGAGCCCATTAAATTCACGCATTAATTTGGCTTTACTGTTGCACTCCTCTAATATTTCCGCCACAACATTTGCCACCATACCAAGCATTTCAGCTACTTTATTTTTGTGTGACATCTCACTCACATTTGGGCTAAATATGTTTTTGAGGAGTCTTTACTATATTTTCATAGCTTTCAATTTTACCTTTCGACTCCCGATAGGTCTATCTTTATAGAAACCTTCAATCAATGAATCAATAAACTTTGCAAATCGCCAGTACAAATGAAACGCGTTCACGAATTTTTAAATATTTCCTGGTATTTCTGCAGGAGCATTAGAAGTGGATCGGAAGCACCCAAATCTTCCTTGTCAATATTTAACTCGCTTCACCAACTCCATGTGCAAATGCTTTGCTCACAATCATGTTCTTTATCGTTTAAACAGCACCACCTCCCTACGCGTGGATCTATTTGAGTACTAGGTACTTCACGTCATCTACTCATATAATAATAATTTAAATACTCCTAGATTCTAATGGCCATTGCTGAGAAGTACTTGGCCAGGTTACTCATTTTACCCAATTATCTTTACGACTCCCACGAGATGCTATTTTTCTTTCACATTTCGATCAATACGGAAATGCTATTCAAACCTAACCAACCTTCAAAGGATCCACGACTTAAGACGACCATCTCTTTATTTGCTCCGTCTACGGAGAGCTTTATTGTTAGTTAATCCGACCAAGTTGATGAGTTGCGCACACAATTTTACACCAGCTTAGCCTCTTAAATTCTCGGCTTTTGGAGTTAATCCTGTCTTGTCTTTTCTGTTTCCTTCAAGTGCGGTAAAGTTGCTTAGTGACCCTTTTCAAAACACCAAAATAGCTTTACATTTAGCCTGCACAAGGATGGCTTCTGTTGAGTATTTTCATTCTGCTTCAGGTCTTGTTGAGCCTTTTGACGTCACCGCAGGGTAGATCGGGTAACAAGTGGACTTTATAATCCACCTTTGATCTTTGCACTAACACTAATGCGTTGCTGTTTATAATCATTATCTACTTTATATTATATTTTTGATCTACGCTTGCGTCACCAACACTTTGTATCCGTGTACTATTTCTCTTTTAATTATGCTACAATTTAGCTGTCGACATTCATCATGCAGCGTCATTATCATTAGTGACCTGTTTGTAATTACATACAAAAGGATATATTATTGTGTTATACAACGTTACTTTGCTCAAGACTTCCCTCGTTTAAACTTCAGTTTTATCTATTCCTTAATCCTCAAGATACGTCGCGATGATAAGCTCTATAACAATAAGGCTTTATCAACATGGATAGATAGATTTTGAGTAATGATTGTTGCATTAGATAAGGAACTTATATACCAGGAACGTAATATTTCAGCCTACATCTCAAGGGAAATACTTATTCGATCGGGATAAAACGTTGCCCATTTCCTTTTCCTTGACGTAAGCTATCCGTGCAGTTTCCCATTCATCGCTCCACCGAGACTGAGTTCAGTAATATCAATAGATTTTCACATTTCTTTAAATGTAACCTCGAATATATTCACTGAACGTTGGTAGTATATTATTTAAAATATTTAATATACTTCACCAACTTTCAGCGAATATTCGCTGAAAGTATAAAGTAGTATAACTTTCCGATATATTTATTGTGTCCCATGTTAACTTAGCACCACAGTACATTATGACATCAATTGCTTCCAGAATTATGTGTACTTACACCAAGAGACTATTTGTCTGGACTTATAGCGATACGCGTGTCGGGAAGGTGTGACAACCAATATTTAATTCTGTTCAGAGTGATGCATGTCAAATGATGTGTCGAACACTTGGCTCTGATCATGTCACACCCTTTGACGTCTTAGCTAATTAAAATAATTATAATACGTAACAAGAATTTGTAATGACTTTTATTTGTCACGCGGATAAGAATGGGTTTGATAGAAACCACAACACAAGTCATAGCCACAATTAGCCATTTCCATAATTTTAATTTTAATATACGCTAAATTGCATTGTTTATTAGCCTCTACGAAACTTTCTTGAAATCATTACCGAATGTTGTTAAATCGAATTAAATTAATTAAAACTAATCGAATCTAAAAGGTAATCGATGATTCAATAAAGAATCGAAATACAAAATCCGCACCTACCTACATCTTCAATCTTCACACTTATAGACTTGCAAAATGCAATGTTGCAAAGTAGTTCAGGCATTAAAAATTCATACATAGCGTGACTGTCCAAGACCAATACGAACAAACCATACGCAAGGCTAGTATATTTTCATGGATACATAACATTGACATGATCGATCGTGGTCGAAGGTTGTAATGCCAATCGGTATAATGCAGTGTACAGAAACAATTTTTGATTATATTGTCCAACACACGAGACACACGGCTCGAAAAAGGACAGTTTTCATTTTCTCACTTGAATCGGCCAGAATATTTATGTCTCTTCGTTTCGGACCGTTCAATGTCAAATAACAAATTAGGTGGAAGTAGCATTAAAATGAACAAATGTTGCCGACAAAGTATCATATTATTAATTCGCTTAAGCAATTGAAAAGCCGGTCAGTGTTCAGAAATAACGACTCCAGAGCGGCTCAACAGACAACCTTGTGCTGAATTACTTGCTCTAAAATCTGCAAGCGACACTCGTAGGAGCAAACAAATCTCTCGTGATCGAGAAGCTTCATCTCGACCGATTAATTAAATCGGTCACCTGCAACTATTGGCATTGTTTTTTTGGCCAGCACCCACTTCTCAATACGTCTGAAAGAACTTCAACCCTTCTTTATCTAATGCCTAGTGAGACTTAAACCCACAAATATCAAAAATACGTCATTTTAAATGAAACACTGCCAGAGCTATGAGGATCTACTCATTGCTCTGCCTTAATTGAGGCAAAAACTATGTATAGATCACCCAGGTCAAACAAATTGCTTTAATCTAACTAGCCGCACTTAGCGTAGGTAGCGCGTGTATTTCCTACGCAGTTAGAATTTGTCAAATTTACTAATTTCCGCATAACATTTATATTTAGATTATAGTTATGGGACTTCTGCACGATTTATGCGAGAGAGCATCCCATGACCCCCAATTATTTATACTGATCACCTGGACGGTGTCCAGAGGAATGCCGGAATGACACCTCGACGAGCGACTGTTAGACGCATGTAAATCATACGTTGTTCGTGTATCGTGGGATTATTCACCGCAAATATCGATATCTTCGTTAACGTTCGGATTACGCCCGGCGGCGGGGGTGCTTTGTAGTGGTGACCGCAGTCGCCTGCGCCGAGCCGCCCGCGCACGGCCGCCCGCCGAGGACGCACCGAAGCCGTGCTATGCCACACCGTCTAGGTCATTACACTTATTCGCGTGTACACCTTATCGCGTTCTTATTATCGCATTAAACCTATTTCATTCGAGTATCGATCCGATTCCGGCGTCCGTTCATAAAGAGTCTTGAATTTTTCGTGCGGCCAACGTGAACGGTCGCGCGTGTATCGCTCGTCTGTCGGATGACATCAGTTAAGCCACCACGTCCGTTGGAAACAATACGCGCTCAGTGTCCACGCCGTGGCCGTGTCGGACGCACGAGGACCTTCATGGAGGACGGACGGTGCGCGACGTGCGAGGCCTTAGGCCGCCGGAGTCTCTCTACGAAGCTGCTGCAAGTGGCAACCGCGCAGGCGCATATGAAAACATGCTCGCATACTGCCTCACCTGAACAGGTGCATGACTCCGAGCTTGCATCCCGGGCTCTCGCAGCCAAACGCCGGAAATCCATTGCTGGCTTCAAGCTTAATTTGACGGTAGACACACAACCGAAGTCGACGTCCACCGAAACTGAACAACCCCGATCGCCTTTCGCTCGTAGGAACACGTGGTGCTCGTAAGTAATCAATTTGTATTCACATCTAATTGATTTTAACTAGCATTTCATTTAAATATTCGATTTCAAGATACCACAGCAAACATCGCACATAAAACTTATATAATGTCTGTTCTTCCTTTTTACAAAACAATTTGTAGTTGTCTGTTATATCGGCTACATATCTTATCGCACTTGTCGTTATTGTTATGGATTACGTGATTGTTTCTATGATTTGCTTGCACATATGTCTTCCGCTGTCTAATCTTTATGACACTATCATATAATATCATCTTCAAGCTATCCCTCAATATTGATGTTTTATCCTCGTGTTACCTTGAATTAAATTGGTGCTCCTACAAATTGTATTTGGAGTTTTTTCGGACAATGGGCAAAGGTTTCCCACACTTGCCTCAGTCACTACAAACTATAATCGATACAACCTTGGGCCTACCAACACATAGATACAATCCCTCGTAATCAAATTGTACTTAATGCAATTAATATTTCTAAATATAAAAAAAATCTACAAATAGCAATCTTGTGTGATTTCATAATGAATAACGAATACTTATTTTGATTATGTTGTAATAATCTACTTCGATACACGTTCTATCTGCAGAGAATTCAATTTAAATGAGTAATGGCATACTTTGAGCGCTATGATATCTGATGTAAGCTGTTTGGACTTAATATCTAAAATAATCAGCAATTATTGCACTTTGTTCGTTAGACTTTCAGATTTCTCAGAGGCAGTCATGTGAATCTGGGATATGTTCTGGTTCAATCTAGAATGACGTTCTGTCTTTTAATTTGGAACTACCGGAAATTTCAATTCATGCGGCTCTGTATCCTGTTAAGGCAATAAAGAGCGAAATCAGGAACTTGTCACTTAAGAGCATTTCTTTCTACATTGTCATAACTAAGAAAGCTTTCATATACTATTCGATTCGGTTTGATATGACACTATAACCCGACATATACTTCGAATACAAAATGTACATCTACGCAATAGATTTATTTTTTACTCCTCTTAATTCCGAATAGTATTTATCTTTGATGACAGTACAGTATTTAAGAAAAAAAACCTTAGTATAAAGTAGTTACAAACTCTTTTTATATGACGCCAACGATGATGTAAACATCTTCAGAACTTCACAAAAAAGCGGATAAAAACAGCTTACACGGTATTTCTTGTCTTTGTCTCATACTTCACAGCTAGATCTGGCAATACAACAATGATAACGCATTTATAATGGCATTAAGTTTTTTTTTTTAAGTACGTAGAGTTTTTGCCCACAAAGGATACAGTTGATGCCGTCATATTCCACAGATGAGAAGACAAAGGTTAGAAGGTACTTGAAGATGACTAGCATATAGCGTAATTAATAAATCGAAACACGATTACAGATGTCCATCACAAGTGTTTGATTTTAAAATGTTGAAGCAGATTGATATATTATGCAAATATGCATTATGCATCTATGCTTATGATTGTCCTTTTGCAAGTTATCACTTAGTACATCATGATTGAAATACAATTTATCAAGTTTATCATTTACATCGTTCATAATTGCGATAACGTAATTCTTTATAATACTTATGATACCTATATGTATTCTTTCATCACTATCTATGTTATTTGATCTTTGATTTTGATTGATTGCCAACATCTTCACTTGAAGAGAATCCGGCAGTTTTTCTTTATTGTGCTATGCTTAATATAGAGACTAGGGAGCAGTTTTTCTTAGTAAGTTTCGAGGAGCAACAGAAAACTTCTATCAAAAAGTAACAATGAGTCTCCATTGGTATCTATGTAATATTGAACATGGAAATTGAGGACGATAGAGTAGAGCTAGAGGCTGTTAAAGTCTTGCATACAAAAATAAACATAGTCAGCCTCGGTATCAAAGACTTTGGTTAGAACCAAAAAAAGGATTTGGTTTATCTTTGCCAGTATCCGGGCTCACTCGGTAAAGTGCTGTTTGAAGAGTTGTTCCAAATATCAAATGTTTGCTGATAGCCTGAAAATTCTCTATACCATAGTTCAGAATATTACAGACAAATTGTTTAAATATGTATTCACGCTTTAAGTTATTGTTCTTTACAATGCTTCACATTTAACTCTTCAATTAAGTTTTATGATGCAGACACAACCGGTCATAAACGATATTATTTACAATACTGATGCATAGAAAGATAAGCCATGTGGTTGCAATATGGGATGGGCCAACAATAAATATTATAACGGTGGTAATGTTCCACAGAGTATTATTTTTAATTAAGATACAATTAACACAGAAGCCAAGGTTAATGAATATCATGCACAGGCACGTGTCAAATGTCATTATCATTCATAATAAGTTCCTCCCGTTGTGTTAATAACAATGATATCACATATCTAGCAACAGCATATGATAGGTATAATAGTGCAGGTACTGCATACAAAAATAATTTAATATTCCAACCATCGAATGAATTACAACAGTTACGAAAATAATCTAACACATGATTGTTTCATAATTTATGAATTTCGCAACGTGAATCATATATGTTAAATAAATCTTGCAAAATTTTAGACCGGTAGATTTATTTATGTTGAGAAGTTGAATTTATTGTTAGGTTATAACAACAATCCACCTTGAAGTCTCGCCAAGCCACTTGTCGTTCTTACAGGTTGTTATGGTTCTCGGTTCATGCAAATTAGTATATTGCGGATTGGAAACTTGTCGGTATCCCATTGTGATGCATCAAATTTATTGCCCAGCCCTTATAATGGGAATCATTCCAGAGATTCCTTGTTAGTTTTTGGTTACCTAATTTTATATCTCGGTTTCTGAAATCTACATTTTTATCAATTGATTTATTTTATTTACTTTAACCATTTCATTCATCGTCGTCTGGTTTTCCATACTTTAGAATTTTATTTTAATTGTTATTATTTTCTAGTATTTTTACAATATATTTGTATATTGCGCGAAACTTGAACTCTAGAAAACAAAACACGGAAGCGCCAGTAGTAATGACTGTGTCAATTGTTTGATGACACTCGTCTAGCCGTCTCAGTTATAATGCCTTGTTGAGACAGCCTTGTTTTCTGACTAGCTCATGCGTTCATTCCAACTGCAATTTTTGTCCAAGCCTGCCTGTCTTTCATGACTCTTTTTTTTGTTTGGAAAGAGTCTATGCTTTATTTATATCAATATAAATAAAACGAACTCAATTCTAGCTACGATTTATAATTAAAATAGAACGACTTAAGTGTTTATTCTCTTTGTTGTAAGTATTTATAATTAATACAACAGCAAAAAGCACTGTTGACCAATTCTGGTTAGCCTTGAACCTACGCGGTAGATTAATTTGAATGCGCTTCAGCATTAAATGCGAGGTGCGGCGACTGTTAGATTTATTCTCGTTTTTGAGGTACAACGGGTGTGTCGCAAAAGCGTTGCCTTGGTGTTTCGAGGCGCCATCGTAGCCCGTAGTAGGTAGAGTCGTGCGCGCGCCACTTGCTCCGATCCCCTCCCCCACCGCCCCGCCTAGCTGCGACCGGCCCGGTCCCAGTTTGCCGCAACGCGTCGATCCGGTTGCCCGCGCGCCGTAACAAACATTTTTTTTTTCACCATTGCTACCTCAGCACGCACAACGTTTTCCAACGCACAAAACAACAAAAACGGCTCCGTTGAACCCGACGACGGGGACTCGACGGTCCCGCGCAGTAAAATCGATAGGCGAAGTGGAAACCATGCAAACAAAACTTATAAGTGGAAGCTACACGTCCATCATGAACAAGCAAGATCTGCTCAGAGAGGTCGTCGTGAAGTACATAGACTACTTCTACCCCGTGTGAGTACCGTTAAATTTATAATTTTGTCTGCTACGTCTTGATAACCTGACGCATTGCGGGCCCGTCGCTGGCTATTGGTCGGTCGAGTGACGGTGGTGTGAAGGTTCTCACACTGCACAGCTAATTACCGAGCCAGTAAGTCGGTGAAGGTTCCACAGCAACGTGGCTGCAGACAGACAAACCGTTGCGCCTGACGTTAGCGCCGCCTACTGAATATAGGTGTCCCTATCGCTTTACTACTGTATCGATCCGTTGCACTAAACACCTTATTCTTCTTAAGGTTTAGGCCCGCTTTATTGCAATTTTTAACCTTGCGTCTTTTTGAATTTTGTCCGTTGAACCTGCCACTGCACCGCTGACACTCACTCGTCAGACGTTGAACCTTCGTGTTCAAACTCATTCACATTATATTTTTAGTTGCCACCAGGATCTTCCGATGACTAAAATATTTTCACGGCCATAGCCAGCCACGCGTTAACTGCATTATTTCGTTTATTTCTACACATTCGTATTAGAACTAGGAAAAAATATTTTTTTATGAACTGGAAGTATTACGCTTTAATAATTTGATTCTAGATTGAATTAATTATTGCTAGGTCAGGGCGCTAATACCGTTCATAATTAAGTCATTCATAACAGCAGCTGTGTTTTATGAAATCCTGAGGAAAGCACCGTTGCGTGACCGTTTCGCGTGACAAACACTGACTACCAGCACATTATGCCCCTAGTGTCCCACTAATGCCCTTTATGTCCAATTGGTTTTAGTGTTCACCTCCTACCGGCCATTGTTCTTTACGAGCGACACGTGAACTTAACTTCAGCTGTATTATTTCACGTGCTTCAAGTGTATGGCTAGGTCTCGAAATCTCTGTATTTCGCAAAACGTTTACACTTCACTTCCTCCACAATCAGCTACAATCATAAATTCTATCGTCTACTAACAATTCGCTCAATTGAATTCGTACAACCACTCATATCTTTGCACTAATTGAAAGGAACTGTGATTGTGTTATGAAACACGGCTGCAAGATGTAACGCCTAAGCCGCTGGCGCCAGCCATGGCGACACGACACCCAACGATTTCCCTTCAATGACCTTGCGCGTGCGCACTCGCCTCGCTACACGATAACAATACACGACCACACTGCACACCGATAATACTGATAATCCTCTATTAGTACGAATATTTTGTACAGTTTTAAATCCCTGTGCAAATTGACCACGCTTTTGAATAATGATGATCACTTTATATACGCAAATGTTAGCCAAGCAATTCGAATCAATGGAGTTGATTCAAATTGTCAACAGTTTAAACTAATTGAATGCTATCTGATGAATGCCGGTAGTGGACTAATAATGTGCGCTTTAAGTGTTCATGACTAACACATTAAAGTTTCATGCGACTCGCATAATTTCTTCAGTGACCTTTGTTTTCTAGTTGGTATTGTTGTACAACGACAGCGCAATTGTTTTATGCATCATGATTCATCGCACTATATACCAATTTTGATACTGTTATCGTTGTGTTCTTTGACGTCTGCTAATTTACTTTTGTGAATACGTGATATCAGACATGTGCTCCTGATGATTCTAGAGGTGTCATTGTATTGTTCTTGCAACTTCGAGAAATCCAATATATTGTCCCGGCATGCTAATCTGGATCATATCCAGGTATCACTGTATTGAAAATAGCTATGAATAATTTAACATGTGCATATTTTCTACAACGGGAATCGACAACTGATGTAAATTCATTTAAACAAATTCTTACTCAATCTTTGTGGTTCGCCTTCGCTGAATCGTATATACGAATCTTGTGTTTCTTAACAAAACATTTCCATCAAACCAGTTTGGTGGTTATTCACTAAACTTGAAGCAGCGACGGACAAGGCAGATGTTATTTTCGTCGTGATCATAACAGAAATAAAAAAAATAAAGCATTTTGTGTTTACTCATTATAACGAAAATCTTAAAGGCACATTTGTTCTTGGATGAAAGTCTTGAAAACCTCTTGAGTCTTTGTTCAAGAGATCTGTTTGAAGTGCAGCATAGTTGAGTGTGATCTACGCAAACACGCACGTGCGTGGTGACAAAACGTTTATCTCTTTGTTTGCTTCTCCTATTTACTTAACATCTTTTTAAAACCATTTTCATTTATGTTCTGTTTCAAAACTTGTGTTAGTACAGTGTATCCAGTTTCTCCATTAGCGATAAGAGTGCGATAATGATTAAATAAGCACATTTTAGGTGTTATTCTAGTTTCGAAATTCAATTTTTTCGTTATGACACTGTTGCAACTTGTTTCGAATGTTGCCAGGTTGCTGGCGTTGACTGACACAAATATGAAACCCACCACTGGAGTTATATTTGGCAACTTTTTTGTCCTTTTATTTAACGTGAAAGTCAGTCATCTCGCAATTCAATTTAACAACTAAAACAACAACAAACAACTACATTTTTTCGTGGGACCGGATGAATTTTTAACACTAGAGTAAAAAAAATGAGCCGGTCTCTGTTTAATTTAATAATTATCATAGTTTAACCGTGGTCTTGACAGAGAAATGTCGTCACCTTCGCAAAATACTTTCTCCGCTTCTTGGGTTTCGTCGTCTTATGTTTCAACTTTTTCATGCACCTCTACGCCGGTGGTTTGCAATTTTGTCAACTCCCAAACTTGCGTAATCACTCACGGAATACTAAAACTTGTTTTTGTAGAGTTCCGCCCGGAGAAAGCAAGTTTTTATTGTGTGTCAACTCAACACCCGACTATTAGATTTAAGACTTTCAAAGATTATCTTGTATTCGGTTGGTATTTACATAATTACCTCTTTACACCGCACAGACGGTTGGCTCGGCAGACGTTAATGTTCCGGCGGTCCATTGTTGCGGTGGTGGTCATGTGGTCCACGGCCGTTGTTTTATATCGGAGAGCTCGGTGGCGAACCGGTCGAAATCGATCCGCGACGCGGTCCTCAACGGTCGAATGGCTTCAACTTTAGCGTTGTGTTGTTCACCTCGTTGACGCGACACGGAATCCGTCGGAGAAAGTCAAGTACGCAGCCGTACGTCGTGCTACATACTAGCTACTGGACGATTACACCAGCGAGATTGGATCATAATGGGTAAGTCCGGCAATCGTAGCCAGTAATGGTATCTCTCCAGTTGCTAAGTAGAGTGTGTCGTCATTCTCGCGCTGCACGTGGCTAGCTACCGCGTGCTGTGCTCGTGACACGTTGCTGCATTGGTGCACCATTGTTTAGCTGCACTCACTACAATTACTACTAATGACTGCACCGCCATGACAAAATTATGTACAAAATGCAATTTTGCATTTACAGTTACCTACTAGAGAGAGGTTTTAGACCTCGACGATGGTTCGCTGACTTGTAACGTTACATCGCTTTAAATTAACTTCTTTTTCTCGAATCTTGCTCGGCGGCCGGCTGTCTGAACGGATCAATAGAGGTTTCTGGGTCAAGTGTCCACATCTGGCGAGTGAAGACGTGTTTCTTAATTTTTTACCACAATTTATACGTACTAGCTAGGCGAATTGTTTATAACACCTCTAAGCTCCTACCACAAGTACACATAAGTTTGTAACCACAACCGAGAAAATAGGCTAGAGGCCACACCAGAATTTAGTCCTCCATTGTTCCCTATTGTTGTTACAAATACCGATCAGTTCATCAGGCGGGTCAACGGTTTTGCAATATTTATCCACAGCGCTCAGCGTTAGCGTAATCATCCGCAGTGTAACCGACGGAAGCTTTTCTCAAAATTACCGGCCCCTGCTTATTTATTACAGCAATATAATTACATATCGAATGTGCATTATATTCGAATGCGATCGAGCGCCCTTGCGCCACCTTTCCATTGCACCAATGCTTGCTAAGCTAGCGTCCGCGGTAATTGTACTGTGACGTACGCACAATTTTTGTTTTTGTTGTGGCGTTTTTAAACGTGAAAGCGTTTCGATAATACGATGAATGATCACATTCCAACGCACCGCTAATATAATCAAGTTTTCGTTTATGTAAACGATCAATCGCCGTGCTAATTTCGTTTATATATAGAGACAAAGGCATCGTGTGTAGAGCGAATCGATACTTTTGCGGAAACTAGCAATTATATGGGAAATGTAAACGTACGCGCAAATTCTTGTATTTGCCAGGACGGTGCGCATCCGTGCGTAAATGAATTATGCATACGTGATTATGGCATTGGGTTTCCGCATCCCGAAAACTTGAACGGAACCTTGCTCATCATATATCTGTTGGATCTATAGGCAATTACACGCATTAGGAATCATTTGTGTGTAATTTTAATTATTCTAAATACATTACTGTTGAAGTTGCCAGTGCAAATCACAACATAAATAACACAGAAGGTAATTTATTATGATTACCACGTGCGGTCAGAAGTGCCTAGCTACCTAACAAAGTATTTAGTTATTTATTATAAACAATTCAATCGTACGATATGACTCACGCATAAATTGTTTATGTGACAAAATAACTCTCGTTTGTCGTTTTATTTGTGTAGCATAGAAACATTGTCTTATTGTATTTTCTCTTTTTTGTTACAGCGCATCGGGCACAAGCGCGGTGGCCATCGACAACAAGATCGAGCAAGCTATGGTGAGTACTCCTTTAATCCTATTAGAACATACTGGATAGGCTCTATAGACAGTCGACACTGAATAATCTTTGAAGCCATACGCGCAAAAATACTTAATAAGTTCAATAACCACCAACAACGCGTAGGTTTTGTGCTATCGTGTATTTATCGGTTATTTCCTTCTATAAACTTTACGACTTGCATAAGGAAATAATTTTTCATTTGATTACCCTATTACCGTGGATATATAACGTAGAAATTATAAAATCAAATCAGTCAATCTTGGCGATTATTTATTGGGTCGTTTCATCCACACTTACAGTTTACAGACTCCGGATCTACATAATATAAGAATAAAAGGAAAAGGATTAGAAAACCCATTGTGACTAGTACTGGTGCGTGGATTTCCGTAAACAAAAACTGATTGAATGATTACAAAAGAATGATGTGTCGCGCTCATTTCTCGTTCACGACTAGTAATCCTACAATACTTGACTACAAAATAAACGTAATACCTTACTGAACAACGTAACTCGTCATTACTAACGTGGTATTGACGGTTTTTTAGGACACCTATGTTGATACTGGGATTAAAAAGAATTTTGAAACCAAAAAAAGTCGAATTCATTCGATCAATCGTATATTACTTAAACGATGAACTTGAGTTGATAATTTCGAATCAGTTCAGAAGATAGTGAATTCATTAATGATTATGATCTCTACTAACAAATAAAATCGAAAGTGATTTGTAATGTCAAAATACCAGCCTTTTACTAAATCCATATATACAATATTTACCTGTCTGTTTGTTCCGGCATATCTCCGAAATGGCTGGATTTTGACGAGACTCGCTGGCAGATAGCTGATGTTATAAGGAGTAACTAAGGCTACTTTTATTTTAGTAAAAGATTTAGGGTCCACGCGGGCAGCAGCTAGTATCAAATATGACTGGTGTGGGTCACCTGGGCTCAAAACCGCAAATCAGGATGATTTCCAAATTCTATATGAACAAATAGAAAACTTCCTAATCAACTCTCAAGAATTGTTTTGAACTGGGCCTAGGTAAGGAAAACACAGTTCCTACGTTCATTCAACAAGCAATATGTCAACAAATACCTTTAAAGTAACGTGATTTAAACCAATACTTGCACACATCGTCCATAGCGTTCACGTGACTAGATTAAATAAATCTACCTTTATTCTTACCGCTATCAGCATAATTGACTTTAATAGAGGAAATGGCGTATAGTAAAGTGTCATGCACTCGATTCGATGAAGGAGTTCGCATTCATTAGAAATGTCGTAACTTATGTAAGTACTAGATTCATTTTTAATGAGTTAGCGATCGAATTCTTCGTTGTACTGCTTTAAACTTTTTTAATCCTGCTAGGATTAAGCACATCGTACTTTTCTAAAGTAAGCATTATTTCTGATATTGTTCTGAGAGCCAGTCTCTTCACCTGCTCCTGTAATTTTTTGGTTAATCTCTTTCTAAAGGAAGGACATGAACGATCTCTGTGAATTTTTAATCTTGTTTCGGATTATTCTTAAAGTTTTGTCTTCGTCTAATCTTGACTTAAGGAAAGAGCTTATCAACTGTTTGCTACCAGGGATAGTTATTTTAAGAACAAACTGGTTAGAAGGGCTCCCCCCCTCCCCCTCAGACTAATCTAGCAATCCTACACTATTGGTGGACCCTCAATGCTAATAAAGCATCGCTCAAAATTGCAATGTTTTGCTATCCCGGCCATAAATGCTGCAGGCTATCGATTTAATTAGTTAATCCGAAAAATCCAACATCTACACACACATATCAAACAATTAAATCTTTATGTTCCGTCCCATTATCGTTCCTTTCTGAGTATTTAATCTGTCTGTCGCGAAGATTCCATCGACTAACGATCATTACTTTTTATTAGACGTCGCGTTGCAATCCCAAGGCATCCAGAGTGTGGCGTGTCAGTTGGCCGCGGTGGTTCCGCATGTTTTCAATCCTAGTAATTCGTGGAACATTTTATAACCGGCTTTGTGGACGCCGCGTCCCTTTTGAACTGTAAATCGCCGCATTCAGATAAACACCACGCGCGAACGGCCACGCCGCGAGTGCGCGATAGTTTTCGTATGTTTTATCTGTACCAAACAAAAATAACAGCATTACCACTGATATCGTCCGTCACCCAATAACTTGCAAGTCAATGAACTCCGATTCTAATTCTTCAATATTATGTTGACGAGTTTATAGGTGATTAATGCGAACTGCAAATACATATATGTGTCTTTCATATGTGATTATGCCAATCAAATATTTGAGGTAATAAATAATAAGGTCTCCTTGAACGAAAACATCCGAGAAATATCGGTCAATCGTAGCATCGACTGATATCACGCCGGATTCTACGTAATACCGATAAACGTACTCGCGTACATCACTGAGGAAATTTCGACATTATCATCATTTTTCGCGTTACACGCTGAATCGCGGCCATTACGATTCCGTTTCACGCAGCGGTTGCGTAAAGATGCAATCTCCTGAGAGTTTATCCGTGTTTATAATAGCAATGGTTGAACTGCATAACACCGTTATTAGATCGGAGTCACCATTTGAATCTCTAATGACTTCCCTTTTTTAATGGCCAGGAAACGCGTCCCGTTCTGCCCCGCAGCATATAATACCATGAGACCACATTTTACATCGATTTATAAATTGTATTTTGTATACGATCGTCGCGTTTCAGAACTGATTGGCAAAGACAATCTACATATATAACGAAATTCATACTCAGAACGTTCATAAATGTCAACGTGTTCCATTTGCACATGATTAGATTCTCAAGATATAAGTATTTGTTTCGTTGTAGTTTTTGTCGAGAAACAATGCAACCTTTGTTTTCTACCTTTCAAATATTACGTCCTACATAGAAGCCACTTACATAATTGTCAAATGACTCGTCATTTGTTTATCTCTGTCTCGTTAATAACATCGATTTTATTATTCGTCTGTTCTATTTCTCGTTTTACTTTTGCACTAGTTACTTCCCTTACTTTTTATATTGTAATCTGGGTGGGCGCAACATTTGCAACGATTTCACTTCTTCCATCAAGTACATCTGCTATCGCAATTGAGATTCATCGTCGTGCACTATTGGACGCGTCTCACATCGTCTATAATTAGCCGACGCAGATGGCCTCAAGCGATTGACCCCAATCCAGCCCTAATGCTCACTACCATCGCATCATAGTATTTTTATCACTCCCCACAACACGCTCGTGCAGTTCTCCTAGCTCCATATATGTCGTTATCTTGTGTTAATCTATTGTTAACTAATTGCATCTACACTGATCACTTCGTGGACCACACTTGTTTATTTGATTGTTAATTACTAATTCTGCTCAATACCGCGCGCCTAATTTTAGCACGATCGATCCATTTTATCGTTTTGTTTTTCATTAATTTCAACATATGTTCACGTCACACCTGTTAGATTATCAAAAGATTAAAAGTGTAGCATTTGTTGTAAATACGTAATATATTTTTTTTGTTTATCAATGTTGTTGAGTAGCTTTCCGTACAAAAACATTTCACAATATACCACCGGACTCGACGATTAACACACGTACCTATTTCCTGTAGCAATGAATTTGATAATCTAGTTTTTACATAATTGTACTGATTGCTGTATACTAGTCGTAAAAGCTAAAGAACAGAGCGACAGTAATTGAAATTGCAACTTGGCAAACAATTTATTTTGCATTAATTTTAATGTACACAGTAGTATATTAACATCTCAAGCATCATGCAAACGTAGCGCGACCAGTATTTAAACCGGTCCACCTTGAAGAACGCCATCTTACAAGGCGCACGATGAATGTACCTGCAGCCCGTATATATTTCGGATTCAGTTGTACACGGGTTCTCACCGGTTTTCGTAATATTTACGCCTAACGTTACGTCATCCGGGTAGATACGAGTATGTTTATACGTACCGTCATATTGATATGTAGCAGCCATAGCTTACACCACTGACCCGGTTTCACGCATCTGTTCAAACATAAATTTCTTTGATTCTGGTCAACTGTTTACATTCATTCTACTCTTTAAAGTTTCTCCGTGATGATTGAAGCCACGAGCTCCGTGTGCTGTATATACCACCGTAGCGCCCCGTTAGTTTTTGTCGTGTTTCCAAGATGTCATTAGCAAGTATTATGAAGACGGTGTTTATTTGTTTGGAGGTGCGGAGGTGTGTGTGGAAATTTTTATTTGCTCCAAGCACCATCGTATGCTAATTCCCTCGTTGTATACGTGATTTGCATGAGCTAAACGTGACCCGACGGGACTCGGCCGGCCGAGAATAGACACGGAAGGAAAGCCGGCACTGGCGCGGAGCTGGAGTGGAGACACGTGCTCTCTTGATTATGCGACCAATTCGTGTACGCCCACCAACTGGATAAAGACCCGGAGACGTCAGGAGGTCACACGATTCGGTCGCGTGCCGCCAATAACGTGAACAAGCATCGAGTAATTTGCAACTAAGAGCGGCTCCGAGAGAGCACGCGCCAGATCGGAATCGCATCACGAACCCAGGAAACGCTAGAAAAGTTTTGTTAGAAAACAAACCTCCCTGTAATGAAGCCGTTGTCACGTCTGTAATGGTGTGATCTGTCTGCGATCCTGTGTGTGGACGCCAGTCACATGATTTTGAAGATCTCCATTCCCATGCTTTAAAGTGCTTTCAATGAACGCATCATGTTCATCAAAAATCTTTTTGTTTACATAGCAATCGAATGCAACCTTGTCGGTTCTATGAATTGTAGTTCATTTACGTTTTATTTTATATCTCAACTTGAATTTTCGAAACAGCTCAAACAATATCCAATAAAAATGAATTACTTTCCTTGAGAAAACCGTTCAAAAGATACCAATCGCGCGGTCACTGTTTCGTGAAACGTAATACTAACGTTATCCTTGCCAGTACATCTGCATTGTACTTATCTGTTATTTATTTTTCGATATTAATCATATTTCAATGCTTAAATATTATCTAACTAAGCATTGGAAAAATATAATATCTTTGGAAATCTACCAGAGTTAAAGTAAATCTATAGATTACCACAATCGTACACACATGTTAGTAGATAAACGCTAAACATATTGCAAACACTAGGTAGGTACGGTAAACATGTTTTCGCTGAAAATATCCACAATTTTTTTACTGACATCTGCTGTTTGCAAGCTTGCGTGTTGATTTCATAGAATCTTTGTATCTGAAAGTAAACAGTTATATTCATTTTCGATGTATATATTTTTTTCATTTGCTAAAGTTTTTTTATTCACTGATAAGATTAGAGAATATTATTTAAAATACGTTTTCAGAAATCTTTAACCACAATATTGTTTACATTTATCCCTTATATTTTCCGGTTCAATGTCATCCATCTGTGTTGCTACCTTTATAAATAATAACGATGCTGTTTATTTTTCTTTGATACACGATGGGATGAGTATTGCAATGACATCACCTCGTAGGGTCAAACGACCAGTCTTGATTACGGAGTGTTTGACCGCTACAGAAAATTTTTCACTTGTTTGTTTTAACTTATCTCTGTGATAGCGTACAGCTACGTCAATACATGTTTACATTCATTAATTTATTGGATTATTTTATAGAGTTTAATAATTCCATAAGGAAATTGATAAGACCGTCTGGCATGTTCAAATGTACAAGGCAGGTCAAGGATTGGCGCGGTACTAGTTATTGTATAGATCCGACTTTAGACCTTATAATTTATCGAAAGATTTATTACTTGAAGAAGAAAGACGGCAATAACTAATAATATGAGAGTGAAACACTAATACGTTTATCATTTGCAACTAAAGAAAGTAAGAAAGTAATAAGTGAATATAATTAACGCAGAATTGGAAATTGCACGCAAAAAGAAAAGCTGCTATCAACCACTAAACAAAAACAACAGGCAAAACAAATGTCGGTACTAAACATTACATATCCATAAAATATATTTCAATTGTGTCACGAATATTAATAGACCATTGTTTTAAACTGTACAAATACATCCTAACATAAGGTTCCACATTATGAAAACAATATACTATCTCAAGAATATGTATTTTAACATATGTTTATGACATAACTTTACTGAATTAATGCGCAGTTTTTTTTTTGGCAAATTCGGATTCCACGTCGATTTGTAGCGCTATCACTATATTTAGTCTAAAACCACCGACACTATTGTTTAATATAGGTATTGTTTCATGCAGTATTTATAATAACATTGTCATTGTTAGAATTAAGAAATTTAATTATTTGTTTAATAACAGTAACATTAAATCATACTTATTTGCAAAACCGCGTGATGTATTACTTAGGTGGAGGAAATATTTAGATTATTCCTTTGGCCATTTGTACTTTGAATATGGTAAAAACCGAAAGAGTGAAGTGAACCATGTGTGGAGAATCATGCCTGCGTGACCACTATTACGAATGTTCTTTGAAAGATCGATAACCCGTTTTACAAGCTGATGCATATTGATGAATTAGTCAGTCCCCACAATTTAGCATTTATGGAAATTTAATATTCCAGTCCAGAAATTGTCATTTGATACCCACTAGAAAATCTCTGCAGCATTCTGATGGCGTCGGCGTCGTAAAGTTACCTTATAATATTAAATTATATATAAATGCTATCTCT
Source organism: Agrochola lota (assembly GCA_947364205.1). Classification (NCBI taxonomy): domain Eukaryota; kingdom Metazoa; phylum Arthropoda; class Insecta; order Lepidoptera; family Noctuidae; genus Agrochola; species Agrochola lota. The sequence goes on from OX376219.1 coordinate 20,007,143, forward strand.
GTTTACTCTGCTAACATTAACATTTACACGTTATGTCACAGAATGTCAACTAAACATACTGTGATTGATATTCAAGAATTAGGTGTAATTAACATATATATCGTTAGCAACGTTAGCAACGTTAGTACTCAAGTCAACAATAAGACAATTGACAACAGAAAAGATAATTTCTACACCTAAAATATCGTCCTCCTGCCGCAACGGTGTAACACAAGGTTGGTATCTGCTTTAACAGTGCGAAAAGTTAAACTGTACTACATATCGCTAATAGATTTTCGATATATCTGCGCCACGTCCATCACATATTTAGTAAACATAAACTTCGCGGTGCACCCACTCAAACGCTTCACTAAAATCCAAATACAGTTCATATACCATATTTGTACAATATGTATTGTAAACACAGCCGTATCTACTGCTACGATCATTACTATGGAGACTTAGTTTATCTGTTGTTTTGGTGCTTGTTGGCACACATGTGTACAAACAGAATGTTTTATAATAGAGATGATGTCACTAATACAATTAAATTAAAACTCGCCGACTGCTCAAACTGTTTACGAGCAGTGTTCAACTTCAAACCTGTTTTCTAACCTTTGTGTTCTTTGTTTTGATAATCCGCTGTTGATGATTGATAAAAAACATTAGGTTTTCGTAAGTGCAGCTAATAGTTGGATGGATATCATTCTATTTCAACAATATCTTTGTTATTGATACTGATAAGTCTTATCTTGGATTACTGTATTTTTAACTTATAATAATACAAATAAGTACCTACGTCTTAACACAAAATTAAATCTTTTGATGATGTGAATAAATTGTATCCGAGATAGATTAAATGAATGGTCCCAGGTATCTACTACATGTCGTCATATTTGCCGGTGCGGCCGGCTACTTATAATTAAAAACAGTGCGACAGGTTTTAACGTATGCCCTTGGACTGGTTATATCATCGGACGCTGTATTTGGTGAGCGGCTGCGCAAAAAGTTCAGTGCACTCTCCGTCGCTTCATGAACTTTCTTTCAAATCTTACGTCTTATCATATATTTTTCTTTAAATTTGTACAGTTTGTCCTATTTACATGTTTTTCACGTTCTCTTTCTTTATCTTATTCACCTACTGACATGAAAATGTAGGTAAACAATGATAAGTGCTGTTTTACATCGCAAATAAGGTGCTAACGATGGCTAACTGCGTATAATTACTGTTTTCCATTTGTATTAATTTGCACGCGAAATTTTCTAGTTTCTCTTGAGCTTGGTCTCAATTAAACTCCAATATATTGTTGTGATGAGTGAGTACATTGGCGCCTCATCAATCTGTTAGTGACGCGAACCTCAATTTTGTCTAACGAGATCCGGCGCAGACCGGTGTAATTTCAGCACAGTTTCTTCTAATTGAAGGTCGTGACTCCCACGTAAGAGCTACCACACTGAAGATTTCATCAAGCCTTCTATTTATATCCTGTTCTAATTATATCATTACTGAAATCCACTCACACCACACCACATTTAGCCACTCATCAAGCCTAAGTGCATATCTTGACTCACCAATCTTCAGGATGACTCGAAGTTTACTCTTAAAATTGTTTTCGTCCCTCTTTCGCGTAGCCGCTGCGTAGTTGTTGTACGCATACATGAAATGTCTCTTTAAGAAAAATGAGAATTCTTTAGCATACAATTCATAAGATCATCTGTGCAGCTTATCTTTAGCTTTTTACATTCTCGTCGATTTATTCATGGCATGTAAAACATTGTATTGCAATAATGTTGGCAATAGATCAGAATTGCAACTTGCTTTAATATGTATTAAAATGCTTGTTGCCGACCTATTTCATTCGTTATCCGCATTCTTTGGGCCCATGTTATATTACAAATTATTACCATAAAAATCTCAGTCCATTGCTGTGATAAATTCCATAAGAACCATAATCTGTCTCTTTTCTAATCATGAAGCTGTTGTCTATAACGTCTCTATTAAAATATTCAAGCATTGGAATTTGTGCTTCTTTGTTTTTGTTTCTATTATGTAACCTTGTATTAGAGCGCCACTTGTGTAATTAGTAACATTCCGACACAGTTTAATGTTTTTATTTTTGTCGTCCGCTGCGAAGGCTCTTTATTAAGGGCGAAAATTGTCCAATGAAGCTTAATTAGTCCGAGTAAACAGTAATTCACAAGTGTCGTAAACATCTACTACTCACATGTTAATCTTTATTTAGCAACATTTTATATGGTGTTCATGCTTAAATTCAAAGTTTATATTTGCTCTGGATTTTTCTTTTTTACTTAGATATATTTCGAGTTTAGCTATTTCATTATCGGCGTAGTACTTGTTTGATGTTTTTCTATCAACACTAATGTTGTAAGTGCATGGTAGAGGCTGTCGTAGAAGACTTTTTATTTGCTCCAATTTATAATGAAGTGTGCGTCAATTACTTCGTAAGTTTGTACTTACATCCGCATGCTTTGACCGTAATTTGTTCTCGTGAATAAGTTTCTTAATTGCACATAATCGATTTTGGTGATTTCTCTTTAATTGTTAGATGGACAATTCTTAAAATTAGTTTTCTCTATGTCCAGATCTCAAGTTAGCCCATATCTTGTTTTTGCGCGTGTGTCAATACAAGATCTGGAAAATAAGTGCTTTGGTGATATCAATGTAGGTTGTGTCGTTGAGTTCAGGGTGCACGGTCGGCTCGCGTGGCGTGGTGACGTGTTCGCCGCCATTTTAAATAGGGCGAGCGCGCGCGCAGACCATCAGTCGCCGGGTAGGACGCGAGAGAGCAACTTCGTCGCAATAGTTCGCGAGTTCCACGTTATCGTCAGTCGAGTTTCAGTCGTTGTCGGCATCGCTCATACATTCAGTGACCCTGAAAATAAATTTATCACTCGGTTTAAACATGATCGACGTTGTGCAAAAACCTAGGGATGGCTGCCTGTACGAAATCAGACAGAAAGGACAAAAAGATACCTGTTACGTGGTCGTGCCAAATCCAAAAGTACGTTTTATTTTTAAGTCGGAAAACTTCTGTTCTTATTTTTTTACAAACATTACCTTTTCATAAAACGTTTGGCTTAAGATAACAATTCAATCGCGCGTTATAGTCAGTTGAGAGCCTGTATTTTTAATTTTTTTTGTCTTGAAAAATATGAAAACTTATTTTTTTTTTCAATTGTGGAGATTTTCTTGTAGAGTTTTTTTCTCATATGTTACACATAACTAACTTACTTTTTTATGTTGTTTCAGGATCTGGTTAAGAGCCACTTGATGTTCGCGGTGCGCGAGGAAGTGGAAGTACTAAAAGAGCGCATCGCGGAACTGATGGAGAGGATCAACCAGCTCGAAGTGGAGAACACATACCTGCGCGCGCACGCGAGTCAGGACACGCTGGCGCAGCTGCCGGCCGCGGCGGGCGCGAAGCCGCCGGCGGCGCCGCAGGGTCCCCAGCCGCCGGTGTCGTAGGGCGGCGGTGCGGCGCCGCTGAACACGCCTGCCGGCCCCCGCCGGCCCATGAGGTCCCCGGCCTCGCCCTCGGCGCGCGACCCCGCCCGCGGCACCCCTCCCACGGAGTCACTATGGCTGTGCTATGTTAATTCGTAGGTTAACAAGGAACGAGTGTAAGTACACCGGTCGAGCGCCGAGGGACGCTGCGCGCACGCACCGCCGCACCGCGCCGGCGCGTCTCGCCTGTCCTCGTATAAATCACACAAGTGTCTAGTTCGAGCGGCCGCCGCCCCGGCACAGCTCGCGGCTCTGGCAGTCTGGGGCGGCTTCCGCGCACCGCACCACCAGACATTATGCTTCGGATTCATAGATATATATTTTTCTGTTATTAATATTTAGGGTGCAGAATTTCGTGCTAACTGCCATGCTTTTGCTACGCATCTCAGCAACGAGTCTTTAGTGTTTTGATGTACGTCGTGTATATTTTATTTGGTTTAACGTTTAGGTATCCACGTAATGTATTCCATTTAATATTACTATAAGACGTGTGTTAATATAATAAATGTAATGAAATAGTTAAATATTCCTATGCATTGAACAAGGACTGTGTGTTAATTTATTATCTATAATTTTTTTAAATTGTAATTTAAGTTATTTATCACGTTTCTCTGTATGTATCTACGTTAGGTAAATTGCAAGTGTTCCTGTAGGGCCGATAAAGATCTGTCGATAGCAATGTACTGAATGAGTTGTGTGCAGTTTTTATTTAGTTGGTACTGTTAATTACATATTAACGATTAAATATAAATGTTTGAATGTATGTTATCCGCAGTCGTTGTAATATAACGTTATTCTGAGCAGTCGTTTAGATTTAGAATCGTTGCGAGAATGTGACCTCGTGCGATGCTGGCTTTAGTAAATTTTGCACGCTGAAACTGAAAAAAATATACTATTTTTATTCCAACCCTATGATAATGGAGGTATATAGTAATTTAACATTGTATTTTTTTAAATAATTAAAGTTGTTTGTATATAGTACAAGTTGTAATAGAATTGTGAGTCGGAACGATGTATATAACGAAAGAATGTGATTTAAAGGAACCGATTCCGTAGTCTGCCTGCAAAGGTATCAGATGTTATCGCGAGAGGTATATCTAAACGTTATAATTTAAAATTATTCGCTGTATTTAAATAGCTTGATTGTTTACCATTAAACAAGCGAACAAAGTGGCTGGTGACTGACTGTATGGATTGTAACTAGTGGGATGAGACGTGAAAGTCAGGCTCTATGTTTGTTTAAAAGCCAAAGTTAGGAAGGCGTGTCCCAGCGACTGAAATGTGACTATTTTACCTATAGAGTAGTATTTTGTACAACGCTACTACATTGTATGTGTAAAGACGATTTTTGTTAGGTCTTCATAATTATTGTGAATATACAGTAATTTACTCCTAGAAGCATTAATCTAGATATAGATATGGTAATATGAACTATATTATATACCGATACTTGTAAATATACTGTAAACAAAAGTCCATTGTAGCTTATGTTGACCAGAAAGGTTCCTCATACCCAATAAATGCAAAAACTACTCAAAACATTGTATTATTTGTTATTTACCCTTTACCCTGAATGCAAACATCAATAACCTTGCAGTTTTCAAAATTGCCAGTCCTGCTGCTGAAACAGTTTTGTTTAACCAACAAAAAGTGTCTATACTTGCCAATATCGAGCACTACAAGCACTGTTTTGTAAAGTTTAAAAATAATCTAGAACAAAACTTCAAGATTGGTTCGAATTTCCAATACAGTATAGCGAAAATAACACTCCGGAAATGAATTTTTAAGATACAATTTTAGATGTTTGGTACCGAATTCGCTTTTGGATTTGAGAGAAGGCATAAAAACAAACTACTTTGCTGCAAACCGTACTGGAAATCCATTATACTGAAAGTGGAAAAATAAACATCTTGGTGGAAAATGGGACGAGAAAACAACTTCCGGCTGGACCGGTCCAAAACTTTGTTGAAAGCATTGTTTACAAAGTAACAAGCAACTACGCTTCTCCCGCCCGTTATGGGACAGAACAAATATGATGATCAGGTGATTCAATGTCTACAAAATACTTTTTTCTTGCAGCCAATCAAAATACAGCGCCATCTGTTGACCGAAATCGTTATTGTAAAAAAATCTGAGGATAGAGGGCGCTATAATAGCATCATAGCTTAAGTAGTATATTTTGTCAGTGCAATCTACTGTTTCATATTCATTTGTAAGCGACGCATAAATAACATGATAGGTGGCGCTGTCCTCAAAGAAGTAACTGGATAATAAAGATAAAACTACGATGACGCACAAGCGAAGACAAATTGCGGCAAAGTAACTTTTCCTTGTTTTATTTTTCTAGAAAGACAAACTAGTTTATGAGAACGGGACGAAATTGAATCTAAGAACTAAAACTTTTGTTTTGCTACTCGACACTAGATGGCATTGAATACAATTTATATTTTTTAATATACCATAAACAAGTGCATAAAGCAGAGCTTACCTTGAAAAGCAGGATTTCTGAACGAAACTCTTATTGTCAATTCAAGTAAACTCGTTCCAGATTGGTAAATCAGAGCGCTTAATGTAGTAAAAAGTAATAGCATGGGACAGAATTGGTCTATTTTCATCTCTATCTTTTGCACTAAAGAAAATTATTGCTATCACATTCACAAAGCAGTGGAACACGCTTTTCAAAATAATTGTCTACGTCACTAGCTGTCATGAAAGGAATACAAGTGTAATTGAATTGAAAAACATTGGTACAAAACAATCAGAAATGGATAATATGAGTTTAAAAGAAATTCAAAGCAAGCTATTATTATGGGAGGCTTCAGACAACCCCTTGGCACCTCTTACGTCTGTTCAGAGGGAAGCTATCCTGGATTTAGAGTCACTATTACTCGGTGTATCCGGCGACATGGACGATGTTTGTATTTTGCTATTTATCACCTATTTCTAAAGTTTATTTGCCTTTTAACCAATAATACCTATGACTTTTTCTAGGAGAAATCTGAAAATGCATATGAAGAGATAGAAAAGAGTAACATACCCACCGTGGATACTACACACGAATTTCTGGAGTGGTATGAGAGCCTGTGCGACAGTAACCTGAAGTCTGATGATACTCCATATGAGGCTTACCATAAGCAGCTAGATGATAGAAGGAATGAGTGTGTTGCGCTGACCAATCAGGTATTGTGTTAACCTATAGTCTAGTAGGACCATGTATGAATCCTATCAATGTATTTTTGCTCTTTCCTTTAATACTTACTGCCTTTACATATAATTGTGTATTGTATACTCTTTCTAATACTAAATCTTTGCCTTCAACAGTATAATTACTATACAGATCATTATTATCAACAGGATGTCTTGACTGCTGCTTAAGTAATTTACAAGACCATTCCTGACATGAATTTGGCTAGTTTTTCAAAAATAATTATGTGTAAAAGTGATGCTAGTAACAATTTCATTTCATTTCTTTTTCATTCTGACTGATGTAAATAATCTATTGAAATTTAATCATGATTTCCAGATTGGAGCTACAATGTCTGATTTAGACAAACTTTCAGAGCAGTACAACTTTGTTTCAAATAAAACAAATGCATTGCACACTATGAGTGAACAGTTGCTAGCGGATCAAAACAAACTGTCCAGTATAGGTATGGTTTTTAATAAACAATTTTTTTTTTTTTTTAATTTTTGTTAATATGATGGACAAGCTGGTTTTGGTGACTACAGAGTTAAATAATCAGATCATGATAGCACATATATGTGAGATAAATATCTAGAATTATCATCATCATTCTTTTGCCTCTTCTTCCATACTTCTCTATTTGTTGTCATTCAGTAGTCACCCTCTTTCTAGCCATATTTCACACAGTCCATCCATCGCTTCTTTGGTTTTCCCTACTCTTATATCCACAATCCACATTCTTATTAAATTATATGAGATAAAAAATCTAAGTATTTGAATAATTTATTTGTTATAACCTCACATGCTTTCTGACTTACTATGAGTTTAAATAGCCTCTATGTGAAAATTAAGTTTTCAAGAATGAAAAACATGCCATTCGCTAATAAACTGAAAGAAGCACTTCACATTTTAATATTAAGGTACATAAAAGAAATTCTTTGTAAATAAGATTAAAAGAACATCACATTATCTCATTTCCAGGTGATGACATCAAACAGAAGCTGCACTACTTCACCCAGGTTGAGCACCTGTCCCAGAGGCTCAACAGTCCCACTATGTCCGTGAACAGCGAGACATTTTTCAATGTGCTCGCCAAGATTGATGAGTGTCTTGAGTATATGAGGACTAATGTAAGTAAATATTCTAATAAGCTGACTCTAGCCTGCATGAAAGAAAAAGTAAAATATTTTTTTAATGCACTACTACTAACATTGCATTACTTTATGTATGATGTGCCACAATGATAGCATAAAATTAGAAGCTGCCTTATCCATTTATCTCACTAACTTGCAGAAGACGGCATGGAAAAGAATATGAAAAACTGATTGTAGGGTAACTTGAAAGTGGCTGCCAACCTATTGGCCTATGTCCAGCAATGGGCTGTATTAGTGGCAAAAAGCTGAGTTAATTGACTTATTTTAACTTTTATACTCCATACTTTGAAGTTGAACAATATTTGCCAATAATATAATAATTAAATATTTATAATATGTATATTTAATAATAATATTAAATATATATTTACTTAAATATTTTATTCTTATTTTGTTTTTATTAAATATTCAATATTTATTTTAACATTCCAGAGCAACTTCAAAGAGTCCCACACATACTTGGTAAAGTACCGCCACTTACAAAATCGTGCTATCTCGCTTATACGCTCCTACGTCACCCATGTATTGAACCACGCCACGGAACAGATGCTAGCGCCTAAAGACGAGGATCAAAATGACCAGGAAACCATGGACACGGCTTATGCGGTGTATTTCGGGAAGTTTCAAGCGGCAGCACCTAAACTGAAGATGGTTATTAGTGAAATTGAGGACAGGGCTGAAAAGAATACTGAGTAAGTAGAATAGTTGTGATGATACTGTTTTTTTTTTTGTAAAACATTAAATAAAATTATAAAACACTTAAAATAAGAATTATCATCTATCAAGTACCATAATTTGGTTACAAAATTTTTGATAAATTACTACAACATTATTCATTTCATGGTTTAAAGAGCCATTACTTTGCTTGCTAACAAATGTACACTTATTTGTTAGGTCTTCATGTCATAATTATCAGAGGTTAAAATTAAAAAAAAAACGAGCGACCCTTGCAGTAGTCGCATATGATGTGTTTCATCTGAAATCTTAGCTGACAGTACCAACCTCTCGGAAGATGGGTTGGTACCATCTGACGGCCAACTCTAGTACCGCGTGCGCTCATTGATCAAATCAAATAGCGCGCAATTCACCGGCTTCCTGTTACACACTTCCATCGTTTTCACGAAGTCCCTCCCACAGATTGTAGGAAAGCGATAGGAAAGATGTTACACATCAATAACTTCACCCTCTTCGCTCTAAACCAAACATTTTACCAAACAGATTGGTAAATTCTTTGGTTTTCATTGAAATAAAAAAAAAACAATCTGAGAAGTTTGTCGTACATTCAACTACATAAAAAGTATTCCAAATTTTGGATTATGTAACTACTCGTATTTGGAGATTGTCAGTCCTAATTTTATTATTATAAAATACAATAGACGACGTATAACCTAATCCGCTTAAATGTTATTAAAGAGTCATAAAGAACCCTTTAGAAGACGATTGACTTGTTGCGAACCCGGATCCGACGTGTCGACACGTCAATCGTCATCCTGAGGATGCCTCGTTGAGAGGCGAAAAACGTGTCGATTTCGTACAGGGTTCTTTATGACTTTTTCAGAATAGTTAAGCGGATTAGGTTACTATTAACCTTTTTATTATTATGACCGACTCCTATATTGTCCAAAATTACTTAACTGATTTACAACCTCGTTATTAAGATATTTTATTAGGTTGTATTAAGTAAGTATGTATTTATTTATTAAAGTAAAAAAAATACTGTACAAAGGCGGACTTAATGCCGGAGGCATTTTCTACCAGTCAACGTTAGGGTGACGCAGCGACAAAACATTGAAGGTCCAGCATTAGGTAGAAATAGCTCGCAAATAACCTGTTTTTTCATGTATTCACAGCTACGCCTCTCTCCTAGCCGACATACAGCGCGAGTACGCGCACCGTCGCGCGCGCGTGGCCGGCGCCGCCACCGGGGGCGCGCTGCGGGCGGCGGCGGCGCGCCAGCTGCGCGACCACTGCTCGCTCGCCCGCGCCGCGTGCTCCCTGTTGGCGCACGCCTGTAGAGATGAGTGTGCGCTGTATAACCACTTCTTCAGCAACACTTCGCCTGCGTTAGAGTAAGTATTATATGGTTATGTGGCGCCACAGTTTCGCGACTGTTGCGCGAACTTATTCCGTCAAAAACAACAGCCGGTACTCTTTAGAGTAACTTCGTAACGTTTTTTTGGATAAAATTAAATCTGAATACGTTTTAAACTTCCATGAGGTTTCCAGTTCGATTGAACCACCCTTTTTGGTAGGTGGGTTCCTAGTCGCCGCAGGAGACGCCCCGGGCGTCGGGAGTCGCGATCCGACTTCCGGCCACCGTAGGCGCGGGCTTGCGGTCGGTGAGCAATGGGCAGCTCGCCGTCCGATAAGGACCAGGCCCGTGTCGACGGCGCGTTGTGTTCCACGCGCACCTCAAAGAGATGTCAGCACCAACTGACGGGGTCGAAAGACCAATGCCTGCTGGGGTTGCGGGTTTGTCCGAAAGGGATATCGCGGCCCCGGCACACGGGCAACGGAAGGAACACGGGTGGGTTTTAGTCAGTAAAAGTCTGACACACCCTCCGAGAAGGAGGAGGAAGGAAAAGTTATTTGATAATTTCCCACCCTCAAAAAAAAATAAAAACCTTTTTAGGTCGTAAACGGATAACGGGATTTTGATTATATCCGGAAGACGGATGATAGCCTAATGGCCGATTCCTATAATTTACGGACCGTTACTGGTTAAAATGCAGTCTCTTGTATCTTTACCAATAATGTAGCAAAGACCTCATAGTTTTGCATAGTAGACCCTCCCATATGGAAGTACAGTACGACACAACTTAGACGTAGCATCGGCAAAATTCGTAAAACCGATTACCATCTGAACGGAGTGCGCCTTCAAAATCACTAACCTTTGTTACTTCTTTAAGTAAAAATGATATTTACGAAAACGCAATAACTTGCAAAGTCATATAACCAAATACATTCGTAAAATTGAAATGAATGAATGAATATTTTCAAAATTATGCTACAACTAAGTTGTGTCGTACTGTAGCTATCACAGGAAACATTTGCTTACGAACCTATTTATATGCCCAGTTTAGCAATAAAACATGCTACCATTGGTAAGCACGACGATTCGTTTAGTTTATAGGAACCGAGCTTCAGTCCTGTAAAAATCACCAATCCATTTGTTGCAATATCATACTTTTCTTTAAAATATACAATAGACGCCGTATATTTAGTAACCTAATCCGCTTAACTGTTCTTAAAGAGTCATATTGAAGCTTGTCCCTTGTCGCGCGAAGTGGCTCACTCTGCTCTTGCAGCTTGACGTGTCAACACGTCTGTTCCGTGTTCGCAACAAGTCAATCGTCATCCTGAGGATGCCTAGTTGAAAGGTGAAACACGCGTCAATTTCTTACAGGGTTATTTATGACTCTTTAAGAACAGTTAAGCGAATTAAGTTACTAAATATACGTCGTCTATTGTATTTTAATGGATTTGCGCAAAGTCACGCCTGATTCAATTAACTATCTTACTTATCTTTACATTTTCTCAGAGAGTACCTGCAGTCCTTATGTACCGGGCTATACGAAACGTTACGGCCTCACATCATCCACATAAACCATCTAGAAACACTCGCCGAGCTCTGCGTCATACTGAGAGTGGAAGTTATTGAAGAACAAGTCAATAATGACCGTGAGTATACATATAACATAGATTTGTTTGTATGCCATGCTGCAGGAAGGGATACATTTATTTTTTTAAACCAGGCCCATGTTATAAACTATCTTAATAACTGAAGCTAATGCAAATGACAGTTAAAGGCGATCATAGCGTTCACTATAATATATTGCTGCCTTGAAATTCAATCCATATTCTGAACTAAAACCACCAGCGTAATTAGGCTTAAATGATATAACAGGAATGACGCCCGGGTAAAAAAAAAACGAATTAATCTGTCAGTTAGATAATAAAAAAATCTCCTTTATCTTTTCTAAACTGATATATTTACAAAGGGAGTGCCCGATGGTAATGCCCATCGGCAATTTCTTCGGGGCCTTCGTGAATGAGTTACCTAAAAACGATTATACAACTAACTTCACTATCACCCCCCGCCGCGTCTGTCTGTCTGAACGCGAAAAACTTAAAAACTACCGAATGGATTTTCAAACGGTTTTCGCCGAGCAGAAATACAAAAACTTAGCGCGGGCGGGCGATGCGACGCGGTGGGTGGTAGGCCGAGGGAGTTTTCTAAAAATGTGGCTGTTATTTTAGTATATTGTGTATCTTACGACTTCCTCGCGAACAAAGTCGCGGACAGAAGCTAGCTTACTTCTAAACAAGTATTAATACTAACTTCCATATAATTTTTATGGCAATCCCCCTTGGCATACAATTTTAAGGCATAACGTTTATTAATAATATTGTGTCAAAGGTTAGCATTACTGTCTAACGGTCTCATTTGTTTTGGCATAATTTGGAGTTGCATAAATTTATTACAATTTGGGAATTACTCCATTGGACTAAGTTAAGGTGAGCCGCGAACATGTTTTTTTTATATGACTTATATTAGGGTTTATTATTTTTATTCCAAAGAACATTACGTGTAAATATCCTTATGCGTGTATAACATTATGCGTTATAAAATTCTGCTTCTTTATTATTATGACAACAGTATTTATGGCAATAACATTATGGCAAAACATTTATGCGTAATGATCATTATGCTGAATTTCGTTTTTAACCGACTTCTAAAAGGAGGAAGTTATCAATTCGATTGTTTTTTTTTTTCTGCTAATGTAAATTATGACACTATTTTATGCTTATCGTTTGTGAGTCATGTTTTATACCTTATTTAACCCCTGTAGGATATGAATTTTCAAAAATTTGTGTTTAGTGCTGTGACTGCATTAGGAAAGGCTTAATTTCAAGGCGCTAGACCGACGGGTCTGTGCGCTGTCTGTTAGTGAATACAAGATTTTTACTAAGTAGAGTTAACCTAACATCACGCCTTGTTACCCCATCTGAGGAGCAGTGGACCGGTGGACCAGTGGTGGCCCAGTGGTAACGGCCCCGACTTACAAGCTGTAGTTCTTGGGTTCGAACCCAGGCAGGCGCTTTACTTAGTGTAAATTATTTCATCACCACTGCTCTCAAAACGATGAAGGAAAACATCGTGAGGAAACGGCATGTCCTAGAACCAAAAATTCGAAGACATGTGACATCTACCAACCTGCCCTGGGCCCGCGTGGTGGATTACAGCTCACTCCCTCTCGAAGAGAGGAGGCCTGTGCCCACCAGTGGGGAAATTAGAGGCTGATTATGTTTGTATCCCCAAAGGGTTAGGCAGAGTACCTATAGTACATCCACATTTCGTCAGTTATGTTGAAGTCCCACGTGATTGGGGGCGAGCTTATTGCTATCAAACTGGCACACATCCAGACTCCGAGTTGCTACTGAGAATTTCCAAATGCAATAACCCATTAAACGGACCCGGGAATCGAACCCTGGACGAGGAGATTTATTTACTCCGAATATCACTTTTCCTCATGTACACAAAATATTTAGTCCCACCTTGCTTACAATATTTTCATCAATTACTTGTAATCTTGGTATACTTTGTGACTACAAGAGAGATAAAACCCTAATAATATTTTACTACTAACACTAGTGTTTAAGCTGTTCATGTTATTACTAACAAATTGGATTGTATGATCTGGCGAATATTTTATTGTTATTTATCTGTCTCTATTCATAGCAATCCGGCTAGCCGCCCTAGGCCACTGCGCACGCGCCCTCCTACAAGACGCACAAGAACGCCTCGTGTTCCGAGCTCACGTACACTTGAGAGCCGACGTGTTGCTGTACCGACCGGCTCAGGGAGACCTCGCGTACCCACAGAAGTTGCTGATGATGGAGGTAAACATATACGAATGTTATTTAATACTAGCGACCCGGTCCTGCTTCAGACGGTTTCCACGACTTGACAAAACATCGAGATTTCTTAGTTTTATGTAACTTTAATATTAACGTATTATACACACTAGCAGTGCCCCGCGGTTTCACCCGCATAAGTCTCAATCCAGTTTATTAACTATCTGTGTGACAAATTTATCCAAATCCGTTCAGTCGTTTTTGCGTGAAAGAGTAACAAACATCCATACATCCATCCTCACAATCGCGTTTATAATATTAGTAGGATAGTAGGATAAACCTTCCGCAATGAATTCTCCTAAACGATGGTGAAAACTCATCAAAATCTGTTCCGAGTGTAGAAGAACAACGCGGACGTACAGACAAACACGAAAAGCGACTTGGATTTATAATATGTATGGATTATAATTTTTGCTAAAACATCGTAATCGTCGGAATCGTCATTGGTGACATGATTCTAACAGGGCAGAAAATTGCAAAGTTAACTCATTGCAAAAGGAAATTACTTCTATGGGCTGGATTTTTGAGATGGGGCAGTAAGGGCAGGTACTTTAACCGCTGTTGGTACAGGAAACGGTCTTTGGAGACTGCCCTTAACTTTTTGTGAAAGTTTGATCTGCATTCACAGTTTCTGTAATCAATGACCTCAAATAATTTATAACGTTTAGAAAAAAAAGAAAAAAATATTTTTATAAAGATTTTGGGTCGGTCAAGAAAAAGTTAGCAGGCACGACATTTATTTATTTATTTATTTGGATCTCCAACAAAGATTACACCTTACATGCTGAAAATAAAACATAAAAAGATACAGATCCTTGTGCATCTTCAATTATAGGAGACCACAGCTTGCATTAAGATATCAAACAATCAATTATTAATATGGAAATAAAGTATACAATTTAAAGTAAAAATAACAAGAATTAAAATTATAAAAAAAAACTATATATATTGAGTTGAACAAACATTCAAGTGTATGGGAAGAACTATGAGTTTTCATTGCTTATTTAAAAAAGAGCTTTTAACTTTTAACTAAATTATTTGAGATAATTTTTGTCACAGGATGTCAAAATCGCAAACAATAAACTCTCTAGATTTTGTTGTCAAAGCAAACAAAGTTATGACGCGTATTCGTTCTAAATTCGAAGATTTTCTTTTTTGTTTTATTATTTTCGGCCATATTTATTTTTAGCCATCACTTGAAAAGTAAGTTGTAGTCTCATAACTGTTATTTTTTTGCGATTTCTGCTTTTCGCCATACCCCAGTTGGTCCAATCGAGTTTTTTGATTCCTAGAAGAAACTGGATCGATTGGCATCAAAAATATATTTTGTGATAACTGCCCATTTTCTTCTTGCTGACTACATTTCTTTCAGAACCTGTGAATGCAGATCAAAATTTCTCAAAAAGTTAAGGCCAGCCTCCTAAGACAGTTTTCCTGTAGGTACAGTGGTTAAGGTACTACTACAACTATAGTAGAGTTTCAGATTCTATACTTCCAAGTCGATTGAGAGCGTACAAGGGCAACTGATAGAAATTCGACGAATTACGAAACACGAAGTTTGCCGAGGGACATAGAAAATAGTTGTACTGTATGCCTTACTGTACTTTCAAAAATCCACCCTGTCTGCTGCCAGTAAATAGTGATACTATGTTTACGAAATGTAGTGCCTTCTGTACCATAGCCAATGCCGTCTCTTATGCAATTATTTATTCAAATGTTAAAACTACTATAAAACAGCTTGTATCTTTTTATCTGAGACAGTTTAATCTATATCTCCCTTATAAAACTACAACAGAACCAGTGAATTAAATTATATTTATATATTTTTTCTTTTTAAATTCCACAGCAAATCGCAATGTCAATCCAAGAACAATCTCTTAAACGAAGCGACTCCCGTAACTCCATGGTATCTGACATCTCTGCAACTTCACAAGAAGTAGCCAACATTAACGTGGAGGCCCAACGAAGACCTCAGGCCTCCCCGGCCGACCTTCACGGCATGTGGTACCCCGGGGTCCGAAGAACTTTAGCAGCCCTATCTAGACTATACCGATGTCTTGAGAAGAAAGTCTTCCAAGGTTTAGCACAAGAAGCGATTTCATTATGCGTCCAAAGCGTAGACAGCGCTGCAAAGCAAATTACAGCGAACACGACAAATATTGATGGGGAATTGTTCCAAATCAAGCATCTTTTGATTCTACGAGAACAAATCGCACCATTCCAAGTGGACTTTATCATCAAAGAGACTACATTAGACTTCAGTAATATGAAAAATGCAGCGTACGGTCTCATACAAAAACGAAGGCAAATATTTTCTTTGAACAGCAACAATGCGTTGTTAGAGTTTCTCTTGGATGGCACTCCGTTGGTGAGGGAACACCTCTTGGATTCGAGGAAGGAGGTCGATAGACAGTTGAAGAGTTGCTGCGAAATGTTCATCAGGGATGCTACTGAGATTCTGGCTGGACCGATGATTGCGTTTATTGAGAAGGTGGGTGAATAATGTGGGTTACTTTTTTAGATTTTAAACGAAGCTGTTATTTCACGTTTTAGTAAGAAACAAGCCATGTGCCCAGTGGAATTTCCCATCAGCAAAAGTGATGAACTTTCATACAAAACTTCATCCCCTATTTAAACCCATTAGGACTACATTTTCAAAACTCTTGTGCATAATTACATCACGATCGACCTCCGGTCTCCTGAGGGGAGTGATGTGGTGGCATCTACTTCGCCACATGCAAACTACGCATCACACTGACGTCAAGCAAAAGTCCTGTATCGCGCAAGCAGCGTTTACCGCGCGACTGGCATATATACAACGTCGCGACAACAATCGTCGGGCAGTCCACCAGACACAAGTTCCGTCTGGTCAGAGGATCCTGCCTTTTCGGTGGAGAATGAGTGAACTTTACACCCTGTTCCTCATGCCTCTATACACTTCTAAACGCAGCTATTAAGAGCGGCCAACCCGTCATACTTTTCATACAAACGCTCGTACGTGATTATGGCGTAGCATAACACAACTTTCTTTCAAATTTTTAAACTAATATGAAAATAAATAGAAACAAAGTCAGTGTAAGCCTCCAAAAATCTGCTTTTTTGCACAAATTTTACCCGAACTTTGGCCGGTCATAATATACTCATAATTGGTAAAAGTACAAAAAACATCGCATAGAAACCTCGCACATGTAATGGAAATTCTAAATATCAAACATTTTTTTCACAAACTTGTAAGGTTTACTCACAAAAACGTATTTCCTGATACAACTTTTTACACACTATTTTTCGTACAATGTTATCGCGGTCTCGCTTGTTTGTTAGCAGTTCTCACTTGCGCTCGATGAAACAACAAGCTTTTCGACCATGCTCGCGTTGACGATAGACGGACCGGGAAGGGCCCTCTCAAGGCTATGCGTTGTCTATCAGTGACTTTAAGATTTTTTTAAACTTAGATAGTAACATGTGACTTCTTTCGATAACTTTCATGTCCACAATATAACATGCTGCCATCACCAGTTTTCCTTGCGCGATATTTTTTACAATTCTTCTACAGTTTTATTGATGTATCTAATATCCCCGAATACTGTATAAATCAAGTGGTTTGTTAGACCCACCCAGTGGTTTGTTAGTGTATTTTAAATTGTGAACTTATTTGGCAGATAATTTCATTCAAACTATTTTCTACTCGCTTTTGCCCGCAGCTTCGCTCGTGTAGATGTGTTAAAATAACCCACGGGAACGTACTACCGGGATTACATACCTAATAACCGAGGAAAAGGTCATTGACTCCTACCGCTGCGCCCGAATTGCCAACAACCATAATTATTTTCTTACGCGTAATCTTTTAAACTATTCATTTAAATGGTATGATGCCAAGGCATATTTTAATCTTAATTAAATGCCCAATTTAAAAAAGGCATGTATTTAATGCGGCAACTAAGTAAAATGAATATAGGTTTTAAAAAAAAAATAGAGTGGGTACCATATATAATGGGTTGGCAGCTAATAAGGAGTATCGTAATAAGTAATAGGTAGCATATTAATATATCAGTAATAAGCTCCGTTTTAATTTAAACTAGCATCAAGTTTTTCTTTTGGGAACAGAATTAATATCTAAGCAGAAACTTAATGGCGAAAACAAAATAGAAAATGGGCATTCATAAATAATATAAATCAGATTCTATTTAAAATTGTTTGTATGAAGAATAAATATAAACTTCGTTTTTCAATCATAATGATAAGTTCGTTCTTGGGATAAATTCATCCCAACTACGGAACCCTTCATTGTGCGTGGTCCGACACGCACTTGGCCGGTTTTTTTTCATAGAGATCTCTACCTACTACCCGCTCGCCTTGGCGCGTTAATGGCCACTGTTCTCACCTAACCTAATCCAAATGATTCACCCACAATAGAGGGTATCTGGCGCTCGGCGGCCGCTCCCGCGGCACGCTCGCTCCGCTCGCTCGCCTTCACGCGTTAATGGTCACTGTTCTAACCTAACCTAACCCAAAAGCCACCCTACTAACATTATTAGTCGCCAAGTCATTATTTATAGCTCCTCGCCTAATATTTTATTTGACTGGTATAGTTTATTTGCTACCTAAACGCAGCTGCTAGTTTTTAGTTTTATAACACCTTTAATTTTGAACCTTACATAATATAATAGTCGCGAAAAAATTTAATCGCTGGCAAGTTATTTTATTTGTTGCAAACATTTAGTCGACTTTTAAGTTATTAGTCACTCGGAAAATAATAAGCTTTTAAAAAACATATTTTATTGGATACTACGATTAATAATACAGGTCAAAATAGCTTCGGAAATAACAATTAAAATTTTATGGAAATCTAAAAGATAATAATATAGATAGACATAATGCCATCGCGGACTTTTTTGTTGAACTTTTTAAGATGAAAAATGCCGTAGAACATACATTGTATTTATCTCTCAAGGTTTACGCGGCGCACGCCAGTAAAGCTCCCAGTCGGCATGATTATATCCGACATCTTCAACAATAATCGTCATTTTCCAGCCAATTTACACAAAACCTTAATTAATCATACACGAAAACCTTCTTAATGAATCACCCCGTCCATTGGTGAAAATCCGTTCGGTAGTTTTGAGTTTATCGCGTTCAGACAGACAGACAGACGCGGCGGGGGACTTTGTTTTTAATATGTAAGGATTTTACTTCAAAAACTGTGAAGGAAAACATCGTGAGGAAGCCGACATGACTTTTTTTTTCTTAAATAACTTCTCCCTCTCTGGCCGGAGCGGGAGGGCGTGACAGACTCTTACTGACTAAACGCCAAAGAGCCACGGACCCTCCCCCCCTTCCGATCCCTTTCGGACTTTCCCGCGACCTGGGAAACCGGCGTGCCTGAGAGACATTTCTCGACGGCATGTGAAAAGAAGTCGGAGGCCCATGAGCAACATAAAACTCTGACACCAGGTCAGCCACTAACCACACGAAAAAGAAAAAAAAAATGAATTTATTAGGTAATTAATGTCTTTCAAGCCACTGTGAAATGAACTTTGAAAAATCTTGTTTTACTTTTTCAGGCAACAGCCTTCACTCCAATAGAACAGCTGAAGACCCAGCCGTGGGCAACTCCTGAAGAAATGGCAGTGGCAGTGAAAGAGGCTCAGAAGAAGATACGCACGCATCTGGCTCCGTTGCAGCGATCCATGCAGCTTTACTTGGCCAATAAAGAAACGGAGTTTATTCTATTTCGGCCAATTAGGGTGGGTTAACATTTGATTTCAAATGATAAAATATAATCATTTCTAATATTGTTATAGAGCTCTGAGAAAGTACAATTGACTCACATATTTCGGCCCTAAGTTATGTACCAACTTGACATGATTATTGCAGTTATGTTATGAATATGAAATGTTAATAGGTACATAAGCCGCGGTTGGTTGAAGTAGTTATCGACGTGCATGTTCAGTAGTCTATTAGAACCCATGAGCGCGTTTTAGAGTGCGTTCATTAATTAAGTGAGGCGATTTTCCGGCACCCCCCCACCCCCCTTGCCGAGATGTCGTGAGATTTGGCTCGACCCTCTCCGGCCCACGCTAATCTCACATCATATTTTTCAAAATGCGTATTTTTAGTTTAAATATGTTAATCTGTGCTTGATTGCGTTGGATTTATTTAAAAACTCATACTTAAGTATATTGATTAATTATTTTTAGTTAAGAATAGTCATTGTGCTAACAGGCACAATGACTATTCTTGACTAATAATATATATAATAATTGTAATATGTAATTTTTATAATATACACCAAATCAGGAACTTCGTTCCAACCGACTGCCCCATGATACCTTTCGTTTTTTTGTAGGATTTAGCCATATTTTAGTATTTTAGTGGAGAAACATGTTTTACTTAATTTAAATCCAATTTTCTCCCAATATTACACTGTTTTTTACGGAATAAACATATTAAGTACGTGATATTTGCAGAGATCCCACTCCCCACGTGAGATTGGGTGAGATTTGGCTCGACCCCTCCCCTCCCCGAACCGCCTCACGTAATTAATGAACGACCCCTTACTGGTGACATTTAAATCAATCCAACGGCATAGCCAGCATGGCACCTCTTTGGCATCATTAACAGGTGTTGTGACTGACACGAATGGTTTAGCACCACGAAAACTGTACTTTTATAATTACAAAGACTTTAATTTTTCAATTATTTCAAGCTTTCTCACAATTAGATAAGTTAGTGACGAAAAAGGGTTTTTTTCGTGCACGGAGCCTTAATAAACGGAATAAACCATAAACCTCTTTTGTTTTCGTCTAACGAAGAAAAAAAAATCTGTTTATGGGCAAGATAATGATGAACCGTCTTTTTCATTGCAGAACAACGTCGTCGGCTACTTCGTCCAAATCGAGCAGCTGCTCGCAAACGCAGGCTATACTTACGAAGACACGCTCATTGTAGCCTGTCCTACACCTGAACAGGTGTCTGTCTTCATATCCTCAGCGAGCCTGATCAGCCATAGTGAACCAGTACAGCCTTATGGCAGTAAAATCAAGCAGAGTATTATTAGGAAACCTAGTGTTACCAGTGTGCAGGAGTGTGTGAAAGAGGAAGTTCCTGTTGCTGTGGAAGCTACACCAACTACTGTTACTATTTAGGCAGAATATAGGGGTGATGCATGATAGAAAGATGTATTGTAGTATTCACTGAATTGTAACATCAGCCCCGGATCTACAGGGGGTCAACCGGGGCGCGTGCTCCGGGCGTCAACTTTAGGGACGCGACAAATTCAAGCGAAGCAGACAAGTGCACCACCCAGCCCACAGCAACTTTGCAATAAATGAGACGCGCTGCACATATAATCTTTCTATTTCTTTCTTTTTGACAACAGTTTTGGCGCCCCTATTGGATTGGCGCATTATTGATCGATAATTTGATTAATGCTGCCAACATTTTCATGTCGAGGTAATTTGAATTTCGCGGGCTACCTTAGCGCAACCGCATAAATGAATGGCAGGGGTCGGCAGACGGGAGTTTATGCCCAGCCTCAAAATAAAACTAGATACTTGGCTGTGTAATATTGCCGATCGGTATATATGCGAATGTATAATAGTAGCGCCTCGGTCGACACGCTTTTCACATTGTAATTCTTGCCTTTATTGTGAGACATTACACATACTAACTTGCATGTTGTGTAATTTGGCAGGGCGTGTCTAGCATAACCAACATGATTTTATTATTTATTCCATGTTATAATTAATTCATCCTACTTGATTATTGTATTCTTGAAATAATTCAAATATTATATTGTTGAGAAATAAAAAAAACTCAAAATACAGAATCGCTCTTGTTTATTTACACATTTATTTCTTACTGTCCTATAATAAATACAGTATTCACCAAGACATTGTGTTTTATTACAATAAAACAACATACATTGGGAGCAAAATATTTAATGCTTTTTTCGATCTTTACTGATTTTAATGTTTCTATAATTTATAACTATTACTTTTTACACCCTAAGCCAGTACTGTCCAGCACGGATCCTAGTGTAGTCTGGCAGACCTTCAGTGGGTCCGACGGCAGCAACAGCAGGGCAGCGGTCATACAAGTACTTGTAGCACACATCACGGACATTCTGTACTGAGACAGCTTCAATACGGGCATCTAACTCATGGAGTGGGATACGGCGGTTATAACACAACATTTGACGGCCAATATCTTCACACACAGGGGTGGTGCCATCAAGCTGAAGGAGCATATTGGTCTTCAGGAGATTCCTGGCACGCTCAACCTCTCCCTCGGTGACAGATGTGCAGAGCTTCATCCACTCCTTCTGTATATTGTACAACATATCGTCAAGCTGCATAGGTTCAGCTACAAAGTAGATTCCCCAGAGTCCAGTGTCCTTGTAGCATGTGTTGAAGGACTGGAAGCTGTGGCAGAGGTTGCCAGCAGAGGCAGCACGGGCCAGGAAGGAGGCGTTGTTGACACCACCACCCTGGGAGCGGTCCCAAGCTCCAATAAGAGTATTGGCAACCATCAGAGGAATGTTGTCAGCGTCAGTCCATCCTGCTCCTTCAACAGCGACAGCAACATGAGCAAGGGGCATGGAGTCGTCACGCACTCTGATCTCAGAGCCAGTGTACCGGCATGGTGCCAGTTCTACATCAGAAACGGTGTTCTTCAGTCCACTGAAGTTCTTCTTGGCAAGGTCTACCAACTGCTGGTGGTCAACTCCACCTGCTCCAGCTAGAACAATGCGAGCAGGCTGGTAGTGAGTCTTGATGTAGTTCTGAAGGTCAGACTTGGAGATCTTCTTGATGTTCTTGGTAGGTCCAAGGATGGTCTGGCCCAAGGGTGTACCTTGGAAGGCAGTGGCATGGAGGTGATCGAATACAACTTCTTGTAGGTTGCTTTCAACATCCTGCATTTCGCGAAGTATCACACCTCGTTCTCGTTCGATTTCGGGTTCTGCGAGCGAAGAGTTCTGAATAATATCAGCGAGGATCTCGACGGCAGCTGGCACGTCGTTAGCAAGGCATTTAGCGTAAAATACAGTCTGCTCCCGAGAAGTATAAGCGTTTAGATGGGCGCCCATGTTTTCTACGAGAAGTTCTAAGTCGGTTTGCGACCTTTTGCTTGTACCTTTGAACGCCATGTGTTCAAGGAAATGGGCAACTCCATTGTTTTTGGAGGTTTCGTACCTGGATCCGGCGTCAATCCACAGTCCTACGGTGGCGGTCGCAGCACCGGAATCTTCAGACGCAACGCGGATTCCATTATCTAACACTGAGAGTTTTGTCGGTGGAACGTTTACAAGTTTTTCTTTGTAGCCTGCAGCTGTGGCCAAACAACGCACCTGATTGCCCTGTTTTGAGACTAATCTCAAAGTAGTCGCCACCTTCAACATTTTTGCTGTGATTCTGATCCTTTTTTTGTTGTAAATTTTGCTCGCAGATTTACGTAATAAATGGGCAATAGTTCCAAGATGTCAAAAAGGGTAAAGTAAAATGTTGCCGAGGCAAACTTTCGAAAATATACCATACTTCATGTTATTCATTTTCCCAGATTTGAGGAAATCGTAATTTTCTTGTACTTACTTAAAGTTTTGCTTTAGCTGGGTTATAATATTATTTCCACTACTTTATCATTATCATGCAAACCGGTATTCTTTATTTTCTTTCTATAGTTTTTAATTTTCGTTAATTTACTACCAAACATAATCCTTTAATAATTAACTGGCAAGTTTTGCATTGATTTCCTGTGATTGCTATATAAAAAATATTGACAAAAAATTGCCTAAATGGAATTAATTATATCTTTTTTTATTTAAGAAATTGGTTCGCAATTATTATTATTAAATATTTATATTTTTTTATCGTAATGCCAGAAGGAAACGGGTCATCTCATATTTTGTCGTTCCGTTTCACAGTCGCTCACACGCTAATGACTGTTACCAACTCGGATTATTTTGTGATAAGGCCATCTAGAAATTATATCAAACCTTAATGCCTGATAACCTAATCAGTTCACAACAGCTTACAAGGAGAAAATCACGTCAATGTCATAATTTGTCTTATCTTTCATGGCTGGAGGAAAATAGTATTTTTTAAATATCAAGTAATTTACTTTCCGGAGAAAGGAACGGCATGTTCAATTACTCTGGAAATCGTTCATTTTTTATCGCACGTAATTCGTGGGATTATTACGAGAGCAACGATGTTTAGTGAAGATTGTATTAAATTCAGTTTCGTTAAAGATTTCTGGGAAAGTGTGTGCCGGTAATACATAGGTGTGAACAGGGTCTCCGCAAGATGCTATCTAAAGTTTTAACTGTGATCTAGTAAATTCGTCATGTCTTCAATGAAGAACCCCAACCCGTCGTCGACTAAGGCATTGTATAGCCACATCAAGTACGAGCACCTGGTAGCTGGTATATCAGGTGGCGTGACTTCCACACTCATATTGCACCCGCTGGATTTAATCAAAATTAGATTTGCTGGTGAGTCGCGATTTTTTTTCACGTAATTACCATGTGAGGTCTCGTGATTTTATAAGGTTAAATATTATCGATTGGCATACTGACACTCGTGTTCATTGATAATCAACAGTTAATTAGTGCTGGTTAGTTAACCTTGTGTAAGTTTCAACCTTGAACTTCACTTAGTGAAAGTGAAGACAAGTCAGCTTTGTTTACATTGCACAGATAACTTCCTCAATGCAACTTATGACAGGCTGCTGTGCTGGGAGTCTGTTGCCACATGCTTTGTGAATTAATTCCTATTTGTTCACCACACTTAATTCCTTCACTATTTTGACATTTATGTTCAAGTAATATAATTTTAGCAGCCAGCTGAAGGTATTTAGAGAACTTACACCAGTACCTATTTATTCAAAATTTGAATTTTATTCAAAATTAAATTTATAAACTGACCAAGAATGTAGCAACTTAGCAAGATGTGTTACAGGAAGAGCTCTGTTGAAAGTGAGGCTTTGGCTAATTTCTCTATTAATGAGGAATTTCTAATTAGATTATGCAAGTTAATGGTGACATTTCTTTTTTTGTTCCTATAAACTACACATATCATGAATTCTCAATCAATGTTTTATAGAACATCACTGTAACTAAAGCATTGAAGTAAAATGTACTTAATAATTCATTGTTAATGACATTTTGCAATTCACATTCAAGAGCCACAGCACAATTAACAATGCAAAATAATGTTTTGTTTCTGCAATATTCTTTAACAATTGCAACTGATTTTTTTTTCCTTTTAATAGCACAATATATTTTAAAATGACCTGCAGAGTTGTTGCGTAACACATTAACAGAACAATGTCTTTCATTTTGACAGTTCAACAACATTCATTGCGTTATTTACGCTGTTGAGCAGACAAATGTATGCAACATAAGAAGCAATGGATTTGCAATATCCTTCAAAATCATTCAGATTGTGATTGATAGTTTGTCCCCCATTTAGGGAGCAGATGTTAGTCACTAAATAATTGCATAAAAAACATATTAATAGTATTTGTAGAGAGTGCTAATTCTTCAATGTTATTCCAGTGAATGACGGCAGGACCGCAACAGTTCCTAGATACGATGGACTCAGCAGTGCGTTCGTCACTATTGTTAAGAAGGAGGGAGTGAAAGGACTATACAGAGGAGTTACACCAAATGTATGGGGATCAGGCTCCGCGTGGGGCTTCTACTTTTTATTGTGAGTAGTTTATTATTTATCAAATTAACACTGATTGACACAAACTTGTTTTGATCAGTTATCAATAGTCAGCACATGTAATATGTTTTTATTTTAGAATAATATTTTTTATTTTATACTTTCATGAAGTTTCTTTTACTTAATACTCGTGTCTAAAAAAGATATGGAGTAATACTGAAAAAAACAAATTTTTTAATTAAATTTAATTTAAACAAAAATTCTGGCACCAAAACAGCTCCATTGATTCAATGATGAGATGCCATGATCGGAATCACCCAAATATTTGAATATTCCCAGTTGGCACATGCTTATTTCAAAACTGCAACAACACTTGCATGCAAAAAAAATTGGCCCACCATGCTCTCTATCTGAAAGACGATATCTCAATAATGTTGAATCATATTATTTTTATTATTTATATATTTTTATTCTTTTAAGTTGTGTGAAGGTAGGTAAGATAAAGTTTATTTACACATACCTATACTTTGATAAATCAATATTCTTGACAAGATCGCCTCAATTCTTCAGATGTGTGACTTCTTTTTGTCAGTGAAATTGACAAAAGTTTAATTTTGTTTATTACATTATACATAATCTCACCCCTTCTTCCAATGAGGGTAGACAGAAACTACAGAAAGACACCTGCTACGATCCTGTTATGATTTGTTTATATGTTTATAGCCTAATTAACAAAAAGTAGAGTCTTTATTCAACTAGTATGTTTGTAAGTTCGCGATTTTCTCAAAAAAACGAAGAATCAGTTTTGTTAATTGTTTTCACTAACATAATTTACATACATTCAGGGAGGTTTTAATACAAAATATATTAGGTTAATTTTAATGAAACTTGTTTCAAATCAAAGAGAACGGGGGTGGATCGATTTTTTTGCATACAAGTGTATTAAGTATTATAAAAAAATCACAATGTGTGTACAGCTATTCAAATATTCCTATTAGTAAGTATAGCACCTAACATTGTAATAACAAAACGGAAACCTGTAAAATATTTCGCTTATCAAAAACATGTTTATCTTTACGTGAATCTGACTTAATAGACACACCTCTCCCCGACAGAGACATTATCGGATCATACAGCACAGCTGCTTCAGGTTCCAGTACAAAAAATATGTTGCATTAAGTATTGGTACGCAACTAGAAGGGACTATAGTACGGAAAATATAGTAAAATTTAAAAACCATATATTGAATCTTACCTTTTCAGAACTATATGACACGGATGACCCAAACGTAGCATATAATAATTTCATTGAGATTTTCAAGCTATTATACGATCTGTGTTTTCCATTAAAAGTGGTTAAAATTTATACAATAAGAAGAACTAAGTGGTTGTCAAAAGGGATCAAACTATGCAGTAAAAAGAGGAAACTCCTATGGCAATTTAGACTTTATCATAGTAATATTAATAAAACCATATTATATAATTATTCTAAAATGTACAAAAAAAATATCCGCTTAACACAAAAAGCACAAAACAATTACAATATAAGAACATCTAAAAACAAATCGAAAACTGCGTGGCAAATTATAAATCGTGCAAAGTATAACGTACCTAAATCTAACATAAATAAAATTAAAATGGGTGGCTGTGTCATATCTCAACACAAGACTATTGCAGAAGCATTTAATGATTTTTTTATTGATAAAATACAGTCAAAACTGGATGTCGACTGCAGACCTGGGGCGTGTACATTAGATTTCAATAACAAAACTATGTTTATGGCCCCTAGTATACCAGACGATATTAAAAAGATAATAATGTCCTTGAATAATACAAGCAGTGTAGGATATGACGGTATTGCTACTTACATACTAAAACATGTTGCGGATGAAATCTGCGGGCTCTTGAGTCATGTCATCAATCTCAGTATTAGCGCAGGTGTTTACCCTGATGCTCTAAAAGTTTCTATCGTCAAGCCACTATTTAAGAAAGCAGATAGGCAGTTAATGGAGAACTATCGGCCGATATCACTAATTCCTATAATTTCTAAAATATTTGAGAAATACATTTACAAGGAACTAAATTCATTTATAGAAAGACATCATATTCTATGCGAAGAACAGAAAGGATTTAGAATAGGTAAAACTATTAATATGGCCATTTATGATTTTTTATTTAATGTTACATTTAACGTGGATAAGAGGAAGCCAGTCTGTGGCGTATTTTGTGACATGACGCAAGCCTTTGACTATGTGCATTATGGTACACTCTAAATAAACTTGAAACATATGGAATTAGAGGAAATGTCAACAATCTAATTAAATCTTACTTACTTAACAGAACTCAAATAACAGATATGAACCACATTAATATGAAAAGTAAACATGAAATTGTATTTCAATCATCAGAACGTATAGTTTCGTTTGGTGTGCCACAGGGGAGTGTTCTAGCACCTCCTTTATTTATATTATCAATCAATGATCTACCGAAAGGCATTCCTCAATCTCTGACACTATTTGCCGATGATAGCACCATAACGATACCTTGTAAAAGTGTTTATACTTATGAAAGTGACATAAATGATTCTATAAATAGAATGGTAAAGTGGCTAGATGACAATAACTTAAAAATAAACCTGACGAAAACTAAATTAATACATTTTAGTCAACGGATCAATAGCAAGAGTAACTTAAATATACTCTACGATGACCAGCCTATAGAAGAGGTAGAAACAACAAAAATTTTAGGGCTCCACATTGACAAAAAACTGAATTGGATAACCCATACCGAAATCTTGTGCAAGAAAATCAGTAAATCTGCTTATGCTCTGCACACATTGTCGTCTATAATAAGTGTGGAGGCATTACTTAAAGCCTACTATGGTTTAACAGAATCTCATCTACGCTATGGTGTTATTTTTTGGGGCAACTCAACAGAAAAAGAAACGGTGTTCAAGGCGCAAAAGAGATGCGTTCGTTCAATATTTAAAATTAAACCTACTGATAGTTGCGTGCCTTACTTTAAAAAATATAAAATTCTTACTTTGCCATGTCTGTACATTTTAGGAGTAGCTGTTTTTGTCAAAACAAATCCACACCGATTTAAACGATTAGATGAAGTAGTCCCCCGTAATAGGCGCGACAATAGCAGGGTATGCTCTCATACTACGAGAACAACCCTCATGCGCAAAAGTGTCTTTTGTATGGCTCCTACCATATTTAATAAATTACCTAAAAGTTGGAGAGAACTGCCCTTGTCACTTTTCAAAAATAAGCTGAGATTTTTTTTTGTTAGTAAAGTGTATTACAATGTTATAGATTTTTTAAATGAAAAGGACTTTTCTATTCCGTCTTCTAATATACATAGTTAAGAATTGAACAATTCTAACAATTGAATAATGTGAATATTAAATCAATTTTGAATTATTATATTTGACTGCATGAATATTCTGGACATAATTTAATCTATTTTGACTTTATTCTATACCTCATATCTTGACATCAACTATTATTTATTTGTTTTGTATTTTGTAATGAAATTTAGAATGACTTTATGTAAATGCAATTAAATTTATTAAATTTAAATTTATATTATTTAAATGTAATTTTCTATACCTACAAAATTTGTACGCCATTATTGACAAAATATGGACGCACACAAAGCATTATCAGATAATGTTCTCACTGCTGGGACACAGGCCTCCTCTCTTCGAGAGCGAGTAGCTGTCCACGCGGGCATAGTGCGACTTGGTAGATGTCACAAGCATGTCTGATTACTCAGTTTATGTAAACGCATGTTTGACAAATAAATGATCTTTATCAGAAAGTAAACGACAAAAATCGACCAATAGCATTCTACAACTATCCCGTGACCTGAGTAGAGTGAACCACATGATCCTATTGGTTGATTTGGTAAATTTCTGCCTGTCTTCACACTTCAGGGGTCAGGTGCGTGATAAAATTTATCACTTATCACCATCTAATGACGTTACTTGGCCCTCGTGCTTAGACGTGTTTCAAGTAATGGGGCGCGCTTACCGCCAAATACCGGGCACAGTTCCAATCCCGTGCATTTGGTATTTTTATGAAGTGGTATAATTATAATTCGATTGGCTATATTGTCGCTAACTGGCTTGCAAAAGTTGTGACTACTACAGGCGCGGATAAGGGCAACTGTTCCTCCTGGACTTCGACCAAACTGACTCTAAATTAAGATAATTCGTCGTCATCCTTTAAAGTGGGCCCCTTGTTGAGTTTACAGAAAATATGTCCGACTTCGGAGGGCCTTGTGGCTAAGTAATAACAGCTGCACGGGTCGATCGATCACGCTAAGCTGCGCCGCTGTTGGTTCGTGGATGAGTGACCATTGCAAGACCCCTCCGTGCCTCGGAAAGCACGTTAAGCCGTTGGTCCCGGCTGCGGCTGTCCCGGGTTGACAGTTGTTACGGGTCGAAAGAAGCTGGAAAGCTTGACAACCAGTCTTACCAAGGGGTACCCAGTAACTGGTTTCTGGAGGTCCGTTAGCCAGTCGCCCTAGAACCCCCTCCCCCTAGAGAGAAACATATGCCCTCCTTGAGCGAAAACAATAGTGGCATATACCTTTCTGCTATTCAGCTGTAACCGTTTAGACAGGAAGGCGACCCCAACATAGTAAGGCAGATAATGATGTTTTTTAGAATACCCCCTCCCCCCATAGAGAGAAACATGTGCCGCCTTGAGCGAAAACAGTAGTGGCATATACCTAGCTGCATAGATACTATGGTGACCGACGTAGGGACTCACGTGCAGTGACTCAACTCTTGGCCGGTGCGCGAGAACTCGCGATTGCAAATATTTGTAGGGCCAACTGTAGGTAACTATTGACCTGAGTTGTAAGTGCACTCTGCTTTGTATGCACATTTTTTTTTTAGGTAAGTACTTGTGACTCCAGTCATGGAACAGGACTGTAGGTCATAAGTGTAGTCACTAAAGGATGTCCATTTTTGCGAGCGATCGATAAGGCAATTGAATTTCGCCCAACCCTATCACGTCTGTGACGTCACACAGTAAACCAATTTCGCGAAATGTGTTTTATAATGCATTTCAAGAAAAACTGAAACGTCCTACCTGGATGGCACATGTGTGCCTTTGTTACATTGTGAACTGAACGACGACGTCAATGTTTTATTTAAATTCTGTCTCGTCGTGTTCAATGTGTCATAAGAAGAGAGAAAATGCTGGGCACTTTCGACCTTTTTTTCCGCTTGTAATAAATCTGTGTTAATGACAACGCAAATTCTCAATGCATCATTATTTAGGAGTCTGAATTTCAGAACTTTGCATGAGCTGTCGTCGTGTTTGAAATTGGCAAGATTTCCAAATATGAGTGGGTACAAAGTTCATTTAGAAGAACGGAAGTGTTGTGTTGTGTACTCTCCGTAACCAAATGACCGAGTTTAGTAGGCCTTAGTTAGGGTTATAAAAGCTAGAGTTGCCATAATTACCCATAAATACCTGTAGACGTTACATAATTTCGTTCTTTTTCGATTAGTGACTAACCTGGTGTCAGAGTTTTTATGCTGCCCATGGGCCTTACATGCCGTCGAAAAATATCTCTCAGGCATTGCCGGTTTCCTCACGATGTTTTCCTTAATCGTTTTTGACGTAAGTGATAGTTATGCAATACGCACATGGCATGGCAGGCGGCTAGTGCCCTATTTATGGCGTTTTTCTTGGGACATTTAGGAGAATTGTTATTGTTATCAAACTTATTATAATGTATGAAATTATTCGTGTATTTTTCGTATTGTAACAAGATGGGACAATAAAACAAAGAGCATTGTTTCTAAAACAATGTTGGTCGGTCGTATCACTGACATAACTTATGGGACATTACATTAACCGTAGGTTACACATACAGCACTACGATTACACCTAAAATAACCTAATAAATACCTCATAACGAAAGTAATTATAAGTACATATGAGTAGCAATTTTTATACCGCTAGTAATCTTTTGTAAATTATATTTATAGCATATTTTTTATACACGTTTTTGCTTGTTGCTAATCAAGTCGGTAATTAGCAACAAAGATAATGAAATAATCTTTCTGTATCATTACATAATAGGGATGATGATTAATTTTTTTTTCCTTCATGGAGATTATTAAAAAATATTGGACACTTATTTTTTATTTACATAACGGCGATACATTGAGTTAAAATGGGCCATGACATCACGAGTATATAGATTTTATACTTACTTGTGACGTAGCGACCCCCACTCCCCAACTTAAAATGCGTTTTATCTAAGTATTTTTTTATTAATATTAAAAGCAAAAAATACGTGTCTAATATTTTTTTATTATCTGACTGACGGACTAATTAGTTTTTTTTTTTTTTTTTACCCAGGCATTCCCTATTGTTTTGTCTGTGTTTTTCATTCAATCACGATTTGATAACTTTTTAATGCTACTGAATGTTTTTCCATACCGATTTCTGATATAATCTCTTATTAGATCGGACTTAAATAGTTAAAGGCCAACTGTGACTATAAGTCTGAAAAAACAACACTTGTTGTGCCTATCCCCCTTTGGAAAATACGGTTGTAATTTCTCGTTTATAACAGTTGCGAAACCACAAACCACATTAACTAGGTACATAATCTGTCAATAAATATATAAACAATACGTACTTAAATAAATAGTAATCAGAATCGAATTATTGAAAGTTGAAAACGTGCGGCTTACCAAATTATTTAAACATACCTTTTTTGAGTAAGTTAGGCTTCTTCTCACCATACGTATTAGTATAAGTAATCTGTGGTAATAGTTAATTGACACACGTGGTAAGTTTAACCGTTCAAAGAGTCATAAAGAACCCTGTAAGAATTCGACACGTGTTTCACCTCTCAACGAGGCATCCTCAGGATGACGATTGACTTGTTGCGAAACCGGAAACGACGTGTAGCCACGTCAAGCGTCGAAAGCAGACGCTTACAGGGGTTAGGGTTATATTTCCGCAAAGTCACGCCTGTGTCAATTAACTAAGTATAGAGTGCGAAAACAATTTACTAACGAAAGGTAAATATTGGAACTATCGGAATGCATTTACACCACTACCCACTGTGCGTTTAAACGTGACTGCCTCACGTGTCTTTCTTGAATCAATTGTTCCGGTGAATATCTCCAATTTCATAGCAATTTTGTGATTTTTATGTGACATCACCATAATTCAAATCTGACGTGCAATCTGATTATGTGAGAACAATAATATTCATGTTACCAAATATCAAGTAAGCACACCGTAAAATACTGATAAAGGTTCCGTCCCATGCTAGCATACACCATCTCCCCTCACCAGCCCAAACAGAAGTCAAACGCGAGCCTATCAAATAAAAACAACCAATCCCATAGGCTATCGAATAAAATAACCCTTGTATTCATTCCCTTTTAAAATCAAAAGTCATTTATTCAATTTGGACTGAGACTCAGAACTTTTTGAACGTCAAATTAACATAAAACAGCTCCCGAAAAGCTCGCCCTTCACTTCCTAATGCTGTTGATTACTGGGAAGAAATGGCGGAAAAAACTCACCAAGCTGCCTATTAAGTTGGAAGCACTTGATTCAATGCATTAGTGTGCAAAGTAATTAACAAAACAAAGACACAAAACACTAACATAAATCATTTGCCGTATGTCAGCTAGCGCACGCCAATATACCAACAAAAGAAAAAACTACACTCAAGCAGTTATAAAAACTTTAACAGGAGCTGCAGTCTCGACATTGATATCGATCGCTTTACGACCTAATTCTGTCGTAAAGTCCTAATGACTTCACGTGAAATCACGTGCTTGTGAAGCATTTTGATTCTAGGGACGCCATTAGAACTTCGGTCGTAAAGCGATGGCTATCCATGGCAAGAGTGCAGCCCCTGATTTTAAGACCTACCTAAATAAACCTTAGCTAAATCCATAACTTGCGTCGTTCGTCATTGAATTATATAAATATTCAAGCGCATTATTCTCAAAATAAATCCACTAATGAGTTGTATTAGTCATCTATAAAATGAACAGATGTAAACAGTAATGGCCCTAACACAAAACTGCGATACATGAAAGTAAAAACTTAGTTTACTCTTTACTTGAGTTCTATAGATTCTTCTCGCAGTGATATGTGAACCTCAAAAAGTCGCGTCTAAGCAAAATTTGTGTAGAAATACCTGTTTAAGAACACGCATGCGCTTATACACTTCAGTTTCGTTTAGAATGTTAATTTTGGCATCCTTTCAAGACTCACTTAGATGCCATTCGTCATATCTCAGCCCTTTGCCTGCATTTGATCCATCTTTGTTGTTTCCTAAATGGAACCTATTGGTTTCGAGAATCTTTCTGACAATAGTTAGGACAATAGGGTTTTATCTCTTAGTTTTCCTCATCCGTAGTTTTAATATTAAACATTGACATAGGTACCTATAGGTATCTACACGTTAAGTCACGTGCCATTTTGTGAAATCTGCCAAACCAAACATACTGACGTCAACGTGTCAGCAGTGAATGGGTTAATTTTAATTTCAAGATACGTCACACTCATCGCACTTTTATACTTTTTGCTGTGCCCGACAGGGTCTGTAAACTCTAAGCCATTATAACACCTGTATACCTACATTATTGAATGCAAATAAAGATATGAATATGAGTTTTAAATATTTTAATTGCATTCTAGACGAGAACGCATTTGACGGAAAACACCCGAGCTGTCATAAGTTTTTTTGTGAAAAAAAGGACGTTGCTCAACATTGTCATGTTAGTAACTTCAAGCATATTTGCATAAAAGTATCGTGATGGTACTATCTTAATGAGCATCATTTTCTACAGCTCCTGATTCGCCTTTACTAGGTCTCTAGTACTTACGCAATACATTACTGTCTAATTTCTTAGACTTGTCGGCTCATCATCATCACTCAGTTAATGCCCAGACCACGTGCTGATACTAATGTGCCCCAGAATGTCCACCATCAAATACTTAAGATTATTACCAAACCAGGGTAACAGGTGTTATTCTATTAGGAATTTCTCGATAACAACCCGAAGTCTTGATTTGAACTGAAACCCTTCGGGGAAAATGGCCTGAATTTGTTGTTTGACCAAACCAATTTCTTCGCAGTTATAACGCAATAAAAACATGGATCCAAGGCGGGAACGCGCGTACCCCTCTTGGCCCCGGCCTGCACATGTTAGCTGCTGCAGAAGCTGGAATACTATCCCTCGTCATGACGAACCCCATATGGGTGGTGAAGACCCGCCTCTGTCTCCAGTACAGCGAAGAAACCCTGACTGACAACAAACGGTACAAAGGCATGGTCGATGGCCTGATGAAGATCTACAGGACTGAAGGGATAAGGGGGCTCTACAGGGTAAGTGAACAATATCACATTTGTTTTATTTTTGTTGATCCGATTTTAGATAACCTCGCTTTGGCGTTACCTAATTTAGATTGACGTTACACGAATTCCGTTTTAACCTTCCGATTTCTTTTTTTATTCCTACGAAAAATTTCAACGCCCCTTGGTTTTAAATTGTTCGTAGGTTATTTAAATCTGCTGTTTCATAGAAAAGTGCAATACCTACGCGGTCATAATGTATGGAGCAGTTGTTTTTATTTTTAAACAACCGACGAAAAATTTCAACACAGGGCTGATCAGAATCTCGTACTGAATGCATGGTAACAGTTTTCGCGTCGATGTCCACGCCACTCTGTATATTGGAAGGTGTGTTTTACTAATAGTACGTGACACGTGTGATCCACACAAGGCTAAAATAATAGTATAGTCACTATGAGAAAGTAAGGTTTTCAATCAAGTAACAGAAAATAATCATATTTATGAGTTAGAAAGAGTAACAGAGAGAGTTGAAGTAGGAGGGATTTAATTTTGGGAATTTCAATTTCAAGCAATTAACCCTGGCGTTGTGTGGTCACAGTTCTAGCCTAACCTAAACTACCTTTCAGCCATTTTCATTTGCTACTTAATTTTTTAGTAAATTCCGTCATTGTAATAACTTTTGATATAATTATCTAAAACGAAACGATCAATCAATACTAAGGGCACCGAACTAACCTCAACTATCAAACAAAATAACAAGTGACACTGACGATGAAAATGCAATGCTTACGGCACTTTAGCCGGGCCGACGCAGCGCCACTATTATGCTGCAAATAGCGGCGCTTCCGATAGGGATAAAGTACCGCTAGCGGCACTCCGATACACTTCCAATTTTATTTGTAACTGCCACATCTGTAACTAAGTGTATCCTACAGATATCTGTATGTATATACAAAACTAGCTTCCACCAGCGGCTTCACCCGCGTGATATCTTTATAAATTATAACCTATATTACTTAGTCATAATATAGCATTAAAATGGTGAAAGAATTTTGTAAATCGGTCAAGTAGTTTTTGAGTTTATTCATTACAAACAATAATAATTATGAATATTTTCTCTTTTTAATATTGGTGTAGATTATATCGTGGATACGATAAGATATTATTATATGACATGACGTCATCATTAATTGGTATCGCGTCATGAGTCATGATAATGTGGAGTGCTTGATAATGTTAGAGATAGTCCTTTATTTATTTTGCGAATGATGTACCAAAATGAATTTTAGTGTTCCAAGTTACGTAATGGAGATAGACCCGATATTAATTTTAAAAAACCAGGCTAACGTAAAATGTCTTGAAATGCTTCGTTTATTAAACGTTGTGTCACAGTATAAATATGGACAGTACAGAAACTACGTCGTAAACGTTCGAAACGGCACACTCACACAGACGCGCTCATTGACGAGACCCCAAGCGATTGTCGCGGTGCTGTCAGTTGCGGGTGGCGTGTCGGGACGAGTGGTCGCTGCGATCTTTTCAATAATGGAGCGTAGCTAATAATTACAACAAATAGGTCTAAATCCATACTGTCCATATTTATATTGTGGTTGTGTTGCCACGCGAGTGAAGTTAGAAATTAGAATCACACTTTTACTTTCTAAATAATCTTGGTTGTTTTACCCAAAATAAACTTTAACATAAATACAGAATTTCAAGAGACGTCAAAACAACACAGATTGATTTTACAAAATTGGCCCACAACTAAAACACAATCGTAAAATCATATGTACAAGTAAAATAAATCGATATTTGCAGAATAATCAGGTTCACCACATGACTGATAAGATTTGAGGTTTACGCTGTGAACTACTTACATCACGTGCTAGTAGATTTAACAGCTGCGAATATTAGTTTAGTTTAGATATTATAGCTAGGGTTGCCAACATAAATTTTATATATCAAATATACTTAGTATTTTCGAAGTCATTGTCTGTAAAAATATAGTACTAGATGGCGAAAATATTAAAAATATGGTGTGTTTCAAAAACATTTAATTCTGCATATTTTTTGCTACTATGAACTTTTATTAACAAGTTTTTAATGTCTCAATACTATTTTTACACTCAAAACTAAGGTACCATGAACTACCAATAATTAATAATCATATCGCCATTTTGTATTAAATTGAAATGTTGTACATAGTTTCACTTACTTTATTTTTTCTTTACAAATATAGTATTTATGCCTCTAATATAGCAGGATACTATAATTATTATATAGTAGGGTTGTCAACCCTAATTATAGCTGACACAATCTAGACTGTTTTCCTGTTAATAATGAGCTGCACACAGTGTCATGATTTAAAATAGCCATATTAATATGCTGAACGGTCACAGAAAATAAATAAACTGAATAGAAAATTCTAATATATTCATGAGTTTATTTTGTTGAAATATCTTGTTTGTGTAACTTTGTGACGTCATTTACTTAAGATAAATAATCGGAATGGATGATTGATTTGCGTATTGTTTGTTACAAATAATATAATCGGCTATGATAGTGATTGATTTAAAACTTTTATCTTTTATACTGGCAATATTTTTTTTTTCATAAATAGATTAGCTGCTAACTTCTTACGTTTAAAATTTACAAACAAATACTTTCTACAATCGAATAAAAAATAAATTCCAAAAATATTATCAAAATCAATACAATCACATTTATTAAATAATCCATACATCCTACATTTAAATGCCGGTCTTAATATCAGCCTAGCATATCTACTAATAGCAATCGCATTGTTTTTGCTCTCTAATGATAATTTAGCACATATGTTTTTGTCTACGTACTGTTTCTTTTTTTATTTATATGGCTACAAAAAACCTCGTAATAATATCAGAGACGAAAGAGGTTGAGGCCTATAAGATAATGTTAAGAAACAATTGACGTCAGATACAATAAACAAAACGCATGTTGTTGTGATTATCTTGTCACGCTCAACAAATAGACCAATGAGATTAACTGTAGGTGGAGATTACATTGGAGATGGACTTGATCATCAATCGAGAGAGAACTAGGACTGCTTCCCTGCGAACACATAGCATAAGCAGCCTTCTCTCTTGGAGAGGGAGTGGGCTGTAATTTACCTCGCGGGCCCAGTGCGAGTTGGTAGATCACATGTCTTCGAATTTTTGGTTCTAGGACATGCCGATGGACACATAATCACAGAATTCTCAACAATTTTGTTCTTTACATATTTAATATTTAGACTAGAGAATTAATAGTCCCTTCAGAGATTCAATTGGCAATTGGCTCAATTGTACTAAAAATACAAATATTCAGTATCGTACATCCTCAAACGATTATGTAACTAAGTCATGAGTTCATGCCTCACCTACTTTATGGAAAAACCCGCAAAAGCTTTCGATAAACTTAATATTACCTGGTATGAGTAACGGTCGGTTCGTGGATGGCCATCCATTACATATCGAGCCGTTGGTCCCGAATGTCATTCATAGATCTTTGACAGTCGTTACGGGTAGTCAGAAACCCAAAAGTCTGACAACCAGTCTTACCAAAGGGGTATCGTGTTACCCAGTAACTGGGTTGTGGAGGTCAGATAGACAGTCGCTTCATGTAAAATACTGGTATTCAGCTGCATCCGTTTAGACTGGAAATCGACCCCAACATAGTTGGGAAAAGACTGGGCAGGTTAGATTTAAGTAGGAAAGAAAAGTCTAATAATAACAGATTGTTTCAAGGACCATAAAGCTATTAGATTAAACTAGATAGATGATACTGGTGACTCAGGCAATTTATTGATCGTATGTGTTGTCTAGTCGAGTGAAGTGTTCAATAATATTGCCTTGTAGTTTTGTCCTTTAGGTACGAAAGGTCTGATAAAAGGCAGGTGAAAACATTTGGAAGACATACACATACATACACTGCAGATACTACAGAACGTCATCTGCTACGATCCTTAGGTTTATAAATCTGGTCATATACGCACGCTGGTCCCAGAGGACTTAAATTTGAGAGACCAATTTAGAAATACTACTGTGATTTGACTTCCTGATGAGGATACAGCGGTCTTAACTAGGGTTTCCACCCCTAGTTATTCAAAATCCTGGAGTCAAATAAAACGTTTTTAGCTTTTTATTTTATTTTGAACTCATTTTTTCCATCTGAACGGGTCTTCAACTAACAAATTGACATAACTCTTTGCAGTCCAATATTAAAATTGAAAAATGTGTGGATTTCTTTCTGCCTTGACATGTTCTTCATTTAAGCGGTTTCTTTCTTTTGTCCATTGTATTGAATACTATACTAAAACGCTCACAGGCGGCGTTTGATACAGGTATGGAAAAAACGTAGTTTCGAGTGTGGCGAGTTCGCGACTGCATTGGCCAGAAGCGCGCGTATGATTTTCGCCACTTTCAATTATTCCGCTAGCGCGCGTGAATTTTAAATGCCGGGAGATTTTTTGTAATTTGAAATTCCTTGTGGGGGGTGAGCCTGGAGATTTAAATTTTCATTCCTGAATTCCGGGAGAAGGGGGAACCCTAATCTTAACACATGAAATGCTTATGAAAATTCGTCATTAAGATACGATCTTCAACAAAAACTGCGCTGTAAAAATAATAGAAAAGTGGGGCAAGAATTCGGAGTATCAAGGAAAAGTCAAACAAAAACATGACTCCTAACCAAACAACGACAAAGAAAAAACAAAAAGATCAATAATTTTCCTTGAAATGTTTCTGTTGGAAGTTGGAAAGGTCACACAAACACACACCATGGTATATCGTTGTATGTAGGTCTTAGACCTTGGTATTACCATTCAAGGCTACAAGGGCCCATAAAATGAACAAATATAACCTTTGACAAGGTCGACTTGACATGGTATGTGGATGTCTCGCGAGGTCGAAGAGAATAGGAATTCGAAATGATGAATTATAGGCAGGGATGGAAAACCTTTATAAATTACGGTATTGAAGAATTTTAGTTACTTTATGACAAAGGTTACCGCTATCTGGGTAACCAGGAAGAAACAACATATAACCTCATTTAGTTTACTGTTTTAATACCGGTTACACACACACAGGCGATGCGCGCCCTTTGAATAAAGGCTTGTGCAGACCAGCGCGACGCCGGTTATTGTTATACCGCACAGTTTTCTTAGAAATTGCATTGTTAGAGTCGCGTCGCGCTGGTCTGCACGAGACTTAAAGCGTCGTGCAGACCAGCGCGACGCGATTCTAAGAAAACTTCACGATAACACAATTACCGGTGTCGCGCGACAAGTCGCGCTTGTTTGCATGATACTTAATGCGTTCGGTAACCGGTATTAATGCTGCAGATAAATGGCCGATTCCTAATTCTTAAGGATGGTTATAGGAGGACGAAGTCGCGGGCAGGAGCTAGTTAAAACTACTTAATAAATCAATCATAATCAAAGAAATCAAGTACCTACTTGAACTTATGTTGCCGATAGTTCTGATAATGGTCTTATAGCCTTGCCTTAACCTTCACCTACTAATACTTTTACTGATACTTTTACTAGGCATATTATAATGGGTAAATTAGATGATCTGAAACCCTGACCGTAAGCTGTCTGCTTGGACCATCTAAATGAACAATATGGAATAATATTAAGCCTCCTTGTACCCAAGTAAGTTTAAAGATCATTCCTCTATGCTCTTAAGTAAAATTAATTGTAGAATTGAGTAGATAATATTATAATAGGGTCTGTTATGAATACCAAACGCTCAATCCAGTTTAAACCGGTCAGCTGATATTACACCCGTTCACAGTCCATAGATATGGAATTCGGATTGCGATATATCTTGTCATACGCAATATATTCAGTTTATTAACTAATGAGCTGCAGGGATCGCAAAATGCGGTTTATTCAATTTGTGACAAGATTTAAAATTGATTGGCAGTTAAACTGGTGGATATTACATGAAGCATGTGACGAGTATTGTTGAACATGAATGGCTGTCATAAAAGCGACAGACCGAAGAAAAGGACCCCAATTAAGACGCAGATATATGCCAGTGACCTTGAGTGGTTAGCTTGCGTGTTCTGTACCGAGCTCACGCAACGCGTCGTACGACCAGCCAGTAATAGGACTCGCCCATTAAGGACCGCCGTCCCAAATTAGACGCATTATTAATTTATTATACATATTAAAAACTGTATTTTAATAAAATACGTGTACTAAAAGATCAATAATTAAATTATCTTTAAAATGGTAAAGGTTTCAGAACAATACGCTTTGGTAGATTTTCCGTGATTCTCAGTTGTTTATCCGCGTTAGACATAACTTTACAAATAAATTTCACTATGTAATATAAATATAATCTAAAATATTCCTATATTAAGTTATTAAGAATATGCTCTAATTTAACATATGTTTTTCCCAAGTCATCAACACGACTCGTTTAGACGTGATCTTCAGTATAAAATCATTAAAAGTCGATTATCGTCGTCTTAATTTTGGATAAGTACAGGAGAATAATGAGGATTATCAGAAAGAAATGGTAGATTCAAGGCACATTTTAGTCCAGAAAACCATGAGTAGTAATGTTGTTCTAAATCTAAACTAACCTTACCGAAACGTTAAAGTGAATAATGACGAAACCGCGGTGGTCGTTGCAAAAGTTACCTTTGCATATTGTTAAACCCGGTTTAAGCCGATGTGTGCCCGTTTCGTTATCTTGAAGTTCATAATTGTTAGAAATACATTGAATTATGTGTCAATCGTTAATTGTTTTGATGTTAAAAGAATTCATTCTAAAAGTTGGCAACGTCGCAAATAGCTGTCAAATATTTACCTGTTTTGATTAATTTGGCATTATTACTGTATGGAAATATGAAATACTTATCGCTAACTGGTGACCTAAAATATTAATAATGAATTGCAAATATAGCAATGAATTTGATGTTGGAACCGTTTTAGGTGTAAAAAGGGCATTTGGAAAGTTTCAATAAATATTTGTTGTTACGATATTAATTATTGCGTTCCTTCATTTAGATATTTCTCGACGGCATGTGATGCCAAGTCAGGCCCATGGGCGGCTTTCAAACTGACGCCAGGTTAGTCACCACACGAAAAAGAAGATTTGGTTGTAAAAATTAGCCATGTACATTTTTGATACAAATATCATAACGATGGGTAGTTGAATAATTCAAAAGACTAAAAACATAACCCTTCCTTGCAGCCGGGTAAAAATCTGTTATATGTTATAAATGACTTATCAATCTTGATGCTATCACTGTTGTTGTATGTCATGTTTGTTTTAATCGTTGAATTGTTCAGTGTGTATGACACTTCAGTTATGTTGACCATAATACACGTGTGATATCACTGCTGACATAAGACATTTTAAACAATTTCACTATAAACATTTAGCAAAATAAACTGAACCTAAAATGTTACGGTAAAAGGTTCCATTTCCCACAGTCACGTGGTTTAGTTCTGTGCAAAAAATTAGAAAATTCCGGAATATGTCTTAAGGACGATGATGATATGGAAATAAATTGATTGATTGATTGTGACGTTGTGGGAATCGATTGTGATAAGTGAGTCATCGATTTTATAAATTTGTTGAGATTGTATAACAGACTGGATTACAAAATACTAGTTTTGCCAATCGCTCCGCCCGCGATGGTATTATTTTTCGTATCGCGCTGATAACGATCCTAGCCGAGGTTGACCGAGCAGTAATCCTATGTATATAAATGGGGTTGTCGAACGGTGTGGCTCACACTGCGTACGGCGCTTGACGTGGCAACACGTCGTGTCCGGGTGCGCAACACGTCAATCGTCATCCTGAGGATGTCTCGTTGAGAGGTGAAATACGTGTCGATTTCTACAGGGTGCTTAATGTGATAACAATCAGTGTTAGGTAGTTTTTTATATCTCTACGTATGTTTTTCACGTTTTTACGCAATTTTGGGAGAGGTACCAACATTAGATCGTAAAAATTTAACAAATCTGCGTTCGCAATTTATTTGCCAAACTTATACTTATTTTTTTTACTCTTTATGAACAGTTAAGCGGATTAGGTTACTAAATATACGTCGATATTGTATTTTTTTAATATTATATATTTTCTAAATACTTACAAGAATTACACGACACATGATACGATGTAGCTCTGGCTCCTAAAGTAGGTTGGCCTGTATGACAACACCCTAATTGCGTAACACACTATCTACGCTATCAATCATTGCTCATCAATCAATCATTGCTACTGATAATGTGTTACGCAATACCCGGCAGGAGCTACAATTTAAATTACAGTGTTGTTGTACTTCAGGTATCAAAACTTACATAATAATATGGTCTATTAAAATCCTTGTTTCCAATTGATGTTATTTCCATTTAAACAAACATCAACTTTATGTAAGTGCAAATAAAGTTGATTTTAGACTGACTAGTACTGTTGAAACGGTCATAAAAAATATGAAGATGTAGCGCAAACTGAACCTTACGTGTAGGCATTACAGTTGTTTTTTCCTAAAACTCGTGTTTGTTTACATGTTTGGCAAATATATTGCGAACGCAGATTAGTTACATTTTTACGATTTAATGGTGATACCTCTCCCAAAATTGCGTAAAAACGTAAAAAACATACGGAGAGGCACAAAAACTACCCAACTAACACAGATTGCTGTCGCATTCATAAAACATCAATGCGAATATTTGCAACAATCAAGTCCTTTTCATAATATTATCAGTTAACGTCCAGATGACGTGGGGTCTTTAACAAACATCTACAATTACTTGGTTTTTCCAAAGCAATCATACTTTAGTTCGAAAATATTTGTTTGGCGTAAGTTGTTACATGATTGTACACTTCAAATCTGTGAAATCTACGTACATTGACATTTACTTAGTTAGCAAAATTCTTAGAAGACGTTTGAAAATAACAAGTGCGCATATTTTTCGCAGACGAAGGGTTCCGTACCACCGTACATGCTGTAACAATTTTTTTAATTTTAACGTCTTTTCTTTTATGGGGATCCCCTTTAATTTTTAACTTTATTGTAGTTTTTGTTATAGCGGCCATAGTAGTACACACTGTTAAAGTTTCAGATACAGCCCTGTGACTCACTTCTTTTTTTATTTGTCTCTTACTCTTAGATCAAAAATGTTGTGTTCATAAGATGTGTCAAACAAAGTTATTTGCTAAGTGTCGCTTACAACAGGGGAGAGCGCGATGTCTGAAACAGAGTACGTACTTTAGACACAGATGTTCAAAATCAACAAGTGTGTATCGCCATAAAATTAAATTATTGTATATTTTTTAATAAATAAATTATACTTATACTTATTGTGACAGACGGACGGACAGCGGAGCCTTAGTAATAGGGTTGCGT
The DNA here is from genome assembly GCA_947364205.1 of Agrochola lota. Classification (NCBI taxonomy): domain Eukaryota; kingdom Metazoa; phylum Arthropoda; class Insecta; order Lepidoptera; family Noctuidae; genus Agrochola; species Agrochola lota. The sequence goes on from OX376219.1 coordinate 20,051,323, forward strand.
ACGGAACCCCGTTGTTGAGTACGGAACCCTAAAAAACAATACTTTTTTCCTTTTCCAAGTTCTAATAAAAATAATAACTAATAGTACTTATAGTAATTTAAGTTGTGCCCAGAGTCTCATTTTCGACTTTCAAACTGTCTAAATGTCGACTCCTATTTTTGTTCGAAGGCTGAAACTAGACTAAATTCCAGTTATCAAACTTAGGCATAGGGTAGTATAAAATTAGAATGCGACAACCTTCATTTGAAGTACTGGACTGGTTGGCGAAGCCTGTTAGACGACCATGTTTACTCCTTTGTTGTCTGAAGCTAACTTATTTCAACACCACATCATCTTTTCATGTCTTTGAAACCTGTAACTTATGTTTCTGAACTTAAGTTTCAGATTTGCATACTGACGTCTCCGTTTTCAGCATTTTATATTTGACCGACCGCAGGGGCTATTTTGTGCTGTCAAATGTGTAGAGACTCAGGTATATTATATAATATTGCGTGTTTACGATTCACTGCGAAATCCGAAAACAAATTGGGGTCGTACATAGGTACAAGGGCGGATCTAGGATTTATTTCTGGGAGGGGCACATGAGCCAGACAGATAAGAAATGTCCCCCATATTATATCTTGTATTGCACTATGCCGTTTTTGGGATTAATTCTTTTTCAATAATGATATAGTAGCCTACTTCGTCAGCATTCATTATTGAAGCAATTTCTTGATACCCGCGGCCCCCGGTCTACTGCTCGATTTGAAATGGCCTTTGTAGTCCCATGAAACATGAGGCTTCATGGGCTAGTGCCAATCTTGGGGTTCATTCGATTTATCGAGTCTGGTTAAACCACGCTAGCACATGGGCACGTGCCCCCCCAAGATCCCTGGATCCGCCCCTGCATAGGTGACTACAACTCTACATTACATTACGGGTATGTTGTGTATAGATTTGCTGCTATTTAAGTAGTCAAGCAAAACTATGGTTTAAATATAGCATTATGAAAAGAAATCGCCCTTCACATTAAAATATTTTATTATTGTCATTGTTTATGCGGCGTCTCCCCGCAGACCATGACCCACCTTTCATCGTGCGCCGCATGCAATGACGCCTGTTCACGTGAGGACCTTATGTCTGCGTCAGCAAACGCTCCCAGCGTTGCCACAGATTAGTACAGATGGGCACTCCGCAAAATCATTTAAATAAAAAGTGACTCTAGCTACGACACAATAAAGTGCAATTCAGGTCGCGCAGCGCGGAATACCTTCAGTTATATTCACCTAGAAGTTGCCTCTCTTTCTATCGCGTACCTGTTATATCTTCTGACTACGTTACAACCACTGAATTCGACAAGTCGAGCCCGCCGCGTACGGACTTGTAGCTTCATACGTAAAATGCGGAGTGTCCAATCTGTATTCATCTGTGGCGTTGCCAAGTTCTTCAGGAAATTTAAATTACATTTGTCATCGAAACGCTAAGAGGAAGATTCTGTGAAAATATTTGGCACTCAAAAGTATTACATAAAACGTTTTATGAAATAAGTCCTTTATCTAGATGTAAATAAATCACATAACTTATCTGTTATATGTATGACTGTGAAGTCACTGATAAGGTGCTGAAAGTGTCCATAAATATTTACGTGAATTGCAAATAGAAATACACAGTTTTATTGCAAATACGTTATGAAAATAGTATTATTGTCTGCATGAAAGCAATTAGAAATTTCATTTATTATGAAAATTGCACCCATTTTTGGAACGAAGTTCCTTATCGTTATACGCAGGCACACTTGCCGAATCAGAGCTAGACCGAAAAAAGTGTAACATTTTGACCGTCACGACACACTGGATCGAAAAAAAGCTCTGGAAGTAATAGGAGCTTACATTTTAAAGTCGGTTTTTTGCTTAAAATGGCTTCTGATAGCCAATATTATGCATAAATATATTATAGGATACAATCAGGTAAAATTTTTCGTCGGTTATTTAAAAAAAAATCTGCTGTTCCATACATTTGACCGCGTAGGTATTGCACTTTTGTATGAAACAGCATTTTTTTTTTCTTTAAATAATCGACGAAAAATTTCAACGCAGGGTTCAGAATCATGTACTGAATCCATGGTAACAGTTTTCGCGGCGATGCCCTGACACCCTGTATAGCTTCTAAACTATGTATTAATTATTGTACAATTAAACGTCATTATATTCTCGAAGTGTATTATATCTATACAAATAAATAAAATTGACGGACTTATACGGAGTAAGTTAGGCTACTTTTATTTTAGAAAAATAATTAGGGTCCACGCGGGCGCAGCCACAGGCAGTAGCTAGTTCAAGATAACATCGTTTGGCAAAGGTAAGGCCCATAGTAAGCTATCAGCTATAGCTGCCAGTGAAAGTACTGTCAAAATAGGTCCAGCCGTTTCGGAGATTAGCCGGAACAGAGAGATTTTTTTATTTTTTTATTGCTAATAATAAGTTCCGTATATAATTTCATATGCATTTAGTAAAAAGCTGTTATTTTGGCATTACAAACAGACACTTCAATTTTATTTGTTTGTCTATAGGTTAAACCTGTAGCATAACACGTGTAACATTATTTCAAGGTCGATTTTATACTTCTATAAAACAACTAGCAATATAAACATACAGCACGTAAGACCTGATGATACATATAACTAATATTATCTAAAGAAGTAAAATTTGTGAGTTTGTATTTAAAGGGTAATCTTTGGAACTGTTCCGATTCCGGAAATTCTTTCACTAATGGAAAGCTATAGTATTGCCGAGATGAATTCATAAAAAACATAAATATGAAAATATGAATACATAAATAATAACATTATTTAAATGAATCAGCCAATGGCTTAGTTGCCAAGAGCCTCGACCAACACCTAAGATAGCTCTCGTTGGGCAGCTGGATCAATGGCTTGATTCAGAAAGCGGTACTGCTGGACACGGTTCGCATTGTCAGGAGGTTCCTCTTTCTGGAGCCCTGACCACCGGTAGCTTGGACCCTGTTCCCGATACCGGTGGGCTACTATTTTTTTTATATTTTTAAATGATTAATATTTTTTTATATTCTAATATTTAAAAATGTAATTCATAAGTATTTTAAATGAAACAAAGGAGATGAAAATACTTCTAACAATTTCATAATAATTACTTAAATTATTACATAAAATAAAAAATAACTAGAGATGCGCCGAATGTTCGGCCGAATATTCGTATTCGGTACATTAGGCATATTTTTTAAGTTTCGTATTCGGCCGAATATTCAGTTAATTTGCCGAATAATTACCGAATATTTAAAATATTATTAATATTAAAAAAAGAACATTTTATTGAACAGTAAGTTAACTAATTACTAAATAAGTGTGTTTTTTTCCGAAAGTTGTATATCGTTTTTTTGTAAGTAAATGAAAGAAACACTACTTTTTGTACCAATTATTTATTGACAAAATAAAAAAGATTAACTTTTAACCATCAATTTAAATAAAATTTTAATCAAATAAACTTTTGCTGTTTTTAACAAATGTTAAATTAAACTAAATTAAATTTCTATGAAATTAACAATTTTAAGAAGACTGCTTTGCAAAAACTTTTTCAGAAAATATTTTTTTTTTTAAATGTAATACAATAACTACTATCTTTAGGAACCAACACAAGTATTAAAATATGTATATATTAAGTTTTTTTAAATAAATATCTATATAGTATACTAAATAAAATTTATGAAATCAACAATAAAAAAAAACTTAAATAACAAATATTAATTTGCAAAATAAAATTTAGGAATTTTCACAACTATTTGCAGCTTTAATCTTATTAAGTTTTTTTTAAGTAAATGTCAATATAAGTCAAATAAAATTCTTCAACCGAATGATTCGGCCGAATATTCGGTTCGGTACATTTTGTACCGAATATTCGGCCGAACATTCGTGTTCGGTTGAACCTACATTCGGCGCATCTCTAAAAATAACTAATATAATATACCGATATGCACAAACCTAATAATATATATACATAATTATACACACAATTAAACACATCTAATGATTTATAATAATATTGAATTGCTTGAATTGATACTTAGCCCTCTTCCTCTCTCCTAATTTTGCTGTTCCTGACAGGGTCCATATTGGTATTTTACTTTGTCATACCATCTATGTAATATTTATGGAATGCAATAAAGAATTGAGTATATTTTATATTAAAACAAGAAATTTCACGCTGACCAAGTCGCGGCCAGAAGCTAGTTCACATATAACACCCAAACAGAAACATATATGCCCTGTATATTTTATTATTTATCATAATTATAAACGAAGAGAAATTAAGGATCCGTAGGAGAACCAAGGTAACCGACATATCCCGAAGAATTCCCAAACTTAAGTGGCATTGAGCAGGGCACATTGCTCGCAGAACAGATGGCCGATGGGGCCGAAAGGTTCTGGAGTGGCGACCGCGTACCGGAAGACGTAAAGTTGGAATGCCTCCCACAAGGTGGACCGATGACCTTGTGAAGGCCGCAGGAATCCGCTGGATGCGAGAAGCACAGATCCGGTCGAAGTGGCGGTGCTTGGGGGAGGCCTATGTCCAGCAGGGGACGTCTTTCGGCTGAAATAATGATGATGATGAATTATAAACAACAGGAACAAGCCAATTTTCGTCAATTTCGAATGACGCACACACAATGCTATACAATATGGTGTCGTTTTTTTGAAGAGCGCTAAGTATTTAAATGACGAATGATTGGTGTAGCCTTGGCATCCTATGTACTAGGTATGTAAGATCGAATTCGAGTCTGTTCGTACCAATTTTAAACCAGACACATATTTAAATAGATACAATAATTATTTTTAATTATTTATGAAAAGAACGAAATATATATACTAGTAGATAACATTGCAGGAATCAGCGTTGCCATGCAACGTGGCAACATATAGAAGAAGACATAATTATTGTGTCGAATCTTTACTAAACATCGTGCAGAAAATTGATTGTATACAGAGTGGCAGGGACACCGACGCGAAAACTGTTACCATGGATTCAGTACATGATTCTGAACCCCACTGTGTTTAGATTTTACGTAGGTTATTAAAAAAAAACTGCTGTTTCATAGAAAAGTGCAATACCTACGCGGTCAAAATGTATGGAAGAGCTGATTTTATTTTTAATAACCGACGAAAAATTTCAACGCGATGGGTTTAGAGTAATTTACTGATTCCATTGTAATAGTTTTCGCGTCGATGTCCATGCCACCCTGTATAATACTGAGTTTTGGATAAACTAAGAGGAATTGGTATAAAAATTACCTTACATAAATGTAGCCTAAAATACTTCAAATGATACTAAATAAAAGTTTAAAAAGAGAAATAAGTCTCATAAAAGCAAGGATAAATTCACAGTACCTGGTCGACCGAGCTCTGCTCGGGTGAAAATACAGAAAACGAATTTTCCCAGATATGAAACCTAGCTATATCGATTCGTCCCCGTAAACCCCTTTAAACAAGTTGTATCGAAATCGTTAGAGCCGTTTTCGAGAACGTGATTACAAATATATACAAATATTGCTCATTTAATGTATAGGATAATTTCTGATATGGCAACCCCATCCCTCAGTTTAAAAAATAGGAATGACCTAGCTTGCAATAGTGGAACGGGGTGCGACTGAGAATCAATAGTCTATGCCCTAACAATGGCGACTGCAGCTCAACGGGAGTTATAGTCGCTATAAATGTTCATTTAATTGATTTAGTTTATCGTTTGTGCTTTTATTATCGTGTAATGGATTACCCTGGGTATACAGCAGGTTGGATATTGTTATCTAGTCTACTACAGGATGTTGCTTTTTTCGTTGCGAGTCTTAGGACAAAGGAATAATGGTGGAAATGGTGCGTTTCATTGTAGGATTTCCCCTTTGTCTTGATGTTTTGTCTAAATCGAACAGTTTTCTTTTTATAATGGAGGTAGTATGTTGAGAAACCTCAATAGATCATTTGAATACAGGTGAATTTCTAGTAGGTATTTTAGGGAAAGAAGATACAAAGTTGCAAAGCCGTTTGCAGTATGTAACCATTCCAAATGATGTTTTCTTTGGATCATAAACCTCTAAATAAAATAAATATAATCAACACGTGATATTAATGTATAATGTTGTACGTTCCAGGGCTTCGTTCCCGGCATGTTCGGAGTGTCGCACGGCGCGCTGCAGTTCATGACGTACGAGGAGATGAAGAATAGGTACAACCAGTACAGGAACCTGCCGATTGATATCAAATTGGTAAGTCAGATATACCTAATAAGTATAAAATTCATTTTAAATCTAGCTACGGTTGGATAAACTTTATAAATAACAATAGATTAATCATTTAGTGTTATTTTTGGATTTCATTTAATTTATTATTTTTACATTGTGATGAAATAAATGTCTTAAGTACAATATAAACTTAAACAATTTGAAGATTATTTATAAACTAGAAATTTATGAACACATGCGAAGTTGCCAAGTATCTTTTAAAACGAACTTAACATAAAACATGGCTTCATTTGAACTAAGATAAATAAATAAAAGAGAGTTTTTAAATAAAACAAAACTTTATTTTAAATTATGGCCTACAAGAGAGTTTAATCTGAATCTGCTTTTTGAAATAAAATCAGCCTGTATTGTTTCTCAAATAAAAAAATAATACTTTAGAATGAAAATAACATTCAACTTTTCTTGTACTTATAGAAGTAATGCAAGTTATTTTGTTCGGTTAAGAATTATGAAAATCATCATAGCTGCTGCAATGCCGCCAATGAAGTAATAAAATAAGTAATATTTATCAAAGGTTATCACAAGTAATGATATACCGAGGTAAATGCCAGCTTGTTTCAACCTTGTCGTTTAATAGTCAGAATTTTAATGGATTTAGGGAAAACGTTTCAAAAGTGTGACATCAATACAATGTTTAGTTAGACATTTTGCAATAGACAGCTGAAATGAATCAGACGTCGAACATACGGACATCATAAAAATTTGCTTGTCTTCAATCATAATTTTACTAGAATAATCAATATTGTATGGGAAGGAACATTTCATTACCAAAGGAAACGTAATGAATTTTTCAAAGATTGTATTGGTGGCCAATTTGGAAGTATACGTATACAACTTTATATTAAGATTATTTTTATTGCAAACGAAAATTATGGGATATTTTTCTGTAAGTATATTATTCAGGCTTGGAAATTTTATACGGTGAATAAGATTTGCCTAATCTGCTCCTGTTTTATTCTTAAAAATGCGATAGCTTTTTATAATATTTTTCATAAAAAAGAAGATTTTTTTTTTGTTTTTAAATTCGTTTGAGAACTTCAGGATAAAATTACTGAAAGTATTGTGGTGATCATGGTCTTATAGACCGTTCAAAACGAATTTTCCGCATTTTTACTAAATAATACACCAAACAACAGCAAAAAAAAAGTTTTATACATCCGAATTGGCCACCAGTTATTTAAAAGTTATAGCTCGCTTGCCTAGACTGAACCAATAGTCCCTAGCTAACTAAATAATTGCTTAGCTAAAATACATAAATTCCATCAGGAATTTCTCAATATCAACCCGAAATATGGATTTGTGCCCGGTTGATGGCAATAGGCTCGCCCCTGTTACATGGGACTTAAACATAACTGGCGAAATGTGGGTAGAGATGTGTCCCTCACTCATGAGGTGCCTCGTTTGAGGTACTCGTGATCGCAAATTGAAAGAGTTACTCGAATTTCAACATTGAACCAACTCACTCGTTCACGCGTCCTCACTTAAAAATTGACATTGACATTATTGACGCGAGTACTCGCGAGTGAGTATTGAGTGAGCTTAGTGAGTGAATGAACCGACTTTCATAATTGTACAGAATTTATAGAATGAGTTCGGCTCGTGAGGTGAATACATCGACGTACGACTTCTCGCCTCAAATGAGGGGTACCTCTTGAGGACCTCGCGAGGTAAAATGAGGTACTCCCTCAACCTCATATAAAAATGATGAGTTACCCATCACTAAATGTGGGTGTACTTTAGGTATAGCTCTGCCAAACCCTATGGGAATTACTGGTGTGAGGTTATGTTTTGTTTACTAAACGAAAGTACATGTACGTAATCTTATACAGATTAACATCGACCATGACACACGTCATACTTTCCACAAATCACACCGTCTAGATTAACGCTCATTAACGGAGTTGTCATTTTACAAATGCCGATCGTAAAGGAAAATTACCCGTATCTCCACGCTTGTACTAACACAAGGTCAATATCATCGTATTGCCATGATATTGGCCTCGTTATGTCGGCTGACTATTGTAATATTGTTCTATACTAATACATATGTGATGTATATATGATAGGTCTCAATTGATCGGTCTAATAAGTACATTTTATGATACAAATTTTTCATTTACAAATTTAATGTTATACTCGTATGCACGTGGCATTATAATGATTGAGTTTTCTCTTAAGAGCGTTCATCTAAAAAGTTGGCAACGTCGCCAATAGCTGTCAAATATTATGTAATATGTGTAATTTACCTGTTTTGATTAATTTGGCAATATTACTGAATGTAAATAAGAAATATGGGTAACTAGTGAACTAGAATATCAAGAATGAATTGCATTTATAACACTGCATTTGATTTTGAAACTGTTTTAGGTGTAAAAAAGGCATTTGGAAAGTTTCTAAATACTTTTTTCATCTAAAATAAATATTCAGTGCTACGATATTAATTATTGCATTTCATAATCAATATTTTAGTTCACTAGTTAGCCACATTTCATATTTTTATACAGTGATATTGCCAAATTAATAAAAAAAGGAAAGGTTGACAGCTATTTGCGACGTTGCCCACTTTCTGTATAAGTTTCTCCTAATTTTATTCGTTTCTCTTAAATTCCAGACATCAGTAGAGTACCTGACATTCGCCGCCATCTCTAAACTGATCGCCGCCGGCGCCACGTACCCGTACCAAGTGGTGCGCGCGCGCCTACAGGACCAGCACCGCACCTACGACGGCACGTGGCATTGCATCAACGAGACATGGAGGTACGAACGAATCAGAGGGTTCTACAAAGGCCTAACGCCGTACCTGCTACATGTAACGCCTAACATATGCCTAGTTATGCTCATATGGGAGAAATTTACCAATAACGATTGAGTCATATTGTCATCTGATGGGAAATCGCGTACAACACTATTTATTATATTTTTTAAATTGTTTTTTTTTTCTGTTCTTAATGTTTTGACAGTTCGCTCGCAGGGTTAATTTGACGCTGACTTTGATTAGTCTTTTTTTTTTCGGTTGTCTTGGAGTGTTTAAGGTAAGCGTTTAGTTTTAAGCGGGATAATTTATTGTCTAGTATAGTCTATATTTGTATAATTATGCATTTTTTTTGTTTGTATTGTATTATAACTAACATTGACATGACTTTGACAGTTCGAAATGGATTTGCTAATTTTCCCGCATTAGTAGGAGTTTTACTATTAATAGTTATGACTTTATCAGTTTTTTGGCATAGTTGCCGCTAAAGGGAGTAGTTGGCACGATTTCAAAGCGAATTTCGTAATTTTAATAGTGACGGATATGTATTTCGAAGTAATATATTGACTGTGGAAATGTTCTGAGAAATTGTAAACCTATGTATAGAAATTATAATAAAAACTTCAGTTTTTTTTTTACTTTGTTTTACAGTCCGTAACACAAACTTAAAGTTAATTTATTCAGCGATGCAAATAAACAATGGCTCATGAATTAGAATTAAAAATGTTAGTTATAAAAAAAAATGTTTAAATATAGTTAAGTTAGCAAGTTTTGATGATGCATGCAGATTGTGTTACTGACTGTACTAAAATAATATATTTATTATAATGTAAAATCTGTCTCACGACATATGTTGTGTTTTTGTTTTTATTATTTATTTTTCTAACAATATTAGAAATCTCTTGTAAATAGTAGTCGTACTCTTTCCCATCAGATAGTGACTGACTTAATTTTAAAGCTGGCAATACCTTAACAAGAAGTGTTGCCAGGCATAGCACAATTTAGTTTTAATTTATCAATTTTTTTGTGATAATAGGGTATGTACTTAAACTGTCGCGCTTCTCGAAGTATTTAACAATTTAAAAGTAAAAAGACAAGTTTTCCTTTTATAACGTTACATGTGTGGTGAGACGACGTTAGGTTCTTTATTATGTAAGATGGTTTCGTTTCTGCTTGCTCATAAATATAATATAATAAATAAAAAAATAGTAAATATATTTTTCTCACAAATATTATGATATAATGCAAGTATGAAGCTAATCTGTCTTAAATCTTAATATTAAATGTAACCCGCCTTTGTTGTAAGTCAAACCTATTTCATCTCCATAATAAAAACAAATATGACAAAAAAATCATTTCGATCATCCCCCTTTTGGTTCCAGCAAAGTTTAGTACAATCACGCACATCAGTCGCTCGTTCAAGTTTATCATAAGTAGGACATTGTAATTTTAAATACTCTATTTATTTCATGCAAGATTCACTTAGTGATGGCTATTACGTAAAGTTAGATAACTTGAATGAACATTACAGTTATAAAAAATATATATTGATAATATAAAAAAGTTATATGGACACGTGGATCGAAAGAATACATACACCAAATAAAATGTGATTAAATAAGTAATCTGAAATCATTAGGATGTTTTTTAATGTACGGTTTCAACGCTAGAGATTCGTAAAGAGATAGCCTTGCTATAGTTTTTGTATAGTTTGTGTCAAACTTGAGATGCTCTGATAACGATGCGCTATAACAAGATAGCAAGTATAATTGTGTGGTCAGGATTGGGTGGGGCCCGCCTCGCGCCAGTGTCTCGATACATACACCGAAGTTTTACCGCACTGCAGTTTACTTTTATAATGTGTGATCGATCAGCAACCATAGTAGTTTGACACAAGCTGTATATTAGCAAATAATGCTCAAGGCAGCTAGGCAAATTGACTGACATGCCGAAAATATGTTCGTGTACGTCAAATTGACAGCCGCAATGTGATTGCGGCGACCTAACTGCCAAAAGCATTATGTGCTTAACTGTACACAAAAAATATCTTGCTTTTTGTCCGTTTTTTGCCATGTATAATATTTTATAAATTTGTAATTTATAATTTTTCATTTTATATGCATTTTTAAAGTGAATTTTATGTTGTGAAGTCATTACCTCAAAACATATCTTCTTAAATAAGGTACAGAGATGACTTCACAAAATAGGATTTTTAAGCATATATTTTGGAAAATATTTTTAATTTGTGTTTTAATTTTAAAGGCTCGAACTGTGGTAAATATTTCATTGGGTATCGTCAACATGAAACGGCGAAAATGCTTGGTAGATTTAAATAAAAACGCAAGTTCTAAAGAAATATTTAGGTGAAAATTAATCTCAAACTTACTCCTTTACGATTGATAAACCTATGTCGCAGTACGATGGTTATAGCCGTGATGTAGTTATATCCCTAGAGATATAGCTATATCCCTTAATATAGTTATATGAAAGCGGTTCATAACTGTCGCGGAGTACCCTAATTTTGTTACTACGACCAATTTCGACTTAGCGTAGTTGGTCACAGTTCCCTAATAGTTATATTACTAGATCGTGCTCGTATCATAGATATATTGCTGGTAAAATAGTTATGAACCGCTTTCATATAAGTATATTACGGTATATGGCTATATCCCTAGGGATATTACTATATCACGGCTATAACCATCTTACTGCGACAGTTATAGTATACTTCCTGCCATTGGCCAGGATTTGCTTCTATTTCGGGCCTTTAAAGTAACAACTTCATATAATTTAAACAAAAAATGTACTAATTAGCAGTGTTCGTATCACATACTTACCTGTAGCGTTGTAACCGATCTGTTATGATTATTGTCTTATTCGGTGGCTGGCCACATAGCAATTTGTAAGACGTATAAAATAATCAATTATTATATTTTTATATAATTACTCAAGTTCAATTGTTTCAATTCGCCTATTCAATTTGTTTAATCAATAAATGATAGCAAATTGACAATGAGTTTGTTATTTCATCAAACTATTAACTTTCTTCAAAAAGCGTTTCCATTCCTTCTTTTGATTTTTATTCGAATTTCGAACAAAAATATTTAGATAATATTTCGCAATAAAATCATTATTATACAGAGTGTTTTCCCAAATATTCATATCATTGATTGATCTCATAAATAAATCAACATAAATGCAGTACTTATAAAGGCGAAATATTTTTTATTATTCCTTAAAATATTAGTATAATAAATATTTCTCGAAACTTAAAAAATACAATAAGTACCTACTTATTAAATTAAAATACTAGTTCTGACTGTATTGCCACCAATTTAAACGAAAATACTATAAAAAAGTGACACAAATTTTGCAAACGTAAGTTCAGTTAAAGGTAAGTTCCGTGCATATCGTAAAACAGTATCAACATGAGTTATAATTATTATTTTTTCGCAATTTTCAGGCACGAAGGCTGGCGTGGCTTCTACAAAGGACTCAAACCGAACATAATTCGTGTGTTACCAGCTACAATGATCACATTCTTAACTTACGAGAATGTTTCACACTACATGTTGAACAGGTCACGCGATATTAAGCTGCCTGTTTAAAGGAATAAGGTTCATTTTATTTTATTGGTTAGTTGCCTTTTTTGCGTTATTTGGATAAACTTGATTTTAGAACGGGTGATGGATGAATACAAAACAATGTTAGTCGATGAAGAATGGTTTCAATTTTATTTGTCTCAAACTGAAGTGGGTTTTTGCATTACCATTCTGCGAAATGTTTAATAATTTTTGTTGTTTTCATTAATATATAACTAGTTTCTTTAAACTTATCTGTTCAATATTGTGAATACTCAAAGTTACAGCTTGTGTGAAATTAAATAATTAAGTACAGCAAATGGAAAAATATTTTGAAAATAAAGGGACTTTGTTTAATTTGTCAAAAACTTTTGCTTAAGACAGAGTATAGGACATCTCTGGGAAAAAAAATGCTTATAAAGTACCATTCCGTACCCGACTGCAGGAGGCAACTGCAGGCGACGCTAGCGACACGTCGTTGGCAGTTACGGGCAAGTGACAGACGACACGTGCAGCTCGACCGCAGACCAGTAAGTGCTGCCAACGCTCGAGCGATAGTCACATTTTTCTATCTAGAATACGGGCAGTTGCTGACTACGGTCAGGTGTGGAATCATGACTGCAGCGACATGTCGCCGCGACACGTCGCCTGCAGTTGCCTCCTGCGGGCGGGTACGGAATAGTACCTTAAGAGCGTTTATTCGGAAGGTGGGCAACTTCGCAAATAGATGTCAAATATTTCACTGTGATTAATTTGGCAATATTACCGTGTGAAAATAAAAAATGTGGCTAACTAGCGAACTAAAATATTGATTATGAAATGCAATAATTAATATCCTAACACCGAATGTTTAGTTTTAGATGTAAAAAACTATTTGGAAAGTTATCAAATGCGTTTTTTACACCTAAAATGGGTACAACATCAAATTAAATGTTATAATTGCAATTCATTATTAATATTCTAGTTCGCTAGTTAGCCGCATTTCTTATTTATATTCAGTAATACTGCTATAAGAATCTAAACAAGTAAATATTTGACAGTTATTTGCGACGCTGCCAACTTTTAGGATAAACCCTCTTAACGCGGAATGCAAATCATATATTTTTCAAACATATTTCGGCCGTCATATTTAAATAAGTGACTTGTACAAACAGTCGACTACTGAATAATCAAAGATCGCAGGAAGTACGACGTTGTTAAAGTAATGTACGTTGTGGAAAAAAGCCGAGCGGAAGGTACTATGATAATAATTTATATAGGATTATCTTTTAAGTTAGATTAAGCTGTTTAGTAGGCGACAAAATATAAGACAACTACCTTATTACTTGTCAAATTATTGACTCAGTACAACGTTCTTGAGTTCGTTTAAAAGTTCGTTCTTTGAATTTTACCAGCTAAAATGTCTAAATTGTGTCGTAAAAGACGACATTTAGTTAATCGATATTATACAGTGAAATTAACAGGTCTGCCCTTTGAAAATAGACACGTTTTAACGTCCCAGCCCCGCGGCTTGACATTGACGCGCGGCTTCACTTTCGGCACATTTTTCGTACATATTCATACATATCGATACTCATGACGTCTGCGGAGTTTTGCTAGCTAATTTTATTTAACCCATACAGGGTTAAATTAAGTATTAATTAATTAGGTAATTAATAAACAAACCGCCACATGAATTGATGCTTAGTAAATTGACATTAAAATGAAAATAATTATTACTAATACTGACATCGGTGAAGGAAAACATCGTGAGGAAACCTGGACTTATATTCAAGACATCTTATATATCTTATATTATTAAGACAAGTTAATTACGGTGTGCCACAAGGCAGCGTGCTCGGTCCGACACTCTTCCTCATATATATAAACGAGCTGGGTTTGCTCACTCTCCCGAAAGGCAAAGTCATAACTTTTGCAGATGATACAGCCCTCTTATTCACTGCAGACACCTGGAGTGAGGTCTTTGTGTGCGCCCAGTCAGGATTCAAAATTGTATCGGACTGGCTACGTGACAATGTTCTCACTCTAAATGCGGAAAAAACAAAATACGTCACCTTCTCCATAAAACAGCATACACCGTCTCCATCTATGACGCCAAACACTATCCTAGCCCAGTGTGCATTTCCTCACTCCACTACATGCACTTGTATTCAAATCAGCAAAACCGATTGTGTTAAATACCTGGGTTTAACTATAGATAGCACACTAAAATTCCAGGAACATATCAACACCTTAAGTAAACGTCTGAGAAAACTGATATATGTTTTTAAGACCCTAAGAAACGTGACTGACGATAAAATAAAAAAAATGGTCTACTATGCTCTGGCTCAGTCTTTAATAACATACTGCATCACCTCTTGGGGTGGGGCTCCAAAAACTACCCTCCTGGAACTGGAAAGAGCACAGAGAGCCATTCTGAAGGTGTCTTTGTTGTTACCTTATCGCTACCCTACAGCACTATTATACCAAAAAGCGAAAGTCTTGACGGTGCGTCAACTGTTTATTCAACAAATCATCCTGAAACAGCATAGACTTCTAACGTACAATCCTTCACTCCCTCGAGCTAAGAGAAGATTTAATCCTGTTGTGAACTATCATACTTCGCCTTCAACATCTTTTTCAAAACGTTTCTTTTATCACCTTGGTCGGTATCTCTACAATAAAGTAAATAGGGTCATATCTATTTATGAACTCAATAAAATAAAGTGCAAAATGAAACTACATACTTGGCTTCAAGAACTCAACTACGATGACACTGAAAATTTATTAACAGTCATAACATAAATATCATTATGCAAATATGCTAATTTATTGTCACAGTCACACACTCTCACAACCCCCCCCCCCCCCCCCCCCCACGCGCACAACACCCTCACACACAGATCCCCAACTACACAAACTATAGATACACGCAGTACACACTCAACTTCACTCCCACCCTGATACTAACCATACTAACAAATAAATCGCAACTATAATTAGTAAGCTTTTAAAAAAATGTTAACGTTTCCCTAATTTCATACCATTTGTACGAGTACATAACATAATTTGTTAAACTTAAATGAAGGAGTCCTGGTGACCTGAAATACAGGCCTTGAGCCTAGTTTAGGCACCAGTCTCCCACAATATAATACCCCTATAATATGTTACCGTAGAAATAAGGCTAGCAATGAAGAGTAATATTGTGGAGAAAATAAACTATTTTTTTTATTTTTTTTATATAGTTAATATAAGTCTGAAATCGCCAACCCGTCTTGAGCAAGCGTGGTGTTCAATGCTCGTGCCTTCTCTGTATGAGAAGAGGCCTTTGCCCTGCAGTGGGACAGTAACAGGCTGGTATTATTATTATTATTTATTTATTTTTTATTTGCTTTCGGAAGGCTTACAGACTAATAACATTATAGTAACAATAATATTTAACTAAATTGCAAATTACAAGCTCCCACAGATAAATACAGAATGACAGATAAGACTTAACCTAGACCATGAGGGAGTATCATAGTCTCAGTTACATCTCATGTGTATACCTACATTATAAGCAAAATAAATTATTTTATGATGTATGAAAGGCAGCCATGTTGATCCAGCGCTACTTGTTTTAAAAGTTTAAATAATATTAAGCTCATAGGTGATAAGGCTATTTAAGGTTTATAAATCAAGCTCGTGAACTTCCAGAATTAATATAATAATGATTACAGTAACAGCGAGATTTTTGGTTTGAATTAGAGTATTGTAATAGATATAGGTAAGTGTGAGAATTACAGTACGTACATGGTGACCGGAAAGTTATGCTCAATCGCACGAAACTATATTATAAAGTCTTCAAATAAATTAATATTAAACAAATAAAGTATTCTTCTCCGTCTTTCCCTCAATGCAGAGGATTACGACTGCAGTGAAGATCCATACCCATCTAGTCTGCAGAGTTTCGCTAGCTAATTTTATTTGAACATGTATGTATAGTTTATTATTTCCATAAACTTCATACGACTTTTATGTGTATTCTAGCTATTCAAACAGATATGAACCCACATCGAATTTTCTCTAATTCCCGCAGTAGTTTTGATAATTTTGAATATTTAACGCTGGTGACTTAAAACTACATAAAAAAATAGTATAAGTTTTAAATGTGTATTGGATTAGAATGGCGAATGTTCTATGTTATAGAGTTTCGCACTTAGTCCTTCAGGTGGTTCACCTTTGTGCGTGGGCCATGGCGGCCGTCGGTGGTTATTCCAACCAGCCCACCTCCCTCCAGAAGTTGTTTAAATCCCCTGGTCTGTTCAGAACATCTGTAAAAGATCTGGGTGACCCGCGGGTTTCTGTGCTAATCTGGGTGACGCCTGTGCATTCAAAGAGCACGTGCGCGACGGTTTCCTCAGACTCCATGCACGCCCTGCACAGAGGACTGTCCGTTATGCCTATTGTGTGGAAGTGTTTGTTGAGAGCAGGGTCCCGTGATGGTCCCGTCATCAGGCGCAGGACGTTAGGACTTTGCGATCGTCTAGGGACGCTATTAGGACTGCGACCGAATTCGGTCGCAAAGCGATCGCTGTTCAAGTCGAGACTACAGCCCCTGGCGTAATAAAGGCCTGGTTAGCATGCTATCCAAGGATGGCATAGCTCCTGGAATGCCTGCAGCCCGGTGTCGAGGTCCACCAGTTCCTCGCTTGTGTGTGGGTGAACACCTGTAGCCACATGTAGACGTAATTATCCGATTTAATAAAAAATTGTGTGTTTGTACGTGATAACTGGTGTCCTGCATTAAGGTTGAAATTTAAACAACAAAGGTTCACGCTAGCGCTCGCTTGCGAACACTAAGCACGTGAATTAAGAACTTTTTGGAAAGCGTAAAAATACAATTAATGTAAGTTACGTATTTAAATAGGTTTCTTCTAGAATATAATATGTGTTAGGTTTATGTGTATTGTATATTGATAGTGTTTACTAAATAAGATAAATAGGTTTTTTTTCAAACGCAAAGTCTTGTAAATGTTAACCGCGTTAATCTGTATAAATGGCGGATAATATTGTAGAATAATAAATTAAGTAAGATTTTAGGATAAATATTCTTAATTTCTTTTCTTAAAAAAAAAACGCGAATGTTTTGTAAATATAAACCGCCGATGGAGACTCATTCGTTGCAGGACCTAAAATTGTGACATAATAACTGAAATGAGATTGTATAAGTGTGTTGATAGTTTATACTAAATAAGATGGATAGGTTTTTTTTTGAAACGCGAAATCTTGTAAATGTGAACCGCGTTAGAAACCACAGTGAGCTCTTACTATTGTAGAATAATAAATTTAATAAGATTTTAGGATAATAGAATAGATAAGTAGTCTTTATTTCTTTTCTTTTTTATATTAAAAACGCAAATGTTTTGCAAATATTAACTGCATGAGAATGTCCAGGTGGACCAATATGATTAATAAGATTGTAGAATAATCAATTTAATAAGAATTAGTTAGATATTAGAATAATAAAATAAATAAGATAGATATAGTCTGTATTTTTTTTCTTTACTTTATAAATAAAGAAAAGACATTCGCGTTTTAAAAAACGCGAATGTTTTGTATATATTACCCGCGGGGGTGTCTCTGGTGGACCGCAATAAGTCATAAGATTGTAGAATAATGCGTAAAATAGGATTCTTGAATAGGAAATTGAATAAGATACATAGGTAACATTCTTTTTTTTTTTTTGAACGCGAATTTCTTGTAAATATTAACCGCGTCAGAATGTCCAGGAGGAATGAAACAATTAATAAGATTGTAGAATAATAAATTGAATAAGATAACATTTTAGTAGATAATTTAGTAAGTAAGGCCCATTTGCATCGAAGGCATTTCGTAGTGAGAATTCGTTTAAAGCAAAAAGTATTCGCTTCGCGCTCTGGATTTCATAAAGCTGTCACACTTACACGTATTTGTAAAATTTACTTTATGTTCTTAATATGGTGTATCTTGTTTTAGCTAAATAACGCAAATATTTTCATAAATACGCCTAGGTGAGTGCCAGCATTACACAAATGTGCGAATAGACTGGTAAAAATTCACCAATCAGATTGCTTAGTTTTCCAATCCTTGCACTGCACAACTTTGCTGGAAAAAGCGTTGATAAATCAATTTTTTCATAAACTCTAAAAAAAAAAATACGTTTTTTGCAATTTGCAGGTTGTAGGTAACGATTGCGAATCATATTTTAATCAACATAAACCAAATACTGACCTGCAAATTGCAAAAGATTAGAACTTACAATATTCTGATGTCGCAAGCACTTGCTTTCAAATACTACATGCAATCATCTATACTTATATAGATAACATTCAACCACTTGAAAACTACAAGCAATAAATTCTCAAATATCTACTCACTATATCCGTTCTGTAAACAGGTAGAAGGAACGAAAGAGAATAACAAAATTTAACTTTCAAAAAGAGACAAAATATCTAGCTAATGGAAAGGGTATAGTAATCAGAATTTTAACTATGAAAGTTGATCATCATTTCACCCGAATAACATCCTTCATCCTACCTACTGGACATAGGCCTCCCCAAACATCGCCAAATCGACCGATCCTATATCCGCATCAAACGTTTTCCCGCCACCTCCACCAAAGTTATTTATCAAATAAACCTATCGCAGACTACTGCTGGGCATAGGCCTCTTCGATTTTGCGCCACAACACCTTGTCATCCACCTTTCGTATCCAAGTTGCCCCAGCAACCTTTTCAAGGTCGTCGATCCATCTAGCTGGGGGGCGTTTGGGAGCCATGTCGGTAATTCCGGTTCTTTTCCTGATAACTTCGTTTCTGATTTTATTCCACCAGGTCATATGTCCACCTTATAGGTCGCCATTTTTTTTAAATAGAGCTACATCTATGCTAAACGCGAAACATGGTTTACTGAAGACAAAAAATGTAAGTACTATAAAATACCTTTTTTAAATTAGAATTCTGGGTAGAAATTTAAAAAATTACAATGTAAACTTTAATTTTAATTACTATAAGATTTTTATAATAATGTACAGAACGCGGTTTTCTGTAAGTAATGCCCGCGTTCTGTTTTGAGGACATGTATCCTATGTTTTAAATTTAAGTAATTAATTAGTATTACATAGAATAATGTTCTACTTTTGACACCGAGGTCGCCATTTTTATTTAAATAGAGCTACATCTATGCTAAACGCGAAACATGGTTTAGTGAAGACAATAGTAAATGTAAGTACTTTATAATACCTTTTTTATATTAGGATACTAGGTAGAAATTTGAAAAGTTACAATGTAAACTTTAATTTTAATTACAATAAGATTTTTATAATAATGTACAGAACGGGGTTTTCTGTAAATAATACCCGCGTTCTGTTTTCTGCGAACGTATGCTATGTATTAAATTTAAGTAATTAATTAGTATTACTTATATTAAGTAATTTATAAGTAAATAGAATAATGTTCGGCTTTTGACACAGGAGCTAAGCGAAACTGGAAGCTTTGACTATATTTAACATCTGCCAACCAAAGTTTCGCATTTATATTCTTACTTAAATCATTTAATTACAATGAACTGTGCCATTTCAAAGATATTTGGCAAAAAGTTTAAATAACATAGAGGTACATAAATAAACTCACTGGTTCCCATGGTAGGTAGAAACAACAGAACGCCACCTGTTACGATCCTCACCAAGGGCGGATCTAGGATTTATTTCTGGGAGGGGCACATGGGCCAGACAGTTAAGAAGTGTCTCCCATATCTAAATTGCACTATGCTGTTTTTCGGATTCATTATTTTTCAATGAAGTTATATAGTAGCTTACTTCTTCAGCGTTCATCATTCAAGCAATTTCTTTATAGATATGCATTCAGGCCGGTCCTTTCAGACGATTCGATTTTATTTTACCTACTTAAACCCCTGTGCCCCCCCGACCCGCCCTTGAACCTCACTTACTGCCTTTGATTCGTTAACGTTCACGACAAACAAATAATTTTAAGAAAAATGTTTCGATGTTAATTTATTTTATTTGATTGATATGACCAGTTTAGTAAGTAGGTATGATTAAAATTTCAAGTTTGATTGATTGAAAAACTAATTTGGTAGGATGTAGCAGAAAAAGTGGTATGAATAGAGGGGGTTGCCCCAGGGATTTATTCCAAGGAATAACTAAAATTGTTTTGGGAAAATTACTATAACGGTAAGAAGGCTCGATACAGATTGAACTAAGTCGTTATAATATTGTTTTTTGAAATTGTTAGTTTAATTTGGGCATTTTTGTTGTTAATTATTATTGCCGAATAAATTACATTTAAATAAGTAAATTAAAAATTATAGGTCAATAATAATTTTTTTGCAAGTGGCAAGCGTGAAGGAGATTTTTCAAAATAATAATATGATTGGGTTTTGATTATTACTGTGTTGCAATTTAAAATTGAATATCTGCTGCATTAAATACTTGCAATTTATTCAACTATATCTAGTAGATATATTAAACATATGGAAATATATCACATAGCGTTTCACAAAATCGAAATGCCTTAGAAGTTAGGTGTTGTTAAATGAGGACTCCGATCAGCGGTTTCTTTAATTACTCATCAACAAATATCACTCAAACAAAAAACCCACCACCACCACAAATACAAAATATCACATAGCCTAGTTGTTAATCATTTTATATAATTAAATTGTAAGTAAAGTTCGTTTCCCAATTTAAACATTTTGCTCTAGTCCATAAGGTTCCTTTTAGTTTAGAACTGGCTGTGTCCGCATCAAGTTCCTTTTAATTTATTAAAAATACATTTAATTTATACCCAAAGACATTTTTGTGTTAAACTTAAATTATAATTTTCTTTAGGGTAGTAATTACATTGTGTTTAATAATAATTATAAGGAGATTTAGGCTAGATTTATAATATCTATAT
Source organism: Agrochola lota (assembly GCA_947364205.1). Lineage (NCBI taxonomy): Eukaryota > Metazoa > Arthropoda > Insecta > Lepidoptera > Noctuidae > Agrochola > Agrochola lota. Next base: position 20,072,874 of record OX376219.1, read on the forward strand.
TATAATTTAATAAACATCACAAATAATTTAAAAAAATAGAAATAAAATATCTTAGGGAATGTAATTTTTCTGAATAATGCTTTGAACAAAATTGTTCTAAACATTATACAAGTCACAAAAACGAAAGTATGTTCGTAATAACGTTTATACGTACGTATGAACCCTTTTTTTGGAGTTTATAAAAAACTTCTTATTTTTTCCTACGTTGTGTGGTTGTGTTGTAAAATATTTATATTGAATCGGAGGTTGGACGCGACAATTTCCCGACATTGGTATTAAACTAGTGCTGTATGATGGTCGTTGGTTTAAATCCTACTCATTGAGAATATTATCTATTACCTAACCCCGTTGTAAACCCATTCCTAAATTATAAAAAGCGGCGAAGTGCGAGTCCGACTCCGTATCGCTTTATTTTATTATATTTGTTGTTATAGTGGCCACACTCGGTGAAAATTCCAAGTGTCTACCTATCACAGTTCAAAAGATAAAGCTCTGTGACAGAGGGACGGACGGAGCTTTTGTAATAGGATTCCGTTGGAACCCTTTTGGTACGGAACCCTAAAAATTAACATTATTCCTATCACGGTACATAATAAAATTACCTTTACCTTAGTACCTACCTTTTCTTTTTAAGTTAGCTTGTCGTAAATCCACTGCTAGAATTATACTTCTCCCAAAGAGATGCCCTATACTCATCAATAGCGTTGCTGGTCTTATATTCGGCAACTCAATCATAATCATGATTCTGTTACAACAGCTTTTAGATTGTTGACATATCACATTTGCTACTATTTTCAATGTTCTTGTCTGTAATATTAGGTATGTATGTAGATTAGTTTGTTTTTGTTTCTTAATAAATGTATAAAAACTATTAATGTGTTTTGTTATTTCCCTTCAATACCAGACTGATTATGTGACATCCATTCCACCTCCAACCCCAGACTGATTATGTGAGGTCGATTCCACCTCCCAACCTTAGACTGATTGTGCGAGGTCGACTTCAACTGCAACCCCAGACTAATTAGGTATATGAGGTCTATTCCATCTTCAACCTAAGACTGATAGTGTGAGTGAGGTCGACTTCAACTGCAACCCCAGACTGACTATGTGACGTCGATTCTACCTTCTAACCGATGTTGGTAAACAGGCTGATGATACCACCCTCGACCACCTACATGGTTTTTGCCGCCTATTTATTTATTTTACTTTAACATGGCATGGCCATCTGAAACCAGGGGAATTACCGAGATGTAGTCGATCTTGGAGACCAAGTTTATAAAAGACTAATGAACCTATAATTGACCACCACCTATGTATCCACATATCCAGGGCGGGGGGCTAAGGGTCTCGAGCCCCCCAAAAGCGTCTCCGTGACAAATCTTAAAGTGAACTTGATAATATATTATTCTAACAAGACTTTTTTGTAAGTATTACAGTAGGTACCTAATGTACAATTATCATCAATTACCCTTATCTTAATAAGTACCTACCGGTCAACTGCCCTAACTTCGCCTGGCGTCCTATGTTTGCCTATAATGAAAAAGCTGTAATATGTTTTTCATTTTACTTTTATGGCAATCGAAACTGAGTTTTCTTTAAGAGCTTTAAGTTTCGATTATCATACAATAATCATTTATTTGCTTTGAAAGTAGGTACATAAATAAAGTTGTTTACAAAATGTTGAGATTCCTGTACAATCTACCAATTAGGCATGCAAACATTGAACGTAAATTTTATTAACAAAATCGAATAAAAATCAAAAGTCAAATTAATTAATTTAAAAATGATAGAATTTAAAGCTAGCTTAATGAGAATAATAATAAAGAAATACAATGTCAATAATTAAATCTAAATAGTAGGGTCATTTAAAAAATCATTAATTTAATAATAACACTTATCAAGTGGGGGCTCTCAGTTTCTTTTTAAATATTTGGATTGGGTGATTTTTTATAATATTCGGTATTTTGTTATAAATGGTAGGACCCATGCCGAAAACACTTTTCGCAAGTAAAGCTGTATTGTAATTACAATTTTGTAATATGTTCCTTTATTGGCTTCTAACAGGCCTTATTCTAGTTTCTGATACTGTTAGAAAGTAATTCTTATGTTTTCTTACAAAAATGGCCATTTCTAAAATATATAATTGCGTTCTCAAATTTGATTTTGATGATGTTTTCAAAGGTGAGGATTGAGTGTGGTGAAGGACACATTTATATCATTCATAGTCAATCTGAAACAGACAATTTACTGTTAGTGGTAACTCAATCAACCTACTGACTTATTTGTAGCGACCAAAATTATCTTAGTGTCCACACAACCAGCATTGTTACGATTATCTTCAGCATTTGACTGACTGACATCGCTATTTTGAACCTTAACTGTGGGGATATAAGTTTAAAATTTTGTTATACTACTTTATTCATATGTAGGTACTCGTACTGAATGAATGGTTCTTCATAAATAATGGCGTGGTATAAATACACTGTTTTCTTGTAAGATTGTGTTATTCGGTCTGATATTGCTTGACAGAGTTTTGAGATCATTCCCTGACAATTAAACCTCTTCAGGAAATATTTTTCCTGAATTTCAAACATTTCGCGAGTGATAACAAATTTATTTGCCACCTTCTTGCACAAAATTGTCAGTACCTATCCAAAGTTCCTACATAGTTAGGTATATTTGTATATCTATCTACTGAAGGCTAGCTGTCTGGTACCTACTTATCTAAAAAACACGTGGGCAAGTTCCTTTTTTAAACCTGTGTCGAGATCTTTAAGTGTCTGAATCTAAAGTTAGGTACTTATTAACTTCCATAGTCCAAGATTAATCAAGGTACTTCCTTGCAGTGTTTCCTGGGTATAAAACCACGATAAAAACTACAGTAGCAGTGATAATACGAATCCAAGAACAACTGCGATCCCATAAACCAGTAATTAGAAACATAAATATAATCATAGTGTTATCTACGCGCAAAACATGTGCACCGCTGTCGCCCGCATCGCGGCAGTCACCTCGCGAGAACCGGACAGATATTTACGTAAAGAACCACCCGTGCCTTTAAAAAAACACAAACCGCACTGCCCTAAATACCGATCAACCAAGAAGCTCCAATTTACTGCCATGGTAAGTACATTTAAAAAAGTTGAATAAATTGTCTAGTTTTATCATCGTAGTTTCGCATTTCGATCACAGATGGCGCGGTTATTAATTTCTTTTGTTTCCCTTTGCGCGGCTAATGCACCTTTCTTTAGAAGTGTGTCATCCAGTAGCTTTAGATGTACAAGTAAGTCTCGTATTATTGTTCAAATAAGTCTGGTTGTATTATAATTACATCTATAAAGTTTCTAACACTTGTACAGTGTTTATAAACCTTGTTCCTTATCAGTAGTTGGTACTCCTTTCGAATTAAAAACGTACCTATTTACCTATCTATTACTTTGTAGTATGTTATCTTGTCATTCATAGGAGTAATATAGATAAGAAAACACGACTTTATTGTGATGTTATCTATTAGAAACTGGTGTTTTCTAATTGAATCTACCTTTTGCGATCTCTTCTGTACTTTAAGGACCTTCTTTTAGATAAAATACAGGGTTGCAGGGACATCGACGCTAAATCTGTTACCATGGATTCAGTAGGTAGCTGTTCCATATATTTTGACCGCGTAGGTATTGCACTTTTTTATGAAACAGCTGATTTTTTATTTAATAACCGACGCAAAATTTTAACACAGAGGGGTTCAGAATCATGTATTGAATGCATGGTAACAGTTTTCGCGTCGATCTCCCTGCCACCCTGTATAATAATATAAAATATAAAGCAGTGGTAGCCCAGTGGTAACGGCCCTGACTTACGAGTTGTTGGTCGTAAGTTTGTACCCAGCCAGGCGCTTTACTTTGTGTAAGTTATTTCATCAACACTTCTCTCAAAACGATGAAGAAAAACATCGCGAGGAAACCTAGAACCAAAAATTCGAATACATTTCCGTAGATTACGGCCTCTCACTTGGAGGTCTGTGGCCCAGGAGTGGCAAAATTATAGGCTGATTATGATACTTAACAATATTCTACTTGGAAAATACTTGACCCACGCAACTACCTACAATAGTTATTTTCAACGCTTGTAGGTGGCAACACCGGCTTATACGAGGCCATTAATTTCGAGATTTGCTAATTAGCTTTCAACCTACCTACCTACCATTGCTCCCATAAAGATAGGCCTAGATAAACGCATATACATGATAAAAAAAAAATCGTACTGCATCAAATTTGCAGTATTTTTTTCGTGCTACGGTATTGCTACGAAGGTCTACGCGGCTGGTCTACGAAAAAATACAGCTACGTGCCTACTTCTGTTAGAACACTAGCTACACAATGACGAGGTCGCGGGAATGTTCGAAATACCGTGGCCCCTGGCAATGTACAGGCAACCGAAGGAACACGGGTGGGTTTTAGTCAGTAAGAATCTTTGTTACGTTGTAACTGCATGATTTATTTGTACATCTCATATATTAAGTGAACTGTCTTGTGTTCTTTATGAGAATAAATTATTTAAACCGAAACCGAAGAGTCTGACACGCCCTCCCGCTCCGCCCAAGCACCAAGAGCGGGAAAAGTTATTTGACAATTACCCATCCAAAAAAAAAATTACACAATGACATCACGATTCCAAAGAAAATAGGTACTTGGTGTACCTAGTTACCTACAAGGGCAGATCCTGGGCTATGTCTAGTCTAGGTCAACCACTGATATTTTTTCTAATCTCAGAGATAAACACTTTGTATGAAGCTTCCACGTATGCGTTTGCCACACATGCGCGAACGACACGCATAATAAGACCATAATATGCTGTTATTATAATTTATATCGTGATGGACCGTGGAGTTTCTTGCCGGCTCTTCTCTTTAGGAAACGACCAAATGGAACCGTGCTCCTAGCTTCTGACGTTTCATAAGTGCCCATGTAGGTTTATCTGAAGCTAGCAACTAGACGTAGAAATTAAATATTCCAGAATAGTGTCAAGACCAACCGCTCTGGGCGGGCCCTGGGGGCCCCCACATCTTAAGAAGTACTTTATTACTGATATCCCAACCGGTCAAAATATATTCAATAAGAAGCAGTTTAGAGTTGGAGGCTGAGGATGAAAATTTTCCTATTTAAAAATGACTTTAAAAAAAAACTTACGTACATAAGGCGGTTTGTTTAAATTTTCGAGCTCGCTTCGCTCACTCTTAAATTCTATATTCTTCTAAATCTCAAACTTTTCTGAATAAGTCGACTAAAGCGAGTCCCATTTACGAAGTGCAAAAAATTTCGAGCTCGCCTTGCTCGGACCCCTACATTTTTGCTTCGTCAACGATTGCTGGTATTGTTGTTACTTGAAGTATAAGTTAAGGAAATCTGTTTTTTTGGTTTTACCGTGTTTAAATATCGATACTCATCACTTGTGTGAAGTTTACACAAAATAACTGTATTTTTAAACGGATATTTAAGTACACTGCGGTTAATTAATGAACAAATTAATTCAACCTTATTTATTTTTTGCTTCACGAGGCACGGAGACACTACACTAGAGTGCTAGCTGCAGTACATTTTTTATTCATAATTAACGATTCCTGTTATCATGTCGGCGCCGACGACAATCGTTAGGTTTCCGCGGGTCAGTAAGATATTTGTCGCGACATTGTCATTATTACTCATTAACTATGTACTTACAATGTAATTATATCCGTTTTTAGACACGTAGGGTGGGAGTGTCAGTAGATGCCCCACTTTTAGGTCCCCGGGATCAATCATCAATAAATTCCTCAATTGCCTATAGCTTTCAAAGATCAGTAGTGTAACTGCATAACAGACTTACAATGGCTTTCATTTTGACAGTTCAACAACATTCATTGCGTTATTTAATCTGCGTGCGAAATTTATTTGCCAAACATGTAAACAAACACCAGTTTTCCACTTAGACAAACATCAACTTTATGAGAGTGTAAATAAAGTTGATTTTAGACCGACTAGTATTGTTGAAAAGTCATAAAACATATGAAGTTGTAGCGCAAACTGAACCTTATGTGTTGCCTACACATAAGGTTCAGTTTGTTGTTACAGTTGTTTTTCCTAAAACTCGTGTTTGTTTACATGTTTGGCAAATTAATTTCGAACGCAGATTACGTTGTTGAAAAGACGATTTTGAAGCATTGGATTAGGAATTTCCTTCAAAATCCTTGGGATTGGGGTGCGGGACGTGCCTAACCCGACTGAGAGGTTGCGTATAAGCCTATTATGTTATATTATAATATACTTCACACGACTGCTGTACATCAAGAAAATGTAGACTAGTGTTGAACTGGTGATAGATAAGGAACATGACTGCCGAGCATGAGGTCCTGGGTTCGATTCCCGTGATAGGCAAAGTGTTATTGGGTTTTTCCATTTGGAATTTCTCAGTAGCAACAAGGAGGCTGGATTTGTGCCCGGTTGAGGACAATAAGCTCGCCTCCTGTTACATGGGAATGCATCCATTCATGAGTAATTGTAAGCAGTGATAGCCTAGTGGTGTGACTGTCAGACTGCCAAGTCATAGACTGCCCTGCGTAAGACTGGTTCTCAGACTTTCGGGCTTCAGAATAATACCCGTAACGACTTTCAAGGATCTACAATAAATGACGGTCGGGACCAACGGCTTATCGTGCTTTCCGAGGCACGGTCTCGGTATGTAATGGCCACCCATCCACGGACCGACCTCGGCAAGCGTTGCTTAACCTTGAAGATCAACCCGTGCGACTGTTAATATTTAGCCACGACCCCCTTTTTCTAATTTCATTATTGTCGATATTACATCAAAAGATGGAATTTGTGCCCACTACGAAACTAGGTTGTCTAACACACAAGTGGCAGATATCACTTAATCCCACTGAAGACATCGCCTAGTTATTTTCCACATTTTCATTACATATTGATAACTGTTCGTTCCAGTCTTACCAAGGGGTATCGTGTTATCCTGTATAACTGGGTGATTCTTATCAAAGAAAATTGTATCGTTGAGCTAGTTCATGTTGCTATTAACAAAAGCACTAGACCTCGATCTTGCCTGGTGGAAAGCGTATGATGAGGTCTCACGTAAATATTTCTCGTCGTGACCGCAATTTTACTGTAGCCGTACTTACGAGATATGAGACGGAAGCAGGCGCAGATACTATGTTCAACTAAATTAACAATTACAATACTTACCTACTATATTACGCTCGCGAATTTAATTAGGTATATCTAATTCTACTATCATAGAATTCGTCACTAGCCCACCCAACGTAAAAGGCGATTTAATTCAATAAATGATTTATAACGAGCCGCTAACAGCATTGTTATTGTTCACTGCACGTTGACCCTAGTTGCTAACCGCGGTAAACAATCTTTTGCTGAAAATTAATATTGTATTGCAAATAGGCATATATTGTATTCTCAGTTATCTTCAGAGAGGGCAGACAATGATATACGACAAAGCTTATTTCGCTGTGTTCGATAGATAAAGATACTTGTGCGTGCTCCATTTTAATTTTATAAAGTTTGCTTTTCGCGCCATTATTTGACGTTTGTTTTTTTTTTTTCTCGCAGTGTGCTTAAACGGTAGTGTTGGCATTATCAAGATAAAAGATTGGAACTACGTCACAAGTACTTTTCATTTTAGTGCATTAGAGTGCGCGTATCGAAATGCCAGCGGCAAATACTTTGTTCGTGTTATAAAGTGATTGTTTTAAATGTAAATTAAAATATGATAAAGCATCTGAATAAGAACACAGTACACGAGCATTTGTTACAAAAAGAGAAGCTCCTGGAATCTAAAACTAAGCCGAAGTACAGCGGCAGTATGTCGACCACGAGGAACGGGAGATGGCTGTCACAGGTGCGTTTTTACAACTACCCTTTTTTATTATTTTGTAATAAATTTTATTACGCACACAATAAGGGGCAATATTGTCACGGTTTCGTCACAGCCAGAATGTAAGAGTTTGTACTTACACAAGGTTATTTTTGTTTTCCGAATTCCATGCGGAAGCTGTTGCATGCATTACTCAAACTGTGTTCTGGGGAGCCCGTGGACTTCGCAAAGCCTCTGTGGGGGCTCCGCGGATATACACGTTCATTGTGAGAGAGAGGCTTTGCGTAGCCCAGCTTCCTCAAAAACTAGTTTTGGATTTGGCGGCATTTGCCAATCACTCTCTGCAGGATACAATGGAACTACAACTAGGTTTTTTAACTTTTTATTCGTGATACTTCTCCTACGTCAAAAAAAAATGAAACTAGGACTCAGTAGAACAAGCTATTCACCATCTGAAAAAACAGCGAATAAGCAAATGCCGTCAAATCTAGTAAAAAAAGATTAATTTCGTCTAAACTTGTCCACTGCAAACCCAATTGTTTTCAATATTGTGTGAAGATTATGGCAGCAGACATAAAATACTACTGCTCCATACAGAAGTGAGATGGTTATCGGCGTAAATCTTTAACAAGGCTATTTGAACTTAGAACCGAGTTACAAACTGTGCGAAACAGGATTCTCAACGCAACTATGGAGCTAAAAAATCAAAATACCGCAATAGAGTGGATGCCGAACCCGACTCTCTTCAATCAAGCCTGACAGAAATCAAACAATTTATAAAAAGTAAAAATCTATTTCTTAAAGCATTATATGCAAATGTTAATTTCAAGTATTATGATTATTAATGAAGAATACACATAAAACCAGGTTTTGATTATTCTAGGGCTCCGTCAAATATTTAGTTTTCCAAAAGAATTCCGTCGCAAAAAAAGTTTGAGAACCGCTGGTATAGAAGAGCTATGCATAGAGTCTATACAAATATATACAATTTTAGTGTTTGTTAGTAATATCAAAATAACATTCTTTTAAACAAAAAAAAACAATTTTTAAATTTTTTGTCTCTTTGTTCCGACTAACTTCGGAAACGGCTGAACCGATTTTGACAGGAATTTTACTAGCAAATAGCTGATGTTATAAGGAGTAACTTAGGCACGAACGACTTTTATTTTAGAAAAAGCCATATGCAACGGGTGGTAGCTAGTTGAAAGTAAAAACACGATTTAAGAGTCTAATGTCGTTAGAATGCATTTGTTTTCTAAGTCAGTACTTTATGCTGACTAGTCAAACATTACATTTATGATGGGCTATGTAAACTCGTATATTATTTGCTGTGGGTCGTTTTCAATTCGTCAAGCTTTCGTCGTTACCAGAGTAAGTACAGATTGAGTCAAGGTAGAGCCCAATGGAATAGAGTCAGGGTAGAGCAGACCTTGACTCTATCCCATCGGGCTCTATTGAGCTAATGGTTCCTTTTAGCGTTTTTCTCTATGACCTGTAGTTCAGAATTTACCCACACTGGCTAGAAAAACATGTTGGTATAGAGGGCGGATTTTTGAAACGGGGGCCTACCACCATCTCTAAAACTTTATTATTTTAATATTAGTTCAGTGTGGGAAAGAGATGAAGGTCTACAGGACGTATAGGTATAGCTCCATCTCTTTCCCCAATACTGCTTTTGGTATTGGTAGGCTCCAGGAAAATGTTCTTAGGAGACTGTCCTTAACTTTTGAATAATTGCTAACTGCATTCACAGATTTTAGGAAAATGGTACAGTCAGCTAGAGAGACGCTAATTCCTACGTTTAATTTTATGATACCAATCAATGCAGTTGCGTAAATATAAGAATTAAAAGAGTCTTCTGGACCAACTGAAGTTAGAGTACTAAAATTGACACAAATCGCAAAAAACTTTTGCCATATTTTTCGTAATAAATAAACATGAATAAGGGTGATATAAATTCCGATTATATGACTGAAATTAATCAGGAGAAGCAACACTGACTGAATTTTTTATCAAGATATGCTGTCGAGAAAAAAACCTATTGAAATCGGTCCATGCGTTTGGGAGCTACGTTGCCACAGACAGACAGACAAGCAACCAGCTATCTAATTACGTAACACATTTTCGTAAACGATTACGACTAATCTGTTTCATTTAGACAGTTCATCAACATTCATTGATTACGTAGTTGAGCAGATTTTGTTTCGAACTCATGAAGCAATGGATTAGCAATCTGTTTCAAAACTATTCAGATTCTGATTGATCGTGTATTACGCAATTAGGGGACAGAACGTCAATGGCTTTAAACTTAGAACGCCCATCATTTTGCGCCGGAGGTAAAAAAAACTCACAGTTGCTATTTAGCAGTTGGTATCATGCAAAATTTGCAGACTTTATCGATATTTACTGATAAAAAGGCGATAGCTAGATTAAAACACGTACATAACAATGATTAGTATTGCGTTATACTCGGTACGGAAAAGGCACAGTATTATAAAAGTATTGTAACCTAAAAAAAAAAAAAAACTTAATAGTAGATATTATATCGCCTCATATCCGCTTAAGACGATAATGTGATTTAAATAAAGACATTTCAATGCCAATAACAGCTTCTTAGATAAACAACAACTAAAGGTCATCAACCTAATAAATAATAATTAATTACGTCCAGCGCTTTGTTGTAAAAAAAAAAAAATTGAAAAAAAACTTTTCTTCTGATAAAAAAAATAAAACATTTATTTCTGATTGTGTAAATAGTGATGTGACATAGGACTTTCTACATCGATATCGATTGTTTGACAATGTTTAACTGACGTTAATAATAAAGGACTTGTTTTTAAATCTGCCATGATGTATGCTGAAGAAGCATATGAAGCTGAACTCAGTGGAAGTATTAGAGTAAGTGGTTTCATGATTAATTTTCATAGTTCATTGACTGATTTATCGTCTAAACGCTTTATGGCTTCGTTGAATGCTGTTTGATCTAAGTGCCGTAGGTAGTAGGTATTTATAAGTATAACTAATCATCGATTTAAGAACCTACCTATCTAATTCGGCATACCGAAAGATGGAAATGTGACTAAGATCAGAATCATTACCGTCCGTCTGGGGAGAACGGAGGGTTAAGGCTTGTGCAGACCAGCGCGACTTGTCGTGCGACGGGACACCGCTTAGTGTTATACTGTGAAGTTTTCTTAGAAATTGTATTGTTCGTGTCGCGTCGCGCGACGCCTATAACCTTACTGTTCCTTCCGCTACCATGAGTCGAGGAGATACTTGTAAATTCGCCGTACTTATATACCCACCTAGTATAAATTTCCAACAAGTTGAGATAAAGTGACATAAATTGAGGTAATTTACCCAGAAATACTGGTTTTGCATGTTGGCTCACCTTTGATAAAATGTTGTAGTGAGTACTAGTGAGCTTCCGGTTTTTTATGAACATGATATATACAGCGAGATAATTGCGTAACACACTAACAACTGTAATGCCTTTTATTTTGACAATTCGACAACATTCATTGCGCTATTAACGTTGTTGAGTAGGCGAATTTTTCAAATATATGCAGCAATAGAATGGAATTAGAAATTTTCTTCTAAATCCTTCTGTGAGAGAAATAATATTTCGCAAAATATTATTTAAATCAAAAGTCATTTGATTTAATATATCAAATTGCTAAATATAATATTAAAATCAACAAACACATATTCTTATGATACATGATTATGACAGAACCAAATCAATATCAAGCCAAATCAATAGCAATCAGAAATAATAAATAATTATGATTAAACATCCTATAGCCATGTTAATCGTTGTTAATAACTAATTACCTACCAATTTAGCGGGGCTCGTGACTATTTAGTCAGTTTATCATTTGATAAGCCGCACGGGTTGATCGCGGTCGCTTCCTGGATGGGTGACCATTCATTTCATATCGAGACCTCTCCGTGCCTCGGAACATAGTCAGAAGCCTTACCAAGCAGTCTTACCAAAGGGTATCGTAAACAGGGGTCTTAGGTCAGATATTCACTCGCTCCATGTAAAATACTGGTATTCAGCTGCGTCAGGCTAGACTGGAAGCTGACCCCGACATAGTTGGGAAAATTCTAGGAAAATGATGATGGTTAGCTGACCGTTTACCGTTGATTCTTAGGCACGTGTACACCAGAGCTGGCTCACGTTTACATGCATATGATGAAGATATAGTCTATCATTGGTAACTTATACGCAATAAAATTATGTTCGGTGAAGTTCGTCTGATACGCGGGAATGAAGTCCGCAGTTAACGAAACTTCGTCACTGAGGTTATCGAGGTGTTTCTAGCAGTTCTGCGCACTTATTTTTATAGCTAAGAAATTAACGCTTTTATGACTCTTTACATAATTACAAGAATTGTAGGTTAATTGTGTAGTGCAAACTAATCAATAAAAGTACCTGGGAGACCGGGCTCTGCTCTGGTGAAAATAGAAAATGCTCATTTAATAGTACAGGATAGTTCATACTAATTACATGCTGAGATGATAGTAGGTATTTACTAATTCCATGCTGCCATGTCATTATTTTAAGGTGTCAATTGTTATTATTCTTGTTCTAAACTTTGGGTGACCGAGCTCTGCTCGGGTGAAAATACGGAGAAAACGAATTTTCCCAGAGCGACCTAGCTAAATCGATTTTTCGCCCCCGTAAACCCCTATATTGCAACTTTCGTCGAAATCGGTAAGGCTGTTTTCCAGAAAGTGATTACAGATATATATATATATTTAAATATTACTACTATTAGGAGGAGCTCGTGGCTAAGTAACAACAGCAGCACTGGTCGATCCATCAGGTTAAGCTACGCTTGCCGGGGTTGGTCAGTGGATGGGTGACCATCTTTACATACCGAGAATCCTCCGTGCCTCGGAAAGCACGTTAAGCCGTTGGTCCCGGCTGTCATTCGTGGATCTTTGACAGTCGTTACGAGTCGTCAGAAGCCCGAAAGTCTGACACCAGTCTTACCAAGGGGTATCGTATTACCCAGTTACTGGGTTGTGGAGGTCAGATAGGCAGTCGCTCCATGTAAAATACTGGTATTCAGCTGCATCCGGTTAGACTGGAAGCCGACCCCAACATAGTTGGGAAAAGGCTAGGCAGATTGATATTTAAATATTACTCATTTAATAGTATAGGATAAGACGTATCTGATCATATATCTTGAGTAACTACTTTGAATTTCTAGGGAAAATGACTTACGTCCGCGTTCTAGAATGAAAATCAACACAAAAGTTAGTTAAAAAATTGTTACGCGCGTAACCTACTGTGATTGGTGGGATAAATTGTCAACAGCCAATCGCATCACTTGACTTGCGTTTAATTATGACGTGTCGATAATTTTCGTTCTAGGAACCGAGCGTTAATATTGTATGTCCTGATATTTAAAGAAATATTGTCGTTAGAAAAAACCATGGGCTGCATAGAACTGGCCGATGTTTTCCAATTCGTGGTATCAGAATCTTTCTAAAAAGGATGATGCCTGGGTAAAAAAATAAAATCTAATTAGTCCGTCAGTCAGATAATAAAAAAATATTAGACACGTATTTTTTGCTTTATCATAATGAATAAAACATTACTTAGATAAAACGCATTTTAAATTGGGGAGTGGGGGTCGCTACGTCACTAGTATGTATAAAATCTACATACCTACTCGTGATGTCATGGCACATGTTACCTCAATGTATCGCCGTAATCTTTAGATTATGTAAAAAAAGAAAAAAATCGTGTCCAATATTTTTTTATAACGTCAAACACGGAATTAAAATATTTTATTTCGCATTATAAGGCCTCTATAAAACTTGTTTATCATTCAATCCCGACTTGAGCGCATACCTTAGCCTTGACTATGTATAATTGGTACTTATCTACCCTTTTCATTCATGCCTAGGTATATAAAATTCCCATTCATCACAGAGTTGTACGATAGAAGTAACTAGCACATTACCCGTCGTTACGACAATCATTGATACTTCCTGTATCGTACTATCATTGCGCGGGTTTCGACATCTTGGCTCATGCCTAAAATGGTTCCCTTTTAATTCACTTGAATATGAGTTTCTAGGGTTCTTTTTATAGGATTATCTGATCAATAAGGTAAGGTAATTTAACGAAATGTACCTAATGTGCGTTCGCAATTTATTTGTTAAACATGTAAACAAACACGATTTTTCCACTTAGACAAACATCAACTTTATGAAAGTGTAAAAAAGTTGATTTTAGACCGACTAGTAATGTTGAAAAAGTCATAAATAATATGAAGTTGTAGCGCAAACTGAACCTTATGTGTAGGCATTACTGTTTACATCTATTTGTTTACATGTTTGGCAAATGAGTTTGGCAGGCGCGAGGCCAGTCTATAACCCAATTCCTGCTAGCCTTCAGAAATTCGGAACACAACCACTCTATCGTAGGTACTTTTTTAGTTCAGACTATTTATTTACAACATAACTGGCGAAATGTGGGTGTACTACAGGTACACCTCTGCCCAGCCCTTCGGGGAATGCAGGCGTGATATGTAAGCAGGTAGTACTATTAAAAAAAAATAACTTGGTGCCTTCTGTTCCTTTTTAGGGTTCCGTACGCGAAGGGTGCAGAGCGGAACCCTATCACTAAGCCTCCGCTGTCCGTCCGTCCGTCTGTCTGTCAGCGGACTGTATCCCATTTAACAGTAATAGGTTGACGGATGAAATTTTCACAGAGGGTGTACTTATATTGGGACACAGAAAAAATAAAAATATGACTAAGTTAAAAATTAAAGAGAGTCATACAAGAAGAAACATGTTTTTTTTTTACTAAAGTTTATCACGTAGTATTAAATATTGTACGATAGTACTTAGTGTGCGAGTCTGACTCCACGGCCAATTTTTCTATTTTATCATCTCATCTTTCCTGTTTAATCACACAATTTTTCTATTTTATCATCCCATCTTGGGTTTAAAGAACTTTATTTCTCATAAGAACTTAATATTAGTAGTTCGCTTATAATGAGATGCATAAAAGTGATTCTTTTTTTTTACTGGTAGGTACTATTTAACATTAGTTAGTTACCTCTAGGGTGTTGGAGACATTATATTAGCATTGATCTTTCCTGATTTATCACACAATTTTTCTATTTTATCATCTCATCTTTCCTGATTTATCACACAATTCATCCAAAGTTTCTTTGATCGGTTAAACTTTTCACGTCAAATTAAATTGTAATCAATATCACGTTTCTACTAACTTTTTACAAGATATTGTGAAATACTGTTAACACCGAATAAATGTGACTATGACGAAAACAGTTGTGTCAGAAAAAGTGCACAAAATTGCAGCAGTTAATTGTACATTGCAAACCTTATCAAACTAGGTACAAAAACTTTGCGTTTTATACAAAGAATATTGCTTTCTGGTGACTAGGTCGGTACTTCAATCTTTTAGAAACAACATAAGTGGTTATTGAGTCCAATTTTAACACTGTGTTCAATTTACATAACACAAACATCATGCCTGTGCCCTTAGGTGCACCTATTGGTCACCCACATTGCGCAAGTTATGTTTTAACATGACATTACGCCTTGTTTCCCCGAAGAGTTGGGCAGAGGTGTACCATACCAAACTACATTACACACGCGCCACAATCAGCGAGACATCTGGGCATGAATTGGGCCCCAGGGACCACCCTTATCACTTATGGGTATGAAAAATTGTTAACAGAACAGAAATAGTCGGCGGCTGCTGGCACATCATGACTGTGACAAGATGGCTTCCACTCAGCATGATGCTGTGCTATGAGGGATCCACAGCACAGCGCTGCCTTTCAGTGGTTACCCGAAAAAGACGTACCTTATTCCTAACTAATATTATAAATGCGAAAGTGAGTTTGTTTGTTTCGCTTTCACGCTAAAACAGCTGAACGGATTTGGATGAAATTTGGTATATGGGTAGACTATGACCTGGACAAGGACATAGGCTACTTTTGATCCTGGATCACAGACAAAGTCGCGGGCAACAGCTAGTAAAAAATAAGTCCGAAGATCAAAATGTATGTCTTGGCTATTAATTATATGAGATCGTCCGATTAGGCGCCACCCTAGTACGTTTACGAAATGATTACAAATTATATTTATTATTTACATTGATTCTTTGACACTTTGTATAATTATCTCGTTATACTTAATACGAGTATATACTTGTCTTTTAACGCGTCATTTGTTTATACGCGTCACGAATTATAACTATTATAGGAATTTATATGTACAATATCTTTGTAACTAAATCTACAAATCTAAAAATACGCAAATCTAAATAACGTGCGTCAATAAAAAAATTATAACAGATCGATGCACGTCTTTCAATATTCTGCGCGTAGTTTAAGACCCTACATTCTGAAAGTGGGCAACGTCGCAAAACAGATGTGAAATATGTCGCTGTTTTTATTAATTTGGGAATATTACTGTATGGAAATACGAAATATGGCTAACTAGTGAACTAAAATATTGATTATGAAATGCAATAATTAATATCGTAACAGCGAATATTTCGTTTTAGATGTAAAAAAAGTATTAAATGCCTCTTTTACACTTAAAACGGTTTCAACATTATTAATATTCCAGTTCATTAGCGATATTTTATATTAACATACTTTTATTGCCAAATTAAGTAATAAAAGCACCTATATTTGACGTTATCAACTTTTAGAATGAACACTCTTAATGACCCTGCTGAAGATTGGGTTTAAGTGCCACGTTTATACAATATTGGAATGTTTTTAATATGTGCATTAAAAACATGACTGCTCGTTTCTGCAGCTGAAGTTTTAGAATGACGTTGATACGTATGTTTATATCGTAGCTCCTATTTTTGTTACGTAGTGAGATCTTAAGTAGAAAGAAACCCCCTCCGTACCAAAGCACTTTAAGCCATTGGTCCCGGCTGTCATTTGTAGATCTTTGACAGTCGTTACGTTTAGTTAGAAGCTCAAAAGTCTGACAACCAGTCTTACCAAGGGGTATCGTGTTACCCAGTAACTCGGCTATGAAGGTCAGATAGGCAGTCGCTCCATGTAAAATACTGTTATTCAGCTGCATCTGGTTAGATTGGAAGCGGACCCCAACTAAGTGGGAAAAAGGCTAGGCAAATGATAAGTGCGATCGATTTCATACAAAAGTCAATCAACCGGGAAACTAATACAAAACCTCATGCAACCGAAGTGGTTGAAAGTATATTTTCACGCAGAATGGTGTTCGATACACTCGCTACGCAATCCGTAGGACAAAAACTTCCCTGAACGAAATCATAGTTGGAAAATATTACAATCTGAATTCTTACGCGATCACTCTCAGTGTGTTGGACTTGAAGTCAAAACTGCTAATTCCTCTAATCATGACAGAAATTGATCATAATGATGTTTGAGGACAAACAGGGTATATACAGCTGCATCCGGTTAGACTGGAAGACGACCCGAACATAGTTGGGAAAAAGCTAGGCAGACAATTCGTAGTAGAAGTTAATAATAATAAAAAAATACACCTGAAAAGTTTTTAGTTTCCGGGATGAAAACTTCCTGGCGTAAATTTTTTGAGGAAACTACAAGCGACATTAACATGATGGGTAGTTCAACTATACCTAACAAACAGACAGATATATCTCGATATTTTTTTTACCCGACTATGGCGAAGCTAAAAGGAGGGTTATGATTTTGACCGGTATGTGTCATCATCTGTGTGTGTGTGTGTGTGTGTGTCGGTGTGGTTCATCTGTTCACTCATAACTTTTGAACCGCAGGTTATAAGTTAAGTGGCACCACATTCAATCCGGAGCCACATGTAATCTATTCGATTTATAATGTCCTAACACGTGTGACTCCGGATTTTTTATTTGTCTGTCTGTGATGTCTTGTTTATATCTTTTTAGATGACTTTTTGTCGTAGTTGAGTTTTATTTTTTTTGTATTTGTATCGATAGATCTACTTCGCAAGCACTAATTGCATAATTTATAGCATATTATAAATTTCCTACTGCTTCGACATAGGCCTCCTCTCTGTGAGAAGTAGGCCATAATCGACTACGCGGGCCCAGTGCACCAATTGGAGGGCGTCAAATTAAACTACCAAGTACTTGACAGCATTACTATAATCCCCGAAAATTCCACAAAATAGACACTACGTCTTCACAATTTGTGTCCCCGTCGTCACGACTTGTTGAACCGTGGAGAGAAAACTACGCATTTGTACGGACTCGCACTTAACGGACGAGAAACCCTACAAGACGGTGCCTTTGATATCGACTGACGACATTCAAACGATACGGAATTATACGGTATTATGTGCCGAATGGAATCAGCCGGGAAAACCGGTTTGAGCGTAACTACGGTAGATAGTTGTGTTGAAATTTTTCCAATGGTTTCAGGAGTAAGGCCACTGAAAAGTGCATGAAATGTGATGGTAGTTTAGAGAAAGAAGCCTTTGTGATTATCTCGGTGCTCATGGTTTGTTCAATGACCCAAGGGCTGACTTTTACCTTGGCCAGAGGCTAAGCATTGCCATACAACGTAGCACTGAGGTCAGTCTCTTGGGTACATTACCAGTCGACAGCGATGCGGAGGAATTTTTGGGCATGTAATAGTTTTAGTTAGGCTTGGATATTATACTCGTATAAATGTGATTATCTAAAATCATATTTCGTGAATGTGTAGATTTTCGATTTAGAAATGACTATTGCACGACTCATAATTCGAAGCATTAGAGAGTGTTTTGCGATCGAAAAAATTGTTTTGCCTCCTTTCTGGAACTGTTTTTATTGTTACACTTCTCCTGGTACATATAACCTACTTAATTTGTATACCATTGTATCTTTGCGTGTATTATGTTTTGGAGATGTGAGGTTGAATTGTAATATTTTTCATTCTTAAGTATATATGTTTTGTGAACAAGCTAACGGTTGTGTTTACGGCAATGAAGGCTTCATTAGTAAAAAAATGCGTAGACGGAAATCATACCAAAATTAACATACATCTTTAACTGGCCTTCTTAAATAACATTGCGTGCGTGTTACTAAAGTATTATTTTAATATATTAGGAAAGAAAAGACACTGATAATGATCCGGCCTTCGACATAGGCTACAAACCAGAAAATGAATGGAATATGCCATGTTACGCTGGGTATCTAATTTCGCGCGAATTATATTAAGTTAGTATATATTTCGCCTTTCAGTCCTCAAGACGCTTTGACAAATAAAAAACTTAATCACACTAGATAGTGACTGGAGCAAGGACCTGCGGTTCACGGCCTGCCGATATGCACTGGGTGAGATGACTCAATTTCTTATCATATTTTGACTACTCTTCAGTGCACGCGCTATAGTTCATATCGAAACTCGTTCAACAGACGTCCTGTTAAACGCTTTCCATTATTTCGGGAAAGTTAGAAGTGTTTGGGATCTTTCAATTAGTGCTCTAATTAAATTAATCAGTCACGTCGTAGTAGAAGTTAGTTAGTGATCCGTAACAGGTAGGTACCGGGAACAAGGCCGCGTCGTCGGCGGCAGGCTGGACACCAGCCCGCGGCAGTCGTCGTGGCGCGCTCCGAGCACCACCATGCGGGACGAGGAGCCCCCCCTGCCGCCTCCCTCTCCGGGCCCCGCATGCCCCGCGCCCTCGCGCCTCCGTCGCACTTTACACACGCTACGAACGCCGTTCCGGCCTGGTTCGCCCTTCCACATCGGCTTGATCAAGCGCACAGGCTCCTCCAAATCTGTTGCCTCAGACGGCGAGATCGCCCGCGACGAACGCACGATGCGTAAGCGTAATAAGAAACAACGTGACGCGGCCAGCGACGCGTCGCGCAGCACCGACAGCTCGCCCAGTGTCGACAAAAAGAAGAAGGAGGGGAGCTTCATGCGCCGCATGGGCAGCTTCGGCAAGAAGAAGGCTGGCGAATCACCTCAACCACCCCCAGCTTCGCAGCCAACAGACTCACAGCCAACGACCGCAGAATCAACCCTAGATCACCCCCTAACACCACCCTCCGAACCGGAACCACCTACTCCGGAAGCATCTACTCCTGAACTGCCTACTCCTGAGCCGCCCACCGTCGAGCCAGTGAGTCCCATCGCGGTAGAGCACCCTGTCGCGACGCGCCCCTTTTCCAAGGCCGCCTGGAAGCGCAACAGCGAGCCGGAGATGGAGAAGCCTGTGGAGGACCCCAGTCCGGAGAATGCACTGAGAAGGCGTATTGCATTCGTAGCGCAGACGTCCGCAGAGGACCACGACGACGGAGAGAGGGGAGCCGCCGAGGTGGGGTCACTGGAGGAGGCAGTGGCGCTCGCGCGCGTGAGGCTGTCCGTGCCCGCGCCGCCCTCGCCGACACAGTCGCGCGACACCGACACGGAAGAGGAGGGGTACACGGACGCAATGCCGGCGTACGGAGACCTCATCGAGCCCGACAGCAGCGGGACCGACGCTCCGGTGAGTGTGCTGTGTTGCGAGCCGCGTGCGCTCAGTGGCCAAAGGGTCTCCGAGCGATGCGCGCGCGCCATGACCTTCGAGGAGGCGGGTGACGACTCTTACCTCTCAGTGTGCGAGTGCTGCGGCTTCAGCGCCGAGACGGCCGTGTTTGTCACAGTACGTTACATTTCACGCTAGTTTACAGCGGACGTCACGCGGCGCGATGCCCTTCGTGAGTACGATAGCTTGCTCGTGTGCGCTTCGCTTTACCAAATGTATCCTTCAAGCCGTGTTTTGTTTGTACAAGTGCACGCATTTTCTTTGTGTTGCAATGGTAGATACTCCGACTCAGTATAGTTAAACGTCGAAAACAAATAGTACCTAACCTATAGCTGTATAGCATGTCACGTGTAGTCAGTTTAACATCAACTTAAAACATTTTATTTCTAAAAAAGCAACATTTTAATTAATTTTAGTTTTTCCATAAAAATATTACATAACTATTTGTAACCCAATAAAGCTAATAACTACTTTAATATTAGACAAAAACGAGTTTTTGCCGAGGCTACAGGACAGCTACCTTGATACGCTTGATACCTGCTGATGTGTTATAAATTAAATCAAACGTTTTGGTAAATCTCTAGACTTTTCCAGGTATTTATATAAATCAATTGTTTATTTATTTAGTGCGACAGAAAACATATTATATAAAAAATGCATCAATGTACAGAATTTATTAAGAAAATCCATTAGAAAATGATTTTAATGTTGTTATTTACATACAAAGCAGTGTTTGACATTTAAAAACAATTACCACAATAATCGGTAAAATATTGATTTATTTTCGCTTTTGCGCCTGTTTTGGATTCGATTTTGATAATGAAAATTGATACAGTAGTTTTTGCAATAATTAATTGATACCAACCTATTATGTAGGTATGTATCAATTAATTATTGCAAAAACTAGTGTATCAATTTCCCGGTACTACCTAATATTATGTTTCAGCTAGTATTTGCCATAATATCGTATTACAGTTATCCCTGACCTATGTATGTCATGTAACTAATGATTAATATTACTTATCTATATTTAACACAGCACAGGTGTAACTTTATCAGATAGCATAGCATATCCATCTTGATTAGGTTTTTAAACCTCTTCCGTGAATGTAACTGTTATAATGTGGGTCTGCTACTCTATGTGCACCGCGCTGCATAAAGGTATAAGCGTGGAGCTATGTGCATCTACTCTGTCCATGTTCAAATTGTTGTTGTTTTGAAGATCGATTCAAATTCAGAAGCTTCATATTTTTGAGGAATTTATTCGTTTGCGGCTAGTGTCAATTTTGACATTTGACCATCGAGTAGTCACGTCAACATATTGTTGTTTTCGTGTTTTGGTACAACATCTGACCATAGAGTTGTCACGATGTTAGATAAAAATGTATGACAATCTGAGTAACTGGAAACAGATACGAACGAAGCAGGTTAATATAAATCATGTAAAAAATACCAAGTTCTTATACGTTGTGAGATACAAAATTAGCTTCGAAATCCCCTTCACTAAATCTATTGCATTTAAAAAAAAACGAAATATATTTCGATACCTTAGGTATTGACTAAATAATCGATTTCTAGTCAATTTCGTCGCTGTAAGAACTCGTTTGGTCACATTTTCATACACTTATAGATAAGAGTAAGCGCAGATCGAAGAAACGATGAATGTATTTTGAGGAAGATGATATGGCTCGAAAGAGATGGAAGACAGAGTTGATGCAGATAGAGATGAATGAGTGAAAAGGACGTAGTGTGTCCCTAAAAAAATAGGTGTAATTTCAGGTCGGGGGGATTAAGAAGTATCTCGTAGATAACCCCACTACCTACTACCGCCCCGCTACTCTCTGCACTATACCACTTATTATAAATACCATGGTCTAATAAAACAAGGTCTGGCATTCCGGGACGAACACATGCTTACGTCACTATCCAGTTGCCACTCTATTGCAACAAAACACGATTAAGGAAAGATTTTCAGAAACCAAAGCTTTTAAATTGTCGTTTCGTGTGTCTAATCAAACGAAACAATTCAATTTAAACATAAACCAACGCAATTGTTAATTAAAACATCATTGTTTTATCGGATTCGCACAGGTAATAAAGGTGGTTGGGGAGTTATTATTACAAACTTCTGGTAACACAGATGTGATGACGTAGACTTGTGTTGCCCACGTGACCACTGTGTTTCGGAATGCCATACCTGGCGAAGTATATTATTATACCATGATAAATACCAGTCATACATAAACAAGACGGACAACCCAAAGACAATACCGCATTTTAATTGTGGAAAACTATCAGATACTAATAACATCCACCATTATTAAATCATTAGCGATGCTGTCTTATGTGATATGCATTTTTATTTATAAAACAAGTTCCTTAATTTATAGTTAATGGTTAAAGCATTGCACAAACTCGTTTATGGAAATATTTTAATGATGAGATGGTCAAGTAGGCTTGAAGGAACACGTAATATGGCCAAATAATCAATCATATTAATTTAATACTAGCGTGTCCCGCGATTTCACCCGCATAAGTCCCGATCCCGTGGGAATATCGGGATAAAAAGTGTCCTATGTCCTAACCCAGGTAATGGTCCAAAGGAGAAGGCTCAAAATTTCCCCACGTCTGACAGCAAAGAAAAGTATTAAAAAAATATATAGTTTTGGTTTTAATCCTTACTGGCTAACATAATATTTTTTTTTTAGTTGTTGCGAAGGAATTCTGTTTTTTTTTTAATTTTGTAAAAAGTTTTACAATAAGGTCACTACTGTGATGATAGTCAATACTGTGATGTAAGATGGCGCTACTGTGTACCTACTGTATTTGTCGCCCGCCAAAATGGACCCGTCGAACATTTTGTGTGACAGTTTTGTTAGATGTAAAGTAGCTTCAAAAGTAAAGTCTCGTGTTTAACAGATAGTACCTAGTTGGTTAGTTGTCGGTTAGTTTATTTCCATAGATATAAGAAAGAAGTTTATTTCTGTTTAATTATCGTCTTGCCACCATATGCTTTTAGGGTTCCGTAGTAAACAAGGTACTATTGAGCAAATATTGCGAAATATTGAGCTTGTTAGAGTCAAGTGTCCCCCCCCCCCCCCCCTTCTACCTAAATGGTTGTATTTGGACTTGTGAAAAAATTCACAGCAGTAGTATATATAGCGATATTAAAAGGAAAACTATGAGAGCTAAGGAGGCTGTACAGGTTAACGAGAGATAATCAACCAACTTTAATTTGCAGTTTGAAAAACATGATCTCCCATACATTGCGTATGGGAGAACACGTTTTTCAACTACAATGTTATTATGTATATGTATGTTGTTGTTCTTGGGATAAAACTACGGAACCCTTCATTGTGCGTGGCCCGACACGCACTTGGCCGGTTTAAGTAACCTACAGTCGCAGTCGGGTTTAAAAAAAGTTGGTTAGGTATATATTATTATTATAGGATTGTAAACTGACATGGTTATT
Source organism: Agrochola lota (assembly GCA_947364205.1). NCBI lineage: Eukaryota > Metazoa > Arthropoda > Insecta > Lepidoptera > Noctuidae > Agrochola > Agrochola lota. Next base: position 20,096,740 of record OX376219.1, read on the forward strand.
TTCATTAAAGATCCCGTTTTAATAAATTTAGTGGTATATTAATTGTTGCAAAAAGTTTGTGCTCGCGAGGTCTTCTGTTCGCAGACCTACTAGTATTCCTGCCGGGGTTGCGAGTTTGTCCGAAAGGGATATCGCGGCCCCGGCACACGGGCAACGGAAGGAACACGGGTGGGTTTTAGTCAGTAAAAGTCTGACACATAATACTAGACATAATTTCCCACCCTCTAGTATTAGTGCAAATAGGAAATTTACGTTCAACCTTAGGGTGATGAAGTAATTGCTATACTTATTTATATGAATATGAGCTCAGAGCTGTGACCCCTCATTTTATTTCGGCGAAGTTTATTTTTATTAGCAGACCCATTTAAAGGCATTCATCTTCTCTGATGTTGATACCAAATACCTTTTTTTTTTGTAAAAAGCTTCCGTTTGTTAATCTGTGACAGTCGTTACGAGTCGTCAGAAGCACGAAAGTCTGACAACCAGTCTTACCATGGGATATCGTATTACCCAGTTACTGGGTTGTGGAGGTCAGATAGGCAGTCGCTCCATGTTGCATCCGGTTAGACTGGAAGCCGACCCCAATATAGTTGGGAAAAGGCAAGACGGATTGATTTTTGCTTCAGTTAGTAAATAGTAATTAAAATTATATCTTATTACTTGAGCTTTTATGTACCCCTCTTTAAGTTATGTAAATGGACCATTTAGACGGGGTCAATCCCAAAGATAATCCACTACACCAATAAGACAGTCTATTGCATTGGATTGTCCTCAATCTATTGATGAAGCAGATTAAAATGGATTGGCTTAGTGGATTACCTCGAGGATTGGCCCCCTCTAAATGTTCCATTATTTATATAACTTAAAGAGGTCGGAATAATAAACAAGTGATGATGTAATGTTGTTATCAGACCGAAAATCAGATACTCTAAAAACTACTTTTGATAAAAACAACTTAAGTAATCAATACTATCTTACTGCATCTCCTAAATGTGAACTGATAAGCATCCAATATACCGATTACCTACTTTTCTTACATAGACACGTGTATCTCAGGATTTGTGATTTGTGTGAGAACGTTTGACACAAAAAATATTTTGAATTCATTTTAGCTTTGAATAAAATTTATCTTTGTTTCGTGCAACCATAAAGGCCTATCGCTAACGATATCGCTGTTGCGCTCGGTTGCGATACCGAATCGGTACGCGATCACGAATCGGTACGCGATACCGAATCAGGGGCCGTACTGTGACGTGTTAAAACCATTATTTTTCCGCTGTGAAAATGGTATATTGCTATTTATGCTGTATAGCTCCGTCTCTCTCTCACTCTATAACATTGATGGCTTTAACCGAATCGGTAGGCGATATCGCCTGACGCATCGGTATCGCGTACCGAATCGGTATCGCAACCGAGCGCGACAGCGATATCGCTTATATCTCAACAGGCCTTTATAAGTACGTAATACGAAGCCATAAAATGGTTCCGGGTAGAAGAAGACTAATTCTTCCGTTTCATAAACTGTACGCAATGGCTTAAATTCATTTAAATATTATAATTTATAAAGTTAAGTGGCTGTACTATTCTAATAATTATAACATTTATTTAATTATTTTTTTGTCGTTTGCTTAGTGACTAACCTTGTGTCAAAGTTTTAACCGCCCATGGGCCTCTGACTTGGCTTCACATGCCGTCGAGAAATATCTGCTGAGGTTGCGGGTTTGTCCGAAAGGGATATCGCGGCCCCGGAACACGGGCAACGGAAGGAACACGGGTGGGTTTTAGTCAGTAAAAGTCTGACACGCCCTCTCGCTCCGCCCAGAGCGGGAGAAGTCATTTGATGATTTCCCATCCTCAAAAAAAAAAAAAAAAAAGGCATGCTGGTTTCCGCACGATGTTTTCCTTCACCGTTTTTGAAGCAAGTTATAACATTGATACATGTTGATAACGTACGGATTTAGAAGCAGGTTCTATCGTAAGATTTTTCAGAATAGTCAGGCCCTACTAGCGCTTAGATATCAGAATTTCTCAGATGAGAACTACTCGTATGTGGCTATAGTCGTCGGTATCTGTGTTTCTCTGCTTTTCAATTAATTATTGTCGACTAAAGCTTCGTGCAGACTAGCGCGACGCGACACCGGCTATTGTTATACCGTGAAGTTTTCTTAGAAATTGTATAGTTAGAATCGCGTCGCGCTGGTCTGCACGAGCCTTTATGAGGTCGTAAGCGCCAGTACCTATTATAAATATTACAAGCTGCTTTGGTATACGAAAGTGAAGCCGACCGAGGGATATGCATTACAATGATACTTATCTACTTTCGGTCGTTGGACTTGTAAACTCTTGTCACTTGTGCTTTAATACAGCTATTGACAGCTAATATAGGTATAACAAAAACCAATAGCATACAACTTATATTAGCATTGCTCACAATGATCAGACCAAGATTATGTATGGATTTTATAAGAGACTGACCCCTGAGTTTGTTTCGCCATTTCTTTTCAGGGGTCAGATAGGAAATTTCAACTCCACCTGCTTACAGCTTGGCAAACAAGAGTTTGAAAAAAGTGAGGGCGCCACTATCACACTTAGGTCACTTCGAATGGGAAATAAATGTGCAAGAAAAAACGCTGCTTGTGGGAGTCTCAAATCAAAACCTACTAGCACTTGTCGGCAAAGTAGTGCCATCATCCTAGGTCTGCATTAAGTAAAACATTTAGTTTCATTTGTCACCGCGTCACACTCTTTTTTGCCAAGCTGTATTTTCTTTTTTATTTCAATAAGGCGTATAAATGTGATTCCAATATCCTATTAATATAATTAAAAAAATCATTTAATTGATGCAAAATTACTTCAAAACAAAATAAAATTCTCTAAAAATAAATAAAAATAATATAATATTTAATATAATAAATTATATATATATATATAAATATACACAATATGTATATATTTATATATATTATTATATTATATTTTATGTTTATATATTTATTTTTATATATAATATTTTTTCTTCTAAATAAAATTTTGATGCAGAACAACCTAATATACGAGTAAACCATCTTTCCATTGCTGTTAGCAAACAAAGTTCATGAATGCGCGACGACAATGATTTTCTTAAAAAATATATTTAAGTATTCTAAATACGAACATTTTACTTTTAAATTGCTACTAGGTGAAAGGAAGGGGTCTATGTTGCCATTACGGAAAAGGAAGTGGGTCATAGAGAAACCTTATGAATGAGGTGAAAAAAGCTAATGGGTTGGAAAATTTGATAGTTCAATTAGTAGGTTTATATGGCTTCATGAAATTGACATTGGTGTGAACGATAAGTGTAGGACTTAACTCACTTGAAGAAAAATACCTATATGATACCTACAGGTTCAGTTACTGGCACGGAGTTTTTCTCCAAAATAAATCTCATGGTCCTGTAGAACACGTTAGCTCTATTAGTTACCTATATACGTACGTGGTTTCAGGTCCTCGTCCAGCAGTCTAATATCAGAAATTCACTCTGTAGGATACCTACGACGTCCTATGTAATACCTACATATAATAATTATTATTATGTATTTTTCTTACGAAATTGGAGACATACTGTACATAAGTTGTAATTACTTTAAACACTGATTTCGCTTTGACCTGCTTTTAAATTTAATTATACCTCATTTGTACGCTATTAGATACTAAGAACAATCATTAAGTTTTCCTTAATAGATTTCGGTGATAAAATGTTTACGGATTACGGAATTGGATCATTAAAATTAATAGCGGTTTTAGACGATTAGTAGACGACAAAACAACAAAAGATTTCAACAAATGTATTAACATTGCATAATAGCTATTATGTTAATGCACTAGCATACATAGAAAATGTATTGCGGCATTTGAAAATAATACCTACATTCTTAATGCCTTCCATTAATTTTTTATTTTATTTTAATAGATTTGAAAAAAGATTAGCCTTGTTATGAATTGAAAGTTACTCTACCTTTCAAAATATCAAGACATGAAAGTAGCTCTACTTCGTTGTTCTATTTTCTCTATGCCCAAAACTTTTAACCCTTCAAACCTCAAAGGCCTCCAACTGTCATGCGTTGCCATATTGATATGCCATTCCCTGTGGCATGCCAGTGCTAGTCGGTCGGAGGTCGTCGCTGATGCGTGTACGTAACCTAATACCTGGGCTAGACTTACCGCGGCCGCGTCGCGGTTCCAACGGTTGTGCAATGTGCATTCGCTGACAATATGTGACTGCGGCAGTATCGGATTTGTTGTCTATGAATATGAATATGAACGAAAATAATTTATTGGGGATTGTTTAGACGTAGAAATAGGCAATAGCAATAGACACACTATCACATGGAACTTAAACATAAATGCTGTACTATACAGGGTGGCAGGGACCTCGATGCAGAAACTGATACCATGGCATCAGTACATGATTCTGAACCCCCCTGCGTTAAAATTTAACGTCGGTTATTTATAAAAAATCTGCTGTTTCATAGAAAAGCGCAATACCTACGCGGTCAAAATGTATGGAACAGCAGATTTTTTTTAAATAACCGATGAAAAGTTTCAACGCAGCCACGCAGGGGGTTTCAGATTCATGTACGGAATCCATGGTATCAGTTTTCGCGTCGATGAAATGAAATTATTTTTTTTATTCTGTTAATAAGATATCGGAATCACTTTTACACGTCATATAAAAAATATAAGTACATATATCAAAAATAAGTTAGATGAGGCCGGCGTTGCCTATCTGACTACTCTGAGAAGAAAGGCCGAAACAAACTCAAAGGTCGCAGTCTCTTTTAAAGTCCAGACATAATCTTGGTCAAACCATATGAGTACCATGTAGATTTGTGTCTGAAATTGTATTTTGAGGAAAGAACCACACAGATTTGAGTGGACCTGTCCAGTCAGTGCGAGCATTTGTCAGTAATCGGGAAGCTCAACTCGACGAACAATACCAAAGAAAGGATATTTGGGTAGGCCGCATCAACTACCCAAACTGCAAGACCATCATTAAGACTAACCGAGAAAGAAAAAAAAAACAAAATTGAAAAAATAGAAAAAAAAACCACTTAGTCCTCACATTCACAGTAATTAAAATAATATAATACTTTACAAATTAATCGTGTCATTTTATATATGATTTTCAACAATGTCAATGTGTATAATAAAACTGGTTTATTTTGATGAACAACGATGTTCCTGCCAGTCTGTATAAACGCTTGTGCAGACCAGCGCGACACCGGTTATTGATAAACTGTGAAGTTTTCTTAGAATTGTATTGTTCGTGTCGCGTCGCGCTGGTCTGCACAAGCCTTAAAGGTACACCTTTCCGGATTACAAGCCTGATGTTATATTATGTTATTCTACCTAGAAATCATCATTAACTGCGAAAGTATAGAATATTGTAAGAAAATAGGTTTTGATTACATCATGAAAATCACACACAACTTTGTATGAAATCACATGCATATGCTTGAATTGCTTTTTCTGTCCCGCTCAAGCGCAGATCATAAATTATTAAGTAAATACCCACCAGACCCAGTAATACCTACGTACAGATACATATGAACTATATTTACCGATAAAGAAACTGCTCCATTGAAAGCGAAGTAACTAGATCCGTGAAAGGTGTCTGAAAAAAAATCTCCGGTGACCAAAAAGATCTGATATCAATATGGCCAATACAGGCAATAAAAACAAAATCAGCATTCTAGTTCATTCTATCGAATATCATCTTCATTCCACGTGGTAACACAAAGTAAATGGCATTACCTATTTATATATAAAAAAACAAAAAATACCTATCATCTAATAATGAAAACCTGCGTTTATAGAATTAGTCATTTTGGGAATTGGGCATTCTGCGCCTAAATCATAATTTAATCTAGATACGTCTCAGGAAAATAGAGGGAAATTCTAGGCTTCAAGCTAAGCTTATCTTCCAACATCTGCATCTACATTGATATTATAAAAGTTAAAATATAATCTGATGGCAATTATATTTCTCTAAAGGTGAGACAGATAATAAACAACAACAAAATAAGCTTAAATAAAAAATATTGCAGATGCAGATTTTTTTTAAGTTCCAGGTGTCCTTGCTCCGGTCAAGGGAAAAAAACCGGAAAGTAAAAAAGTGTCGTTATTTATCAAATCGACACAAATATTGAATCGGTTACTGGCCAAGGAGTGCAAATGACAAATACTTGTCGTTATCAGGTGGCCGATAAGCGCTATCTTTCCACTCCAAGCGACTTCATAAATAGCTGGTCATCGGAGCGACTCGATAGTTTGTATTGGAAGGTTGAACGATTAGGTCCGTGATCCGATTAAAATAAATTAAAATTGTCTATTAGCGCTCTAAATTCAAATTAAAGCCGCGCTCAATTTTGTGAAGTCTCTATAATATTTTTTATTTTAAACAATAATTATTGAGTTTAACGGAATATTTTAAAGCATTTATTTACTTAATGGAGGATGAGTGAAGATAGTTAAAGTATAATACATAGTGAGATGTGGTATAAACATAACGAAATCGAGAATATTCTGTATCGTGCGTGTGATTTACTTTTTCGGACTTACTTTTGTGTTTCTTGACGACTTGCGTATTCATCGAGGATTTCTGATTGAAGATGTCTCCTAAACAGAAAGCCAGCAGTAGCGTAAGTTCTTAATGTTATATTTAATATTAGCTGTGCCTGCGGCTGCGCTCACGGGACTGTATATTCTATTGGCATTGAACGTAAAGTTATAGTTAGGTGTTCGTAATAACTTCTATAACATCGGTATACTTGTATTTGGTATTATAATATTGTAAAAAAAAATGTTTCTACTTATTTTTTTTTGTACCCTATCGATGAGCATAATAACTCCATGTGCTAAATTACGTATGTTGTATTAAACTTAAATATCTACCTACAGATAATCAACTATCGTTGGGTCATTCTCATCATCTCATGAAATGTCAAATTCAAAGCCTTGCATGTTGATTAATTTTAAAATAACTCATCCTAGAAAAACTTTATCGTTAGAACTCGATAGTTTACATTGGCATTATTATTAATTAGTTACGTCGTGTATTGAAAATTAAGAAATGGTTTAAGTAATTTTAGTATAAAGTGTTTTACATCCTAAATACATGTAGTAATTTTAATTTAACCCAGCTTTTGCCCGCGGCTTCACACTAGAGGTCGGAAATTATTCGGGAACCGGAACCGGGATAAAAACTAGCCTATGACCTAACCCAGGTTGAGATTAGTATCTAGTATGGATTTTTGATTGAGTGTTTACCATACTCAACTAGTAAAAGAATACGTTTTTTTTGTTCCATGCGGAATTCTTTTAGCATTATTTTTTCGGGATTTATGACACTTATAAATATGGATAAAGCCAATTTCAATAGTCCTTAAGCAACTATCATACCTACGCATCAGTTGATATTTCCTGCCTAATTATAAAACATTTATACATGCGTCATAAACTCATAAGTAAGATATTTTAGTCCTACATTTTTTATTAACATTATAATGTCGTTATCTTTGTAAATTAAACAAATTTCAACAATGACCTCTTGCGAAGTCTTATAACCATAATAAAGTAGTTATAATTAGGTAATATTAAAAAAAAGGCGATAGTAATTAGAGTTAAAATGACATAAAATGATTTCGAACAGTAACAAAGAGTAGAGTTTCAATTTACCTACGTAAATGTTCAAACTAAAATCTTATTTGTATCATAAAGGAACTGAACTATACCTGAATCACTTTAGCGTGGCATTAACGGTCATCGCCCTTACCGTAAGATCCCCCCGTAGGAACCCAAACAATAAACTATGTTTCGTTTTTCATTTTTTGGAACATGTGGAAGATCACGATAGATACCGATGATTTCAGGACGTTAACGGACTTTATTTCAGTTTTTTAAATAAAGAATGTTAGAATATATAGGTGGGTGAGTGACCGCTAGTGCCACGCTAAAGTGAGCCTTAATACTATATCTACATAAAGTCACTTTTTTTAGTTTGAACGCGCTAATCTTTGGAACTCCCAGTCGTATTTGAAAAATATTTTAGCTTTTGATAGCCTAATTCTTGAGGAAGGTTATAAGATATTTAACATCACGCTTAGGAGCCGAGCAAAAAGTCAGAAAGAACGCTAAGCGAAAACGAAGTAACGGGGTACAGGATATATTTTATATTAAAACAAGAAAATTCACACAGACGAAGTCGCGGGCAGAAGCTAGTAGTTTTTTTATAAATTGCTCACCATAGCAAAGTACCAAATAATCTTGTTACCGGATTAGTAAGATTAAGTAAAGCTGAGGTGTTACCGCAACTACAAAGCCCTAAACATTCAGTTACCTACTAGGTTTTTCTTGTTGTTTTAATTCTATAATCTCTGAAGAGCGTGCATTCTGAAAGTGGGCAACGTCGCAAATCTATCAAATATTTCCATACAGTAATGTTGTCAAATTAGGGAATATTACTGTATGGAAATATGAAATATCGCTAACTGGTGAACTAAAATATTGATTTATGACATGCAATAATTAACGTTCGTATCGTTTTAGATGTAAAAAAAGTAATTCGAAACTTTCCAAATGCCCTTTTTACACCTAAAACGATTAAAACATCAAATTCAGTGTTATAATTTCGTTAGTGTTAAAAGTTTGTAGATTGAATTTTTTTTTTTTATAAAGTACATTAAAAAAAAGAATTCGCGGGCTGCCTTACAGTATCCCCTTTAAGTAACATTTATGTGAGTCTAAACTATAATCATGTGCTGAATTCATGGCTGCTGTTGCTCGGGACTTCGTCTGCGTAAACTGTGTACTTCAACATAAATATTTAGAATGAAAAGTACCGTGTCTGCTTCTCCAAGTCCCTGGCTTCCTTTTTATCAAGTTTCATAACGATCAGTTAAGTGGTTTAGTTGTGATGAGGTAACAAACAAATAAACAAACAGACAGACAGCACTTTCGCATTTGTAGGTAATATCAGTGTGATTGCAATTTACAAGTACATTTTACAATAATTATAAAAAAATGGGCTTCGAAGATAGTGTCAATGAATCATGACTTATTTTTCTCACATTATCAATACTGTTAGCAAAACAATGCGTTGAATTCTTTACTCTCTTATTACCGGTAAATGTAACTCCGTTGTTATCGTGCTACAAAAGATAGCGTTCTTGAGGCCTAGATTTTACGCAATAGTAGAGAAACACTTGAACAAAATAACAACAGCTGGGGTATAATATGTATGTTACTCAATTCAGCTCTTCAACTGGTTTTGTAAAACAAAGTAGCAGTGCTGTGACTTGGAACTCGTTCTGTATTTAGACACTTGGAACTCCGTTCTGTAATTAGTAACAGAGTGTCCGTAGAGTTTCTTGCCCGTTCTTCTCCATTGGGTACTACGCTTTGGAATGGGTAACTAGCTTCATATTTCTGACTGACCGACTCTTTGACAATTCAAAAGTACCTGTAAATGATTTAATTAAAATAAATGCGTTGAGTTTGAGTTCTGGTCGAACCTCTGGTCGAATTTGACAGATCTTCGATTTTGAAAGATCTTCCATTTTGGCAGATCTTCGATTTTGACAGATCGAAGCTTAAGTTTATGCTAAGTTTCGCCTCCTTACCCATGGTAACATTCTGCCCGTTTTTACTTACACTAAGCGTCACCATAATGCGATGCCTAAACTAATACGTGCACGTTTCGATTTGCAAAGCTTTGCTCAAAATCCAAGAGCGCGTTTTATTTAGACATTAATTTAATTGTCGCCCTATGTTAGTGAAAATGGGCATACATCTTTAAAAATCGGATCTTCAACTGCTGACAGTTGCTTACTGATACTGACACTGGGTACAGAAGTGAGTTCTAAAGAATAGCGTGGCAGTCTACAGTCTTCCCTAATATCTAACCAATTTTTTTTCTATCGACTTACAGTCGCACACGAATTGAACAAGACATGCTTACGATCTGTAACCCTTCGTATGACGTGAATCCACACGAGACACAATGGATTTTTAATTGTTTCTGTAATTACGGCATAGGAAAGGATAAAACAACTTAAAACATAATGCCATTTGATGACATAATAAATCCGACTCAACCAAAGCATATAAAAGAAGAAAGAAAATAAGTTTATTTGTGGTAAACATGACGCAAAGAAAGAAACAAAAACACGAAAATAGCAATTTGGGGGAAAATATTATACGTCACATCCACGCGTAACGGTCATAGCTCAGCATAATGCTGTGACCTTATGCGAGACAGAGCCCCGCTGGTTTTCAACGACAGCCGGCGGCATATCAGTTTTCTAGCTTGTCAATCTAGTTCTGTATTTGATTTATCACTTTATTTACCTGCTACGTATTAACTAAACACGTTTTTATCATCTTCGATACTTACTTCAAAGAGATTTCCCTTCTTATTATGATCGATCAGTACATAATTAGATGTATTTTGTTTTTTGATTACTCGTCTTTTTGTATGCACGAGTTTCTGTGAATAACCAATTTTTCTTCTTTTTTTTTCGTTCTTTCTTTATCATTTTTGAATTGACATTAATAGCCAAGTCTCGAGGTTTCTCTCGTATCAGTGTGAAATGACTACAGGGGTACACTGATATCACCGTGTTGCAACTCTATGGCGTCATGTAAACAAACGTATTCATATACATATTTATTCAAGTAAACATAGCCGTTTCTGATAAAATTCTAGGAATTGTTTGCGTTTTGTCTGGTAATTCATTTTACTGTAGGTAAGTGTATACCTACTTGTACTTACTGATGAAAACAGATTCTTATAAAAAAAAACAATTACGAAATGTGTAGAATCGGAACAAAACATGCTCTAATATGTAAAATCATAAAGTCCTTTAAAACTCGTTACTCTTGGTACAATCTTACCGAATCCTTAGATTGTACTACTAATATCTGCAATAGACGTTCCTGTAGTAAGAGTAGGTACCTACGTAAGTAGATAGCATGTAGATAACTATGGCTGCTGGACCTAACCTTGGCTAATTAATAGCCAATTGAACTGATGAGCGCTTCATAATTGCAACTATGGCTTGCATACGCCACTAGCTTACTGCCTTTATAGAACTGGATGCCTACCATGATCTAATTAAAAACGATTCAAAAGCAAGGCATTTCAGTTTAGGTTCTTAAACTGCATCGCTTCAAATTCGTACCATGACGTCCAATAAACTCAGCGGCATTTGGATCGTTAAAAGTGAATGAAAGATCGCAATCTGTGGCTGAACCGCGCGGCCGCGTTTGGAACGTTTTTGGTGAAAACGAGACAACGCTATTATTGTCATATAAGTTTGTTTCGCGCACATTATTTAGTGTCAGACACGTTCAGAAGCAAGTAAAATTTTATTTGTTCTTAACTCAGTATCATTACTTTAAAGTAAAACAGACACTCAACAGTTTTTTTAAGATTCCACGTTAATACGGTAACTATTGTTAAAATAATTCTTAGTCAAAGTAGATATTTATTTACCTTTTGCTATTTATTAAGTATAGGAAAATATATTTTTTATTTCGACCTAATAAAACAAATTATGTTTCTGTTTCGAACGTACCAGAGTAAACAAAGTTGTGTGAGTTGAGTTGGGGCATAGTGGGCATAGTGTGAGGCAGAATCTTCCTCAAAAAACTCAAATAAAAGTAGTTCATCAGAAATCTGTTAGACAAAAACGAATGCGGTTAAAAAAGGCATATAAAATAGGTATTTTAGACTTTAAAAGAAAGATTAAAGCTCACTTACATTGGTTTTTGTAAAATTCCACTAAAATAGCACTAAAAAACTTTATTTTCGTCAATAATTCACCAAACGTTTCAGTTTATGTTAGAGAAATAGTAACTTTTATTGAATCGCTTATTTTGACAGTTGAGCGTTTCAGTTGAGCTGCTATATGGACGTCATGGTACCAAACAAGAATGAATGAAACCAAAACTTGCGACTCAGTTTGGGACAATCGCTGTCAGATGGCATGGCTTAAATTGAATCGTTAAACTAACGTCATGGTACGAATTAGAAGAACAGTTCAGTTTAGGTCCTAAAATGGATCGCGCTAAGAGCTCGTGGTAGGCATCCTGAGCTGTAAATAATGAACCTTATGTTTTAACTTAGTTAGGTACATTTTCGAATGAAAATATTGTGTATCACTACTTGAAGGATCACAGCATGGAGCACGCATGGGTTATGAAGACGTCGTCTACATTTCTAACAACCGCGGTGGTAGAGAATCTGGCATATATTGCACTTTCACTATCGCTTCATGGGCCTTTATTTTGTAAATGGGATTTTCCAATAGAAAATTCTCATTACCTAGCAGCTTGAATGGCAGAAGCCCTAAGAAATAGACTCACTATAACTTGTCCCTTGCCATCATGTTGACTCCTTTAATTGACATGCTTAGTTTTAATACTAATAGAGTTCAAAATGGCGACTGACAGAACAGTGCTACCAACCGCGTCACGGAACAAGTTATAATGAACACACTGTACTAACAACATATCTATTTAACTGACAGAATTACTATACCCCTATGCATTTCAGGGGATGTTATTAACTTCGCTAAGAGCCAATTACTCCAATCAGGTGTCACACATATTCCGCAACAATGATGGTACTACCAGCTCTTGAACGCGGTTTACGTGTGCAGAGCGCGTTCAGTTTCATTGGCGAAATTCGACCTTAGCCATCATCTGTGGTTTCTAATCCAACCTAAACCTAACGTCCCCCTTTCTTCTCTCTTCCAGTCACATGCTTCCCCCAGCGCTGAGCGTAGGGAGCACCTGTACAAGATCCTGGTCATCGGAGAGCTGGGCACAGGGAAGACGTCCATCATCAAACGATATGTGCACCAGTTCTTCAGCCAACACTACAGAGCTACCATCGGCGTGGATTTCGCGCTCAAAGTATTGAACTGGGACGCAAATACCATCATACGTTTGCAGCTATGGGATATTGCGGGTGAGTGTGTTTTTTAAGTGGTTTTGTGTTGCTATAGTCCCCAGATTTATTCAAATTGAGCATACAGAATATAGACTGGGGAAAAAAAAACTATTTAGTCCGTCAGTCAGATAATCAAAAAATATAAGACGCGTATTTCTTGCTTTATCACATTAATAAAAAATGGTTTAGATAAAACGCATGTAAGTGGGGGCTCGTTTCGTCACAAGTTGCTATAAAATCTACCGGGGAGTGAGGTCACTAAAAAACTTCTTAGTCAACATCCTTAAATGTGAGAATCCCTATCTTCTGCGCTACAGTTGTTCTAATCCGTAACTTTGAGAGTTTTATGTTGATATTATGAATGTTCATATTCTGCATAGATTGGAAGTAATAAGATAGATTTTGGTAACATTCATGTTTATTTCTTTAGAAAATATTCTTGTGGCTCGTTCCCCTTAGCCTTAACTCAACACGACATTATTTACTACCACAAAGTACCTATCCAAATGTCCATTGTTACGAGTTGGTACTCGTAAGAATGGACCTGTGCCCTCCTATTGAGTTACTTCCTCTTATTATCAGATAGACCTTGGTTAATAAAGGTGTATTGTTGTTGAATAGGATGTTCAGTTTGTCCCAGAATATGTCGTTGACTTCGGCATTTTCAGACTTATTGTAAAGAATCAAATGCACTAGCGCCAGTATTAGCTTTGGCCTTTATGGTTCAGCTATAAAGACATATCTATAACTCAAATAATAATAAATTCGATAACATATTATTACATTATTTTTATCGGGGGTTTGGTTTTTACTTAGTTTTGTGATAGCATTTCAAGAATAACTTATGTGTTCTTTGAATTATTCAACATCTTTAACTCTCATGCTATTTTGTTATCCAGTGGCCGCAACCCTTTTCGGCGCCTTTTTGCACGTCATGAAGCGTTTTCATATTTTCTAATGTGACTCTCACTCTCTCGTGATTATCGTGGACCTCGACGGTAACACGATAACACAGGGAAGTAAAAATATGGGAAATATACGAAGACGCTTTTAAATTTCCGTCCACGATAACATTTTAACGTGCACGTATTTCCATACATATTATGGACGTGGACTTCAAAAATAATATCGTCAAGGAAGAAATTATAAAAGCGCACATTGGTTTATGTCATATAAATCCAATTTAATTTATTTGAAATAACAGAGGTTCTTCTTCTATCGAGTTTGAAATTAAAATCCGTTTCTTTACAACTTTCTCAACCTAAAAGGCACCTGAAAGCAGTAGTATAGTATAATTTATTTATAAAGGCTTACCGACTAAACACATACACAGCATCAACCCAAAGTTTTCGTCTAAATATAGATCTCACATCTATTTAAATTACAGGAAAGCACGGCACTATCAATTAGCGTACTACAAAATTGTTTAAAAAAGAAAATATATATAAAAAAATTATAAACAATATTAAAAAAAAGAAAATAATTTTGAATACTACTTTATAAATACCACCATTATCAACCACAAAGGTTTTTATTAATCGCCAAACTTGTCATCTAAATTCAAATGTCATTTTGTATCTGTTAGAAGCTGTTGACTATTGTCTTTCAGTACTATGGGCTTTCAATATTTTCAAGTTATTCATTTTAATAATATTATCGTGTGAGGAAGTCGATTGTCTAAGTCAGTTCGTCCGTTATACCGTTATTCCGTTGTTGCAGTGAGTTAATCAAAATGATTGATGAAGATTGTGAAGCTTTTAACATCGTGTTTACATTAAGTTTAGTAGCGATATGCTTATTATTCATGCTTCTTATATTTATAATATAAATCTAATATAAACAACAATATGACAAATGAGGAGTTTTTCAAGTGAAGTGGGTAGGTTAGTTTCTTCTTTTTTTTTTTTTTATATAGGGCATCTCGTAGCTGACCTCTGAGGTCATGACTACTTAACCGGTCAATCCTGTGGTTGCCTTAAGCTTCTACACTTAAAGCCTCCAGCCAGGGGCAAAACTATGCTAATTAAAACTAGGCGAACGCTCGCTAAGGGCACCCCCTGTGGGGTACGAACCTCGGCTTAGGGCGTTCGCTGGGGGGAGGACAGCAAGAGGGACAGGCTGGATCAAGAGTATTTCATTATTATTAATCGGGGAATTTAAAGCTACAGGCTCAGCATCGACGCGGGCTGGCGCATCTTCGAGCAAGGGTCGGGGGGGAGTATCATTTACTCGGGAGGGTCGCGATCGCGGACCTCTGCGGCGAGGTCGGAAAGTGTGTCGGTGTGTGTGTTTTCTCACTGTACTGGTTTCCCTATTGCTCTCCTGGAGGAGGGTTATGGGGTCGTCTGGGTCGGAAAGGATTAGCCTCGGGCGGCGGATCTTACTGATTTTACTTGGGACATAACTAGCGGCCTCGACAACCAGAGGGTTGCGGTGGGTGGCGGCGGAATCAAAGAAACGCTTGGAATTGCGTTTGAGAAACTGGTGGATCGTGGGGAGTTTAAAATCGAGATGGAGGGTTTCGTTCCTACAGAACCAAGGGGCTCCCGTGGCCATACGAAGGAATCTGTTCTGCATCACCTGCAGTCTGTGAATTTGTCGGGGCTTAGCTTGGGCAAAAACGACGCCCGCATAGGTCATGATGGGGCGAATGCATGTGGTGTAGATTCGCAATTTGCACCTAAGTGACAATTTGCTACGTGCATTTAGCATGGAATGGAGTCTTCCGAGAGCGAAAGCGGCCCGCGCGCGGGCCTGCTTTATATGGTCTGCGAAAGTGAGTTTTTCGTCGAGGACCACACCTAGATACTTGGCTCGCTTCTCCCAAGGGATCGGCTTGCCGAGCATGGTGATGGGTCGGGGCAGGGGGGGTCTAAATCTTACGTGCAGTTTTGAAAATAAAACCGCTTGACTTTTGTCGGGGTTTACTTCGATCCTCCATTTCCTAAACCAAGCGCCGAGTTTATCGACTGCGGTTTGGAGAATGCGAGCTATCGAATCGGGCCCAGCGCCCTTGTAGTAAATGGCCGTATCGTCTGCGAACAGAGCCAACTGCGCCTTTTTACTCTTCGGGATGTCGCTGGTGAATAGAGTGAATATGAGGGGGGCAAGCACAGAGCCCTGAGGGACGCCTGCGCGGATGGGACGGGGAGAGGATATTGCGCCTTCGATGCGATAGCGGAATGTGCGGTTCGACAAAAAGTCTCGTAAGATGAGCACGAGACGATCTGGCACGCCGAGTTGGTACAGCTTATATATTAAGCCGTTGTGCCAGACTTTGTCGAACGCTTTCGCTACATCGAAGAATACTGCACCGGTATACAAACCGCGCTGGAAGCCAGCGCTTATGTGTTCGATTATCCGGTGGGCCTGATGCACGCTAGAGTGCTGGGTGCGGAACCCAAACTGTTCGTTGGGGATGAGGCCCTTTGTCTCAGCGTAGTCTCTGAGACGCTTATAAATAAGCCTCTCGTAGACCTTGCCGAGGACTTTGAGCAAACTGATGGGGCGGTAACTCGAAGGCTCGGTTTTGGGTTTGCCGGGCTTCGGGATGCCGATGACGGTGGCTTCTTTCCACATTTGTGGAAAGAAATTGTTGCTTAAGGCACCATTGAAGATGGTAGTCAGTAGCATTATTAGGTGGGCAGGGAATAGCTGAATCACCCTATTAGTGATTCCATCTGAGCCGGGGGCTTTACGGATTTTCAGACCCTTGATGATGTCGTGCACTTCGTCTGGTGTGACGGGGGGCAGAGGACTTTCAGGGTCTTCAACGGGAGGGAGGGAGGTTCTACGTTCGACTTCTGCGTCGACCTCTAAGAGGTGAGCTTGGTCTACTGGTAGAGTGCTGGGTGAGCATTGTGCCTCTAGACTATCGGCTAGGCATTCAGCCTTGTCGATGTCGTCGAAGGCTATGGTCTTGTCGGGGCGGATTAGGGGTGGTGTGGACGCGACTTGCTGGGACTTGAGTTTCCTCTGAAGTTCCCAGAAGGCTAGGTGGGTTGGCTCTAGTTCGCTCAGCATCTTGTCCCAGCCCGTGTCACGCAGCTCCTGTATGCGTGTCTTTACAGATCTCTGTAAATAGCGCATATGGGCTTTGTTTGCGGCGCAGGGAAAGTTACTGTATGCACGAATGGCTGCGTTCTTCTCAGTCAATAGGTCACGCACATCGTCAGGTAGTTTCCAGCGGGGGTCTTCCCCCACTGGGACTTCCTTTGAGCAGTCGCTCACGACGGATTGTACGTGATCAGTGAGTGAGTCGATCGCGGCCGTTGTTGCTGCGATAGAGTGGAATTGGTCGGGGATGGAGTCCAGTTGGGGGGACGTGTTGGATTTCAGCTGGGTGCTTACTTTCCTCCAGTCCGTTACCCTTTTGGTGGTCGGGGGGCGATTGGGGTCAGGGAGACCTATGCGGGGGTCGAGTTTTAGTATTACAGGACGGTGATCAGAGTGAAGCTCGTCCACCGTCTCTATTGAGTCTAGTCTTAGATTGACGTTCTTAAGGATCGCCAAGTCTAGTACGTCAGGGATATGGCCTACTGTATGGGGATAGTGGGTATAATTCATCGGAGCGATGATGTCGATATTAAGGGAGTTTGAGAGGTCGAACAAGTGTCGCCCTCTTATGGAGGATCTGGAACTATTCCAGGAGGGATGTTTGGCGTTGAGGTCGCCCGCTATGATAACGGAGTCGCTCAAGGCTAGTAGGGATGTGAGATCGTTAGCGAAGGGTTGAAAGTCCTCCGTACCTTTAGAGGGAGTAGCGTAGGCTGATACTAATATGATCGGCTGATGGCCTGTCATGCCTAGGCGGCAGACTGAGACTTCTAGTCGTGAAAGAGGAGGAGGGTCCATAGGGATGCAGTACAGATCCTTTTTATAATATATTAAAGTACCACCCTTGTGACAGTGAACCCTGTCATTGCGAACTACACGATAGTTGGCAATGCCGGGGTCACGATTACAGGGTTTAAGGAAGGTTTCCTGAATGAGAAGGATGTCAATTTGATGAGCGCGGAGGAAAACCGCGATCTCATCGCGTTGATTTTGGATGCCATCGGCATTGAAAAAACCTAACGTGAGGGATCGGGGTTTGAACCTAGCTATGACGGTGTTAGACATTGGGGGTTCCTTGAGTGGCGGACGATATCAGGGCTTGCGTAATGTCGGGGTACGCATTGTATATAGCCTGGATCCTAACTATGTCGAGGGCATTTTGGGCGGCGATGAGTTCGCGACCCATTTGGTAAGCGCGAGGGGACAGGAACATCATGATTCCGGATTGGATCGTGTTGGGGAGGGCCACGGGAGTGTTTGTGGGTTTGGGTTGGGAACGCGGTGCTACGGGAGCAGGTGCGGACCTGACTGGGGGCGCGGGGGCGCGAGTAAAAGACGCGGGGGCTCCCATAAGGGGCGCGGGGGGGCCCATAAGGGGCATGGGGGTGCCCATAAGGGGCATGGGGGTGCCCATAAGGGGCGCGGGGCCGCGAGTACGGGGGTCCGTTTGGCGGGGGGTGGTGGTGGGTGGGGGAGGGGGTGGGGGTTGGAAGTGACCCAGGGCTGGGAAAGCCTGCTGGTGTTGGAGGTAATTCCACGGACTGGGCCTCTGGGGGCTAAGTCTCTGTGGCATTTGGGATGAAGGGAGAGTGTAGGTGGAGGGAGCTTCCCTCTGCTGGCGGGCGTCGAAACGCTTGGCCAGTTTGGGAGAAGAGGACTTGGGGGCTTTCGGGCAGCCGCGGTAGTTAGCCGGGTGACCTACTTGCCCGCATAGTACGCAACTAGGTGGGTCAGGGCATAGACTACGGTCCTTGGGACGGGTGCAGTCGGAAGTGCCATGCTCGCCCAGGCACTTGACGCACCTGGGTTTTGCGTGACAGTTCCTCTGCGAGTGTCCGTATAACTGGCAATTATGACATTGCCCTATGGCGCCATTTTTCCATGGCTTCTCTATTTGGAAGCCCGTGAGTGAACACAGGGACTTCAACTGAAATATGGGGTGATGCCCCTCGACGGGAGAGCATACGACGAGAATCATGTCGTATGCTTCCCCGCGTTTTGCGCGGTGCATACGGTGGACTTCGTCAACCGGGACGTTTTGCGACTGAAGGTCGGCTAAGATGTCTGAGGGGGCAATTTCTTTGGGGATCCGTTTGATCACCACTCGGATTTGACGCTCCTCTGAGAGAGTGTACGTGTGGAATGACACACGTCGCTCTCTCAGGAGTTTAACTAATTCCCTATAGTCGTGGGAGGTAGGGGTTTGGACTTTTATACCCTGTTGGGTATTTCGGGCGCTGGTGTATGCAATCCTTTGATCGCAACACCATTTTGAAATATCCGTCCACTTTCCCTTGTCCTGAATGAACATGGGTGGTGGCGGAGAGACCTTCTTAGGGTCAGAAGTAGGTGGGGTGGGGGCAACCTGCGAGGAGGGTGACGCGGTCGGGCGGGGGGTGAGGGAGGGGGTAACCTGCGAAGAGGTTGACGCGATCGGGTGGGGGGCGGGGGAGGGGGTAGCGACGGGGGTGCAAGTAGCGGGTAGAGAGGATTGTGAGAACGTGTCTCGGTCCTCGAAGGCTACGACCTTATTGGCCTGGGTGGAGGATTGCTTCCTGTTCTTCCGTTTTTTCCCCTTTCCTTGGACGGGGACGAATCCGTCGTCTTCGGAGTGGGAAGCGGAAGAGCCGGAGAGGATTGGCTCTAAATCTGACGCGGTATAGGGGGATTGGGGGCGCTTTGAAGAAGCGGCTAATGGTGCGCTAGTGTCCATTTGCTCAGGCGGACTGGGCGGACTGACTAGCTCGACTGCTGGGAGCGAGCACTCCAGTGCGTCACTGAATTCAGTGACGCTGGCGACTGAAGGTCCTAGTTGGGGAGTGGGAGTGGGAGTGGGAGTGGGAGTGGGAGTGGGAGTAGGCCGTCGTAGTTGAGTTATTATTTCCGGGCCATACACATCTCTGAGTCCGGGGGAGTCGGACAATATCTTTTTCAAGATATTAACTAAGTTAGCGTTGTCGCTTTTGAGTGACCTTATGTCGTCTTGAAGAGACTTTAATAAGGACTCCATTTTAATTGATTCTAGTGGTACCTATTTCTCCTAACAATTCCTAACACTAACTCCCCGGGCGGATTGGCCGGGGATGTGTAAACCCTCCCTGTCGGGTATAGACAGGGAGGTTGTGTACTTATAGTGAGCCCTAAGCTTGCTTTTGCCCGTTGCCTATCTTATTTGTGCAACGGGGTCCTAACCAGTCTAGTGCGCCGGGGTAGACACACCCGACCGACACTAGGTGTGTGGCTGTGAAGGCAAAACTGTCACCAATGTCGACTAGGAGATCCCCCAAGGCCGAACACTGGGACCCGTCCAACTGATTGCCTAGCCCTGAAGGGGTTTCGGCGGGTGTAATTGGGGCAACACCCTCTCGGTTTCGTTGGCACCGTATGGTTTCCACCGAGAACCACGAAACTGTGGATTTTACCCAGAAGGGGCCAAAGTACGCGACGGTTTGTTTTTGACTGACAACTCTGAAGAGAAATATTTATTAATTGTGTCTTGAAAAAGACAAACAATTAATAGGTCGATGATAGTCCAAGACTATAGAAGACTCGTCGCGGGGCGCGACGATAGAGGGCTCGGGAACCACAGCGGGAGCCACGGAGCCGGGAGCAGGAATCTCGTACACACAGCGCAGCACGTGCGTCCGCGAGCGGTGTCGAGCGTAGAGTGTGTAGTTTCTTCTTCTTCGTATTTGTTTTTATAAGCGTTTGTAACCTTCGTCTACCTTTGTTTTTAAACGACTTCCAAAAAGGAGGAGGTTCTATGTTCGTCCGTACATTTTTATTTTGTGTATGTCCATTATTTATTTACTTTCGTCAATTGTGGACCGTTTAAAAAAAAAAAAACCATTTGGTAGAGGAAGCTTGCGCGGTGATCCCATATAAATTTTATTTACTTTGCTTGGGTAGTTTTTGAGTTAGCTTCAATAATACGTATTCTCCCCACTTAAGCTTTACTCTATGTGGGTCATGTTTTAATAACTTCCTGTCACTGTTATTTACATAGCAGGTACTGGTATTCGAATTTGTGTGGGGGTACCACAACTAAAAAGTGACAAATAAAAAACATTTACAAAATATATTTTTTTTTGTATTAAATTTTATATTTGTTAGATCAGCGCCTGATAGCAGCTCTCCGTTTCGTTTTAACAAGAATCACAACTACATATCGAAATTGTTACAAAATCAAATAGGGATGATCTAATAAGCTCCTATTTGTGGTCGCAAAGATACTTCACCCATTGCGCCTGTGGAGTTTAGCTAGCCAATTTAAAATAACCCTGTTGAGTATTTTAAATCTCTGTCGTTCACAAGGATGACCGCTGGATGCCTCTGATCTCTGCCAATTCACGGTTCACGCAGTAATTTGTTTTTATTTTCAATAAGAAATTCTATGCCTGGAGCACAGATTTGGGCCTGGATTAGGGGAAACAGGCTGACCCGTATAACATGGGACACAAAAGAAAAAGAAAGAATGAAAATACATTTATTTAGCACAGACAAACACACACAATATACACACAGCAGATAAAAATAAAATAAAAATGTTTAAAGTGAAATTTGAAAGCAGAAATTTGATGATTTGAAAAACAAACGTATGTATAGTGAATATACTGTCGCACAATACCCATCGCCTTGGAAAATACAGAAAGGGATGACATTATAAACTCTTATTGTAGAAGCAAGTATGCTGCTTCCCATTCTGCTGAGGGCGATCGTCAATTGTTTTAATGATAAGGAACGCTTTCATGCAACTTGTTCACACAATCGTCACGAGCGAATTGTATTCCACATCCCGCGCGGGATTTGCTTCAGTGTGGGCAAAGATATCTTTGTTCTCTAATCTAACTTTATATTTTCTTGTGTCAGGTCAAGAGCGCTTCGGCAACATGACCCGGGTGTACTACAAGGAGGCTGTGGGCGCGTTCATAGTGTTCGACGTTTCGAGGGTTGCGACCTTCGACGCCGTGGTCAAGTGGAAGAACGACCTGGACGCCAAGGTCCAGCTGCCGGATGGATCGCCGATACCTTGTATATTGCTGGCGAATAAGGTAATTGGCTCTTCTGATTTATAAAAAGCTTTTCCCTAGATATTAACGAACTGTACCCTAATTGCGTAATACACGATCAATCAGAATCTGAATGGTTCTGAAACAGATTGCTCCAAAAAAAAAAATCTGCTCAACAACGTAAATAACGCAATGAGTGTTGTTGAACTGTCAAAATAAAACAGATTAGTCGTAATCGTTTACGAAATTGTGTTGCGTAATAAGATAGTTGAACTCCTAATTCGAATTCAATTCAAAATTCTATTGCAAGTTGCAGTAAATAGTTTTCAACACTATTCGTAATAAAAAAAGTTGATTTTTTCATGCGTGGAAGGAAAATCATAAAGAATGCCGTCTGCACATATAATGTCAATCTATCCACCTGATCTGCAGTCTTAAATGTGCTTATCAAACTACTAAAACATTACCAAATCTATAGACGGCACACGACGATACACAATAGATTTCTAACTCACAGATTTACAATGCAGACTCGTCTCGCAATTTTTGTCTAAGGCGTAGTAGTAGTACCTAATTTATTTTCATCTTCAAATCTTGCACATTTTATTATATCTATTTCTACAGCCCCTGCATGATTTCCTTTTCATTTCCTCAGTGTGACCAACAAAAGGAAGGCATAGTGAACTCTCAAGCCAAGATGGAGGAGTTCTGTCGCGAGAAAGGGTTCGCCGGTTGGTTTGAGACGTCGGCCAAAGAAAACATCAACATTGAGGAAGCAGCCAGGTCACTAGTTAATAAGGTAAGTGTTTCGGACGAGAGGGGCACGACCAGCACCCGCAGTCGTCCTGGGACAATCTCCCAACGTTTTTGACGTATGTTCCCTACTGCCTGAGTCTAGTGACTCTGCTGGCGACACACGTCACCACGCACTCCTGTATGCGTATTGTTCACTAGGTACAACCCACAGGGACCTCGGCGAGGGACTGGCGGCTTAGAGGGATTCCTTGGAATGAAACAGGAATGTTCAGTCTTGACTTGTTTCTTGTAATACTGCTGGATTCGGAATACCTGACCATAGTTTTTTTTTTTTTTTTTTTTTTTATATAGGGCATCTCGTAGCTGACCTCTGAGGTCATGACTACTTAACCGGTCAATCCTGTGGTTGCCTTAAGCTTCTACACTTAAAGCCTCCAGCCAGGGGCAAAACTATGCTAATTAAAACTAGGCGAACGCTCGCTAAGGGCACCCCCTGTGGGGTACGAACCTCGGCTTAGGGCGTTCGCTGGGGGGAGGACAGCAAGAGGGACAGGCTGGATCAAGAGTATTTCATTATTATTAATCGGGGAATTTAGAGCTACAGGCTCAGCATCGACGCGGGCTGGCGCATCTTCGAGCAAGGGTCGGGGGGGAGTATCATTTACTCGGGAGGGTCGCGATCGCGGACCTCTGCGGCGAGGTCGGAAAGTGTGTCGGTGTGTGTGTTTTCTCACTGTACTGGTTTCCCTATTGCTCTCCTGGAGGAGGGTTATGGGGTCGTCTGGGTCGGAAAGGATTAGCCTCGGGCGGCGGATCTTACTGATTTTACTTGGGACATAACTAGCGGCCTCGACAACCAGAGGGTTGCGGTGGGTGGCGGCGGAATCAAAGAAACGCTTGGAATTGCGTTTGAGAAACTGGTGGATCGTGGGGAGTTTAAAATCGAGATGGAGGGTTTCGTTCCTACAGAACCAAGGGGCTCCCGTGGCCATACGAAGGAATCTGTTCTGCATCACCTGCAGTCTGTGAATTTGTCGGGGCTTAGCTTGGGCAAAAACGACGCCCGCATAGGTCATGATGGGGCGAATGCATGTGGTGTAGATTCGCAATTTGCACCTAAGTGACAATTTGCTACGTGCATTTAGCATGGAATGGAGTCTTCCGAGAGCGAAAGCGGCCCGCGCGCGGGCCTGCTTTATATGGTCTGCGAAAGTGAGTTTTTCGTCGAGGACCACACCTAGATACTTGGCTCGCTTCTCCCAAGGGATCGGCTTGCCGAGCATGGTGATGGGTCGGGGCAGGGGGGGTCTAAATCTTACGTGCAGTTTTGAAAATAAAACCGCTTGACTTTTGTCGGGGTTTACTTCGATCCTCCATTTCCTAAACCAAGCGCCGAGTTTATCGACTGCGGTTTGGAGAATGCGAGCTATCGAATCGGGCCCAGCGCCCTTGTAGTAAATGGCCGTGTCGTCTGCGAACAGAGCCAACTGCGCCTTTTTACTCTTCGGGATGTCGCTGGTGAATAGAGTGAATATGAGGGGGGCAAGCACAGAGCCCTGAGGGACGCCTGCGCGGATGGGACGGGGAGAGGATATTGCGCCTTCGATGCGATAGCGGAATGTGCGGTTCGACAAAAAGTCTCGTAAGATGAGCACGAGACGATCTGGCACGCCGAGTTGGTACAGCTTATATATTAAGCCGTTGTGCCAGACTTTGTCGAACGCTTTCGCTACATCGAAGAATACTGCACCGGTATACAAACCGCGCTGGAAGCCAGCGCTTATGTGTTCGATTATCCGGTGGGCCTGATGCACGCTAGAGTGCTGGGTGCGGAACCCAAACTGTTCGTTGGGGATGAGGCCCTTTGTCTCAGCGTAGTCTCTGAGACGCTTATAAATAAGCCTCTCGTAGACCTTGCCGAGGACTTTGAGCAAACTGATGGGGCGGTAACTCGAAGGCTCGGTTTTGGGTTTGCCGGGCTTCGGGATACCGATGACGGTGGCTTCTTTCCACATTTGTGGAAAGAAATTGTTGCTTAAGGCACCATTGAAGATGGTAGTCAGTAGCATTATTAGGTGGGCAGGGAATAGCTGAATCACCCTATTAGTGATTCCATCTGAGCCGGGGGCTTTACGGATTTTCAGACCCTTGATGATGTCGTGCACTTCGTCTGGTGTGACGGGGGGCAGAGGACTTTCAGGGTCTTCAACGGGAGGGAGGGAGGTTCTACGTTCGACTTCAGCGTCGACCTCTAAGAGGTGAGCTTGGTCTACTGGTAGAGTGCTGGGTGAGCATTGTGCCTCTAGACTATCGGCTAGGCATTCAGCCTTGTCGATGTCGTCGAAGGCTATGGTCTTGTCGGGGCGGATTAGGGGTGGTGTGGACGCGACTTGCTGGGACTTGAGTTTCCTCTGAAGTTCCCAGAAGGCTAGGTGGGTTGGCTCTAGTTCGCTCAGCATCTTGTCCCAGCCCGTGTCACGCAGCTCCTGTATGCGTGTCTTTACAGATCTCTGTAAATAGCGCATATGGGCTTTGTTTGCGGCGCAGGGAAAGTTACTGTATGCACGAATGGCTGCGTTCTTCTCAGTCAATAGGTCACGCACATCGTCAGGTAGTTTCCAGCGGGGGTCTTCCCCCACTGGGACTTCCTTTGAGCAGTCGCTCACGACGGATTGTACGTGATCAGTGAGTGAGTCGATCGCGGCCGTTGTTGCTGCGATAGAGTGGAATTGGTCGGGAATGGAGTCCAATTGGGGGGACGTGTTGGATTTCAGCTGGGTGCTTACTTTCCTCCAGTCCGTTACCCTTTTGGTGGTCGGGGGGCGATTGGGGTCAGGGAGACCTATGCGGGGGTCGAGTTTTAGTATTACAGGACGGTGATCAGAGTGAAGCTCGTCCACCGTCTCTATTGAGTCTAGTCTTAGATTGACGTTCTTAAGGATCGCCAAGTCTAGTACGTCAGGGATATGGCCTACTGTATGGGGATAGTGGGTATAATTCATCGGAGCGATGATGTCGATATTAAGGGAGTTTGAGAGGTCGAACAAGTGTCGCCCTCTTATGGAGGATCTGGAACTATTCCAGGAGGGATGTTTGGCGTTGAGGTCGCCCGCTATGATAACGGAGTCGCTCAAGGCTAGTAGGGATGTGAGATCGTTAGCGAAGGGTTGAAAGTCCTCCGTACCTCTAGAGGGAGTAGCGTAGGCTGATACTAATATGATCGGCTGATGGCCTGTCATGCCTAGGCGGCAGACTGAGACTTCTAGTCGTGAGAGAGGAGGAGGGTCCATAGGGATGCAGTACAGATCCTTTTTATAATATATTAAAGTACCACCCTTGTGACAGTGAACCCTGTCATTGCGAACTACACGATAGTTGGCAATGCCGGGGTCACGATTACAGGGTTTAAGGAAGGTTTCCTGAATGAGAAGGATGTCAATTTGATGAGCGCGGAGGAAAACCGCGATCTCATCGCGTTGATTTTGGATGCCATCGGCATTGAAAAAACCTAACGTGAGGGATCGGGGTTTGAACCTAGCTATGACGGTGTTAGACATTGGGGGTTCCTTGAGTGGCGGACGATATCAGGGCTTGCGTAATGTCGGGGTACGCATTGTATATAGCCTGGATCCTAACTATGTCGAGGGCATTTTGGGCGGCGATGAGTTCGCGACCCATTTGGTAAGCGCGAGGGGACAGGAACATCATGATTCCGGATTGGATCGTGTTGGGGAGGGCCACGGGAGTGTTTGTGGGTTTGGGTTGGGAACGCGGTGCTACGGGAGCAGGTGCGGACCTGACTGGGGGCGCGGGGGCGCGAGTAAAAGACGCGGGGGCTCCCATAAGGGGCGCGGGGGGGCCCATAAGGGGCATGGGGGTGCCCATAAGGGGCATGGGGGTGCCCATAAGGGGCGCGGGGCCGCGAGTACGGGGGTCCGTTTGGCGGGGGGTGGTGGTGGGTGGGGGAGGGGGTGGGGGTTGGAAGTGACCCAGGGCTGGGAAAGCCTGCTGGTGTTGGAGGTAATTCCACGGACTGGGCCTCTGGGGGCTAAGTCTCTGTGGCATTTGGGATGAAGGGAGAGTGTAGGTGGAGGGAGCTTCCCTCTGCTGGCGGGCGTCGAAACGCTTGGCCAGTTTGGGAGAAGAGGACTTGGGGGCTTTCGGGCAGCCGCGGTAGTTAGCCGGGTGGCCTACTTGCCCGCATAGTACGCAACTAGGTGGGTCAGGGCATAGACTACGGTCCTTGGGACGGGTGCAGTCGGAAGTGCCATGCTCGCCCAGGCACTTGACGCACCTGGGTTTTGCGTGACAGTTCCTCTGCGAGTGTCCGTATAACTGGCAATTATGACATTGCCCTATGGCGCCATTTTTCCATGGCTTCTCTATTTGGAAGCCCGTGAGTGAACACAGGGACTTCAACTGAAAGATGGGGTGATGCCCCTCGACGGGGGAGCATACGACGAGAATCATGTCGTATGCTTCCCCGCGTTTTGCGCGGTGCATACGGTGGACTTCGTCAACCGGGACGTTTTGCGACTGAAGGTCGGCTAAGATGTCTGAGGGAGCAATTTCTTTGGGGATCCGTTTGATCACCACTCGGATTTGACGCTCCTCTGAGAGAGTGTACGTGTGGAATGACACACGTCGCTCTCTCAGGAGTTTAACTAATTCCCTATAGTCGTGGGAGGTAGGGGTTTGGACTTTTATACCCTGTTGGGTATTTCGGGCGCTGGTGTATGCAATCCTTTGATCGCAACACCATTTTGAAATTTCCGTCCACTTTCCCTTGTCCTGAATGAACATGGGTGGTGGCGGAGAGACCTTCTTAGGGTCAGAAGTAGGTGGGGTGGGGGCAACCTGCGAGGAGGGTGACGCGGTCGGGCGGGGGGTGAGGGAGGGGGTAACCTGCGAAGAGGTTGACGCGATCGGGTGGGGGGCGGGGGAGGGGGTAGCGACGGGGGTGCAAGTAGCGGGTAGAGAGGATTGCGAGAACGTGTCTCGGTCCTCGAAGGCTACGACCTTATTGGCCTGGGTGGAGGATTGCTTCCTGTTCTTCCGTTTTTTCCCCTTTCCTTGGACGGGGACGAATCCCTCGTCTTCGGAGTGGGACGAAGCGGAAGAGCCGGTGAGGATTGGCTCTAAATCTGACGCGGTATAGGGGGATTGGGGGCGCTTTGAAGAAGCGGCTAGCGGTGCGCTAGTGTCCATTTGCTCAGGCGGACTGGGCGGACTGACTAGCTCGACTGCTGGGAGCGAGCACTCCAGTGCGTCACTGAATTCAGTGACGCTGGCGACTGAAGGTCCTAGTTGGGGAGTGGGAGTGGGAGTAGGAGTGGGAGTGGGAGTAGGCCGTCGTAGTTGAGTTATTTACCTGACCATAGAAAATTGCCCCTTTTTTATAGAAAGCTCTAGCCAATCAGAGCATTTCAATTTTGCACACGGCACTAATCCCTTTTCTCTCAACCAATCAGAGCACTTCAAGATTGTACATGGTACAAATGTGACTTTGTATGGGAAACTTACTTTGGCAATTTTCTATGATAAAACACCCCTTACAATGTTTATCTTATTTTGCTAACATAGAAATGGATTTATTCTAACTATATACTAAAAACTGTATCAATAAACCTTAATTTAGACATTAAAAATAGCAAAAATCTATAACGGTTCTCGTTACGGTAAGGTTTCTCATTAGTTAAGCTTAGGCTGTTTTATGGTACAAGTGGCGTCGCCTAGTGTTAGGAATGCGCAATAAATTCGACGTCTTTATTACTACACTATTAATTTCTTAAAATTAAATAATGATTATCTAATAAAAACAATGACAATATAAAAATAACTAACTGAATATTGTTGCTAACAATAATACCCAATATAATTACAAACATCAAAAGTTCGTAGAACATAAACTAAAAAATTGTAGGTCGATACATTTTCTTACACAAATTTGCTTATAATTCCTAAACGCGTTGTCCTATTAACTTGAATCCAACTGGAATATTGGTTTTATGCAAGATTCTATCATACAAAACAAAACTTATCAAAATATCACCATAAACAAAAAATCTCATTTTCAAGTTACGTAATTATACTACAGTCCTAACAATTATTAAAAAATTCTTTGCAAATTGGTTTGTTTCAGTCTTATTAGATCAAATATGAAAACTAATGACAATTTTAAGTTAGGCAAACTAATTAGAGCAAGATAAACGTTATATTAACAAGTTCTAATAAGATATTATGAAATTCTTTCTAACTTACGACTCGATTCATTGATTATTGAGAACGCATTCGTCGCAATCCCGCTGCTACTTGTGCCCTAGTGCGTAGATAGGGTCCCGTTGCCGACATTCTCCCCCTCGTGCGTTGCACCATCTTCTTGACTCGGCAACACTCCCGGCACCAACAGCACCACTCTCGAACTGGGTCTTCGCAGCACTCCTCCTCTGGTCTCGACATCGACGATCCTGGTCCGCCCATCTGGTCCCGGATACACTTGCTGGATTCTGCCGCGTGGCCAGGTGCATCTTGGTAGGGTGTGGTCGACGATCAACACGATGTCTCCAACTCGCAGGTCGGTTGCGCTGATTCTGCCCGCTGTCTTCCTCGGTAGTAGAGTGGGCAGGTATTCTCGCAGCCAACGTTGCCAAAAGTGGTCGGCAAGTCGCTGCGTGGCCTTCCAGGTGTGCTTGCCCACAAGCTCGTTGTCTTCAAAGCCGCCGATTCTCGTCGCGCCGCACGACCGCCCGATGAGGAAGTGGTTTGGAGTGAGTGCTTCCTCCTCGGGGTTCTCGGAGAGGTGAGTGAGGGGCCGAGAGTTGACTATATGCTCGGCCTCTAGGAGGAGGGTGTGGAGTACCTCCTCTCGTGGATGTCTTTCGTTGAGTGTAGCGTCTAGTGCGGTTTTTATGGATCGCACCAAACGCTCCCATGCGCCGCCCATGTTTGGCGCACCAGGAGGTATGAATTTCCACTGCACGCCGATCTTCCCTGCTTCTGAAATGAAGTCTTCTTGCTTCATGGAGTCTTGTGCTTCTTTCAGTTCTTTGTTCGCGCCGACGAAGTTGGTCCCGTTGTCAGTGTAGATAGTCTTCGGCATTCCTCTTCTGGCAGCGAATCGTCGCAGCGCCATGATCATGCTGTCGGTGGAGAGTGAAGGTGTGAGTTCTATGTGTACAGCTCTTGTCGTCAAGCATGTAAATAAAGCTCCCCATCTTTTTTCATGACGCCTTGCTACGGTGATTGTTATCGGGCCGAAGTAATCTATGCCGGTGCACGTAAAAGGAGGGTTACTGTGCATCAGCCTTTCAGTAGGTAAGTTGCCCGTCGGTAGTTCTTGCGGTCTTGCTTTTCTTGTCTTGCACCACTGACATTGATGCTGAACTGCCTTGATTGCTGACCTCAGTCCCAATATCCAGAAGCGCTGTCTTACTTCATTCATAACTGTTGCGTGATTCCCATGATTGAAACGGCAGTGGAAATCCTCAATGATGAGTCGTGTCGTCGTGTCCTTACTGTCGAGCACGATGGGTCGCTTGTAGTCTCTGGTTACTCCCTGTATTGCGTCGATTCTTCCTTTTAGCCGCAGGAGTCCTTTTTCTAGTACCACGTCAAGTTTTTTCAACTTGCTGCCACCTTCTAATTGCTTCCCTAGCTGTAGACACCTGATATCTTCTCTGAAGCTTCTTTCTTGACCTCCTTTTAGTAGCAGAGTTTCAGCTTGCTCTAGTAAGTCTGTGTCCAATGGTATGTAGTTCCTTCCTTTTATTTTTGAAGGTTGGTGTCGCTTCACTACTGTCTTCTCCTTTTTTCCTTTCGTTATTCTCCAGGTGGGATCTTCTTTGCTGACGTTGACCTTCACCTTTGTCTTGCAGAGTTGTATGAACTGCAGTACTCTTGCTGTGGCTCGCCATAGTCTCTTCCATGATGAAAACTTCTCAGGATTTGGTGATGGATGAGTGGTGCTCGTTACTGCTACGACGTCTGTTGTTTTTTCTTCGCCGGTGGTTTCTTTCTTGAAGGTTCTCGCTGCTGGCCAGTGAACTTCTTCCTTTCTCAGAAAGTCCGGTCCTGTGTACCATCGGTGATCGCAGTCGAAGTGCTCTGGTACGTCGCGCGTCGCGTCATCTGCAGGGTTCTGCGCCGTGGGTACCCATCTCCAATCTTGAGGTTTAGTGAGATCTTCTATTTCTGCTAAGCGATGAGCCACGAATGTCTTGAAGGTTCTTGGGTCTGTCTTGATCCAAGAAAGTACGATGCTGGAGTCTGTCCAGAACGTTTTCTTCTCTACTTTCAGGTCCATTTCTTCTTCTACTGAATGTGCCAGCCTGCTTCCTAGGAGAGCTGCCTGTAGCTCGAGTCGCGGGATTGATACCGGTTTCAGTGGAGTGACTCTTACTTTTGCTGCCACTAGGTTGACGTGGTAACTTCCATCTTGATCTATTGCTCTCCAATAGACTGTTGCTGCATACGCCGTCTCACTTGCGTCCGTAAACGTGTGCAGCTCCCCCTCGGTACGATGTGGCGCCAGGCATCTTGGAATCTGAAGGTCTTGGAGAAGCTTCATCTTTTCTAGGTAAGTTTTCCAGGCTTCGTACTCCCTTTCTTCTATTTCTTCATCCCAGCCGATACCGCTTCGCCATATGTTCTGAAGCAGCTTCTTACCCTGCATGAGAACGGGTGAAGCCAATCCCAGTGGATCGAAGGTCGACATTACAGCGCTGGTGACTTCCCTTTTCGTAGGCACCTTAAATCCCTTGGCTATTTCCTCTGGTGTATTCCGGAGATTTGCCCTGAAGCCAATGGAGTCCCTTTCAGTGAACCAGCGTAGTCCCAATGTCTTTTCTTCTTTCTCACCTAGGTCCACTTCTGTTTTTTCTGTTGTCTCGGTGTTCACGTCTTGCAGCAGCTTAGGATGGTTTGATGCCCATCCTCTTAACTCGAAGCCCGCCTTCTTGTGTATGAAATCCACCTGTGCTATCACTTTTTTGAAGTCTTCTTCCTGGTGGAAGCTGTGCAGGTAATCATCCATGTAATGGTTCAGTTCAATTGCTCTTGCAGCCTCTGGATACTGCTCTTTGAAGTCTGCTGCGTTTCGGTTTTTTACGTAGATCGCTGTGCTCGGAGATGATGTCGCGCCGAAAATGACTGATGTCATCCTATACTTTTTTGGCGACACGTCGCGACGATCCCCGCGCCACAGGAACCTCAGGCTGTCTCTATCTTCTGGTCTGATGCGTACTTGGAGAAACATTTCCTTAATGTCGGCCGCCACTGCTAAAGGTCCTTGCCGGAACCGCAGTAACACTCCGAAGAGGGATTGTAGTAGGTCTGGTCCTGACAGCAGAGCGTTGTTGAGGCTTCTTCCTTTTGACATGGCTGCGGCATCGAAGACGATCCGTATCTTCTTCTTTAATGGATGTACCACAGAGAAATGAGGGAGGTACCACGTTTTCTTAGGGCATTCTGCTTCATCAGATGCTTCTTCTGCATACTTGTTATCGATTAGATGCTGGATCTGCTTGCTGTATTCCGCCTTCAACTGAGGATCCTTGCCTATCTTCTTTTCGATGTTGATCAATCGGTTCTTGGCAGACGTGTAGCTTTCTGGCATCTGTTCTTCTTCATTCTTCCACAGAAGTCCAGCTTCAAATCGACCATCTTCAAGTCTTTTGCAGGTCTTCTCTAGGATGGTGAGTGCTCTTCCTTCTGAATCTGTAGTGGGTCTCCTTGGTGTCACGCCGAGTGCTTCGATTGCGAAATTATCCTTAATGGCTTGATGCATCTCTTCTTCTGGAGCGCTGACATGTAGACAGGCATTCAGGAAGTGTACTGGTTTTGCGCCTCTAGTGTCTGACCCGTGGAGCACCCAACCAAGTCCTGTTCTTGAAGCAACTGGTTCTCCTGGTTTTCCTCTTCTCACTTCTTGAGTCACAATCAGCTCCCAATTATCTTGACCGATGAGTAACTGAGGTGACTCCCTTGCGTAATATAGAGAGTCGGCGATCTTCTTTAAGTGTTGACAATCTTGAATCCTCTTCTTGTCTAGGAACTGCGGTGCAAGCTTCAACTCGTCGACGGTCCGAACTCGTTTCAGGGTCTTCTTGTTTTCCTGATAAACCCCTTTTACCGTAAGGTCCAGTATCTGAGAATCCTTCTTTCTGATCAGCCTGCCTCCTACTGTCTCGATGACCAGTTCCTCCTTGCTTCCTTGAACGCCAATCTCTTCTGCCACTTTTTCATCCAGAAGTGACACCGTTGACCCTTCATCCATGAGAGCCAATATCTTCTTTGACCCTTTGGACCCGAAGATTTCCACTGGAACTATCTTCAGGTATGCCCTTGTGTTGCTGACTGCATTTACTGATACTGTGACGCTCGCCACTTCTTGTGGTGTTTCTTTTTTCTTGTCCTCCGTCTTTTCTTCTGACTCGACGTGGAGTAGATGATGGTGCCACCTCTTGCATTCCTTGCACGGTGGTTTTCTGCAGCTCTCCTTTCGGTGTCTCCCTTGAAGACATTTGAAGCAGACATGACTCTTCTTCGCTGTTGCCCACCGATCTTGAACCGACGCCTTCTGGAACTTCTGACATTCGACGAGGAAGTGTTCACCCTCACACATAGGGCAAGCCTTTTCCGTTTGTCTTGAATCCTTTTCTTTGAAGTTCCTTTCCTTTGTTGAATGCGTCGCTTGTCGATGAGTCCGTTTGAAGCCGCTCTTTTCTTCTGAAGTTGCGAAGGCTCCACACTTGTCCGCCTCTATGTTTAGGAACTTGGATACCAGCTTCAGGTTGGAGAACTCGCCTTCATCTGATGCTGCAGTGAAGTCGTACCATCGGAACTTGAGAACTGTCGGAATCTTCTCTATAATTTGTTTCACCATCTCAGGTGAATGCAGGTACTGTGGTTTCTTCAGTCCTTTTATTGCTGCTACGCTGTTGTTGATCTGGCTCGCGAAGATGCATATGTCTCTTGGATTTTCTGAAATCTTCGGTAATGCCTTGACCTTATCCAATTCTGCCAGTACCAGCGCATCAGGTCTCCCATATCTTCTTCTGAGGGCCTGCATCACGTCCAACGGAGAGGCTTCAGAGTACAGCAGGCTCTTGATAGCTTCTCTTGCGTTGCCCTTCAGAGCTCTTCTTAGTCGAGCCATATTCTGAACGTCGTTGAACATCGGTGCTGTATCTTCGTAGACAACCTTGAAGGCCAACCACTCGCTGCTGTTGCCGTCGAAGTAGGGTAACTCGTGGATGTACTTCGGCTGCGCTGCTGGTCCTCCTCTTGTGGTAAAGGCTTCCTTCAGTGCTGTTGCCAAAGCTTGAATCTCGATTGTAGCCCCTTTCACTGAGGAGTTTTCTTCTGGCTTCACTTTAGGTAGTTCTTCTGAAGGGTGTTGATCCCGATGCTCTGGTTGCTCCATGTCTTTGTCTTCCAACACTGACGTCTGAATCCAGTTCTGCACCTGCGCTGTTTTGTCTTCCTGGTCTTCATCCACGGAGTCTTCATCCTCACATTGGGCCAGCTCCAATCTGACACGGGCTAGCTTCGCCGCAGCCTGGGCTTGATTCAATTCCAGGCGTGCTAATTCTTCTCTGGCTTCCAGCTCGCGTCTTCTGGCCGAGGAACTCGTAGTCTTCGTAGACCTGGCGCGACGACTGACCCCCTTCGGTTGTAGGGTCGTGGCGGAGCCATAAACACCCTTTTCCGGGACATCTTCTGGGGTCTTCTTAGTCGTCTCCTTCTGTGCGGCATCTTCTTTTTTCTGTCCGTTCTTCCCGGACGCCGCTGTTGTCGCAGTCGTAGTCGTAGCCTCTGTAGCCGTGGTCCCCTCCGTGGCCGTTGTACCCGAAGAAGTGTTCGTGTCCGATGTCGCTGCGGTTCCCGATGACCCTGACGCTGACGTGACCCCTTCTGACCCTGATGCTTCTGCAGTCGCGTCCCTTACGGTAGGACGAGACGGCGGGTGCAAGGGGGCATCCTTCTGCGACCTGGTTACCGGCATCTTGCAGTTTTTGAATCTTCTGGACTTCTTGCTTCTTCTTCTTCTGGCAGGAAATCCGGCTCGAAGGACCAACTGTTTCGGACGAGAGGGGCACGACCAGCACCCGTAGTCGTCCTGGGACAATCTCCCAACGTTTTTGACGTATGTTCCCTACTGCCTGAGTCTAGTGACTCTGCTGGCGACACACGTCACCACGCACTCCTGTATGCGTATTGTTCACTAGGTACAACCCACAGGGACCTCGGCGAGGGACTGGCGGCTTAGAGGGATTCCTTGGAATGAAACAGGAATGTTCAGTCTTGACTTGTTTCTTGTAATACTGCTGGATTCGGAATACCTGACCATAGAAAATTGCCCCTTTTTTATAGAAAGCTCTAGCCAATCAGAGCATTTCAATTTTGCACACGGCACTAATCCCTTTTCTCTCAACCAATCAGAGCACTTCAAGATTGTACATGGTACAAATGTGACTTTGTATGGGAAACTTACTTTGGCAATTTTCTATGATAAAACACCCCTTACAATGTTTATCTTATTTTGCTAACATAGAAATGGATTTATTCTAACTATATACTAAAAACTGTATCAATAAACCTTAATTTAGACATTAAAAATAGCAAAAATCTATAACGGTTCTCGTTACGGTAAGGTTTCTCATTAGTTAAGCTTAGGCTGTTTTATGGTACAAGTGGCGTCGCCTAGTGTTAGGAATGCGCAATAAATTCGACGTCTTTATTACTACACTATTAATTTCTTAAAATTAAATAATGATTATCTAATAAAAACAATGACAATATAAAAATAACTAACTGAATATTGTTGCTAACAATAATACCCAATATAATTACAAACATCAAAAGTTCGTAGAACATAAACTAAAAAATTGTAGGTCGATACATTTTCTTACACAAATTTGCTTATAATTCCTAAACGCGTTGTCCTATTAACTTGAATCCAACTGGAATATTGGTTTTATGCAAGATTCTATCATACAAAACAAAACTTATCAAAATATCACCATAAACAAAAAATCTCATTTTCAAGTTACGTAATTATACTACAGTCCTAACAATTATTAAAAAATTCTTTGCAAATTGGTTTGTTTCAGTCTTATTAGATCAAATATGAAAACTAATGACAATTTTAAGTTAGGCAAACTAATTAGAGCAAGATAAACGTTATATTAACAAGTTCTAATAAGATATTATGAAATTCTTTCTAACTTACGACTCGATTCATTGATTATTGAGAACGCATTCGTCGCAATCCCGCTGCTACTTGTGCCCTAGTGCGTAGATAGGGTCCCGTTGCCGACAGTAAGATTATAAACAAAAATATTTTTGGGGTCCTAAGATATTTCCTTGGGGTACCCCGAGCGTTATTGCTTAGCGATGAGCGCGAAGGCGTTTGAAGATCTAGATTTAAGTTTAGTTGAAGGGAACTATTTAACTAATTAGATAATTATGCATTCTTCAAGAGGTTTTATTATGAGATTCTTACAAAAATAAAACATGTAAATGCTTTACAAGACCTTCGAATTTGAGCTTAAACTTCCACACCTGCCAGTTTAATCATTTAGATTTTTGTCAACGTAAATAATGTTTTATTCGACCGCTTTTACTTTCAACAAATATGGAAAAAAAATTATAAGCAAACACTAATGAAATAACTGCCATAGATCAGAAAGCATTACCATAAAACTAAATCGGCCGTCACAACAATGTTATTATAATTGATAGCGTTTTAGTTGCCTACACAAATGAATGAATACTATAAATAAATACTCCATCGATTCGTTCTACCATAAACCCGTTCTAGAGTTATTTTTAAACCATTAGTTTATGGTTACCTTGTCGCATATTAAACTTACGGAAAGTTTCGGCGGCAAGGCATAATGTTTAGGAAGTGGTTTTTTAAAGGTTTTACAACATAAATGTCGACATAAGTATCGGTTCGGGTTTAGTGAGATTTGAATTACCTAAATTGAGTTAATACTACCACAACAAGTTCCCTAGTTTCCCAAACAGGAAGCGATTGGTGCCTCAACACTATGAGAATTGTTATTTCTTTTCGTACTCTTGAAGCTTCAGCAAATATTGGGATTTATAGAATGATTTAAATGATCTTGATCGTTGAGAGACCTAGATCGTCCATCATTTCAAATTTTTTGCTGATTTTCGGCCAAAGTTCTCTAGATTTCTTAAAGAGCCTTCAAAGTAATATCCTATGACGTATTTGCAGTTATTTTCTCATACCCGGGAGAACACTTGAACAGTGAAGACCGTTACAAGTCAAAAACCTACGACAACAGTATGAATCCGTCTCATTCCAATAATTCTAATAAATAACAATATTATTTTAAATTAATTAGCCAGAATTTGGGCCGTTCTTATTAATATTCAAATTTAGAGTTCTGATCAGTTCTTTTTTAATGTTGTGCAATATTACACTGTAGTCAAACACGCTTGTTTTTTATATCATAAATGAGTCGGTTCTGTCTGTAGGCGGGAAAATTAATGTCACCTGCGGCCATTATAAATGTCTGTTTATCTTTTAATGACTGCTGTATACGATGATAAGTTGTAGGCCCATTTTGGAGTCTGTGATAGATTAGGTATCAGTTGCTTTGGAGAATGGAAAAATCATTGCTAGGTTAAAGTGTATGGCAACCTTCTTACTTTCCTATATTTCCTATATTTATTCATCTTTAACCATTTTCTATACGACTCCATCTACTTGAAGTATTCCACAGCCTTCACGTTAGTTAACATTGTCCTTATTTACGGCAACTCTCTTCTTATCCATAATTTCCTTACATATTCCTTCCTTCCTCAAGTTTCCATCATTCGCAGCCAACAGACTTTTCTATTCGATAGATCTCCATACACAGCTCTTGCCCTATCTGTCCTTGCTGTATTTGTTATACGAGTATACTTGAAGTTAACGCATTATATTTGTAAAAGGTCATGGCTGAGGATGTTTTGGGCCTCTATGGACCTATAAATGTTTTAGCAAGATTATTAATTCACAGATTTTTTTTTTGTTTGTTAAATTTTGTCACATTTTACGATACAGTGCTGACACATTTTAAGTATCTTTCGCGAAAACTTTCGATGGTCTTAGCTCGTTGACAAGAACCAACATTTTTTAAATATAGCTTATTTTTTAACATTGTGAAATATTTTCTTCTAGAACAGTTACGTAGGTGACCAAATGTTTTAAACTACGGATTATACTACTAAATTATGCATGCCGTCTTTAAAAACTCGTTTAATAATAATTAAACTAAGCCTAGAACGTACCTAAACTATAGTTGAGTGACTGGAATCATCAAAAAAAATTGTTCTTGTAAATGTGTAGTTTTTCAACCTTGAATTAATTTGGTTTATTATCGTGTACTTTGGTTGAAATGTCTTAGATCAGTAGCTTTTTATGCAGATTTTGCGGATATTTACAAATTCATTAATTGCGTAACCCACTTTCAATCACAATCTGAATGATTTTTGAAGGTTATTGCTAATCCATTGCTTCACATGTTCGAAAAATTTGTCTGCTCAACAACGCAAATAACGCAATGAATATTGTTGAATTGTCAAAACGAAAGTCATTGCAACTACGTGTTCACGTTCACGTTCAGATAAACTGTTTGCGCTTGAACTGTACCTATAGGTTCATGTCAAGGATCTAAGTTATGCTGAATGTATATTTAATTAGTATTGGTCGTAATAAAGTCTTGTAGATGGCGGGAAACAACTAATTGCCGAAAATCTTTATCATCTTCCTAATATTCCGTTATAAAACATACTGGCTCATTCATGTTTGAAAGATGTCCTGCACAGGATTTCTATAAAAAGTTCACTGCTGCGATCATCCATATGGGATTTTGTGCTGTTTACATTTTCAGACCTTCAATGTACTAGTTCTTACTAATCGATATTATTTTCTAATTTCCAGATACTTTTAAACGACAAATTACTCCAGAGCAATGACAACAGAGATGGTGAAAGATTCGCGCTTGACCACAAGATTGCCAACGGCGAGAACAGTCGAGACGGAACCACCAAGTCCTGCTCGTGCTGACCAATCACCGACCGCCATGCGTAAAATGGCCCAATCACAACGCGTCACACAAACGATTTACTCAAGGACCAATCACGTTTGATTCTAAATTTTTACTCTCTATTTTTAAAATGCACTTGTTGTTTGATTGACGTTCTTGATTTTTTTTATTTAATTTGGAGATTACTGGAAATTCTATTTTGGATTTTTTAATTTTTCGAAGTTATTATAATCTCAAATACAATGCCATCTGTTTTCATTTCGTTACTTGACCACTGACTTTGCAGTGAACTCATTTTTTGTTATAAGAATAAATCTTTATTTTTCTGTTCAATCCATTTAGGTTTCGTCTTCCTTCTAAGCTTTTTTACAAACTAATTCTGTATAGTTTAACCACTAGTTATTATTTTTGTAATAGGCCGCCATATCTCGACAATTTGAAGAGGTTGATCAAAGTGCCTATGATCGAATTTATTTTGTTTATTTAAGTCTGTATTTGACTCTGAAGAAAGCTGTATAGAGTCACTAGTGCCATTAGGCTGAAGTCATAAGTATATGATATATTATGATAGTGTACTATACGGTTATTGTAATAAGTATTATCTACTTATTGTATGAGAGTGTGAGAGTTGTTACAGTAAAATAAAATGTTTAGTGATGGACAGCAGTTTGTTTTATTCAATCATATTTATTAAGTGCAGTCACGAGCACAGCTCGGAAATAATATCTGACTTCATGATTCATCAATTAATATCTGTCGTTAAGATGACGGCAAATATATGTGATCATTTGTGGAAGGTATATATAAGTGGCAGCACAAATATGTGACATCGATCGAAGGAACACCAACACTATCTGACGATACAAACGGTACAAAAAATAGGATGATGCACCGGCTTCAAAAAAATGTGTCACCTCTTAAAACGAGAATACTGAAAACTATAACCCATATCGACTATTCTGCCAGTATCAAGTACCTATCTTCAAGTAATCAACTTCTTTAAGTTATTATCAATTTCATCCTTGATACTGGCAGAATAGCCGACATTGCATTGGGTCAGAAAACAAACAAAAAGCTTATTATTGACATTTCTACTGTCAAACTTTACCGTCAGATATTTATGCTGCCAATGGGATGACACATTTTTTTTGCATTATGGGCAGCATAGCCATATAGAAGAAAACTTGAAAAACATTATACTGTCAGGTTTTTATGTTGCCTCAGTGATGTCAGATATTTTTGATCATAACGAGGTACGGGTCTCGTCAAATAGTTTTTCTGGTGGTCCTTCGATGTCACATATTTGTGCTGACATTTGTATATGCCTTCCACAAATGATCATATATATTTGCCGTCATCTTGACAACAGATATTAATGGATGAATCATGAAATCAGATATTATTGCCGAACTGTTCAAAGTAATATATTTATGATCGTGGCTGGTAGACCTACTACAAATAACATATCAGACGGCTGCGAGCTAAACTAACTTCCTAACGGAATCCTACTCCTGAGACGTTAATAGAATTTCGAATTTACGATTAGTTTACATGCATGGATTACAGAGCATTCGAAATCTAGTTCACGCACAGGCCACAAGTCAAGAAAAATTATTGTTAAGCAAATACACTACTAATAATAATATCAGCCTGTTACTGTCCCACTGCAGGGCAAAGGCCTCTTTCTCATACAGAGAAGGCACGAGCATTGATCACCACGCTTGCTCAAGACGTGTTGATGATTTCAGACTTATATATTTTATATAAGTCCAGGTTTCCTCACGGTGTTTTCCTTCACCGATGTCAGTAATGTCCAAGATAAACTCAAAAAGTACATATGAATTGAAAAAGTCACATTGGTACTTGCCCGGATTTGAACCCACAACCTCGTGCCTGAGAGGCGAGGCCTTAACCACTGGGCCATCACGACATACCTTAAATTATTGTCCCTGTTAAATATTCAAATCACCACGGGTATTCTTAGACAATTGTATGAAATGGCTATTACGCGGCAAAATTGACGTAGGGTGTCAATCTGCTTAACAATGAATTCCCCCGACTGTACTTAATCACATGCATAGGAGCTTTCAAAAAGCATGTGGAACTTTGAGACACAGCGGTTAGATGATATCAAAGTAATATATAAAACCTTACAATCATTATAAATATGACCTATCTTTTGCGAGCTCAACCATTACTCTAGCTTTTTAAGTGTTAGTTATTAGCGATATATATCTTACATATTTTTGACGGTTACAAATATTGAACTTACCACCAGGGAAAAGGGGTTTTCACGTCAAAACCGTAATTCATGTGCATTTCCAAAACATAGCTAGCATCGCTTTCAATATACTTACGTGGAATAGACAATTCTAAATTGCGTTTCAAAAAGTAAATCCAAATGAGTAACACTTTTAGAAGAGTTTTGTGAAAGTAAAAAGTGGACACACAGATGGTTCACTGCGCTAAATAATTTAAAGAAAAAGCGACTCTTGCTACGACACAATAAAGTGCAATTCAGGTCGCACAGCGCTAGTTACCTACCATAGTCACCTAGAAGTACCCTTTCTATCGCGTAACTCTTAGGTATATCTTTTGACTACGTTAAGCTTCGTGCAGACTAGCGCGACGCGACTGCGCGACGGTCTTACTTAGTTTTTATTTTTGTTATGCATATCGTTTAACTTCGACTCTTGCACGGTACTTCTGTAAAGGCTAATTCTAGCCATGGAGTGAGCCTGGTGATCTGTAACACAGGTTTTTCACAAAAACCTATATCAGGCACAAGTCTCTCACAATGTCGGAATACAGCTGAGACATGTTTTGTACACAATAACTTTAAGTCAGCTT
Source organism: Agrochola lota (assembly GCA_947364205.1). Taxonomy (NCBI): domain Eukaryota; kingdom Metazoa; phylum Arthropoda; class Insecta; order Lepidoptera; family Noctuidae; genus Agrochola; species Agrochola lota. The sequence goes on from OX376219.1 coordinate 20,138,469, forward strand.
TGTGAAGAGAGAATAAATGATTGATTGATTGATTGTTATTTAAACCGTGAAGTTTTCTTAGAAATTGTATTGTTCGAGTCCCGCTGTTCTGGACGAGTCTAAGACACTCACTGAATTTGTTCAATAAGACGTGCCCGCCGCGTAATTTATCTGTGGTGGAGAGTTGAATCCCGTATCAAAACCTGTCCGGATGCATTTGGGACACATGTTGGATTAACATAACACATTTAGAGGAACTTGAATAAATAGCAGTTATATCTTATAATGCGTGAGTGTGATAAGCAGAGTATGCGGCCTACGTCAATAGCTTTTTTATAGTCTTTGTTTTATTTTTATACTTGTAGTGGGCGATACTTTAGAACGGAGAATTATTTTGGTATTTTACTTTGGGAACGTAGCTCGTGGCTAAGTAATAATAGCCGCACGGGTCGATCCATCAGATTAAGCTATGCTTGCCGGGGTTGGTTCGTGGATGGGTGACCATCTTTACATACCGAGACTCCTCCGTGCCTCGGAAAGCATGTTAATTCGTTGGTCCCGGCTGTCATTCGTGGATTTTTGACAGTCGTTATGGGTCGCCAGAAGCCCGAAAGTATGACAACCAGTCTTACCAAGCGGTATTGTGTTACCCAGAAACTCCATTTAAAATACTGGTACTTAGCTGCATCCGATAAGACTGGAAGCCGACCCCAACATAGTTGGGAAAAGGCTAGGCAGAATGACTTTGAGAACGGACTATATAGCAAATAAACAAGAGAAATAAGGAAATGTGGTCCAAGGAGGCTTTTACCACAATGCTAGATGATTAGATGAATCAAAACACACAGCTTCTGGTTTATTTAGTAATCAGTTCCTGAGGTATTTTGCAATAAATACTGGTGCAAATAGACCACAAAAACGTAACGAAATATCTAAGAATCAAATCCGGCACGAACTTGACCATCATCACCATCACCGGCGTCGTCATCAGGTTATAGCAATCCCACAGCTGGACACTGTAATCCAGCTGCTACCGGCAGTCCCTCGGAGATCGTTGTTCTACATTGAATGGGTATTTGGTAAATAAAAGGAAAAGCAGTGGTGGCCCAGGTAACGGCAGTCGCGACATGCGTAAATTATTTCATCACCACTGCTCTCAAAATGGTGAAGGACAACATCGTGAAGAAACCGGCATATCGTAGAAACAAAAATATCGAAGACATGTAACATCTACCAACCCGCACTGGGCCCGCGTGGTGGATTGCGGCCCACTCCCTCTCACAGAGAAGAGGTCTGTGTCCTAGCAGTGGGAACTTTATAGGCTGCTTCATATGCTGCAATATCTATCTTTCAACCTTTAAGTTCGTAATGTCCCACTGCTGTGCAAAGGAAGAGAGTTAAAAGGAAGCCCCTTTACCTTTTCCACGTCTGTCAGCTGCCATTGGGGACCAGTACCTTCTTTCGGTAGGAGTCAAGTTCATCGTTCCAGCTTCGTCTTCTTCTGCCACAATGTCGCCGAGAATTTAATATTTTAAATGAATTTTATTTTGAATGAATTTTTTGTGAATTTTCTATTTTTTTTCGATGGATGGTTTGATAATTCGAAATCTTGCGAAAACATACCCGATACCCTATTATACCCCAATTCAAAATGACGAATCATTCAATCTGCCGCAGAATGTTTTCACCATTGTCTAATTATCTAGTCACAGGCAGATTGTATGATTCGTCATATTGAACTAGGTGAAATAGGTTAGGTTAGAACTGTGACCAACCGCGCACGAGCCGAGCGAGCGGACCGAGCGGTGCCACGGCAGACGGCGACATCTACTTCCAAGTTGGTCGCAGAAATGTTTTCACTAATTATCCGTGTTTTCGCAATATCCCTAAATTCGGATGAGCAAATCATCCTACGACAGATATATCTAACAGTTTTCTTAGTCCAAATGTATGAGTGTGAAATGTGTGAATGATAAATCGTAGGGCCCTTCGAACAATTACTTTAGTGGACAGGGCTTTTGACAAACGAGGTGTCGTCGGTGGTCTTAACAATAAATGCATACATAGTGGGCGCGTTAGCCATCTTGTCGGAAATGAATGATGCGATGCCTTTATCTGATTAATGATTGAGATTAAAACGTATATAAAGATACTAGGGCTGTATTTCTTCAGCGAAAGCCCTTAATACTCAAAAGGCACTTAAATTACATCTAAATTATTAATATTACAAAGAGAAGTGATTAAATTTTTTGTGTTTATTTGTTTGTTTGTTATGCTTTCACGCTAAAACGGCTGAACGGATTTGGATGATTTTTGGCACATAGGTAGACCATGACCTGGGTTAGGATTTATGATACTTTATATCCCGATATTTCCACGGGATCGAGACTTATGAGAGTGAAACCGCGAGGCAGGGCTAGTAATGAATATAGGGGTCGGGTAGACAATAATTAAGTAGGTATTTTTTTGGCAGTGCGATGTTCGTGTTCTTTTGTGATACTTAAATAAGAAGTACCTAATACGAAATTGAAAAAAAAATTACGCCTATCAAAACGCACCAATGTGTCATGCCGTGAAGAAAACTTAATGGATCGCTTATGTACGAGCGCCTACGAGAATTGAACTTTCAACTATCTGTAGGCTAGCTAGAACTAGCTGTTTTTTAGAAACTAAAAAAAAATAGTTTTGAAAACTAAAACTCAACTACGACGATAAGCCAGCTAAAAAGGTATACACAAGACATCACAGACAGAGTATAGTACAGCAGATAAGTACAACGAACTAATCACGTGTATTTTTTTTCCCGGTATTTTTTTTCGTCATGACTTTATGTATGTACTCTAGAGGGCGCCATATTCAATTTAACGTAACGTCACATAGCCTATAACCAGCGGACGATGAAGACGCTTACGCTAGTTTTAATAATACATCTATGCTTCCAACGACAACTTATCTGTCAAATTATGATGCGCAGCAGCGCTGGGGCTCTGTCTCGCATAGGGTCGCAGCATTATGCTGAGCGATGGCCGTTTTGCGTGGATGTGACGCATATTTTCCCCCAAGTTGTTATTTCCTTGCGTCATGTGTGCCACAAATAAACGTATTTTCTTTATTTATTTCTTTCTTTCTGTTTGGAAGTTATGAGGGAACAAATGAACATAAATACCCACATATATACCAGTCAAAATCATAACCCTCCGCAGTAGTCAGGTAATTAGATTAGCAATCTAGACAAAATTTACATCCACATAGACAAGAATAGAAAATAACCTCACAACTAGCCCTGTCCAAAGAGTGCATGGTTTGCTGTCACATGATAGTTGCCAGCATTGGTGACACAATACCAAACCCAAATTTTATGTAACTAGCTTCCGCCAGCGGCTTCACCTGCGTGATATCTTTAAAAATTATAGCCTATGGTTACTCAGTGATAATATAACATTCTACTAATATATATAACATTCTATTTTCTATTTATAATATTAATTTAGACATGGGACAAGGGCAGGCAGGAGAAAATTTTGTCTTACTTAGATTTTGTAATAATTACTTATTACTAGTCAATTAATATCCAAAGAACTTTAATGATATCAAACAAGTTTACCAAAATCGTTACATTTCTAATGACATTTTGTTTCACAATAGTTGCATCATTGACTCATATTTTTACTATTTAAACATACCTAAGTAATTCTTCGGAATCAGATCAGTAGATCAGATTCCGAAGATTACCCCTGCATACAAACTCACAAATTTTACTTTTTTATATGGCAAAGAGTGTCTATATGGATACTAGCTGGCCGCCCCGGCTTTTCACGGGTAGCACTAAGTATTTATCTACGGCGCACCTACCTACCTATCTACCTACCCTACCCTGCCTATCTACCAACCCTATCTATCTACCCACCCTACCCTACCTATCTACACTACCTACCCTACCTACCCTACCGATCTACCTACCCTACCTATCTACATACCTAGCTACCCTACAATACCTACATACCCTACACCTGCCTACCTACATACCTACCTACTTACATACCTACCTACCCTACCATACCTACATACAGTACTAATACCGTTATTAAATAATAGGGGCTGGTGGTAGAAGGGTGAAAATTTATGCTTGTATGTATTTTTTAATATCGAATCACATAAAATTAAAAAAATAAATTTTATGGTGGACTACCCTTATCACTTAGGGGTACGAAAAATAGTTTGCGTCCTATTCTCAGACCTACTGAACATACACACAAAATTTCATAAGAATCGGTCAAGCCGTTTCGGAGGAGTTTTGTTACAACACTGTGACACGAGAATTTTATATATTAGACATAGATTATAATATTAGTAAACATGGATTCATTAGTGTAACAAATAAGATTTAACGTTACAGCTAAGCCTGCCTTGTGTGATACTTAATCCAATGTTAAAAACCTAATTAGTTATTAGAGCAGGTAAATAAACGATTATGTTTGGATTAAATGGAAAATAAAGAAATACAAACTAGGAATTTTTATGTTTTGCAAAATATAGAAAGGATAAGTATTCTACTGAAGCTTCAGACGATTAATTTAGCTATATTACGGTATATATCTATATCCCTAGGGATATAACCATATCCCGGCTGCAACCATCTTACTGCGACATATACGGCAGTTCTAAACAATAACATTAACCAACCATTAAATTATTGGTGTGAGCTTCTCTAATCCATTGCATGCAAGCGTATATCTATGAGAAACACAATTGGAACTTTTGAAGAGAGTGACTGCCGTTGATGTTACAGGCGCATTGTATGTAGTGTACAATCATGCATAAAGTAGGGCTCACTTCGGTAAATCCTTGGTGAACTTGGTTTTACTCAAAAGTTTCAAAGCAATTGAATAACAATCATATTGACTGATGAACTTAAACAGATATCGACATCGATTTGTCAGATTTCCTTAGCTAAATGTTAAGTTATTTAATTTTATCTCTTTAAGACGCAGATATATGCCAGTGACCTTGGTTAGCTTGCGTGTTCTGAGCCCACGCAACGCGCCAAATGTCCACCCAGTAATAGGACTCGCCCATCAAGGAGCGCTGTCCCAAATTAGACGCATTTTTAATTTATTATACATAAAACAAAAGGTATTTTAATAAAATACGTAAAACTAAACACTAAAAGATCAATAATTAAATTATCTTTAAAATGGTGAAGGTTTCAGAAAAATACGCGTGATAGAATATGCGTGATTCTCAGTTTTTTATCCGCATTAGACATAAAAATTAATTTCACTATGTAATATTAACATAATCTAAAATAATCCTAATAAGTTACTAAGAAACTGCTCTAATTTAACACATATTTTTTTCCAAATCATTAACATTACTCGTTTAGACGTGATCTTAAGTAAATCATTAAAAGTCAGTTATAGTCGCCTTAAATCACGTTTACTTGCTCCAAGACTTAAGTAGGCCTCAAAAGAACGAATGCAGTGTTCAAAGTCACGTTACGTCAATTTAAATCTTTACAGAAACATGAACAGTTGACGCGTATGTAATTAGTAATGACCATAGCGTGTTTGGTGTTGGTGTGGAGCAACCTCCTGACCATCACCATTAAAAACAGTGTTTTTTATATCCACCAATCAGCCATGGGTAGGTAATCGTCTCTTGCACAACAAAAAACCATCCGGTTCTTGAACCCTTCGTGCTATTTTAAGGTCAGACTTATTTACAACCTAAAAATAGCATTTTGTGGTAATGATGTGCCTACGCAGCTACTTTTTATAGTTTGGAACGTTTAAGGTTGGGATATAATTGCCACATAATGTAGGTTCCAATAAGCATAATGTAGGTTCTAAGTTGCACCTCAACACCCGATTCTTCGCCAATTGCATCCAGTCTGACCGAGTGGCCTTTTTCGTCGGCCTATCTATGTATACCTGATTAGCCATTGTTATAAATTGATAAATGTTGGAAATATCTAAAAATCGGTTTACCAACTACCCAGGTAGTTATTAGATATTTCTAATACATATCTTGTAACTGGTTACAAGCTATGTATTCGAAAACGAAAGACGAACAAAAGAAGTGAATTTTGATGTGTGAATTATTGTTGTTGAACAAAATTCAGTTCTTTTACGTTCGAGCTTAAAAAATTCAGAGCTCTTAGATATTCGTAGGCAAGAAGGTAACAGCCGTGCTATTTTGTAAACATCTCACCGTGAAAACCTAGGTGAAGCGAGCTTGATGAGAGCTGTCATTGCACCTAATGCTAGGGATTGACACTATTGACAGCTCACTTCACCTCACTCTTCACGGTGAGATTTTTACAGAATGGATCGACTGGTACGTATTCGATATGCTTTTTTGGATATTTTTTTCAAATTGGGGTCAGGTGAATAGCCTCCGACTTAATAAAGATAAGTAGCAAAGTGTCGCAACGTCACTCTGTTAAGGCTTGTGCAGACCAGCGCGACTTGCCGCGCGACGCGACACGAACAATACAATTTCTAAGAAAACTTCACAGTATAACAATAACCGGTGTCGCGTCGCGCGACAAGTCGCGCTGGACTTCACAAGCCTTTATAAAATAAATTATGTATGAATCTTACGTTGACTTGTTTGGGCAAAGATTAGGGCGTCAAATGATATTTAGATAATTTAAAATTCGAAGACGATTTTTTTTTTAAATACTGTAATTGACCCAGATGTCACATCGACAAACATTATGCTGTGCTGCTGAGGAGTTTGTTGCGCCACTTCTTCTTCCCAGCTAAGCACTAGGAAGTAGTGAAGGGCGAGCGTTTTTGGGGGACTGTCTTATGTAATTTTGATGTTCGAAAAGTGCTGATTCTCAACGTGTTTTGAATAAATGACTCAAAAGTCATCAATTTCGAATACCTTACAACTTTTAACCTTACTTTTTAACCTTTAGTCGTCGATTTTGAATACTTTCAACTAATGAAAACGTTTCAAACGTTTACTTCCTCTAAATGTTATGTTTATCTTGCGATGATTTCATCGCAAGATACATAATAAATAATTAGGTATCTCTATTTGAGGTTAAAATTATGTTTTACTCTAATTAAATTATTTTCAATTAATTAATTAAATTGTGGTTATTTTGAATTCCAATAAGTTAAGTAATAGGTATCTTTGTATTTAAATACATATTTATTCCGAACCGACCGTTTTTATTTTTTGTAATGTGTTTTTATTTTCCTCTTTTGAATTAGTACCTACCCCACACAAATTCGAATACACAAATTCGATATCTACCACACACCTGCTATGTAAATTACATTGACAGAAAGTTATTATAACATCATCCACATAATGTAAGACAAAAGGAAAAAATAAGTATTATTGTAGCTAACTCAAAAACTACCCAAGCAACGGTAATAAAATTTATATGGGACCACCTAGGAAGCAAAAACCCTTTCAAACAAAAATAATTTTCCAAGTCGCTCCAGCCGTCTTCGAGTAACCGGAGAACAGACATAAAAAATAAAATACAAAAATTCTCTTTTTAGTCGTAGTACCTACCCCACACAAATTCGAATACCAACTACCTGCTATGTAAATAACAGTGACAGCAATTTATCATCTTATCATCTTCATACACTAAGTGGAAAAAATACGTATTATTGAAGCTTACTCAATAAACATACCCTTTCATACAAAACAAGAATTTTCAAAATCGGTCCACAATTGACGGATAAATCGGCGGCTATACATAAAAAAAAACATAGGTACATACGCGACGAACGATAATAAAATAATATATAAATATAACTGAGAACCTCCTCCTTTTATTGACGGTTAGTGACGGGAAATGTAACATAAGTACTAAGTAGTACAGTTTAGTATAGTAACATACATTTGCACATTCTATCTCATCTTATGTGTCTCACCAGAGAGCAAGATGACACATTTAATGCCCTTTCCCTAGCACAAAATATATACTTAGTAGCTTTGAATAATTCAATGTAGGTACAAAGTATTATTATCTATCAAAACTGGAAATAATTTAGCATACATTATGTATTACGAAAGTCTTTGTTAGAGGGCATGCAGCCATGTATTCACAAATAAACTTATTTGTCTATTTTTTATCAATGTTATCTGTTTGAAGAATGATTTCTGTGTTAACTGAGTCAGTCTGGCTCATTTCTCTGTGCTTCTCATTAATTTTTGTCGCAATTTGTGGTTATGTTTTTTATAATGATGTTAATTAGTGTTTTATAGTTGTACATCAGTGTTTTTTTGTATTTTGTGTGAGTGAAATGGAGTTGGGCTTGGTATGCAGACGTTTTTTGTTTTCGAAAGTGATTTTTAAAATAGTATTTTTGTGATTTTATTCGTAGTGTTAAATTCTTCTGTCAACATTCTTATAAGGGTTCATAGTGCGAATATTTCTACATCATACATGTTTGAATTTTAAAAGATACTTGTATCTACAGTATCTGCGAGTTCAGGAATTATACTTCTTCCTTGAATTGTAGATTTCACAATTTTTAAGCGAAGTGTATACAAGAAAGTTACATCTTAAATATTTAGATAAAACTTTTACAACAACAATTATTACTAACCATGGATCCAGTAAGTGTTTTTTCTTTAACAAAAAATGTAGGCCGAACTTCAAAGTTTATTTAACATTGTGAATGACAACGGAATGCAAGATTTTTTAAATCTGAATTGGTACAGTCAACATCAAAAGTAAATTACTTAGTTGTTTTTAATTCCAAGTGTTTTATCAATGAAATATCTGTTATTCATTTGTTGTTCTCTCTCTATATTATGATAAAGGATAATTACACATTACAATAAACAGCAATTGGCACTTTTGCTCTTGACAACAGACGACGCCAGTGTTCACATAACTACTGATCAAGTGATTACGTAAGGGAAAAAAAAACTTTTTATTTCATCCCTATCTACTTTCCGTAGCATTCCAAACCAAAGGTGATATAACAAGATATGTGACTAGGTACTTAACGCGACGATAACCGACTTTTAATGATTTTATACTGAAGATCACAACCGACTTTTAATGATTTTATACTGAAGATCACGTCTAAACGAGTAATGTTAATGATTTGGAAAAAATATATGTTAAATTAGAGCATTTTCTTAGCAACTTAATATAGGAATATTTTAGATTATGTTTATATTACATAGTGAAATTAATTTGTAAACTGAGAATCACGTAAAATCTATCAAGCGTATTTTTCTGAAACAGCGGTTGATCAATAATTAAATTATCATTTTAAAGATAATTTAACTATTGATCTTTTAGTATACGTGTTTTATTAAAATACGTTTTGTTTTATGTATAATAAATTAATAATACGTTTAATTTGGGACAGCGCTCCTTGATGGACGAGTCCTATTACTGGCTGGACGTACAACGCGTTGCGTGAGCTCAGTACAGAACACGCAAGCTAACCCCTCAAGGTCACTGGCATATATCTGCGCCTTAAGAGCGTTTATCCTAAAAGTTGGCAGTGTCGCAAATAGCTGTCATATATTTACCCCTTTTAATTAATTAGGCAATAATACTGTATGGAAATATGAGATGTGGCTAACTAGCGAACTAAAATATTGATGAAATGCAATAATTTATACCGTAACACCGAATATTTCGTTTTAGGTGTAAAAAAAGTATTTGGAAACTTTCCAAATGCCTTTTTTACACCTGCTAATAATATTACTTTAGTGTGGGAAAGAGATGAAGCTCTACAGGACGTAAAGCTCCATCTCTTTCCCCCACTGAAGTAAGATTAAAATAATACTGCTTTAAAGGTGGTGGTAGGCCCCCTGTTCGTGGGAGCCTTAATGCTAGGTTGGTACTTACACACGCAGCGACTTTGAACTTCGTCGACAATGTCAAAATCTATGTGTGGATGGATGTTGCGAGTCGCTGTGAGTGTTGGTACTTAGGTACCTGTTACAAAATTTAAACCTCAACATCAGTTACGTTATTTTCAGTATGATAAAGAGGACAACGATGTGGTCATTAGAATTAAAGGTCTCAAGGTTTGGACGCCAGAGGAAAAGTCATGGTGGAGACGGAAACCTGCGAAGAGTAAAACTGTGATTCTTAATAATAGTAAGTAAATACCTGGATTACATAAGACTGGCTGATATTCGTCACGCGAAAGATTTTTCTGATTTTTTGTAGTTTTTTTTTCCCGATTTTCTTCTTTTTGTGTGGTTAGTGACTAGCCTGGTGTCAGGGTTTTTTTAAAGCCGTCCATGGGCTTCTGACTTGGCTTCACATGCTGTCGAGAAATATCACGACACGGTTGGCGCAGTGGCTGAGCGATCGACTGCTGCGCAACGTATCACGGGTTCGATCCCCGCACGGAACAAATATTTGTATGATCTGCAAGTAGTTGTTCCGGGTCTGGGTGTTAGTGTATGTGAGTTTCTATGTTTGTAAACGCACCCACGATACAGGAAGAAATTCTTAGTGTGGGGCAACGTTTAAAAATAAATAAAAAATAAAAATCTCTCAGGCATGCCGCCGGTTTCCTCACGACGTTTTCCTTCACCGTTTTTTAAGCAAGGAAATACAATACGCACATGAATCCGAAAAGCCAGAGGTGCGTGACTTGGGTTCGAACTCGAGACCTATGACTTGGCAGCCTGACGGTCACACAACTAGGCTACTGCTACATCGATTTGTCGAACCGATTTTTAGTATTAATTAGAGTAGGTTACATCGAAGAATTTCATATCTAAGCAATTTGAAAACAAAATCCCGTGAACGCAATGACCACATCTGTTACCACCCCGGTTCTATGGCGGCCGAGCACTGCAAGCAGAAATAGTCCTTACGGTGCATAGATATGAACTTCTTCGATGGTACATAGCATGATCTTCAATCAGAATTTATAAAACTGGTAATACTATGATCGAAGTCTTGATCACGCTCCGATAAATCGGGAGAATTTATCAATCTGCCTAGCCTGTTCCCAACTATGTTGGGATCAGCTTCCAGTCTAACCGGATGCAGCTGAACACCAGTATTTTATTTACATGGAGCGACTGCCTATCTGACCTCCATAATCCAGTTAATGGGTAACACGATACCTCTTGGTAAAACTGGTTGTCAGACTTTCGGGCTTCAGACGACCCGTGCCAGTCAAAGAAACGGCTTAACGTGATTTCCGAGACACAGAGAGGTCTCGGTATGTTAAGATTAGTCACCCATCCACGGACTGACCGCAGCAACCATAGCTTAACCTGATCGATTGATCCGTGCAGCTGCGATTACACGAGCCCCTCGTGGAATTTATTGAAAATCGAGCGAATTTACCAAAAATATTAAACTAATGTTCCGTGTGGTGCCGGACTTAAAGAATAACACCGCCCTATTTCTTCCCGTGGGTGTCGTAAAAGGCGACTAAGGAACGCACTAGAGAATGGGCAGCAGCGTTCTCTATGCATTTTAACGCCATACTGCGATCGCCAACCCGCCTACCAAGCGTGGCGATTATGGCAAACCCCCCATTTGGGGGAGGCCTATGTCCAGTGGTGGACGTCTTCCGGCTGAAATAATGATCATGATGATTAAACTAATCAAGAACAAAAATTAGAAATACCTATAAACAACTTACTTATCTACAGACAACTTACGCGGTTCCGTTCTTGATGCTGATGTTTATAGTACTTTATTCGATTTCTAACTAATTTTTATATGATAGTTACAGGATGTATAAGACAAGGCGAATTTGCCGCCATCATTGGACCAAGGTAAATAAATCAACAAAATATTTTTATTCAATGGATAGCCGCATTATTGAATACATTAAGCAAAAAGAATATTATAGATACCTAACAGATCCTGTTGGTCGATTCTGTAAAAATATTAACGTGAAGCTTAGGTGAAGTGAGCGTGAAGTGAGCTGTCACTGCCACAGAATCGACCGGCAGGATGCTAGGGATTAACACTATTGACAGCTCACTTCACGCTCACTTCACCTAAGTTTCACTGTGATATTTTTACAGAATCGAACGGCAGCTGAAATCGATGAATTTCATAAGAATTCAAAAAAATCATAACCATCTTTGTTGCTTCGCTGTAATCGGGTAAATAAGGTTACAATGTTGTATCAATGATGCATCAAATCTTTTAATCTTAATAAGTTATCTTTTGGCTTTTATGGCAAATATTTCTTATTAATTAGTTTCATAAGTTTATTTTGCTAAATCTGACACCACTGCTGCACAGTAATTCGTTTTATGGAAAATCTAAGTAATCGAAATACAAATTATGTGCGAAAATACAACACAATTTTTGATTTAATACAGTTTTTCATATATTTGATCAAAAACATTAGTTTGAACTAATTATATATTCCTAGCCTATTTAAAACATTCCCCTAAAAATGTAATAATTAAACAGTTTTCTTTTTTTTCAGCGGCGCTGGAAAAACAACTTTCCTAGTATCCCTAGCTGGAAAATGTACGCTACCTTCGGAGGGGTCGGTGACCTTATGGGCGCGAAATGTCAAGGAGTACCCGGGAGCCGTAGAGATCGTCCCCCAGCATGAAGTGTTTATGGACGGGCTCAGCGTCAGGGAACATTTGGTGTTTATGGTCAGTTTGCGTTTATGTTGTCTATAGACTTCCTGGTTTGAATGTCAGGATTTGGGTTGTTAACACAGGGTGTTTATGGGTGGAATATGCTGGTATTGGGCCCGTAGGGAAATGATGCGGATGGTTAAAGAGTAACTAAAGTCTACTAAATAATATTCCATACAACAAAATATTTAACCATTTATTCGAAAACGACCAGCACGGTTAGCATGACAACCATAGAAATGGGTTTTGTCGACGGACGAATAGACAAAATGACAGATTGTGATTGTTCATTTTGTCTATTCTTCCGTCGACAAAACCCGTTTCTATTGTGATCATGCTAAGCGTAGTAGATACTTATATAAATCTCACGAGTGCGGGTGAATTATGAAAAATATGATTTGATCGATCCTTTTTTTTGTAAAAACTGAAAAAAAACCGATCTATCAAACGTTAATTAAATCTATAATTTTATTACATTTTTACATATCGATATCATATAAAAAAGATCATTTGAATTCGTTGGTGAATTCAAATGATCTACTTTATGATGACATTTACACAATCAATATGTAAATGTGTAATAAAATGATAAATTTGAATTCCAGACGTTCAAATTAAAACAATGCTTTTATTATGATAGCACTCTGCTTCCTTAGGGGTCGTTCATTTATTACGTGAGGCGTTTAGGGGGAGGGGGACGAGCCGAATCTTATCCAATCTCACACTGGGGAGAAAAAGAGTCTCTGCAAATATCACGTAATTATTTATTTCGCAAGAAACTAGATAATATTGTAAAATAAACTGGGTTAAATTAAGTAAAACATGTTTCTACACTAAAATGTGGCTAAATCCTACACAAAAACTAGAGGTGTCATGGGACGGTTGGAATGAAGTTCCTAATTTGCTCTTTATTTTATAAATAAACAGCCACACACACACAGTCCAGCACAATAGTCATTCTGCCTGTTATTTAACATGTTATCGTGTTAAATAACAGGCAGAATGACTAGCCTTAACTAGTTTTAAATAAAAATAATCAAATTATGTTTTTTTTAATAAATCCGTACAATCGTAATCAAGCACAGATTACACAAAAAACATTTGTATCGTCGTTGTGTCGTCGTTTGTGTCGTCGTTTGTATTTACACAAAAAATAGGTATTTGGAAAAATCTCACGTGAGTTTAGCGTGGGCGGGGAGGTGTTGTGCCAAATCTCACGACATCTCACCAAGGGGGGAGTGAGTGGGGATCGAAAAATCCCCAAAATCGCGTCACGTAATTAATGAGCGCCCCCTTATTAATGGCTATTATCAAGTTATGTAAATGTTGAAAACATTCTAATTATGTACTATTGTATATCCAACCATATCCTGTTTCTATTATAAAACGGTCTAGATTCGATAAAATCTATATGTCAAGATGGAAAGCTGAATCTGTTCTATGCGTTGATAAAAAAACAATGCAATAAAATGCTTTAAAATATAATAAACTAGACGCGCTCCGTGGTCTCATCCGCGTAAGTCTCGATCCCGTGGGAATATCGGGCTTAAAGCTAGCATATATCCTTCATCCAGGTCATGGTCTACCCATATGCCAAATTTCCTCCAAATCTGTTCAGCCGTTTTAGAGTGAAAGCGAAACAAACAAACAAGCAAACTCACCTGACATAATAAAAGATGACATAATACGTAATTTTAAAAAGAAGTTAACAGCATTATTGATTGAAAAATGTTACTACTCGATTAACGATTTCTTAAATGACAATGACTTATCCTAATGTCAATTTCTTATTAATGGGTAATTATAATAATTTATGCATTTCAACGACATAACAACTAATGTACTCGTTTTGAACTGTAATTCGTAATTTTGTATTTTTACACTATTGTTATTATTTTATTAATTTTTTGGATCACATAGTCGTTGTCTTCATACATTAATGTTTGCATGCCTAATCTAAGGTAGATTGTACAAGGATCACATTTTCTTTCAAATATCTTATGTCATGTACCTACAATCTATGCAAATAAATAAACTTTACTTTACTTCACTTTCGCATTTATAATATTAGTTAGGATTAAAAAGAATTATAGACCCATCTAAGCCACGTATATAAGTTGTTTTCAAGAGTCGTCACGAATTGTCTAGCGCGAAAACTCGACGAGTTTCAGCCAGAAGGTCAGCACCAGCCGGGTTTCAAGGAGGATACAGCGCCAATACACCATACACTACATCCACACAGTGCGGCAAATTATACAGAAGTCCGAATAGTATTATCGGCCCCTATGTCTTGCGTTTGTGGAATATGAAAAGGCTTTTGACTCTATCGAGGCCTGGTCTGTTTTGGAGTCTCTGCAGCGATGCCAAGTTGACTGGCGATATATTCAAGAGCTAAGATATCTTTATGAAAACTCGACAGGATGATCCAAACTCAGGACCAGCGACCTGAACATATCCCCTTGCATCGAGGGGTGAGACAAGGGGACGTAATTTTCCCGAAATTGTTCTCTAACGCATTGGAGCATGTGTTTAAGACGCTGAACTGGGAAAGACACGGCATTAACATCAACGGCGAATAGGTACATCTCACACTTGAGATTTTCTGATCATCGTCATACTGGCCGAATCGCTGGAGGACTTTCAGAAGATGCTGGACGGCCTAGTTGATCCTTCAGTACGCATTGGTCTCCTTATGAACTTGGACAAAAACCAGGTTATCTTCAACTAACACGTCACTCCAGGACCATTTGTTCGAGAATTCGATTACTTTGGAAAAACTCTGCAGTTTGGTAAGAACAACTTTGAGATGGAGGCTAACAGAAGAAATCAGTTGTGCTGCGCTACGTTTGGGAAGCTAAGTCTCGTCGCGTAGTCCGCAGAGCCTAAAGACATTTTTCATATTTCTAAGAAAAGTAGGTCCTAGGTAGAGTTTTATTAAGCAAATGAAGCCCCTTCTTAAACATCTTTGCCTCGTTGATCTGGCAGTGTTTAATATTGGTATAATTTTATTAGCATTTTTTAATCATTTGAACATTTTATTTTCCAGACAGAAATGAAGCTAGGCAGCTGCAAGAACCTTCGGAACCAGGCTACACTGGACAGCTTGGTTGAGGAGTTCAAGTTGAAACCCCACATTAATACGCCTGTCGGTGGGCTGTCGGGGGGAGAGAAGAGGTTGCTGTCTCTGGCTACTACGGTAAGATAGCTAATTAAAATTACAATCCAATCCCTCAATAGTCCAGCAATAGTACACTGCTGATCATAGGCGATTCTAATCTTACGATATGAATTTTAAATTTAACTCGATCCTCGGCATCAGCTCTCATCCAACTGCCAACTAGCTTTTACTATGCTTCCTTTAATATCAGTAATTCGAGGTTTTGATGACCTCTTAATGGAAGTCAATGCCAGTAGTGTTACATCGACTTCATTTTGGACCTTCCATAAAAGTCATTATTAAGCTCATCGAGTTAACCGCATAGTTGCAAAAATAAATTTCTCTATTTGCCAGTTGGAACTTCCTAGCTACTACGTGACACAGCAAGCAAAAACTTGAAAAATCTATTCCTTTCTTAGCTCCTCTCAGACCCTCAAATCCTGATCTGTGACGAGCCCACATCGGGCCTGGACAGCTACAACGCACTCCTCGTGGTAGGCCTACTGAAGAAGCTCTCCACGACCGGGAGAGTGGTCATCTGTTCCGTGCACCAGCCGTCATGTGACCTGTTCAAGGAGTTCAGCTCGGTACTGCTGATGACTGAGGGGAAGCTGCTGTTCCATGGCTCACAGGATGAGTGTAAGGAAGTTTTTGAGAGGTAAGTAGGTGTAGCTTTTATTTATTTACAGGGTTCGAGGTGCTAAAAATTCTAGTAATAGAAGTTGTTGGAATGATGTCACAGAAACATGATCTATCTTTCGTGATTGTGGAAACTTTGTGTTAAAATGGGCAAGCAAGACTATTATGTCCTAATATACGATGGAATGCAGTCAACACCATTGTTTATCTACGGTTTTGAGAATAGTTGATAAAGAAAGAAGAAATAATAATTGTTTATTCTGCACAAACGAAACGCACATTTAAAGAAAAAAAGACATTAAATACACACATACAAAAGTAACCAAAAGCCTCGTATTCAACCAATAAATAAAAATTTGACAATGTTGTTCATTGGTTGATGTCAAGGCCACGAACCAAAGGCAATATTGCGTAATTACTGTTGTAGCTAATGACAACAAAAACATAACAAAAACAAAATGCCGACTGCAGAGTTAACTACTTTTGTAACTAATATAAGAAATATTAAACTGTGCGTCGCATCTGTGATAGTGCGAACTGCCGTTCGATTCTGTAAAAATATTAACGTGAAGCTTAAGTGAAGTGAGCGTGAAGTGAGCTGTCAATAGTGTTAATCCCTAGCATCCCGCAGGTCGATTCTGTGGCAGTGACAGCTCACTTCACGCTCACTTCACCTAAGCTTCACGTTAATATTTTTACAGAATCGACCGACTGTTTTGAGCCATTGCGTTAGTTTCCATTAATTGTTTTCAAGTCTAGATTTGGCTCGATTCGTAGCAAATCGTGTGTAAAATCGATTAATAATTTTATGTAAATTAATTTATTTATCACAAAAAAGTTAGTCACATTCTTAAATTACTTAAGGAACTAGTGCTACCTTGTAGTAACGTTTAATCAGCTAGTAATGGCTACCATGAAAACCCTAATAAGTTTTGTAACGATCTTTGAGTCAGTTAGAATCCCACACACAAAACTATTTTTATATTCCAAAAAACATAGACACCATATATGGAAGGTTGCTCATAGCAACCGACTACCTTTTCGTAAAGGCATAAACTATCAAATAATACCTACTCAAAGTTCCCGAGCTCACAGCGATTTGTTTGTCGACAAGAACATTATATTTCATCTTTCAAGCATTATGTCATTATTAGGTCGGTATCGAATTTATTTAGACATTTATGTTTCTCCACAATAACATTTGTTATGTTAGTGTAAGTAATAAAATATTTATAGTTTTTATTGATAAAAAATTGGATAAATTTTGGATACTGTTGCAATCAAAAATGGTGTGGGATTATAACCATAACCAACACAGTTAGTAGTTAGTAGTTGTTAATGCCCTTAGTGGCTTTTTCTAACACCAACTGTAAATCAGTCGGCAAGTATTAACAGAAAATATTTATTTGTCTGCATGCAACTAAATCATAAAAAAAAATACTGAATTTATTGCTATAAACAGCTTTTAAGGCTGTAAAAAACGCCATTTGGGGTGGATGTAAAGCAATATTTTGACATTATGCATGCTAATTGATGAACCGTCCGGCGAGCTGTCAGTCGTAAATTGATTATCTTCTAACTTTATGACCAACATTTATGACATAAATGTAATTATCCAGGTGTTTCTACTTCTAGACAACTAAATATCAACGGGGTGTAGATAATTTAATATAATAAATGCAAAAAATTGGTCTGAATATCCATATTTTACAGATAACGTGATATTTTTATTTTTCATAGCGGCGTAGACCCTTAATAATTTAAAAATCTATTGTTCATAAACAAAACTATTATTTTTATATTGACTATAAGTCTATATTTTTCAATCTTAGAAACTTTTATAGACACATTTATACACGCATCGTATAAAAAAGATTAAAAAATAAATAAAAAACTTTTTTTTCGTAGGCAGCACTTAATTTTTGTTTTTTTATAGAACAAGTTTGATAACCAGCTTGAGTGGTATTTAATATTAATCATTTATTTCTACAGCTACTGATAAATTTGTCGTTTCCAGTATAGGCTTGCGGTGCCCTCTTAACTACAATCCGGCCGAATTCTACATCAGAGCGGTGTCTAAGCCAAATGGTAATGTACAGAAAGTAGTGGAAGTTTCCGAGAACCGGTTGGAGTACTGTGACGATACCAGTCCGGTGCGCCCCGATTTGGTTCACGGTTATAATAGAACGTGAGTATGTGTTTAGTCTTTTTATGAAGATGGGCTGTGTGGGATTTCTATTTTATAAAGCATTGCGAATTTACACAACGGTTTTATAAAATTGCTGGTTGATTTGTTTTTCTATCACCATTATTAAAATTTGATATGGCTGCAAGGAGTTAAATTTCATATTCTCGAAGTTTAAAGTGACCAGTTACCAATAAAATATAAAAAGTACCAACATATTAGTATTTTTTTATTATTATGGAGGTATGTTTATATGCCTCGCCGTGAAAAATGAGTAGCCTTAAATATGAACTGAGTGCTTCAAGAATCTTATATTAGTACTATGAATAAAAGAGGTCAGATAGGTGCGCGTAGGTACTGACTTCTTAGGTCGCGTTGAATATATGCCGCCGGAACTGCTCATGTCTTTCTCAAGTTAAATCAATATGATGCATTATAAATAAGCTTTTATGAACACAAGTCAAATAAAGACTTTTTAATAGCAAAGATTTCTGACTACGTTTTGCATATGCACAAACAAATATTTTGGTTGTTATGGTAATCAGACACGTGCAGTCGTAGCAAAGCGTAGCATGCTAATTTCTATCGACCCGACATTTTCGTTGTTAACCGGACACCGAAGTATTTTGCTGTGTGTACCATGTGTTTATGCAAATAATAGAACATAAATATTTAATAAACACCCAGTTGCCTCGTATACTAGATAGGCAGATCCTATTCCTACTAAAAACCGTCTTAAATAAATTAAAAAACCGGCCAAGTGCGAGTCGAACTCGCACACGAAAGTTTCCGTACCACAGTAAAAATTTTAGTTCAAAAACTCCGAAAAAAGCACGTGTCTTGTATGGGGACACCCTTAATTTTTTTGTTATAGCGGCTAAATAAATACACAATCTGTGAAAATTTCAACTGTCTACCTATTACGGTTCATGAGATATAGCCCACTGACAGACAGACGGACGGAATGACGGACTGACAGCAACGGCTTAATAATAGGGTTCCGTTTGGTTCCCTTCAGGTACGGAACCCTAAAGAGTAATAGTGCAAATATTTTATATTCCTTTTTAATTAAATGCTGATTTAAAATGTACATTTATTAACTTCTGATGCAGATGTTGTATTTAAATATAGAAAATTATATAAACAGTGAAACGACTCTGGCTATTGTTGTTATGATAATGATTTGAATTAAGAACGTGATAAGTAGATAATGTTTTTTATATATTGAGAGCGTCTGGTGTGAGGCAGAGAAAAGGTCACCCACGTATGCCAGTGTTTGTACTAAAAGGTGACTTAAGGTCATGACCCGAGGCGCACTAGCACCAATCTGTCTGCCAACAGTATAATTATTTTTATTAATTATAATGTCAGCTTTTTGAGTGCTCATGTGATGAGTGATTTGAATATTGTAGGTAGGCACTTATATAGAATGGTTTGATAAATTAACTTGCCAAATGAGCAATACATTAAGGTGCTGATAAACTTGAGCATTCACAAAAGCAATGATCATTGACAAAAATAAACGGGAGCGTTTTAGCGAGCATTCTAGTGATAGGACAGTAAGCTTCGAGCTTCTTGCCGAGCCGAGCCATTCTGTCATTGTTCTGTTCCCATCTTCGTGAAGAAAATTTTTTAGAATGATCGTGGAAATGTTCGTAGCGATGTTTGAGTCTGTTCGTTGTTCAGTTCGACAAATTTAAAAACGGCGAATGCTCGATGTTCTGTTACAAGTGAATGCTCTATCTATCAGCACCATTAGGATTATACTTGTGACAAGACTTCTTCTTCTTTTCGTTTGGTTAGTGACAACACATAAAAACCCTGTCCGAACCGAAAGGGGCACACAGGTACGGCAATAACATTACCAAAGAGTAATCAAAAATCTTATTTG
The DNA here is from genome assembly GCA_947364205.1 of Agrochola lota. Lineage (NCBI taxonomy): Eukaryota > Metazoa > Arthropoda > Insecta > Lepidoptera > Noctuidae > Agrochola > Agrochola lota. Next base: position 20,158,902 of record OX376219.1, read on the forward strand.
TATGGAAACATTTTGGTACCAACAAAATTACCCCAATTTCATATACATTGCAAATTATACAATTATAACACCCGCTAAACAATGGCCGCCCGCGCTTCGTGTAATATCCCGGTAAATTTCCACATTGAAAAAAAGAAATGCATCGTATTTTTTTTTCTTTTTTGTCAAAATTACCACATAAATAGACTCTAAGTACGATATTTAACTAACAACACCCTCACGAATCGAACAGGGCTTTTTTGACATGTTGTATTTTTATTAAACTTCAAAAACCAATCGTTTTGTGTCTAGAATAGATAAATTACGGATCAATGTGTCTAAACCCATTATAAGTAGTGGCCAATCTGCAGTGTTGGCCGCCCTAGGCCCAGGCCATGTAATAAGTTTCACCCGCCGCTTTCTCAGCACCCATCATCATCATGAATTTACTTCATTGCCATCTTTTATCGAAATCGGTTCGGGTTGGCGCCACAAAATTCTGTGACGCGTTTCAATTAGTTATTTAGACATATTTTTAAATGGTTTTAAGTTATTATTGTTATACGATGCGGTGCAGTGCGGCCCGCCATAATGTGCGCGAACGTTTAGAATATATAGGTACTTTGAGTTATTTCTTGTTATCATCAGTGAATTTTTTGTTACGATTGGCCGCTCCTAATATCTGGCCGCCCTAGGCCAGAGCCCAGTGGGCCTTAGGGCACATCCGCGACTGATTATTACATTGTCTTACTTACAGCATTCAACGGAACTGGTTCAAGCAAGTGCATCTTTTGTTATGGCGGCTGTCTTTGACACTGAAGAGAGAAATTAAGAATCAATTATTACAATTGTTTATATCCGTGGTAAGTTTAGGATTTTTTAATGATAATAACATAACATTACGCTTATAATTCCCGAAGGGTTAGGCAGAGGTGTACCTGTACCTCCACATTTCGCCAGTTATGTTTAAGTCCCATGTTATAGGAGGTGAGAGGAGCTCGATCCATCAGGTTAAGCTACGCTTGCCGGGGTTGGTCTGTGGATTAGTGACCATCTTTACATACCGAGATTCCTCCGTGCCTCGGAAAGCACGTTAAACCGTTGGCCCCGGCTGTCATTCGTGGATCTTTGACAGTCGTTACGGGTCGTCAGAAGCCCAAAAGTCTGGCAACCAGTCTTACCAAGGAGTATCGTATTACCCAGTTACTGGGTTATGGAGGTCAGATAGGCAGTCGCTCCATGTAAAATACTGGTATTCAGCTGCACCCGGTAAGACTAGAAGCCGACCTCAATGTAGTTGGGAAAAGGCTAGGCAGATTGATTGTAATAGGAGATGAACCTATTGCCATCAACCGGGCACAAATCCAGACTCCGGGCTGCTACTGAGAAATTCCTAATGGAAAATCCCGCCTATACTGCCCGACCTGGGAATCGAACCCAGGACCTCATGCTCACTATTAGCGCTTGTGACCACTATACCAACAAGGGTGTGTAGTTTATGATAATAAGTAAGTGGTACCGACACCACGTTGTGGTGGTGGTGGTTATTTGCGTCATGTTTGCCGCAGATAAACATATTTTCTTTTCTTCTTTCTTTTCTTTTTCACAAGTTGCCCTGATGATAGGAGCTAAACTTACAAGATACAGTTGAAATGTCTCACCTGCATAAAATTAATTTAATTATCATTCGGGTTTTTTTAATTATGTATGTTGGCATAAAAAACCTCTTTGACACACTTTGGCCACCCATGGCTGTCCATTGCCAGGTGTTTACACCTGCAAAACACCAACTGGTTTGATTGGTTGTTTATCTTAGACAAAAAGAGCAAAATATGTATACCTAATTTAGTTTCTTATGTGTCTAGAATTTCGATTGGCTACATTTATTTATTTTTATTACGACTACTAGAATCGTAAAACTACCTATCCTTTACTGTTAAATGAGCAATATTTGTATATATATATATATATATATATTTAATCTCGTTCTCGAAAACGGCTCTATTGATTTCGATGATAGTTGCAATATAGGGGTTTACGGGGGCGACAAAACGATCAGGCTAGGTCTCATCTCCGGGGAAATTCGTTTTCTCAATGTTCGCAGCCTCACAGCCATGTGATACATCGTTCGTATACCTGGACGATATGTTTATCTATCTTCACCCGAAAGCTCGGTCGACCAATTACTTATTATATTGCTAGCAACCCGAATAAAATAAATCTTCCTTAAGAAACTATCTGAATTATGGTGAACACCGAATTAAAATCCGTCAAAGACTTTTCCGATATCACAGACAGACACGATTTCATGATAGTATTTCGAAATCTTCATAACATAAGCACGTCTTCATATTAGTACATCCACATTCATCCAGTTATTTTTAAGTCCCATGTAATAGGAAGTGAGCTTATTGCCGACCGGGCACACATCCAAACTGTTTGTATTAAAAAATGTCTTATGGAAAAAACCCAATAACCAGGGAATCGAACCCAGGACCTCACGCTCAGCAGTCGCTTGCGAGTCTTCCGACTACTAGACCAGCGGGGCAAATAAACCTCAAAAGTTGCTAGACGAATGATTCTCACAAACCCCTAAAAATACATGACATCACGTTTTATTCCACAGGTGGTAACCTCAATGGTCCTCGGAGTAGCATACGTAGGAGCTTCAGGTACCACTCAGCGAGGGGTCCAGGAGATCCGGGGCTTCCTCTGGCTGATCACGAGTGAGGTGTCCTTCGGGATCTCATACAGTGCCCTGTACGCGTTTGAGAATGAGATCGCGCTGTTCAAGAGAGAAACTGGGGTGTATAAATGTTCAGCGTACTTTGTGTCAAGGTTGTTGAGTTTTGTGAGTATTTTTATTTGACTTTACATTAAGTGGTAGCAATTTATTTGTTTTATTGGGCAAAGCACACAGTTGCTGCCCAGTAACAGCAAGGTAGTCATATAAGTTAAAAAAAAAGTTTTTTTGCTTTTACACGAAGGTCAAACGCTACCAAAAATGGCCGATACAATAAATTACCAACGGGAGAAAAGACAACGTTTTTAGGGTTCCGTACCCGAAGAGTACCAAACGTAACCCTATTAATAAGCCTCCGCTGTTCGTCCGTCTGTCTGTCAGCGGGCTGTATCTCCTGAAACGTAATAGGTAGATAGTTGAAATTTTCACAAATTATGTATTTCGATTGCCGCTATAACAACGAATAATAAAAACATTATAAAATTAAAAATTAAAGGAGGTGCCCATACAAGAAACCTGATTTTTTCGGAATTTTTTGCTAAATATTGTCATAATGATAGATGAATAACGAGTTATCATATGACAATATTTTGGAGCGAACTTACCCATTTCACACTCTTATAATTTCCTTACCTTTTCTAAAAATTTCAACTTGCTCCCACAGATACCACGTTGCATAATATGGCCGATCATGCTGGTGTCCATAGCGACTTTGGCGGTAGATCTTCCTCACTACATCATGACTGCTACGGAGTTCACCATCCTCTTGATTCTTAGCGCAATACCAGCTCTTGCCTATGGTAAGATATTTATATCTTAAGACGATCTAATCCTTGTAAACTTACCTATTTTATGCTATACTTCAGCAACTCTGTAATGGCTCTGAATTACTTCAAAAAATTTACGAAAAAGATTGCTATAATCTCTGAGCTTGAATGAAACGTTTTCATGATCGTATTGTGAATGTCATGTAGGTTCAGTCTAAGATTCTACTATACATGGTATCGGTATACCTCAGACCAAATAAAAAACCAAGACAGAGCGCTGTTTTAGGGGCATGAGGAACAGGGTGTAAAGTTCACTCATCCCCCATAGAAAAGGGAGGATCCTCCGACCAGACGGGTGTGATGTCTGGCGGGCAACTGCCCAGAGGTTAAGTCGGGAAGCTTGTATATATGTTTATCGCGCGGTAAACTCTAATTGGGCGATGCAGGATTTGTGTGACGTCAGGATGTTGTGTGACGTCAGGTCTTTGATGCGTAGTTCGCATGTAGCGTTGTAGATGCCGCTACACTGTCAACAGTAACGTGAGGCCGGCTATCTAATTACGCAACACATTTTCGATTTGCAATTGAGTCAAATTGGTTTCGTTTGACTAGAATTGCTTTCAAAAGTTGTAAATTGAAAGCAATTCTAGTCAAGTCGGAAATGTGTTGCGTAATTAGATAGCGGTTCTGTAAACATGTGTGGACTTAGTGAGGTGTAGTTTGATTGTTAATGTGTGACCGTGTATGCACAGCGCGGAGGTGTAACTTTGGCATGCTTCACTGGATTGTTCACAGCGCCTTGCCTTGGTTTTTTATTTGGTCTTTTTAGGGTTCCGTAGTAAACAAGGAACCCTTATAGATTCGCCATGTCCGTCTGTCTATCCGTCTGTCTGTCCGCGGGTTAGCTCAGAGACGGTAGGTACTAGAAAGCTGTAATTTGGCATATGTATACATATTAATCAAGCCGACAAAGTGATAAAATAAAATCAAGAAAAATATATTTTTAAGGGTACCTCCCCTACACGTAAAGTGGGGATGTTTTTTTTTTCTCGTCTACTCCAAGTTGTGGGGTATCGTTAGAATGTCGTTCAAAAATATTGTGAGTTTGTGAAAACCATTTTTAGATTCAGGGATCCGTTTGAGAAATATTAAGCTTTTAACTGAATTTTTTTGTTAGAGTCAAATGTCCCCCCCCCCCCCCCCCCCCCTGCCAGCTAATTGGTTGTACTTGTATTTGTGAAAAAATTCACAACAGTAGTATATATAACGAAATTAAAAGGAAAACTATCAGAGCTAAGTACAGGTTAACGAGTAATTATCAACCAACTTAAATTTGCAGTTTGAAACATGTGATCTCCCATACATTCCGTATGGGATAACATGTTTTTCGACTATAATGTTAAGTTTGTTCTTGGGATAAATTCATCCCAACTACGGAACCCTTCATTGTGAGTGGTCCGACACGCACTTGGCCGGTTTTTTTTATGTTTATTTAATCCGTAATGTTACAATGTGGGCAGTAGGATGTCGTGGATTTTGCACGAATCTTTGCTTAACTAATCATAAAAACTAAATCCATGTTAAAACTAAGACTAAGACCGTGGCTCTGTCGGCAAACACTTCATAAGTGAATACAGAGTAGTTACCCTCACAACCATAGATACTACAATCACAGCTACTATACTCAGCGGCCTCGTCCCGGCCCAGTCAACGAATGTCATGAGCCCATCCCATAGTACCTACCATAGATGTACAATTTAGTACCTACTCAGTATAAGATAAACAGACTTAGAACCCACGACATTAACCGACTGAGGCCCCCGATCGACCACAGCAACTATGGACGATGGAGAGAGGTATACATAGGAACTGCTGGGGTTGCGGGTTTGTCCGAAAGGGATATCGCGGCCCCGACATACAGGCAACGGCGGAAGGAACACGGGTGGGTTTTAGTCAGTAAAAGTCTGACACACCCTCTCGCTCTGCCCAGAGCGGGAGAAGTCATTTGATGATTTCCCATCCCCAAAAAAAAAAAAAAAGTATACATAGGAATATATTTAGTCAGATCTGTAAGACGTTCCTAACTCATGGCTATTTATACATCGTTGTGCATATAACCTATGACCTATAGTGTACATCATACAACAATACGACCCAGTTCTCTTAATTGACTCTTACAACGGAACATTATGCATGTAGTACCAACGCAAAGAGAATGGTACCTTTTATGAATAGGAACTAAGTACCTAATACTGCGTTCGCAATTTATTTCCCAAACATGTAAACAAACACGAGATTTAAGAAAAACAACTGTAATGCCTACACATAGGATTCAGTTTGCGCTACAACTAAATTTTTTATGACTTTTTCAACACTATTAAAATTAACTTTATATACACTTACATAAAGCTGATATTTGTTTAAGTAGAAACATCAATCGGAAACAAGGATTTAAGTAGACCTTACTTAATTTTTTTTCACCTACACATTTGTATCCAAACCTGTATGAAACAACAATGATAAATCGCTGACATTAACTTGACGTGACAACTAGCATCATCTGAAACACATATTTTATGGTTTTGGGATCCTTTTTGATATGAGATGAAAATTATCTATGGGATTATAACGGCATTGTCTTGTCGTAGATCTTTGACAGTCCTTACGAGTAGGTAGTCTGAAGCCCGAAAATCTGACAATCAGTCTTTCCAAGGGGTATCGTGTTACCCAGGTGGCGAGGACAGATACGCCGTTGTTGCTCCATGTAAAATAATAGTATCTAGTTTGACTGGATGCCGATATAGTTGGGAAAAAGCTAGACAGATGATAAAGTAAATGGAAGCAGCATTAATGCATTGTTATTATACTTATTGTTTCCACCTGCAGGTCTCGGCATGGCAGCACTCTTCACCTCCACGGGCATCATAGGCGACGTGATGCCATGTATCGATCTTCCACTGCTCCTCATGTCAGGAGCATTCCTGCGACTATCATCCTTGCCACCCTGGATGTTCCCGGTCAAGTACATATCGCATTTCTACTACACTATGGATGCGATCAGTAATATTTATTGGAGACAGATTGAGTATATCGGTAAGTGAAAATTATTATTTATTACGAGTATACTCTATTTTAAAAGATTTCATATTAAATGAGTTTGGATTAGAATAGACTAGAATAGTGCTTTGGATCTTGTGCTGATGGTGGCGTTAAGAAAAACTTCAGGCCGAATTTCACGACTGGGTGGAAATTGGTCCTCAAATTTGTTAATTAATCCCAATTAGAACTAATTTCCACTTACATGTTGATACTCGTGTTCAACATGAGATTGTGGGTAATGGGTGCCGTCTTCATACGTCCTTATATATTGATATAATACATGATTAAGACGCAGATATATGCCAGTGACCTTGACTGGTTAGCTTGTGTGTTCTGTACTAGCCCATCAAGGAGCACTATCCCACATTAGACGCATTATTAATTTATTATACGTAAAACAGAAGGTAAGAATAAAACACATATACTGGAATATCAATAATTAAATTATCTTTAAAATGGTGAAGGTTTCAGAAAAATACGATTTATAGGTTTTACGTGATTCTCAGTTTTGATCCACGTATGTCCAACGTGGGTAAAAAACTGAGAAAATCACGCACTAACTTTACAAATTAATTTCACTGTGTATTAATAAACATAATCTTAAATATTCCTATATTAAGTTTTTAAGAAAATGTTCTAATTTGACATATATTTTTTCCAAATCATTAACACTAGGTACTCGTTTAGGCGTGATCTTCAGTAAAAAATCATTAAAAGTCGGTTATCGTCGCCTTAAGTATTTTTTGTTTTGCATGATACAAACCATGAGATTTCTAAAAACTGTGGCCGATTATATTAATCATAAAAAACATAAATTAATAGCCTCTATATTGTCTTTCAGATGCTTTAAACATCTTCCAAGTGCTTCGCGGCTTTTATAAAACAAACCATAGAATTTAAACATTCAACGCTATCAGCGCCATTGAAGCGTTTCTCAGTAAAACAGAAGATTAATGATGAGAGATACTTGTTCTGATAATAATATATTATTGGAACCTTTTATAACACCAAAAGCATTTTATACGAACAAGTTAAGGGCCGAGTCATCATTCCATGGTTGGGCCATCATTTTATCTTGAAGTAGTTACTATGCGACCTAGGCGGCTGGTCGTAAATTATGTTGAACCATATATACACACACACACTTCTTCGTGTTTGTCTGTATGTCCGCGTTGTTCTTAACCACGCATCAGATGTTGATGAGGTTTTCACCATCATTTAGAGAATTTATTCCGGAAGATTTATGTGTATAAATCATTAATATTAAAGTTACGGTTACGTAAGAAATCTCGATGTATTGTCTAGTCGTAAAAACCATGCAAAGCAGGAGCGGGTCGCTAGTAAATTATATTTTACGTCAACTTTTTTATTTTTTTAGATTTAATCTGTTTTCTATATTCACAAGTATGAGCTAAATGCTGGACGTCTGCGGCTAGATGGCGTTGCGACCAATTGCGCGATTCATATCGGTTTCTATACTTTACCTGGTCGCTGCGACCACTGGTCGTGGTCATAGCCGTCCAGTCCGCGAGATCCCCTATCTAAGGCCTTTTAAGTCGTTGTTTCATCTACATTATTATTCAATTTGATGATAGTCGCGCGTAGTGTCTTTTGGATTTTATTTACAATTGTATTCACGTTTATCTTTTTTTTCTTTCTAGATTGTCCAACAAATGAAACTTTAACCTGCGTAAGAGATGGAGCAGCTGTGTTACTAGAAAATGGTTACGTTAAAGACTTCATTCTTCAAGATTCCTTAGGTTTTATTCTATTAACTTTGTTCTGGTGTATCCTGGGGTATTTAGGGTTGAAGAGGGAGGAAAGGAAAGGCTATGCTTATTAGAATAAAGTTTATTTTTATGTAGATTAAATTGTTAATAATACCTGTTTTGTTTTATTGTATTTTCGTAGGTGTAAAAAACACTAGAAAGTGAAGTTATGACACACTTATGTGATGGTGGCGCCACAATACAGTGTCAAAAGCCGTTTAAATGAATAAATTATTCGTTTGCAGTATATTAGAGGCAATAAACGCAACTTCCGAAATGGATTTTAGAGTAAAATATTGCAAAATGATGGAGATTATCAAGTTATAGTGAGTATCGAGTTTCATGTTATTCGCACTGGATATAGAAGATAAAGCTAGATTATCGGTCGATAAATAAAACTGGTTTGAATTAGGAAGTGATTCATAGAATATTATTCATAGTAAAAATATTTTTTACAGAGGTAGTCTCCTATAAATACATTGAGCTCTAACACAATACACGAAAATCCAAACTAATAATATAAATGTGTTAGTTTGTTGGTTACGCTTTCACGCTAAAATGGCTGAACGGATTTCACAAGGGTCGACTATGACCTGGAGAATAGCCTACTTTTCATCCTGGATCGCAGGCTAAGTCGCGGGCAACAGCTAGTACAAAATAAATACGTTACTCTTACTCAATATTTTCTTAATAATAATTATAAAATACAATACATTTTCAACATTCACTGAAACCATTCAATAACAAAATTGATTATTTACAAGTAAATTATATCTATGTATATGTATAGCCCGTAATGTCCCACTGCTGGGCAACACAAGCCTACAAACAAAACCCAATAAAAAATTCCATAGGTATAACATAATTTGGGCAGCTCAATCAAGTAATAAAAAAGCCGATTCCAGTTTTTTTTCTTCGTTTGAACTTGAATCACTGGCCGGTTCTATTAACTATGGCGGTTTAATTTTTTTATTTGTATCGTAGTGCCTTGCCGTAAGCAGACCTTGTCTTCAATACATGAAGTAGATGGCAATTTAGAGAAGTTTGTTCTTTGGTTACTGACGCTGTACGTAAAAACGGCTTGCTAGCTTTAAAATAGCTTTATTGACAGAAGTTTCATAACTATATTCTCAAAATAAAAAGGTGCAATAAAAATCTTTTTACAAAAAAAAAATAACCGGCTTAGCCAACCGGCAAAGTGAAAAATAACTTTAATTTCGGAAGTCGTTGTCTTTGGTTTAGAATTTTCGTTTTTTGCCACCGACTAAAATATTTACATGAGACCAACGCGCAAGCTTCCACTACCAAATTAAAAAATAATTTTCAAAATCGGTCCACAATTGACGAAAATATCAATGAACATACAGACGAACACAGAACCTCCTCGTTTTTGGTAGTCAGTTAAAAAAACTTTTACTCTATCCAACTCTTTTTTGTATATAATTATTGTGACTGCGAGTCAACGAAGTCATCTTTCTTAATTAACGTTCTGTAATGCCTTTATAAACTCTAATTGATTTAAATGTCATATCTTACACGGCTCTAGCATAACCAATCATGTCAACACTTGGGTGGCATAGTGATTAATATGTTATAATTCACTCAGGTATCATACATCTATCTAACAGCATAATTTGTCAACCAATCATTGTAGATATTGAAAGTTTAATACGAACCCAGTTATTATAACGACTAACTTTTATACCTGACCACAGATAATAAATTCTATATACTAAAATTATATAGTAGCTATTATCTGTGGTCAGGTATAAAAGACGCCTCTGTGTTATGGTCACTAATAAAAATTCCGTGAACAAAAAGTTTAGGTATCTACATATGTTGTAATATTATGCAACGAATTCTGATGGTGAATGAACTCTTCTTTGTTCAAGGATGTTGCCACTAATACATGTTAATTTTCGTCATAACACTTACTACATGTTAATTAAATATGTTTTTTAATGAACCCATAAGTAGTAGACACCTGCAGCTTAAATAAAGATGTCCTTTAAAAAAAAAAAAAACTAATAAACAATAGGATTTTCCTTATTTTTTTATTAAATCTCATTTAGTATAAACTATGAATTATGATTCATGAATCTTGGTTAACAACCTAGATTTGATGTTAATCTAGATAAAAATATAGTTTTAAATCTTCTTTATGACTGAGCATCTTTTTAGTATTCCGACAAAAACACTGACTTATATAACATTTATAAACTTACCATCAAAATAATTATTAATTATTATTAATACACTGGCGTCCCCCGACTCCTCTTCACCACCATAGTAAAAGCCACAATATTCCCTACAAAGTACATCACTACCAAACACACACAGTTTCGCCAGAAGTTCCTCTCATCATAACCAAACCTGGTCAGCACTCCAACCCCAGTCCTGATACAAGGCAAGCCTTCTGTGTTCACACAATTAATGGTGTCAACTAAATTCCACTGCAAAACGGAAATACACTCGGTTCCATAATAAAATCCTGAGATGTACCGAAGCCAGGAGAAGTATGCAGGTGCAGTGGCTAGGTTCAGGTAGATTCCAGAAAACATGAGCCCTATTAAGTCGTAGGGTACTGAGATTAGAGCTGCGGTTTCCATTTTGTCGAACGTCGCTGATAGGAATGAGCCTGGAATAACAAAATGTAAAAATTCCATTTATGAAATGGACTTTATGGGTAGCAGGAAGTATTAATATGTATTCCATTTTTTTAATGGACTTGGTTTCGACGTATTTTTTGTCAATCACACAAATCTTCTAATCAAATCAATATGTTAGGTCAAACAACTTTTAAATACAAGACATTTTTTTTTTGTACAGGAACTGAATTTAACTGACCTTTAGTTGTCCATCTACGATTATCTTTTATGAACAGTAAACATAAAATTACTAATAAAAAATGATGCCATGAATAGCCTAGTAATTGTACGTCTACATTAAATTGCATTGCATTTAATTGCGAAGCAGAGAACAAGGACATAAAAAGTTTTCTTATATAGGTTGCACCAGCGAAGGGAGTGTTGCCTAGTAATGAAGCTCATCATCAAATCATCAGCCAGATTAATTGTGTGTATTCAAGCAGTTAGCAGGCTAGGAACTGAGGCACCTATCTCACCGCCCGCAGAAGCGACTAGAGTTAGAAATTTAAAACGAGTTGGCGACTAGCGATTAAATATGAATATAACTTTATGTATCTCTTTTACCTATACGGGACCTAAACATTTTTGTACGTTACTGGACCGGAAAACATTTGTTGATCGCTTCCTCGTCGGCGGCGATGGGACAGATGCCTACAACGACGTTGTGTGTGTGTTGTGTGCATAGGTAAATGGTACATTGTAGTTATCCAGTCCAAGGTACAAGGGACTTTCGTGCATAATGGGTAAGGAATTGGGTAGGGTATAGGGTAAATAAAGCAAACAACAAACATGTACAAAACTTAATATAGTTTATTGAGCCAATTCATCAGATCTCTAAAATTATTGCCAATTCATAAAACTTTTAACTTGTAAAAGTTGATTATTAACAATTAGGTTATTGTATTACGTAACTCCTCTATAAAAATAAGGCCACACGTATACTTAAACTTAATCTAAGTCATCCTGTTCAAGTTGATGGCACGGGTAAGATTCCAAGCAGCAAAACAAACGATGCTATTGGTAAAAGCTATGTACAATTCAACTATTTTTTAATATACAGGTGTGCCTCTACTCCTCCTGATAACCATGAGGAAAGCGATGAAGTGAGCTATGCAGTACATACTGAACAAGCAGAGGCAGTTACGCCAAAAGTGTTCTTCTGCGAACCCAAATCTTCTTAGCACATCGGGCCCTGTTCTGATACAAGGCATGCCATCAATTTCTACACATTCAATTGTTGCGATCGAATCCCATTGGAGTATAGAAATGCTTTCGACGCCGTAGTAGAACCCTGATGCGTATCTAAGCCAAGATAAGTAAGGTGAGACGCTCGCTAAGTTCAGATAAAGGCCAGAGAACATAGTGCCAATGAGGTCGAATGGTACGGATACCAATGCAGCGGTCTCCATTGAGTTGAACGTCGATGATAGGAACGAGCCTGGAATTTAGAAAAATGAATTGCAATGCCAATTATAAAATGGATAATATTCCAGTAAACTGAAATATTATCATATATTAAATGATTTTGAATTTAGAATTTTCGTGCTACTTGTGATTTTACTACATGAATTTTGTAGTTTATCCCTTCGTATGCCGAAGATGGGTCCACGCGTGACACAATGGCTTTTTAATTGTGTCTGTAATTACGGCATTCAACCGGTTAATTGTTAATTTAATTTATAATTTTGATGATTTTATTAATTACCATATTCATACACATCTTTTGGGACCTTCCGGTCCCAAAAGATAAAGAAAAGGTTCTGAAACTGATGCACAAATGGCCGACATGACGTATCTTAGTACAGGTAAGGTCAACTACTGGGGACTAGATAAAGGGGGTAAGCTATGTACAAAGAAAAGTGTTTGGACTTACCATAGGCGTTCGCATAGTTAGCGCACAGGATACAGACGAAGTTGAAGCCCAGCCAGCCCATGAATCCACCGTGGAGACCAGCCACCAAGAATATGAGGGTCGTGAAGAGTGTCGGCTCTATTACTGCTCGGGGTATCTAGAAGTTGAAAGAATACCTATATCATGTTGGGATATATGTTCCAATTCGAAGGTATTTATTTCGCTGTAACCATTTGCATATCAACCATCTAGTTCATCGCGTTGTCTTTATATGTTTTCATTATCAACAATTTGTTTCCAACCGTTCTGTTGATTCTTTGCATTTTTATCATAATATAGTTTTTGATTGTTGACTTTTTCAATTCATATGTACTTTCTGACATTACTGACAACGGTGATGGAAAACATCGTGAGAAAACTTGGACTTATAGTTGATATAAGTTCTCTGTATGAAAAAAAAAGGCCTTCGCCCTGTGCAGTGGTACAGTATTAGGCTAGTATTTTGTTATTTTTAGGGTTCTGTACCGGAAGGGTACCAAGTGGAACCCTATTACTAAGCCTCCGCTGTCCGACCATCCGTCCATCTGTGTGTCAGCGGGCTGTGTCTTGTGATCCGTAATAAGTAGACACTTGACATTTTCAGAGATTGTGTATTTCTATTGCTGCTAACAAATAAAAAGAAATAAAGTTAAATTAAAGGTGGTTCCCATACAACAAACGTGTTTTTTTCGGTGTTTTTTTGTTAAATATTGTACGGTGGTATGGATCCCTTTGTGTGCGAGTCCGACTCCTACTTACCCGTTTATTTATTTTTTCTTACGAAAGCCTTCTTTCTTTCATTAAAATAATGAGGTAAACAACATAGATATCTAAGTCACAATAAAAACGCCTAAAGAATTATCAGTGAATTGATGGTAACATTATATGGAATTTGTTGCACAAAGAGCATTTTGATTCAAAACCTCTAACTGGTAACTCTTTCTTTGATAACAAACTTGAAAACGATAAAGTGGAAAATATTCCAAAACCACTAGAAACAATTTAATGACGTGAACCGTAAAACAAACTGGTTTGACCATGCTCGATCAACGGTTTCACAATTTAAAGGGTCTTGTAAAAATAAAACTTTCTAGCTCATTATATTTACATCAAAATTATTCTTAATTGCTTCTGTATACAAAGACTAATGAATAATAAATATTAGATTGGGACAACCTCTATAGAAAAAGGTACTTAATATTTGTTGGAAGAAGCAATAAATTGTGTTCGATTCATACATTAAGATGAAGATCATTCTCTTGGTTAAACTTAATGTACACAAAAACCTCAGACTTGTGTAGTATGTCTACTTAGGTTCATTGGTAGTGGACTCACATAATAAGTTTAATATAAATACCTCCTAAGGTGGCTCGCTTCATACTCTTGCATATATTTAGAAAGCTTCTTTATAAAAATGAAAAGCCGTCTTCAGATTATGATTTAGTCGTACATCTTAAACGAACTTAATTAGGGGAAAGACCTCACTTAAAACGATAGAAACTCAAAACTTACCCAAAAGATCATCTTCGACAAATAGTAAGGTAACGGCGAGTACAGTCCACTAGCCGTTTCTCTCAACAATATGGGAACCTCACTAGGGAACGTGATGAACACGGCATATATGAAGAGGAATATCGTCTCCGCTATCGTGAGGTAGAGAAGACCTTCCACGTTCTGTATATCACGCTGGTCTAGCTCATCGAAGTGACCGTGGTAGGGTACTGAGATTATCAGGCCCACGAACTAAGGAGAGAAAAAAATATCAGTTAAGGATAGCCAGATAGACAGAATATTTTTTATTATGTACAGATATACACCATAAAAACAACAGATATAAAAGTAGAAATTTTCCATAAAATTACACAACAGTCGTCAGACTTATCGCTAAAAGTGATATTTTAAAGACAACCTGACAGATGCCAGAAGACATCAAGAAAAAAACTTCCTGAAGATTCAGAGAAACAAGTTGGTCATAACATTAATAGAAAAGAAAATTACATAACTATAGAACCATTGGTACATAAAGGTGACGAATTTGAAACTTACCATGAGCAGTAAGAACTCGGCGATCCAAATGCTGTAGTTTCGCTTTAGCGCTTGTAGGTTCCTCCACATCAGCCAGTGAAATTGTACGAAGTAATTCACTTTGACTCTGCAATACAACATTTAATTGAAACATCGCTGGAATAGTTGATGAAGAGGACCCCAACTAACGTGTGAAATCTCTAAAGATTTATTAAATTAAATAATAAAGAGATTTATAAAATTTTATTCTGGTTCACGAAATCACGATAGACGATGGATTAATAAAGATTTGATGAATCTCATAGTTCGAGAGTGCTTGAAATGTTTCGACGATGTGCATAATGATTTTAATAATCTACCTCTAAAGAAAGCAGCTATTTTATTAAGCCATCGGTAGATGCAGAAATAAGTATGCAAGTACTGAATGATGCAAACATTTTATTACCCAATACGGAAAATCTGATAGCAAGAAATGCAACTAAAACCAATGAAATACTTACAGAGTTAAATATCGCTCATAATATTGATCCTGTAACAAAATATATTAAAGTTAATAAAGTCATAAATATTTACTTGCCCGGACATTTAACAATAAATGTTAATGTTTTACAAATCAAACCTATGTTTGACACTGATGTACATAATCTATGTGTTTTATATTGGTGTGAGAACGTTATAGATATTAGACATTAAATTTATTATTTATTTTAGTATTAGCATATTCTTGGCCTAACAAACAAATTATTGCATAATATTTCTAATATATGCAGAATTTATTAATATAAAGAGGATGTCATTTATTGAAGACTTTTAATTCATTTAGCATATACTAAGAAGTATATATTTTAACGATCAGAGATTAAACTGTAGATTAGTACAAGTTTAGATCGTGAGAATAACAAGAACTTTGTTATCACTGATTTTATTCCTATTTCAGATAAGAATTTTAATGACTAATTTGATTTTTATCTAAATCCAGTTATAAGCGTTAAGCGATCTGCCAATTTGATATACCTGTTCCATCCTCCATTAACATTAAGCAGACAGATAAGCACAGCTTATCTCCAAAAGATAATGAAAATATTTCAGAAAAAACCCCTGAAAGAGAGAGCTATCCCAAAAAAAATGCTAATAGAACAAAACTTAGAAGAAAGAAATTAAAAAAAACTACTTTATTTCACGTACTTTTTGATCAGTTTCGCCATTAAAATACTCAGTTTCATCTTTAACCTGTCCAACTTGGCTGTCAACCTCAGCAGCGAAGTCAGATCGTGAGTATTCATCACATATACGTCGGATTCGATCTCGGCTCTCCATCTCCTTGTCAGCTTCGATACCCAGCAGGGATATGTAGTACTCTGCTGCGTTGAAACCGAGCGGACATTTGAAGCTGAGACTGTGGAGAAAACGTCAACATGTGATATGATTTCAAAGGTACGATTATGGTCAAACTTCGGGTAACGTTCTGAAGTCTATAGAAGTTAAAATTCTGGTTTTCAGTCCAATAATAAGTCAACATACAGCATTGAAAGAATTATTTAGGATATGATATGATAGTGACGAATGATAGTGTGACGGTTGACAGGGGAGAATGGAAAAAGAAAACTTGTTGCATCGAGCCTACGTAACACGTGACGAGGCAAGGAAGGTGGTGATGACAACATAGTCCCTCAATCCAACACTGTCTACGGTAGTACCTTGACTGATTAAGAGTTTCATAAGTTAAGTTCCCAGCTAATGAATCGGGGCGAATTTAGGGTAGTTTCACAGCTGTCCGGGAGACCCGCTCGGGCCGTTTGTACACGGGGGAACCGTACGGATAGCGCCCGCAGTGCTCTGAAACGAGGGAGTAGTACGATACGTTGTACGGTCTCTACCCGGAGCGGGTCGCCTATGGACCAATCCGCGTCGCTGTGAAACAATGTTCTAGCGCCTCACGTGTGTCTCAGTTCCGGGAGCCCGTACGGTTCTCTCGGACAACTGTGAAACCAGCCCTATGGGTAATGACCCGTGAATGAGTGACAGGTTTTTATCCGCCTTTTATGCATATAGTCCTGTAGATGTTTGCTTGATGTGAAATCAATAAGGCAGTCTATCAAAACAAGATGTGTAAAAAAAAATAAGTTATGACCAGTGGGAAAAAAATAACTAAACATCTTTTTTATCGATATTTTATACATGTATCTTATAATAATCAGGTTTTTGAATTGGACAAACGGGTATCAAAAATGTCCGCTGAGCAATAACTAGAGATTTTCAC
Source organism: Agrochola lota (assembly GCA_947364205.1). NCBI lineage: Eukaryota > Metazoa > Arthropoda > Insecta > Lepidoptera > Noctuidae > Agrochola > Agrochola lota. The sequence continues at coordinate 20,176,083 of OX376219.1, forward strand.
AGATAAGTTAATTCTATTTCTAGCATATTATCTGGATGAATCTTATCAGTATTACCGAGTATATTAGCAGTAAATTATGGTGCATAATTTATTCAACCTTGACTTTGTAGTCTCCGTTATAGTTTTGTTTGATTTCTTAATTTGATAAGAGGTGCCTTACATCAGGTATTTTAACTAAGGCTGAAGAGTGAACGCCGTACGTTTTCGAAAAGTTTGTTTTGACAAAGATCTAAGCCGTTCTGGCAGTCAAGAATTAAAGATCAAATAACAATAAACAATATCATAGCCTCATAGTACTTAAATGTGTTTCTTACAATATGTTTTATTATCATTCCTTATTGCTTTACTAAGTAAACTTCTTAAGTAAAAGATCATTTCTTCCCTTACAGCTGTTTCTGCAAGATCCTGAGCTAGGAGGCTTTTACAGCAAAATATCGGTTCAATAATCTATATGGGCTGTTTATAAGTTATACTTACAAATACAAAGATATGTCTCTCTAGTAGAAGGTAGATTCTTACTGATACCTTCAAACTTAGAGCACGGAATGCTTTCAGACCTTTAGCTTATAATAATAAGTTTTCAAAATCTATTATAAGTAGCTATGTACCTAAAAGAGACAAATATATTCCAACAATATATATCACAAAACCTGCTTAGAAGCTCTATTTCCAGGTGGCTAATTGGTCCGTGTCACATAAATTCGACCAATAGAGTCCGGTTTGAAACAGCTAAATAAAAGCTTCAGAATGACCTAGAACTTAAAAGCTATCCGTATCTCAAATTGTTTTTATTGAAAAACAATGACTTTATTTTTATTTATTATTTACTAGCTTTTGCCCGCGACTTCGCCCGCCTAGATGTCGAAAATTATCTCATAGGGCATATAGTTTTTATACCGGTAGTGATATGATCTATGTGCCTTTCATCCTAATCCATTCTGCCATTTTAGCGTGAAATCGTAGCAAACAAACAAACTCACTTTCGCATTTATAATATTATTAACTCTTCTGCTTGACATACACACAAAACATAATGTACATTTATGCAATTTTTGATATCCTTGATTTTTATTTGTGGAAATATGCACGTGTTTTTTTTATTGTCATCTACTAAAAGCTTTAGGTAGTTTCTAGATCCTTATGTTTATGAGTCCATACATGCATGTTTTCGGTAACAGAAGACTTGCGCAAGAAGCCAGGATTTGACCAAATGTCTTTGGCGCAATTTTATCATTTTCAATCGTCATTATCCTGCCCTCATCGTAATTTATTTAGGGTTGCGCAGCACGCTATTTTCTACAATAAAAAATAAGTCATAGTCATCTCATTCAGTTTCTGTAACCTATTTCAAGAGGATAATAGCACCTTCGAAGAGAACGAAGCGAAACGATACTAAGTTCATTTAGTTAAACGAAACTAAGTTCATTTGGTTAAACGAAACTAAGTTCATTTAGTTAAACGCACTTAGCTTCGTTTCGCTTGGTTCTCAGTGTGGCCTGCGCTTTACTGTGAAAAAACTTTAGTTTTTCGAACTTGTTTATATCCTTTACAAATATTAATTTTCTCGGCCTGTCTATGGACAGTAACAAGTTTACCACTGGAATTCACGAGTCTATGATGATGGCCTTCAAATTAACAAATTCAAGATGAATAATCAATATTAATCTCACTGTTAAATCTGAAGAGGTATAAGATTACCAAGATAACACTTATTTAAATAATATTTTGGATTCTTAGCAGTTTCGTTAACGGATCCTTTGGCAATCAACGAGTGATCTGTTGATTGAAGTTGGCTTATTTAATTAATCTAGTATAGATATGGAGGAGCTCGTGGCTAAATAATAACAGCCGCACGGGTCGATCCATCAGGTTAAGCTACGCTTGCCAGGATTGGTCTGTGGATGGGTGACCATCTTCATATACCGAGACTCCTCCGTGCCTCGGAAAGCACTTTAAGCCGTTGGTCCCGGCTGTCATTCGCAGATCTTTGACAGTCGTTACGGGTCGTCAGAAGCCCGAAAGTCTGATAACCAGTCTAACCAAGGGGTATTGTGTTACCCAGTAACTGGGTTGTTGTGGTCAGATAGGCAGTCGCTCCATGTAAAATACAGGTACTCAGCTGCATCCGGTTAGACTGGAAGCAACATAGTTGAGAAAAGGCTAGGCAGATTGACTGAGTATAGATTTGGGAATTGTGAAATTAAGAAACAAATATAATGGCAGCTAGATATATTTGCGTTGTAAAATTAAGATTATAATTCTTATTATCTTCTTCGGTCAGATAGGCAGTCGCTGCATATAAACTACTGGTATTCAGCTGCATCCGGTTAGACTGGAAGCCGAGCGCAACATAGTTGGGAAAAGGCTAGGCAGATTGATAAATTCTCTCAATTTATCGAAGCGTGATCAAGACTTCTATCGATTCGAGTTCTACCAACTTTATAAATTGTGATTAAGGATCAAGCTAAGTATCATCGCGGTCACGCGTTGATACCACGTAGAAAACAAAATTCTGTGCACACGATGACCATATCTGCTTACCGCCCCCTTTTTTACGGTTTCGTACCTCAAAAGAAAAAAACGGAACCGTTATAGGATAACTCGTGTGTCTGGCTGGCTGGGTGACTGTCTGACACAACCAGTTTGCTCCGAACCTAATGGACCGATTAAGAAGAAATTTAGTAAATATACGTATTTCTGTGACCCGGATATGATGATTATAATTATCTTGTAGTGGCATTTACATCGCTACATGCGAACTACGCATCAAAGACCTGACGTCACACAAATCCTGCATCGCGCAATTAGAGTTTACCGCGCGATAAACATACATACAAGCTTCCCGACTTCAACCTCTGGGCAATTGTCCGCCAGACAGGACACCCGTCTGGTCGAAGGATCCTCCCTTTTCTATGGTGGATGAGTGAACTTTACACCCTGTTCCTCATACCCCTAAAATCTTCTTAATATAGTAACGTTTTAGGAAAATCCCGGATTTAAAATTCATGTAACGACCTTTATTCGACCACAGTCGAAAGTTGATAGCATTGTTATGTATAATGTAAATTGATTTCTAAAAATACTTTCCATTTGCATACAAATGTATTTTCATATAATAATGAAGCATCAATTTCTCAGACGTTCATTATCAAGTGGAAATTCAAACTCAAAGTCGACCTCAAAACATTTATTTATATCAAAACATTTTCTGGCACTTTTGTATTGTCAAGGAGTCGGTCAGTCAGAAGTTGAAGTTCAGTTGCCCATTCCAAATAGTAGGTTCCTGTGAAGAAGAACGGGCAAGAAAATCCATGGATACTTTTTAAATCAAAGTATGCATATTACAAAAGGTTATATAGCATTCATTTTTGATCTCAATCTTTTGAAACTCAACAAAAATAAAAATCATGCAAGGCCAGCAGTCGATTTAAAACTAATTTTATTCATATAAAGGGCAACCTTTATAACAGCCAGCATGTTGGTGTACCTTTGAACATAATATTTACATTCAAGGGCCATCTTCATAAAAACTTAACAGCCTATGATAATTTGTTTAACTCCATCAAATGTTCTCAAATGCAGCAATCATCTTGATTGCCACGAGAATGATTTACAACACTTATCCAAGACATCAAGAAACTACTATCATTTGTTCAACAAAAAAAAACAATTGAATTTAATGATTCATTTACGATGCAAAGCTTTTTCTGGTACCAGATTTGGACCAGACAGACTGACTATATTTGCTTTATTATGACTTTAGAAACCTGTTTGTGAATAAAATGCATACTTTACCAACATGTCACTTCGACAATGCAAATTAAAAAGAACTAGACAGCTCTACTAGAGAATCGTCTTAAAATAAAATAAAATCTTTCGTAGTAATGACTTACGAAGCCGTATAAGTATATTCAGCCTGTAATGTTCCCACTAGGAGTTTCTTGCCCGTTCTTCTCCATAGGAACCTACTACACGTTGGAATGGGCAACTAGCTTCATATTTCTGACTGACCGACCCCTTGACAGTTCAAAAGTACCTGTAATTGGTTTATTTGAAATAAATGCTTTTGGTTTGAGTTTGAGTTTGACTACTGGGACAAAGGCTTCCTCTTTCTGTGAGAGAGAGTGGGACATAATCTACAACGCGGGGCCAGTGCGGGTTGGTGGATGTCACATGTCTTCGAATTTTTTAGTTATAGGATTTGCCGGTTTCTTCACGATATTTTCCTTCACCATTTTGGAGCTGCTCGGGTTCGAACCCACGACATACAACTCGTAAAACACGGCCGTTACTACTGGGCGACCACTGCTCCCTACTTACCAAACCGAACTTTTTCTAACGCACGATGTGCCATATTTACTGCTTCTAAGAAATTCTGTCCATTAGTTCATATAAATATTTGGTAATACTATTTGTGGACTCCAAACACTGATTGGTGTTCTGGGCAATTAGAGGCATACGGCCAATTTTCCTCCTATAGCCTTCTATCTTTCAGAGAAATGGGTACAGCAGAATCCGTTAATGAAAAGGTACTTACGAAGCAGAAAACTTAATACTGTCCTAAAAGGCTATCAGCTCGAAGACTTCAGAACCGGTTGGTGTACCGAGTACGACCAGCTATCTAATTACCTAACATATTTTCGTATGCACTTCTATTTTCGTAAACGATAACGACTAGTCTGTTTCATTTCGAGAGTTCAACAACATTCATTGCGTTATTTACGTTTTGGAGCAGATTTTTTTTTCGAACTTATGAAGCAATGGATTAGCAATCTATTTAAAAATGATTCAGATTCTGATTGATCGTTTCTGTACGTTTGTAGTTTTCCTTCTAGTGGCAAATTTTCTAAGAAACACAGCAGAATTGATTAAAGATAAATTATAGTACTTACGATGCAAAGAACTGGTCAGCCTGTTCAATAGTGCCGTGGAAGGCTATCCTCCCATTAGTCAACAGCACAACTTGATGGAACAGCTCGAAGACTCCAGAAGCCGGCTGGTGCACTGAGCAAACCACTAATTTTCCTCCTATGGCTAGTTTTCTTAGACGGGCTACGACCGCAGCAGCTGCCCAGCTGTCCAAGCCTGTTGTTGGCTCATCGCAGAATAGGATTGGAGGGTCGTTTAGGAGCTGTGGAAGGGAGTCTGTTGTAGATTTTGGTGTGAGCGCTCATAAAGTCCGAAAATTCTCACACAAGAGTCAATTTCAATATCAAAATATTTTATTTCACAGCCTACATGAGCACTTATAAAACGTCAGAAGCTTGGTGCACGGTTCCAATTGGTCGTTTCCTACTAGAAGCTCGCAAGAAACTCCACGTTTACTCTTTAAAAGATTAATGGCTTTTACAATGTATTCAAATTCGCATCAAGTGGGTCGATGATATATATTGCAGCATTATTTCGACAGCATTTTACTCCTAGAGGTTCTTTTGTCTTTCCTGTTATCTGTTATATGTGTTTACTCAGTTAATACTATTTATCATATAGTTATATTAGTGTGAGTAACACAGCAATTTCTATCTAACTTAATTAATTCTTTTCAGGACCGTTTTTGCTGCAACATTTAACTTATTTGTGTATTAGTATCGAGTCCTGCCAGTTTTTCATCACTTACCTGGACAGCCAAAGCGACTCTTTTCCTCTCACCTCCAGACAGTGCTTTCAGCTTAGTTTTATTACAGTTATTGACTCCAAGTTCACTCAAAAGAAGCTGAACACGCCTCGCTCGTACTATTTTTGTCGATCGCTTGTCCATCATCATACGCGCCTGAAAGAAAGGATTTTATGTTACGAATATCAAAAGAATTATGGGAAAAAGTTCTAAACCAATCATTTTAACGTAGGAGTCTTCCTCGTCAACCACGTCAGTATTTATCAAAACTCTAGCTTTTGCTTTTGCGCGGCTTCGCCCGCTCGGATGTCGGAAATTATATCAGGGGAACTTACTACCGGGTTAAAAAGTCCTACGTGTTAATCCAGGTTGTAAACTATCTGTGTGCCACATTTCATTCCAATCAGTACAGCCGTTTTTGCGATATTGAGTAACAAACATCCAAACACACAAACATACAAACTTTCACATTTATAATATTAGTAGGGTCATCAAAGTGAAATCACTTGTTTGAAGTAAGCTTACTTGAAATAAATGATTTCACTTCAGAAAACTTAAAGTAGTAGCCATGAAAAAACGTCTGTCTAGCTCAAGAGTTTCACCAATCAGTGAAAAAATCGGATTGAGGATAAACTTTGTACATGATTGTCAAAAAATAATAATATCACTAAAACGCCCTGGTGAAACTCTTGAGTCCTATAACGCCTTGAGAACCTACAACACGATTTCCTGGTGAAGACCCTTAAAAGGCCATTTTGAACGTCAAAATGTACAAAACAATCAAATTTATTCTAGTTGCCCCTTCAGTAGAAAGGTCAACACACTCCATAGTTACTCTTTTAAAATGTTTTACAATCCATCAGATAAGATAGTAGTCAAATACAGTCTTGTTTAACTAGAAGGTAAAAATAGTGGTTAATTTATAAGTAGCACAAAGAATTCTTCAAGTTAAACTACTTAGTAACAAGACTTTGAAATTTAAGCATGTTACGTAATGTTAAAAACAGTTAAAACAGTTTTGGCGCCCCTGTTGGATTGGAGCATTATCGATCGATAAAATGTGATTAATATGTTGCTGCCAACATTTTAATTTTCAGAAAATTACCGCGGCTACCTTAGCACATCCCCCATAAAGGATTGACGGGGGGCGGCACACGGCAGTATATGCCCCGCCTCAAAAACAAAACTAGATCCGTGGCTGACTCGAACCTGTGTTACTTTGTGTAAATTATTTCATCACCACTGCTCTCAAAACGGTGAAGGAAAACACCTTGAGGAAACCGGTATGTTCTAGAACCAAAAAATCGAAAACATGTGACATCTACCAACCCGCACTGGGCCCGCGTGGTGGGTTACGATTACGACGACCCACTCCTCACCGAGAGGAGGATTATGCTAAATTACGTATTAGATAAACATCTAAGATCGTGGTGGTTCCCTAGTAACATGAGGCGATGAATAATATTTAATTATTTTATCTATCTCCTTATTGGTTAATTTTTTATACCCAAATATGAATAGGGCAAAGTCTTATTGGATTTTCTGTTGGTACAGTTACCAGACAAAGCCTTGGAAAATTTTCATGGAACAGTCTTTTTAGATCAGTAAGTGAAACTTCATTTAAGCTTTCAGCTTTCTTTTCAGCCCCTTCAGGTAGTGATTTTCTTAAATAATAAATGGAAAGAAATCCACTGAACGAATTCATTTAAACCTACCAAAAACCAGTATTCAAGTCTTCCTTTTTAGTTTACTTTACTCGCGTAGATATACAGTTACAATATATAAATAAATATTTACTTAGGTATATGACATTTCCGAGTCATCCGAAATTCTTTAAATTATGTATTTTTTCAAATGTCAGTCATGTGTAATTAACATTTCAATGCAGTAAGCTCTTCCGCATTCTCTTCATGTTAAAGACAAAATTCATCTGTCCCTAATCAACTCAAAAAATCAGAAGTCATTTATTCAAATTAGGCTGAGAATCCTAATGGTTTTTTAAAGCTAGGAAGAAAAATTGTCACAACAAACGCCCCAGCAGCACATCTGTCTAACTTGATTTTATATACGATGGTAATGGTACCTATGCAGAAGTAGTAAATTACCATAAACTCCATATGTTCAGAGACAGTCAGGTCTTCAATAGCCAAGTCTTCTTGCGGCACGAAGCCAGAGATCCTGGAGATGAGGTCTGCGCCAGCAAGTCTGCCGTTCAGCATCAGGTAGCCGGTCATCGCGCTTTTGTCTCGACGACTGATGGCGGCAAGTAATGTGGTCTTGCCAGCACCACTGTGGAGGAACGGCTTTTTTAGAATATAAAAAAAGAAAGAAAAATAGTTTATCCTGCACAAACAAAACGCATATTTAAAGACATAAAATACACACATACAAAAGTAGCCAAAAGCCTCGTATTCAACCAATAAATAAAAAAATGACAATACTGTTCATTAACAACGCTGCTGTTATTAATATAATTTAGTACAAGAATACCATCAGAGTAATTGCCTAACACACTTACAATTATTTATTTATTTACGTAAATTAAAATCCCTTTCATTTTGACAGTACGACAATAACATTGTGCTATGTGCGTTGTTATGCAAACGAATTTGAAACATAGGAAGCAATGGATTAGCAATTTCCTTCCAAATCTCTCAAATTGTGTTTGAAAGTGTGGTACGCAAGATGCAGATGGTCTACACAAATGGTAACCGCTTTCAAATCGTTTCGTATTTATACAGCGATTAAACTAAAATAAAAAAGCGATTGATTGACTTAAAAGCGATTGATTGACTTAAAAGCGATTAATTGACTTAATTATGCTTTTCGGTAGAATACGTCGATATTTTTTTTTATTTTACCATCGTTGTCATCGCTGATAGAATGTCATCTTGTCCAGCCCTCCAGGTTACAAATAGTGTTGATACTCATTATAAGTTACTAGAGCAATTTTTAATTATGAAAACTTACCTAGATCCCATTAAGGCGACTAAGTTACCCGACGACACGATGCCATTGACTGGAAAGAAAAAATCTATGAAAACTTGAACAAAAACTGAGCTAGAACTTACAAGTAGGTAAAGTATCAAACTGCACCCGAATTGCGTAACCCACGATCAATCAGCTATCTAATTACGTAACATATTTTCGTAAACGATTACGACTAATCTGTTCCATTTTGACAGTTCAACAACATTCATTGCGTTATTTACGTTGAATTTTTCGAACGTATGGAGAAATTTATTAACAATCTGTTTCAAAACGATTCAGATGCTGATTGATCGTGTATTACGCAATTAGGGTACAGAATCTAAATAATTTTTAAAAGATATTGCTAATCCATTGCTTCATAAATGTTCGAAAAAAAATTCTACTCAACGTAAATAACGTAATGAATTTTGTTGAACTTTCAAAATAAAACAGATTGCTTTTGATCGTTTGTTAAGGGGCAGGTTATCATCCCGTGGACGTCGTATAGAGATCCGACTTGCGGCCGGTAATAAACAAAACCCAAAACGGCAAGTTAGCCCCCGCGGGTTGATTCCCTAACACACCAACAGTAGCAATGGCTTTCTGTTTGAGTTCATCAACATTCATTGCGTTATTTACGTTGTTGAGCAGACAAATTTTGCGAACATTATGAAGCGATTGATTAGCAATATCCTTCAAAAATCATTCAGATTGTGATTGAATAGGATTAACCGTTTCCTTTTTTTTTAAGAAAAGCGTTTCGTTCATTTTGGTGAAACTGGCCTTTCCTAAGAGGTCCCTGAAGCGATCAATGCCAGCAATTGATATTGTAGTAATATTGCCAACCGCTTCAATTGCACGTGGTAGACGATCAATTTGCTCATCAATGTGTATCAATCACGTAAAAATTGACAATTGCAAATGATCGTTTCAGGGAAGGTCACTGAAACGATCAATTGCAATTGTAAATTTGGGCGCGGGCGCCGGCCGACCGACCGGATGATTGTGTATACGAATGAATATCGCCCATGCGCCGCACCGCCGCGCCGCCGCGCCGCTGTTGCACCAGCGCCGCGTATGTTTTACACTCATTCTGATATATTCTTTTTTTTTCATCTGGCGGTCCGGTACCGGTGCGGCTGCGGCGTCGTCTACAGGAAAACTAACAGGTGGCAACGAATCCGGTAGAAGACCATAATTAAATATTTATGTCACCTACATGCTCATTTCCATATATGTGTTACAACATTTTCACCAAATATACGAACAATCTGAAGCTTCCAGCAATTCGAGCCCACTTAAAAAACTATTTTAAATAAGTACGACTGCACCTTAATTGGTTGGATTATGTAATAATTTATTTAATGACCGGTTCTAAGTTTTCGAATAACTAATTAACTTTTTGTTAAAAACATTTTCATTGTTTCGTAAATTATGTTCGTGTAAAAGCATTTCAACTCCATTAAAGTAAAGGGTAAGTGATACTTTTAAGAAAAGTAGAATCATAAAGAATTGATATCTTCTAATTTATAAAATTCTCGTGTCACAGTGTTTGTAACAAAACTCCTCCGAAACGGCTTGACCGATTCTTATGAAATGTGGTGTGTATGTTCAATAGGTCTGAGAATAGAACGTAAACTACGAGTATTTTTCATACCCCTAAGTGATAAGGGCGGCCCAAACATTTTTTTTTTTTGCGAAATGTTGCTGTATGTCATACCTGTGCCAAGCCCTTAGGCGAATGCAAGCGTGATGTTATGTGTTACGTATTTTTCTATCAATATATTAAAGTCAATTTGACTGCCTCCAGTGGTCGCAAGCGCTGGATTTGACCTCGGGTCGGGCAAAGTTATATTGGGTTTTTCCATCTGTAAGTTCTCAGTAGCAGCCCGGAGTCTGGATTTGTGCCCGGTTAAACATTACTGGCGAAATGTGGGAGTTCTACCTGACCTCTGCCTGACCCTTCGGGGAACAGTGGCATGATATGTAATGTAAAGGGTAAAGGTGTGTCCAAATATTGCGCGGCAATCGTGTGCGGCGTCCGCGCGCGAACGTTTCTATCTACGCGCACAAACATTTTTAGGAAACAGTCGTCACTAATTGTGTCTGGACGTGTTTCTGCGGACGTATTAAAGGCTAATAATACCAGCCTATTACTGTCCCACTGCAGGGCAAACGCCTCTTCTCATACAGAGAAAGCACGAGCATTCATAACCACGCTTGCTTAAGACGGGTTGGTGATTTCAGACTTATATTAACTATAAGTCCAGGTTTCCTCACGGTGTTTTCCTACACCGATGTCAGTAATGTCCAAGATAAACTCAGAAAGTACATATGAATTAGGTACTTGCCTGGATTTGAACCCACAACCTCGTGCATGAGAGGCGAGGCCTTAACCCCTGGGCCATCACGACATTATATAAGATGTAAAAAACAAAATAAAATATTATGTAGATGCGGAGCTGTCAAAGTGATAGTAGCCTAGTGCGTTAACGTTATTAATAACAGCACGCGCCGAAAGAAATTGATATAATATATAATATAATATTATATATAATTAAAATAATATATTTTAGTTTAAAAAGTAGTCCATCGAATGTTTTGCATAATAAATAAGTAAATATATATTAAATTCGCACATAATGTATTATGTGCGAATTTAATTTAATATATTAAAGCCGTGTCAAGGAACAAGAACATTAATTAACACAGCACGATTATTTCTCTATTTCTCTGCTTTTAAATGATGCCATTTTATTATTGTCATATCATATTATACTGTGGGGTTGCTCTTCAAAATAAATAAAATATATTAAAGAAGAACAAATTTATAATTTTATTATTTCGGGGTTTTCCACACAATACTTAGAAATAGGATCTCCTTGCTCTATAAAATCATAGACTAATTTATTCGCTAATATAGTTTATACAGATAAATTCAAAATAAAGATTACCGTTTTAATGACCTTGATGAATATGCATTGTTTTGCTTTTTTATTGTGTAGGTGCCAGGTGCTGCACTTCATTACCAGGCACTTATTATTTATGGATTATTAATATTAATTATGTTTATGAAGCCACCTGTTCTATATTTAAAAATAAACCAATACTGAATTTATTTTCTTTGGATTAAGCTTTATGCACACAGTTCCGGGTAACACCACAGCTTAATACGGACGGTCCACTCCACAAAATCATTAAAATAAAAAGCGACTCTTACTACAACGAGCAGCCTCTCAGTGGCGGATCCAGGATTGTCGTTTGGGAGGGGCTTGATCCCGCTGAGGGTAGGTTTTAGCAAAGTAAACACTAAAAAGCCTCCTCGGATTACTTTTCGGAATTTCCTCAATGACTTCGTTAGGTTGTAGACTACCAGAGATATCTCGGTGGCGGCCAAACCAGGCTGCGTGTGGGCAAAATTCGTCACGTAAACAATCTTACAGAAAAAAATCTTGTTTTAAGATATGGATAATTGATGATAATTGTACAATAAGTACTTACTAAAAAGTTTAATTAGAATAATATCAAGTTCACTTTAAGATTTGTCACGGAACAACTCAGACGCTTTTGGGGGAACCCCCCTGGATCCGGTACTGCAGCCTCTCTGTCTATCGCGTAACTCTTATATCTTCTGACTATGTAACACTCACTGAATTGTCACCAACAAGTCGAGTCCGCCGCGTACCTGAAGCTTCATACCAAACATTCGGAGTGAACAATCTGTACCTATGCGTCTGTGGTAACAGGTAGAGGACATTTACCTCAGACGGCGAGGAGCTTTGATTTTCATAGGTAAACGATAGCTATAACTTAAAGCGAGCTTAGTTTAACTGCCTTGAAATAAGAGCTATTACTGTCAAATTTGGAGAGCCTAGGCTTCTTAAAACTTGTGTTTTGAGCATTCACGTTTTTTAAATTTAGACTTTGCAGTAACGTGTATAGGTATCTACGAACACTGAACCCGTCTAGTCCCCAGTGGGGCATCCAGGTTGCTAGATTTCATGAATAATATGGACCTTCACCCTAATTGCTTAACCCACGATCAATCACAATCTGTTTCATTTTGGCAGTTCAACCACATTCATTGCGTTATTTACGTGGTTGTGCAGAAAGATTTTTCGAACATACGAATCTGCAATGGATTAGCAATATCCTTCAAAATGATTGATTGCGTGTTACGTAATCAGGGTGCAGATTGAAAAAAAACTAAAATACATACCTCCATGTAATACCCGAATCTCCTCATAAACAGGAGACCTCCATATACTTGTTTGTGTTTTCTTCTTTCTATAAACGGACAGGTCTTTCCATGACAGCGTCAGGTTGTTGGGGCTATCCCCGAACCCCATCTCGTCATCCTCCCAGTTCACAACAGCGCCAGTCAGCACATTGCGTGTGGGCAACTTCAGATCTGTTTCCTTCATTTTGATGTTACGTCATTAGCACTAGAACAAAAAAATAAGTTGTATAAATAGTAGGTACAACTAACATACGGTTTATGTTTCATTTTGTAATTGGATGTTATCAGATTTCATAGCTGACATTTCGTTTTAACAGCTGTGCATTGATTATTTATTAGAGCTAATTTTAATCTTTAATCGATGCACACGGTTATTTCTTTATTCTATCGTTTGCCAAGCGAGGTTATAATAACTAGGGGTCAGGTTTCTCTGGAGCCCACTGTACACTAAAGGTTGTCTCAAAAAGGGAACCTTGCATCATGCAGGCTGGTAAAAAAATTAAATAAATAACGAAAATTCAGTAGGCTTTAAATCACTACGAAAAGAAGAAGATTAGGTACAGTGGGCTCTAGAGAAACCTCACCCCCTTGCATTGTTTTTTACATTGCTAGAAGGTGAGGTTTCTCTGGAGCCCACTTTACATGCTTCTTAGTTTCTTATGTAGCGCCTACCCCATATAGATTCCAGCCCAGAACTGTTACTTTGTGCGTGGATATGCTAATTATAGCGGTCTGAGCACGCTGAACTTACACATTAGGTTCTCTCATCGTTTTTATCTCTCGTTCTTTTACAAAAAAGCGAACAGTAATGTCCCTTATCGGAATAAATTCTATAAAATCATTATCAAATCCAATTACATAATGTTGGCACGGTTAAATGACGTCTACGCAACGACTACAAAACGGCTACGCAAGTACTACAAAGCGCCTACGCAAGGAGTAGAAAGCGCCTACGCAAAGAGTACAAAGCGCCTACGTGACAACTTCTACGTATTGCTTACGCTACGCCAGACAAACTCACCTAGTCAGCGAATTTGGAGAAATTGTAACCATGACTAGAAATTATATAAAAAACTATAATTTTAATCCTAATCTAATGTTTCGTTAATTTGAGTGCAACTGAACGTAAATAAAAATCAAATCATTTGATTAATCACGGTCTAATAACGTACTTTCTGAGTTTATCTTGGACATTACTGACATCGGTGAAGGAAAAAATCGTGAGGAATCCTGGACTTATACTTAGTTAATACAGGGTGGCAGGACATCGACGCGAAAACTGTTACCATGGAGTCAGTACATGATGCTGAACTCCCGCTACGTTGAAATCATTCGTAGTTTATTTTAAAAAAATGGCTGTTCCATACATTTTGACCGCGTAGGTATTGCACTTTTCTATGAAACAGCATTTTTTTTAATAACTGTCGAAAAATTTTAATGCAGGGGGGTTCAGCATCATGTACCTACTGAATCCATGGTGACAGTTTTCACGTCGATGTCACTCCCACCCTGTATATGTCTGATATCGCCACCGCATCTTCAGATTACGTGAGGATCAATGCTCGTCCCTTCTCTGTATGAGAAGAGGCCTTTGCCCTGCAGTGGGACAGTAATAGGCTGGTATTATTATCGTAGCGATCTGCTTTAGACTCATCTTTTTCGGTTATAAACGCTCAAGTAGTTTCTACAGTGGTCGTATTATACCTTAAGCAAGTAACAATGCAACTTCTTATTCTGCTGGTTTTGTAAGAATTGAGTGACTTATAGGTTATCTTATCATCAAACATAAATTACGAATTTTGACGTAATTTAGGTTAAGATTTATAATTGAGGTAAGTAAAATCAATTTTAATTAGGATGATCACTACGTATGTTATGTCAATAACTAATAGTCTGGTAGGAATTTTTTGGGAATTTATATTCATATCTTTTCAGAAATATATCTTGAACAATGAAGAATATTTAGACTCTACCTAATACGTTTGCGTAAATAAAATACCAATGTCGACTTTTGGAATCCTATTATTTGCAATGTGAATGTATAACTAAAAGAGTAAAAATACAAAGATGCAATCTTTTCTGTTAACATAGATAACAGGCGTTTGTTAACACAGACCATAATGCATAAACAAAGAATAAAACAGACGGCATTCGTTGCGCAAGGGACACGAAATCGTACCTTGTGGAATTCCAAATTATGTGTACTCTGTCTTGCAAGTTGCAGTTGACGCCTTCAAAATCAATGTGATTAAGTATCGTGGCTTAAATAAACATTCTAAAAATACAAAAATGTACAGCTACCGATCTTCAATCTTAGCCATAGGTATATCACGCCGGAATCTCGAATCAAATTGCTCATAAAGGAAATAACTATATCCTGTCCATTCCTAATATCAATTGACACAAATTGAGCCACTTTCGTCACCTAAACAGTCATAATGGACATGTAACAAAAAATATTCTATGTATATGGGAAAGACACGCTTTTTGCCATTGTTAAACAGGGATCCTATTAGTTTTGGATAAATTAAAGATGAGTTAGTTCAGCCTATAATGATAAGCCTTGAATAAAGTGCGGGTAAGTAATTTAAATTGGATAATGATTATCTGTTTGGGGGATAATTTGATGAGCAATTGAGCATGGTTCATTAGATGGAGGACGCATTAGATCTGAGGCAAAACTCAGCAATTTTTTTTTTTGTAGTTTTGGCGTTAAATTCGATATGACTACTAAACGTAGCTTTGTTTGATAATATGACATTAAACGTTGTAAATAATTTTTATAAATTTGTAGTTTTGGCGTTAAATTCGATACGACGCCTAAACGTTGGAGTTTTGTTTGACAATATAACATTAAAGGTTGGAGATTTGTTTAAAAATATAACAATTGTCAAACAAATCTACAACATTTACGATGATATAATAGGAAAGAAAACAAATTCACAAATGAGCCATTTAAAGGCTGAGTCAAATTCAAAACACAAAACTAGGCAAACGACTAACAAATCGTGGAAGTACAAAGGAAACAAATTGATGAATTTTATTGTGAACCTAGGATTCTACACCACCAATGTAATCACAAGAGGCGGGGAAAATTAACCTTCACAACCGTAGTTTAGGCGAGATCCGGCGTGGTTACACGCAAGGCCATACCTAAACGTATCATTTTGAGATAAAACTAGTTAGATTTTTAATAGGTATTTTTTTTACTACATTCCAGTTCGATCCAACGCCAATAAATAGCCAACCTTGTCTTGGTTAGTTACAAGTTTCATCCTAATAGTTAATTTACAATCTAAGAAATAACGACAAAAAATATTAACACTGTTGAGTTAATATTGATAAATCTAGATAGAGAAGATTATCAATATTGATAATCGATTGATTGATTTTTTTTTTTTTTGATTGGTTTTTTTTTTTTGGTTGATTGTTTTTTGATTATTTTTGTCATTCATATAATCGTCTGTGCAAATTCAAATCCAAATGCAATATATTATTTCACAAAAACCTACTTATGCACTTATGAAACGTCAGAAGCTAGGTGCAGTCGGTCGATTCTGTAAAAATATTAACGTGAAGCTTAGATGAAGTGAGCGTGAAGTGAGCTGTCACTGCCACAGAATCGACCGGCAGGATGCTAGGGATTAACACTATTGACAGCTCACTTCACGCTCACTTCACCTAAGTTTCACGGTGATATTTTTACAGAATCGAACGGAGGTTGTCTACCGTATTTCCGTTTATCATACTCATCTATACATATAATAGTTATTTGTGCTATAAGTGCGGAAGGTAGGTGATTTCCGACGAGTGTATAAGTCGACAGGAGTCGGAAATCATCTTACGCACGTGTATCATACAACGTTTTACTATGCGTTGTGCGAGGAAAAAAAAAAAAAACGAGTGAGCCTTACGGCAGTCGCCTGCAATGTGTAACATCTAACATACCACGACGTATATAAATGATAAAAACAAAATTCATGACTTTGCCTTTTGACTTTGATTTTGACTTCGACATCGACTTCCACTTCGAATTCGACTTCGACTTCGACTTCGACTTCGACTCCGACTTCGACTTCGATTTCGACTTCGACTTCGACTTCGACTTAGACTTAGACTTAGAATTCGACTTCGACTTTGGCTTTGACTTCGACTTTTTGATTTTGACCTGTCATAATCATCGCCATCGTCATCATCATCATTCTGAAATAATAAAATCTCTGAATCGAGACGGGCTGACGACGGCCTCAAAAATTAAAAAAAAACAAAAGTAAAAAGCACTAGTGAAAAAAGTGACACTTTCCGCACAAATTGACTGCTTGGAAAACGCTCTTTTCGAGCAATGCATTGTAAAATGCTTTGTCCTGAATGACTGACTGACGGATCAACGCACAGCCTAAACCGCTGATCGTAGAGACCTGAAATTTAGAGGGTGTGTTCTTTGTATGATGTATACATCCGATAAGAAACGATTTTCCGAAATTCTACCCCTAAGGGGGTGAAAAAGGGGGGCTAAGTTTGTATGGGACAACGTGATTCCTTGGTCCAATCTACTTCAAATTTTGCATAAACATTCTTTAATAGAATTGATGGATAATGTATTTCGTATTTTATTGAAATTCATTCCCTAACGGGGTTAAATAGGGGTAGAAAGTTATTTTGGGAGTGATTTGCTTCGAAGTTGATATCAATGCTCCTTAGTGCTTTTGATTTAAACTACATTTTATTTTGACACATGTTTGAAATCTCAATCAGATTTTATTCAAAAAAGGTTGAACTCACATAAAAGTTTGGTGCAATGCAAATACTCTTTATAATTGGAATGTCTCGAAAGTCACCGTACTATATTAGTACTGCATTTGAAGGTTTCTAAGCTTTACAGAGGTCTGTATTTATTCCTAGGATTCCCCTAACACCATCAAATTACCCCTTCGAATTCAAGAGAGTGCAGTTTCCCATCAAAGTCTGCTTCGCAATGACCATAAACAAAGCTTAAGGTCAAACTCTTAAGATAGTGGGAGTAGACTTGAGGTAAAGCTGCTTCTCTCACGGCCAGTTGTATGTGGCATGCTCCAGAGTAAGCGCGCAGAGTAGCCTGGTGATTCTAGCACCCGAAGGAAAAACAAAAAATATTGTTTACAAAGAAATGCTGCGGTAGGTGTAGTATTTCGATTTCGTTGTAAAAAGATAATACCCCCGTGTAACTTTCACCAGATCAAACGCCGAGCTTCGTGTTCATAAAATATAACAAAATGTTATTTTATTTTCATGTTTATTTAACCTTTAAATCCCTACACTATAATAAAGATTGTTATATTTTACTAGCTGCCCGGCCCGGCTTCGCACAGGTAGCACTAAGTACTTATCTACGGCGCACCTACTTCCCTACCTACCCTACCTATGTACATACCTAGCTACCTACACCTACCTAAAAGTTTGGTAATTTTGTTACACCTTGGGTTACATTATTGGAGTTTTAGTAAGGATATTTTTTTTGAAAATACGAGTATAATATAGCCTATGTCACCCGGGGATAGTGTACCTTAAACAGTGAAATAATTTTTCAAATCGGTTCAGTAGTTTCGGAGCGTATTCAATGCAAAAAAACAAACAATCAAATCTTTCCTCTTTATATTATTAGTATTCAAACATTTCAACATAATAAATTATATGTTATAACAAAAATAAAAACGTTAAAAACCAATAAAAAGTCCAGTTAGAACCATTTTCGACTTCTACGCGGACAAAGTCGCGGGCAAAAGCTAGTATCCGCATAAAAGCGGTTACACTACTCCAATTAACGGTCATTGTATTTTGCTATGGTCAAGGTCTTTTAATATGTGTACCCTTTCATGTCTCCTGCTGAACATGGTACTGCTTTAGCCATTCACAAAAAAAAAGATTATTTCTCTCTCGTTACAGCGCAAGCTAATAGTCTAAGCGCAACCGTCATCTAAAACTGTCCCCAGAGCTCAATGCCCAGTGTGTCGTACTTTGAAGACGGCCTTCTGACTGCTAACCTTGAATGTGATGTGTTTGCGGATGAATGGAGTAAAACTATGCATACCTATATATCTGGAGTTCTGTGAGTGAAGAAAGTATGTCCACTGTTCCACGTTAGATTTAATTAAGTTGTATAAAAATATTCAATATTAATATTTTTATGATTCTATGTTAATGTTTATGGTGTTGTACCGTTTCAATTAACTATAAATAAGTTTGGCTATGGTCATGGTACTCCTGTTCGTATCCCAGTTTCTTTTAGGTTTGGGCAGCAACTCCTCTTCTTCCTTACATGTTGCTCCTATCTCAGTAGTCACCCCCTTTCTAGCCATTACACACCATCCATCCATCTTTTCTGTGATCTTTCCCCTCGACAGTATTAGGGCATGCCCTAGCTTAATTAATATTTGCCATTCTGTTGATTGGAATGACATTTGGGTTGGTAGAGAGCTTTCGGTCGTACGCTGTTCATTCTACAGTATCATCACTTGTTCATGTTATTTTATTGCAACCTGCTGATTGAGTTCGCAATTAGTCTAACAAGCTCGTTATGATAATTATTCTACTTAACTAGCCCACATTGGAATTCAAATTAATTCATATGTAATACAATATTAAGAACGAATTAACTCTTTGGCAATATTTTTTCAACACTCAAATGTGACCACGACACAAAAGGTAACAAAAACCGAGTTTTGCTTTTTGTACACTTCCAGTAGATAGGTACACGCATAGATTTCATATTTTTTATCGACACCTAAGCTTGTACTCTAAAAAATGTTGACTTCGTTTGTAAGCTTAGAAAAGGAGCCATCGGAACCCCCAAGCCATAGAGTCTATTAGAGGAAGACCTAAAAGTATTTGAATTTTTAAGTCCGCGTTGATACGGTAGGGGTCTACGGAACCCCCAAGCCATAGAGTCTTTTAGAAGAAGGCCTAGAAATATATGATTTTTAAAGTCCGCCGTACCTACACACCAATGCACTTCCATTAGCAAATGAATTAGTACCTAACTGATTCATCCAATCTGGCAAACAATGTGATAGTTAAAATACTTTCTAAAAATCATTAGACCTATCAATATTATCATTAGCAATATGTTAAAAAAGGGTGGACAGGTGAAGTGCAAACTAAATTACTATTTCAAGACCTTTAAAACCCATGACGGGTATATAATAATTAATGTCATTACATTCAACTATCATTTAATATATCAACTAAAGACTACAATTGTCTTATTTAAGCCTACTAAGATTTCGACTTTGAAAAAATTCGTATGGTTAATTCGATGTAGCTTTTGATAAATGATTTTACTGTAGGTACTCGTCAATCATATTTAATCTTATGTAAAAACAAGATGAGGTCACCGTCTACTCTGAGAACGAAACCAACTCAGAAGTCTCTTTTAAAGTCCAGACATAATCTTGGTCAGATCATGGTCTGAACTGGTTTGATATAATTAATTCGTAAGTAAATGTTTCTTACTAACAACTTGAACAACTTGTAACTTATGTTGATGTGTTCACAACAGTTACACACCCATGATTTTCGTTCCGTTTTTATTTACCAAATAAATGACATGTAACTTAAAATACACCGTAAAAATATTGTTTCGGACGAGAGGGGCACGACCAGCACCCGCAGTCGTCCTGGGACAATCTCCCAACGTTTTTGACGTATGTTCCCTACTGCCTGAGTCTAGTGACTCTGCTGGCGACACACGTCACCACGCACTCCTGTATGCGTATTGTTCACTAGGTACAACCCACAGGGACCTCGGCGAGGGACTGGCGGCTTAGAGGGATTCCTTGGAATGAAACAGGAATGTTCAGTCTTGACTTGTTTCTTGTAATACTGCTGGATTCGGAATACCTGACCATAGAAAATTGCCCCTTTTTTATAGAAAGCTCTAGCCAATCAGAGCATTTCAATTTTGCACACGGCACTAATCCCTTTTCTCTCAACCAATCAGAGCACTTCAAGATTGTACATGGTACAAATGTGACTTTGTATGGGAAACTTACTTTGGCAATTTTCTATGATAAAACACCCCTTACAATGTTTATCTTATTTTGCTAACATAGAAATGGATTTATTCTAACTATATACTAAAAACTGTATCAATAAACCTTAATTTAGACATTAAAAATAGCAAAATTCTATAACGGTTCTCGTTACGGTAAGGTTTCTCATTAGTTAAGCTTAGGCTGTTTTATGGTACAAGTGGCGTCGCCTAGTGTTAGGAATGCGCAATAAATTCGACGTCTTTATTACTACACTATTAATTTCTTAAAATTAAATAATGATTATCTAATAAAAACAATGACAATATAAAAATAACTAACTGAATGTTGTTGCTAACAATAATACCCAATATAATTACAAACATCAAAAGTTCGTAGAACATAAACTAAAAAATTGTAGGTCGATACATTTTCTTACACAAATTTGCTTATAATTCCTAAACGCGTTGTCCTATTAACTTGAATCCAACTGGAATATTGGTTTTATGCAAGATTCTATCATACAAAACAAAAATTATCAAAATATCACCATAAACAAAAAATCTCATTTTCAAGTTACGTAATTATACTACAGTCCTAACAATGATTAAAAAATTCTTTGCAAATTGGTTTGTTTCAGTCTTATTAGATCAAATATGAAAACTAATGACAATTTTAAGTTAGGCAAACTAATTAGAGCAAGGTAAACGTTATATTAACAAGTTCTAATAAGATATTATGAAATTCTTTCTAACTTACGACCCGATTCATTGATTATTGAGAACGCATTCGTCGCAATCCCGCTGCTACTTGTGCCCTAGTGCGTAGATAGGGTCCCGTTGCCGACATTCTCCCCCTCGTGCGTTGCACCATCTTCTTGACTCGGCAACACTCCCGGCACCAACAGCACCACTCTCGAACTGGGTCTTCGCAGCACTCCTCCTCTGGTCTCGACATCGACGATCCTGGTCCGCCCATCTGGTCCCGGATACACTTGCTGGATTCTGCCGCGTGGCCAGGTGCATCTTGGTAGGGTGTGGTCGACGATCAACACGATGTCTCCAACTCGCAGGTCGGTAGCGCTGATTCTGCCCGCTGTCTTCCTCGGTAGTAGAGTGGGCAGGTATTCTCGCAGCCAACGTTGCCAAAAGTGGTCGGCAAGTCGCTGCGTGGCCTTCCAGGTGTGCTTGCCCACAAGCTCGTTGTCTTCAAAGCCGCCGATTCTCGTCGCGCCGCACGACCGCCCGATGAGGAAGTGGTTTGGAGTGAGTGCTTCCTCCTCGGGGTTCTCGGAGAGGTGAGTGAGGGGCCGAGAGTTGACTATATGCTCGGCCTCTAGGAGGAGGGTGTGGAGTACCTCCTCTCGTGGATGTCTTTCGTTGAGTGTAGCGTCTAGTGCGGTTTTTATGGATCGCACCAAACGCTCCCATGCGCCGCCCATGTTTGGCGCACCAGGAGGTATGAATTTCCACTGCACGCCGATCTTCCCTGCTTCTGAAATGAAGTCTTCTTGCTTCATGGAGTCTTGTGCTTCTTTCAGTTCTTTGTTCGCGCCGACGAAGTTGGTCCCGTTGTCAGTGTAGATAGTCTTCGGCATTCCTCTTCTGGCAGCGAATCGTCGCAGCGCCATGATCATGCTGTCGGTGGAGAGTGAAGGTGTGAGTTCTATGTGTACAGCTCTTGTCGTCAAGCATGTAAATAAAGCTCCCCATCTTTTTTCATGACGCCTTGCTACGGTGATTGTTATCGGGCCGAAGTAATCTATGCCGGTGCACGTAAAAGGAGGGTTACTGTGCATCAGCCTTTCAGTAGGTAAGTTGCCCGTCGGTAGTTCTTGCGGTCTTGCTTTTCTTGTCTTGCACCACTGACATTGATGCTGAACTGCCTTGATTGCTGACCTCAGTCCCAATATCCAGAAGCGCTGTCTTACTTCATTCATAACTGTTGCGTGATTCCCATGATTGAAACGGCAGTGGAAATCCTCAATGATGAGTCGTGTCGTCGTGTCCTTGCTGTCGAGCACGATGGGTCGCTTGTAGTCTCTGGTTACTCCCTGTATTGCGTCGATTCTTCCTTTTAGCCGCAGGAGTCCTTTTTCTAGTACCACGTCAAGTTTTTTCAACTTGCTGCCGCGTTCTGATTGCTTCCCTAGCTGTAGACACCTGATATCTTCTCTGAAGCTTCTTTCTTGACCTCCTTTTAGTAGCAGAGTTTCAGCTTGCTCTAGTAAGTCTGTGTCCAATGGTATGTAGTTCTTTTCTTTTATTTTTGAAGGTTGGTGTCGCTTCGCTACCGTCTTCTCTTTTTTTCCTTTCGTTATTCTCCAGGTGGGATCTTCTTTGCTGACGTTGACCTTCACCTTTGTCTTGCAGAGTTGTATGAACTGCAGTACTCTTGCTGTGGCTCGCAATAGTCTCTTCCATGATGAAAACTTCTCAGGATTTGGTGATGGATGAGTGGTGCTCGTTGCTGCTACGACGTCTGTTGTTTTTTCTTCGCCGGTGGTTTCTTTCTTGAAGGTTCTCGCTGCTGGCCAGTGAACTTCTTCCTTTCTCAGAAAGCCCGGTCCTGTGTACCATCGGTGATCGCAGTCGAAGTGCTCTGGTACGTCGCGCGTCGCGTCATCTGCAGGGTTCTGCGCCGTGGGTACCCATCTCCAATCTTGCGGTTTAGTGAGATCTTCTATTTCTGCTAAGCGATGAGCCACGAATGTCTTGAAGGTTCTTGGGTCTGTCTTGATCCAAGAAAGTACGATGCTGGAGTCTGTCCAGAACGTTTTCTTCTCTACTTTCAGGTCCATTTCTTCTTCTACTGAATGTGCCAGCCTGCTTCCTAGGAGAGCTGCCTGTAGCTCGAGTCGCGGGATTGATACCGGTTTCAGTGGAGTGACTCTTACTTTTGCTGCCACTAGGTTGACGTGGTAAGTTCCATCTTGATCTATTGCTCTCCAATAGACTGTTGCTGCATACGCCGTCTCACTTGCGTCCGTAAACGTGTGCAGCTCCCCCTCGGTACGATGTGGCGCCAGGCATCTTGGAATCTGAAGGTCTTGGAGAAGCTTCATCTTTTCTAGGTAAGTTTTCCAGGCTTCGTACTCCCTTTCTTCTATTTCTTCATCCCAGCCGATACCGCTTCGCCATATGTTCTGAAGCAGCTTCTTACCCTGCATGAGAACGGGTGAAGCCAATCCCAGTGGATCGAAGGTCGACATTACAGCGCTGGTGACTTCCCTTTTCGTAGGCACCTTAAATCCCTTGGCTATTTCCTCTGGTGTATTCCGGAGATTTGCCCTGAAGCCAATGGAGTCCCTTTCAGTGAACCAGCGTAGTCCCAATGTCTTTTCTTCTTTCTCACCTAGGTCCACTTCTGTTTTTTCTGTTGTCTCGGTGTTCACGTCTTGCAGCAGCTTAGGATGGTTTGATGCCCATCCTCTTAACTCGAAGCCCGCCTTCTTGTGTATGAAATCCACCTGTGCTATTACCTTTTTGAAGTCTTCTTCCTGGTGGAAGCTGTGCAGGTAATCATCCATGTAATGGTTCAGTTCAATTGCTCTTGCAGCCTCTGGATACTGCTCTTTGAAGTCTGCTGCGTTTCGGTTTTTCACGTAGATCGCTGTGCTCGGAGATGATGTCGCGCCGAAAATGACTGATGTCATCCTATACTTTTTTGGCGACACGTCGCGACGATCCCCGCGCCACAGGAACCTCAGGCTGTCTCTATCTTCTGGTCTGATGCGTACTTGGAGAAACATTTCCTTAATGTCGGCCGCCACTGCTAAAGGTCCTTGCCGGAACCGCAGTAACACTCCGAAGAGGGATTGTAGTAGGTCTGGTCCTGACAGCAGAGCGTTGTTGAGGCTTCTTCCTTTTGACATGGCTGCGGCATCGAAGACGATCCGTATCTTCTTCTTTAATGGATGTACCACAGAGAAATGAGGGAGGTACCACGTTTTCTTAGGGCATTCTGCTTCATCAGATGCTTCTTCTGCATACTTGTTATCGATTAGATGCTGGATCTGCTTGCTGTATTCCGCCTTCAACTGAGGATCCTTGCCTATCTTCTTTTCGATGTTGATCAATCGGTTCTTGGCAGACGTGTAGCTTTCTGGCATCTGTTCTTCTTCATTCTTCCACAGAAGTCCAGCTTCAAATCGACCATCTTCAAGTCTTTTGCAGGTCTTCTCTAGGATGGTGAGTGCTCTTCCTTCTGAATCTGTAGTGGGTCTCCTTGGTGTCACGCCGAGTGCTTCGATTGCGAAATGATCCTTAATGGCTTGATGCATCTCTTCTTCTGGAGCGCTGACATGTAGACAGGCATTCAGGAAGTGTACTGGTTTTGCGCCTCTAGTGTCTGACCCGTGGAGCACCCAACCAAGTCCTGTTCTTGAAGCAACTGGTTCTCCTGGTTTTCCTCTTCTCACTTCTTGAGTCACAATCAGCTCCCAATTATCTTGACCGATGAGTAGCTGAGGTGACTCCCTTGCGTAATATAGAGAGTCGGCGATCTTCTTTAAGTGTTGACAATCTTGAATCCTCTTCTTGTCTAGGAACTGCGGTGCAAGCTTCAACTCGTCGACGGTCCGAACTCGTTTCAGGGTCTTCTTGTTTTCCTGATAAACCCCTTTTACCGTAAGGTCCAGTATCTGAGAATCCTTCTTTCTGATCAGCCTGCCTCCTACTGTCTCGATGACCAGTTCCTCCTTGCTTCCTTGAACGCCAATCTCTTCTGCCACTTTTTCATCCAGAAGTGACACCGTTGACCCTTCATCCATGAGAGCCAATATCTTCTTTGACCCTTTGGACCCGAAGATTTCCACTGGAACTATCTTCAGGTATGCCCTTGTGTCGCTGACTGCATTTACTGATACTGTGACGCTCGCCACTTCTTGTGGTGTTTCCTTTTTCTTGTCCTCCGTCTTTTCTTCTGACTCGACGTGGAGTAGATGATGGTGCCACCTCTTGCATTCCTTGCACGGTGGTTTTCTGCAGCTCTCCTTTCGGTGTCTCCCTTGAAGACATTTGAAGCAGACATGACTCTTCTTCGCTGTTGCCCACCGATCCTGAACCGACGCCTTCTGGAACTTCTGACATTCGACGAGGAAGTGTTCACCCTCACACATAGGGCAAGCCTTTTCCGTTTGTCTTGAATCCTTTTCTTTGAAGTTCCTTTCCTTTGTTGAATGCGTCGCTTGTCGATGGGTCCGTTTGAAGCCGTTCTTTTCTTCTGAAGTTGCGAAGGCTCCACACTTGTCCGCCTCTATGTTTAGGAACTTGGATACCAGCTTCAGGTTGGAGAACTCGCCTTCATCTGACGCTGCAGTGAAGTCGTACCATCGGAACTTGAGAACTGTCGGAATCTTCTCTATAATTTGTTTCACCATCTCAGGTGAATGCAGGTACTGTGGTTTCTTCAGTCCTTTTATTGCTGCTACGCTGTTGTTGATCTGGCTCGCGAAGATGCATATGTCCCTTGGATTTTCTGAAATCTTCGGTAATGCCTTGACCTTATCCAATTCTGCCAGCACCAGCGCATCAGGTCTCCCATATCTTCTTCTGAGGGCCTGCATCACGTCCAGCGGAGAGGCTTCAGAGTACAGCAGGCTCTTGATAGCTTCTCTTGCGTTGCCCTTCAGAGCTCTTCTTAGTCGAGCCATATTCTGAACGTCGTTGAACATCGGTGCTGTATCTTCGTAGACAACCTTGAAGGCCAACCACTCGCTGCTGTTGCCGTCGAAGTAGGGTAACTCGTGGATGTACTTCGGCTGCGCTGCGGGTCCTCCTCTTGTGGTAAAGGCTTCTTTCAGTGCTGTTGCCAAAGCTTGAATCTCGATTGTAGCCCCTTTCACTGAGGAGTTTTCTTCAGGCTTCACCTTAGGTAGTTCTTCTGAAGGGTGTTGATCCCGATGCTCTGGTTGCTCCATGTCTTTGTCTTCCAACACTGACGTCTGAATCCAGTTCTGCACCTGCGCTGTTTTGTCTTCCTGGTCTTCATCCACGGAGTCTTCATCCTCACATTGGGCCAGCTCCAATCTGACACGGGCTAGCTTCGCCGCAGCCTGGGCTTGATTCAATTCCAGGCGTGCTAATTCTTCTCTGGCTTCCAGCTCGCGTCTTCTGGCCGAGGAACTCGTAGTCTTCGTAGACCTGGCGCGACGACTGACCCCCTTCGGTTGTAGGGTCGTGGCGGAGCCATAAACACCCTTTTCCGGGACATCTTCTGGGGTCTTCTTAGTCGTCTCCTTCTGTGCGGCATCTTCTTTTTTCTGTCCGTTCTTCCCGGACGCCGCTGTTGTCGCAGTCGTAGTCGTAGCCTCTGTAGCCGTGGTCCCCTCCGTGGCCGTTGTACCCGAAGAAGTGTTCGTGTCCGATGTCGCTGCGGTTCCCGATGACCCTGACGCTGACGTGACCCCTTCTGACCCTGATGCTTCTGCAGTCGCGTCCCTTACGGTAGGACGAGACGGCGGGTGCAAGGGGGCATCCTTCTGCGACCTGGTTACCGGCATCTTGCAGTTTTTGAATCTTCTGGACTTCTTGCTTCTTCTTCTTCTGGCAGGAGATCCGGCTCGAAGGACCAACTGTTTCGGACGAGAGGGGCACGACCAGCACCCGCAGTCGTCCTGGGACAATCTCCCAACGTTTTTGACGTATGTTCCCTACTGCCTGAGTCTAGTGACTCTGCTGGCGACACACGTCACCACGCACTCCTGTATGCGTATTGTTCACTAGGTACAACCCACAGGGACCTCGGCGAGGGACTGGCGGCTTAGAGGGATTCCTTGGAATGAAACAGGAATGTTCAGTCTTGACTTGTTTCTTGTAATACTGCTGGATTCGGAATACCTGACCATAGAAAATTGCCCCCTTTTTTATAGAAAGCTCTAGCCAATCAGAGCATTTCAATTTTGCACACGGCACTAATCCCTTTTCTCTCAACCAATCAGAGCACTTCAAGATTGTACATGGTACAAATGTGACTTTGTATGGGAAACTTACTTTGGCAATTTTCTATGATAAAACACCCCTTACAATGTTTATCTTATTTTGCTAACATAGAAATGGATTTATTCTAACTATATACTAAAAACTGTATCAATAAACCTTAATTTAGACATTAAAAATAGCAAAATTCTATAACGGTTCTCGTTACGGTAAGGTTTCTCATTAGTTAAGCTTAGGCTGTTTTATGGTACAAGTGGCGTCGCCTAGTGTTAGGAATGCGCAATAAATTCGACGTCTTTATTACTACACTATTAATTTCTTAAAATTAAATAATGATTATCTAATAAAAACAATGACAATATAAAAATAACTAACTGAATGTTGTTGCTAACAATAATACCCAATATAATTACAAACATCAAAAGTTCGTAGAACATAAACTAAAAAATTGTAGGTCGATACATTTTCTTACACAAATTTGCTTATAATTCCTAAACGCGTTGTCCTATTAACTTGAATCCAACTGGAATATTGGTTTTATGCAAGATTCTATCATACAAAACAAAAATTATCAAAATATCACCATAAACAAAAAATCTCATTTTCAAGTTACGTAATTATACTACAGTCCTAACAATGATTAAAAAATTCTTTGCAAATTGGTTTGTTTCAGTCTTATTAGATCAAATATGAAAACTAATGACAATTTTAAGTTAGGCAAACTAATTAGAGCAAGGTAAACGTTATATTAACAAGTTCTAATAAGATATTATGAAATTCTTTCTAACTTACGACCCGATTCATTGATTATTGAGAACGCATTCGTCGCAATCCCGCTGCTACTTGTGCCCTAGTGCGTAGATAGGGTCCCGTTGCCGACATTCTCCCCCTCGTGCGTTGCACCATCTTCTTGACTCGGCAACACTCCCGGCACCAACAGCACCACTCTCGAACTGGGTCTTCGCAGCACTCCTCCTCTGGTCTCGACATCGACGATCCTGGTCCGCCCATCTGGTCCCGGATACACTTGCTGGATTCTGCCGCGTGGCCAGGTGCATCTTGGTAGGGTGTGGTCGACGATCAACACGATGTCTCCAACTCGCAGGTCGGTAGCGCTGATTCTGCCCGCTGTCTTCCTCGGTAGTAGAGTGGGCAGGTATTCTCGCAGCCAACGTTGCCAAAAGTGGTCGGCAAGTCGCTGCGTGGCCTTCCAGGTGTGCTTGCCCACAAGCTCGTTGTCTTCAAAGCCGCCGATTCTCGTCGCGCCGCACGACCGCCCGATGAGGAAGTGGTTTGGAGTGAGTGCTTCCTCCTCGGGGTTCTCGGAGAGGTGAGTGAGGGGCCGAGAGTTGACTATATGCTCGGCCTCTAGGAGGAGGGTGTGGAGTACCTCCTCTCGTGGATGTCTTTCGTTGAGTGTAGCGTCTAGTGCGGTTTTTATGGATCGCACCAAACGCTCCCATGCGCCGCCCATGTTTGGCGCACCAGGAGGTATGAATTTCCACTGCACGCCGATCTTCCCTGCTTCTGAAATGAAGTCTTCTTGCTTCATGGAGTCTTGTGCTTCTTTCAGTTCTTTGTTCGCGCCGACGAAGTTGGTCCCGTTGTCAGTGTAGATAGTCTTCGGCATTCCTCTTCTGGCAGCGAATCGTCGCAGCGCCATGATCATGCTGTCGGTGGAGAGTGAAGGTGTGAGTTCTATGTGTACAGCTCTTGTCGTCAAGCATGTAAATAAAGCTCCCCATCTTTTTTCATGACGCCTTGCTACGGTGATTGTTATCGGGCCGAAGTAATCTATGCCGGTGCACGTAAAAGGAGGGTTACTGTGCATCAGCCTTTCAGTAGGTAAGTTGCCCGTCGGTAGTTCTTGCGGTCTTGCTTTTCTTGTCTTGCACCACTGACATTGATGCTGAACTGCCTTGATTGCTGACCTCAGTCCCAATATCCAGAAGCGCTGTCTTACTTCATTCATAACTGTTGCGTGATTCCCATGATTGAAACGGCAGTGGAAATCCTCAATGATGAGTCGTGTCGTCGTGTCCTTGCTGTCGAGCACGATGGGTCGCTTGTAGTCTCTGGTTACTCCCTGTATTGCGTCGATTCTTCCTTTTAGCCGCAGGAGTCCTTTTTCTAGTACCACGTCAAGTTTTTTCAACTTGCTGCCGCGTTCTGATTGCTTCCCTAGCTGTAGACACCTGATATCTTCTCTGAAGCTTCTTTCTTGACCTCCTTTTAGTAGCAGAGTTTCAGCTTGCTCTAGTAAGTCTGTGTCCAATGGTATGTAGTTCTTTTCTTTTATTTTTGAAGGTTGGTGTCGCTTCGCTACCGTCTTCTCTTTTTTTCCTTTCGTTATTCTCCAGGTGGGATCTTCTTTGCTGACGTTGACCTTCACCTTTGTCTTGCAGAGTTGTATGAACTGCAGTACTCTTGCTGTGGCTCGCAATAGTCTCTTCCATGATGAAAACTTCTCAGGATTTGGTGATGGATGAGTGGTGCTCGTTGCTGCTACGACGTCTGTTGTTTTTTCTTCGCCGGTGGTTTCTTTCTTGAAGGTTCTCGCTGCTGGCCAGTGAACTTCTTCCTTTCTCAGAAAGCCCGGTCCTGTGTACCATCGGTGATCGCAGTCGAAGTGCTCTGGTACGTCGCGCGTCGCGTCATCTGCAGGGTTCTGCGCCGTGGGTACCCATCTCCAATCTTGCGGTTTAGTGAGATCTTCTATTTCTGCTAAGCGATGAGCCACGAATGTCTTGAAGGTTCTTGGGTCTGTCTTGATCCAAGAAAGTACGATGCTGGAGTCTGTCCAGAACGTTTTCTTCTCTACTTTCAGGTCCATTTCTTCTTCTACTGAATGTGCCAGCCTGCTTCCTAGGAGAGCTGCCTGTAGCTCGAGTCGCGGGATTGATACCGGTTTCAGTGGAGTGACTCTTACTTTTGCTGCCACTAGGTTGACGTGGTAAGTTCCATCTTGATCTATTGCTCTCCAATAGACTGTTGCTGCATACGCCGTCTCACTTGCGTCCGTAAACGTGTGCAGCTCCCCCTCGGTACGATGTGGCGCCAGGCATCTTGGAATCTGAAGGTCTTGGAGAAGCTTCATCTTTTCTAGGTAAGTTTTCCAGGCTTCGTACTCCCTTTCTTCTATTTCTTCATCCCAGCCGATACCGCTTCGCCATATGTTCTGAAGCAGCTTCTTACCCTGCATGAGAACGGGTGAAGCCAATCCCAGTGGATCGAAGGTCGACATTACAGCGCTGGTGACTTCCCTTTTCGTAGGCACCTTAAATCCCTTGGCTATTTCCTCTGGTGTATTCCGGAGATTTGCCCTGAAGCCAATGGAGTCCCTTTCAGTGAACCAGCGTAGTCCCAATGTCTTTTCTTCTTTCTCACCTAGGTCCACTTCTGTTTTTTCTGTTGTCTCGGTGTTCACGTCTTGCAGCAGCTTAGGATGGTTTGATGCCCATCCTCTTAACTCGAAGCCCGCCTTCTTGTGTATGAAATCCACCTGTGCTATTACCTTTTTGAAGTCTTCTTCCTGGTGGAAGCTGTGCAGGTAATCATCCATGTAATGGTTCAGTTCAATTGCTCTTGCAGCCTCTGGATACTGCTCTTTGAAGTCTGCTGCGTTTCGGTTTTTCACGTAGATCGCTGTGCTCGGAGATGATGTCGCGCCGAAAATGACTGATGTCATCCTATACTTTTTTGGCGACACGTCGCGACGATCCCCGCGCCACAGGAACCTCAGGCTGTCTCTATCTTCTGGTCTGATGCGTACTTGGAGAAACATTTCCTTAATGTCGGCCGCCACTGCTAAAGGTCCTTGCCGGAACCGCAGTAACACTCCGAAGAGGGATTGTAGTAGGTCTGGTCCTGACAGCAGAGCGTTGTTGAGGCTTCTTCCTTTTGACATGGCTGCGGCATCGAAGACGATCCGTATCTTCTTCTTTAATGGATGTACCACAGAGAAATGAGGGAGGTACCACGTTTTCTTAGGGCATTCTGCTTCATCAGATGCTTCTTCTGCATACTTGTTATCGATTAGATGCTGGATCTGCTTGCTGTATTCCGCCTTCAACTGAGGATCCTTGCCTATCTTCTTTTCGATGTTGATCAATCGGTTCTTGGCAGACGTGTAGCTTTCTGGCATCTGTTCTTCTTCATTCTTCCACAGAAGTCCAGCTTCAAATCGACCATCTTCAAGTCTTTTGCAGGTCTTCTCTAGGATGGTGAGTGCTCTTCCTTCTGAATCTGTAGTGGGTCTCCTTGGTGTCACGCCGAGTGCTTCGATTGCGAAATGATCCTTAATGGCTTGATGCATCTCTTCTTCTGGAGCGCTGACATGTAGACAGGCATTCAGGAAGTGTACTGGTTTTGCGCCTCTAGTGTCTGACCCGTGGAGCACCCAACCAAGTCCTGTTCTTGAAGCAACTGGTTCTCCTGGTTTTCCTCTTCTCACTTCTTGAGTCACAATCAGCTCCCAATTATCTTGACCGATGAGTAGCTGAGGTGACTCCCTTGCGTAATATAGAGAGTCGGCGATCTTCTTTAAGTGTTGACAATCTTGAATCCTCTTCTTGTCTAGGAACTGCGGTGCAAGCTTCAACTCGTCGACGGTCCGAACTCGTTTCAGGGTCTTCTTGTTTTCCTGATAAACCCCTTTTACCGTAAGGTCCAGTATCTGAGAATCCTTCTTTCTGATCAGCCTGCCTCCTACTGTCTCGATGACCAGTTCCTCCTTGCTTCCTTGAACGCCAATCTCTTCTGCCACTTTTTCATCCAGAAGTGACACCGTTGACCCTTCATCCATGAGAGCCAATATCTTCTTTGACCCTTTGGACCCGAAGATTTCCACTGGAACTATCTTCAGGTATGCCCTTGTGTCGCTGACTGCATTTACTGATACTGTGACGCTCGCCACTTCTTGTGGTGTTTCCTTTTTCTTGTCCTCCGTCTTTTCTTCTGACTCGACGTGGAGTAGATGATGGTGCCACCTCTTGCATTCCTTGCACGGTGGTTTTCTGCAGCTCTCCTTTCGGTGTCTCCCTTGAAGACATTTGAAGCAGACATGACTCTTCTTCGCTGTTGCCCACCGATCCTGAACCGACGCCTTCTGGAACTTCTGACATTCGACGAGGAAGTGTTCACCCTCACACATAGGGCAAGCCTTTTCCGTTTGTCTTGAATCCTTTTCTTTGAAGTTCCTTTCCTTTGTTGAATGCGTCGCTTGTCGATGGGTCCGTTTGAAGCCGTTCTTTTCTTCTGAAGTTGCGAAGGCTCCACACTTGTCCGCCTCTATGTTTAGGAACTTGGATACCAGCTTCAGGTTGGAGAACTCGCCTTCATCTGACGCTGCAGTGAAGTCGTACCATCGGAACTTGAGAACTGTCGGAATCTTCTCTATAATTTGTTTCACCATCTCAGGTGAATGCAGGTACTGTGGTTTCTTCAGTCCTTTTATTGCTGCTACGCTGTTGTTGATCTGGCTCGCGAAGATGCATATGTCCCTTGGATTTTCTGAAATCTTCGGTAATGCCTTGACCTTATCCAATTCTGCCAGCACCAGCGCATCAGGTCTCCCATATCTTCTTCTGAGGGCCTGCATCACGTCCAGCGGAGAGGCTTCAGAGTACAGCAGGCTCTTGATAGCTTCTCTTGCGTTGCCCTTCAGAGCTCTTCTTAGTCGAGCCATATTCTGAACGTCGTTGAACATCGGTGCTGTATCTTCGTAGACAACCTTGAAGGCCAACCACTCGCTGCTGTTGCCGTCGAAGTAGGGTAACTCGTGGATGTACTTCGGCTGCGCTGCGGGTCCTCCTCTTGTGGTAAAGGCTTCTTTCAGTGCTGTTGCCAAAGCTTGAATCTCGATTGTAGCCCCTTTCACTGAGGAGTTTTCTTCAGGCTTCACCTTAGGTAGTTCTTCTGAAGGGTGTTGATCCCGATGCTCTGGTTGCTCCATGTCTTTGTCTTCCAACACTGACGTCTGAATCCAGTTCTGCACCTGCGCTGTTTTGTCTTCCTGGTCTTCATCCACGGAGTCTTCATCCTCACATTGGGCCAGCTCCAATCTGACACGGGCTAGCTTCGCCGCAGCCTGGGCTTGATTCAATTCCAGGCGTGCTAATTCTTCTCTGGCTTCCAGCTCGCGTCTTCTGGCCGAGGAACTCGTAGTCTTCGTAGACCTGGCGCGACGACTGACCCCCTTCGGTTGTAGGGTCGTGGCGGAGCCATAAACACCCTTTTCCGGGACATCTTCTGGGGTCTTCTTAGTCGTCTCCTTCTGTGCGGCATCTTCTTTTTTCTGTCCGTTCTTCCCGGACGCCGCTGTTGTCGCAGTCGTAGTCGTAGCCTCTGTAGCCGTGGTCCCCTCCGTGGCCGTTGTACCCGAAGAAGTGTTCGTGTCCGATGTCGCTGCGGTTCCCGATGACCCTGACGCTGACGTGACCCCTTCTGACCCTGATGCTTCTGCAGTCGCGTCCCTTACGGTAGGACGAGACGGCGGGTGCAAGGGGGCATCCTTCTGCGACCTGGTTACCGGCATCTTGCAGTTTTTGAATCTTCTGGACTTCTTGCTTCTTCTTCTTCTGGCAGGAGATCCGGCTCGAAGGACCAACTGTTTCGGACGAGAGGGGCACGACCAGCACCCGCAGTCGTCCTGGGACAATCTCCCAACGTTTTTGACGTATGTTCCCTACTGCCTGAGTCTAGTGACTCTGCTGGCGACACACGTCACCACGCACTCCTGTATGCGTATTGTTCACTAGGTACAACCCACAGGGACCTCGGCGAGGGACTGGCGGCTTAGAGGGATTCCTTGGAATGAAACAGGAATGTTCAGTCTTGACTTGTTTCTTGTAATACTGCTGGATTCGGAATACCTGACCATAGAAAATTGCCCCCTTTTTTATAGAAAGCTCTAGCCAATCAGAGCATTTCAATTTTGCACACGGCACTAATCCCTTTTCTCTCAACCAATCAGAGCACTTCAAGATTGTACATGGTACAAATGTGACTTTGTATGGGAAACTTACTTTGGCAATTTTCTATGATAAAACACCCCTTACAATGTTTATCTTATTTTGCTAACATAGAAATGGATTTATTCTAACTATATACTAAAAACTGTATCAATAAACCTTAATTTAGACATTAAAAATAGCAAAATTCTATAACGGTTCTCGTTACGGTAAGGTTTCTCATTAGTTAAGCTTAGGCTGTTTTATGGTACAAGTGGCGTCGCCTAGTGTTAGGAATGCGCAATAAATTCGACGTCTTTATTACTACACTATTAATTTCTTAAAATTAAATAATGATTATCTAATAAAAACAATGACAATATAAAAATAACTAACTGAATGTTGTTGCTAACAATAATACCCAATATAATTACAAACATCAAAAGTTCGTAGAACATAAACTAAAAAATTGTAGGTCGATACATTTTCTTACACAAATTTGCTTATAATTCCTAAACGCGTTGTCCTATTAACTTGAATCCAACTGGAATATTGGTTTTATGCAAGATTCTATCATACAAAACAAAAATTATCAAAATATCACCATAAACAAAAAATCTCATTTTCAAGTTACGTAATTATACTACAGTCCTAACAATGATTAAAAAATTCTTTGCAAATTGGTTTGTTTCAGTCTTATTAGATCAAATATGAAAACTAATGACAATTTTAAGTTAGGCAAACTAATTAGAGCAAGGTAAACGTTATATTAACAAGTTCTAATAAGATATTATGAAATTCTTTCTAACTTACGACCCGATTCATTGATTATTGAGAACGCATTCGTCGCAATCCCGCTGCTACTTGTGCCCTAGTGCGTAGATAGGGTCCCGTTGCCGACAAATATTATACACTTCATAAATACCGTAACAGCAAGCAAGCGAACATGCAGGAAGTAAGCCAAGTAATCCAATGTTAGGGGGATCGCGCCGCTTTCCACAGTGTGTAACTTTACCACCGACGTGAGTGTCAAGTTACCACAAGTACAAACTTACATTCTACGCGTCAATGTTGACGGGAATAAATTAACGCTGGTTTGAAACTTTGTTGGACTAGAAGGCCATGATGTGGTTAACGTCTTCGATTATGTTTGAACGAGTGGCTAGGAATAGTTAGGGTAAAATAAATGTTCAATAGTTAGTAACATTGAAATCTAACTCAGATTAGAAAATAACTCAGATAGAAAAGAAGTCAATTTCTGACTCTTATTGACTTATACTTAGGCCTGGAATGTTAGACTCGAATGACGTAGTTAAGTCGCATGTCGATCGAAAAAACTTCGGACATTTTCGGCGCAACTGCCGAAAATTCCAGATGTCAGAGAGATGGGTAGTAGTTTTTCTTCAGTACCTGAAGAAAAACGTGACATAGATTCCTTAGAACAATTTTAGGACCACAATAAGTAAGTAAGGGGAAATCTAAAAGAATGGTGAAGACGATAAGCAAGAAAGAAAATCAGCTTTGTAAAAGTCTTAAAATTCACTCGACACACAACGCACAGCCTAAACCACTGGGCGTAGAAAGCATGGAATTTTGCACAAGATGAACTCTAAGGAAGGTCTCTAAGGAAAAAAAACTGAAAATTCATCCCCTAAAAAGGTTTTATCGGGAATAACTTAACTTATAGTTTGTATGGAATCTAGTCATTTTGGCGATGGAAAATACCATCGCGCACGTCTTGCAAGTAATAATTGTGATAAAGTTTTTAATATTGAAATAGATACCCAACACCGTCAGATCATAATCTATATAGTCACATATTTTACATAAGTTGATAGTTACTCTTTTCCGTCGTGCGTTAGCATTGCATTCCTTAACCACACATCAACCAGTTTACTAGAGTACATAACTTAATTAACTTAAAGTTACGAAAACTGACCGTTAACATTATTATTTACGCATTAATGATGCTTTGGTACAGATTAAGGAAAATTTTCTTGTTGGTCACCCATAAAGGTTTAACTTAAAATGACATAATCAACTTATAATATTCGCACTACTGGACACAGGCCTCCTCTCGAAAAGAGGGAGTGGGCTGTAACCTACCTAAAGTTTTGCTCCAAGCAATATCCCAAGGAGTAATAATTGAAATTAGATTGTTATAATATATTGAGCTAACTTTTGCCCGTGGCGTCGCCCACCTGGATGTCGGAAAATATCCCTCCGGAAAGTACCGGGAATAAAAGTAGTAAATCCTATATGTTAATCCAAGTTAGTCTTTCGGGCTTCTGACGACCCGTAACGACTGTCAAAGATCCACGAATGACAGCCGGTACCACGTGCTTTCCGAGGCACGTAGTCTCGATATGTTAAGATGGTCACCTATCCACAGAACGAGACCGAGACGCTACGACAAGCGTAGCTTAACCTGATGGATCGAACCGTGCGGCTGGTATTAATTTGCCACGAGCTCCTCCGAAGTTAAATAAACCTTCCAGAATAAATGACGCTGATAACCGTATCAAAATCCATTGTGTAGTTTAGAAGAACTATTATAAGCTGGCACACAGACAGACACGAAAAACGACTCTGTTTTACAAACGACAAAACATGTAAAACTTTTCAAAACGAAAGTATGACGAATATCCATCTAAAAAAGAAATTCAATCAACAAATTGACTCATAAAATAATTTGGGACTATTACTTAATTCTAACAAAATTCAAGGAACTATTTTATTCCATTAAATTCCCATTTGGACGACAACATTAACAACGTCGGCGTCTTGAAGTAATATTGCACAACAATTTAGGACGGGTTCCAAACTCTCATGGTCAAGATGGCAACATGACTTATTTAATTAAATGTTAATTTAAGATGAACTTAAGAAAACGACTGTTCAATTTTATGCCATACAGCCTATCCTTTGTGTAACTGGGTATTTTAAGGGGCTACTGGTTGGAGGTATATTGCAATTGCGGAGTAAAGTAAGTCAATCATGCTCATAACCATGAAAATGTGCTTGTGTTTTCAGGTACTATTCCGGAATTTAGGTAGGTAATACATTAGAGGTATCGTATTACCAAGATACTGGGTTGGGTGGTCAGATAGGCATTCGCTCCATGTAAAATACTGGAAGCTCACCCCCCGTTGTCGGGAAACGGCTAGGCAAATGAGGTAGGTAATATATACCATCATAAATGAGCGAATTCCATTTACCTAATAAGATTAAAGTTAGTTGTACATAGGTACCTTAATAAGTAAGGCTGAACATCTAAATTCAGAGAATATCATACAGATTTAGCTTTCTTAACTAAATCTGCATAGTCTACATTAAGGTGCTGAGCAGACAATTAATCGTATGGAAATCTAACGCGCACGCGCGATAAAATGCCGGCCGGGATTTCTGTAATGCCAAATAGTCCGCGGAAAAATTGTCCATCGTCTGCTCGGCGCCTAAGAAACAACAAGATTTATTCTTCCTCTGTTCTAGATTTCAGGCCAAATACCTTCACAGATAAGATAATAATATTACCTTGACTGTACAAAACAATGTTTCAGACAAAACGGTCATTTATAGGACATGGAACTCATGAGTTAACTACAAACAAAAATATCATTGTTATAGTGTATTTACTATGTTTTATTATTTTATTTATATGAATGCTTTGTTACTATATGAAAACCGGAAGTATATACGTATCCATGTAAGAAAAAGCCGGTATTTCATCAAAAAATATTTAATTTTAGATTTACTCTTTTTTTTTTTTTTGAGGATGGGAAATCATCAAATGACTTCTCCCGCTCTGGGCAGGGCGAGGGTGTGTCAGACTTTTACTGACTAAAACCCACAGGTGTTCCTTCCGTTGCCTGTGTGCCGGGGCCGCGATATCCCTTTCGGACAAACCCGCGACCCCAGCAGGAGGTTTAGTCTTAGTTAAACTTTGACTAAATGATTAATTAAAGAATGTGTTTTTAAAATCTGAAAAGGGATCGATGTACTTTTAAAGTTTTAGCACCCCTGTAAAAATACATGCAATAATAGGGACAGTAGATTTATGT
Organism: Agrochola lota; assembly: GCA_947364205.1. Classification (NCBI taxonomy): domain Eukaryota; kingdom Metazoa; phylum Arthropoda; class Insecta; order Lepidoptera; family Noctuidae; genus Agrochola; species Agrochola lota. The sequence goes on from OX376219.1 coordinate 20,214,862, forward strand.
ATTTGTATAATTAATAATTGATTTTTACTGATAAAGTAGCTATACAATATTTTCATTTAAGAAAAAAATCATGAAAAAGAAAACTTATTACAAAACTCACCGGTAGTAAACCCACACAAACTGTTGTTTCACAATATTTATTGCAAAACCGTATTTTATACAAATAACATTTTATTCACTGAGTTTCTAATCAGGTATAAACTACACTAAACCGAAAACCTAAAAAACCACATGTGCCTAGTAAAAAGACAACTATGAACTCTGGCTGAATACGGTTAAAAAAAAGATTGACAAACGTGTGGCGCTGTAGAGCCTCTACGAGCGACTGTCTTAATTAACTACGGGAAAGAGATTGAGGTTTCCTAACTTATTAATCCAACTATAATTACGATAATTAACTATTTACCAATGAATTTTCTTTGAATAAGTATCTAGTGCTGTTTCTGCAGACGTAGTGGCAATTGTGAACTTTTAAAGCCAAATAGTTTGGCGTGTAGCGTATGGAAACTCGTTTGATTTAAAATTGAATATTATTATTGAAATAGAATATCTAGTCTCTAGTAATTTCTTACCACTAGATTATAACGAATTAAGTATCAGGTTTTTTTAAACTGACCTGTAACATTTCCGAAAGTAGGTTACCTTTGTTATTTATGAAAAAGTTATATTCTGCTATTCTATGGAAATAAAGTAAGTACAAGCTTTATCTTCCCCACAAAGAGAAATGCAGTCCATAACAAGAACAGGTAAACTTTTTTTTATATTTTTTTTATTTCTTTTTTTTTTTTCGAAAATAAATACTAAAACACGCCATCGAATTGTAGGGCCTATCTTATACCCAACTCCAAATATAATTTTTAAAAGAGATTTTACCTAAACGGAAAACATAACTAACTGTCAACATATTATATCAATAACTTAATCAGCCGATAACGTTCCCACAGCTGGGACACAGTGACACAGGCCTCATCTCTGTGAGAGGGAGTGGGCAATAATGCACCACGCGGGCCTCTGCAGGACGTTGGTTTACATAGATCAGTGGGATCAGCAATCATTGACGATACAGAGTCGCGAGTCCAACTCATCTTCGACTTTTATTACAATCGTCCGCGATTGCCCCGAGACTCCTTGCGTATTTAACGCTATCCTAACTAATTATATTATAAATGCTAAAGTGAGTTTGTTTGTTACGCTTTCAGGCTAAAACTGTTGAACGGATTTGGATGAAATTTCGCACATGGGTAGACCATAACCTGGGTTAGGATATCGGGATACTTTGTATCCCGATATTTCCATCGTGTTCGAGACTTATGCGGGTGAAACCACGGGGTGCCGTTAGATTCTTATAGTTTTTGATTTGGTCATCCACCCACATTTGGAAAATTCACCCTGTCTAGTCTATATACAATGTCTCCCACGGACATGCCCATGCCCGCCCGTATTTTTCTGAATATTCATGATTTTTTTTCGAAAATTTATCTTTATTATTTTTTTTCTTATTTCTTTTTTTATTTGATATATGATTTTATAAACTTACACTTGTGTTTTTTTAAATAAATACTTACTAATATTTTTACAAAAAAATGTCTTCATTAAAAGACTCGTAAGCTTTTAGAAATAATAAACAGAATACAAATCGAGCCAATAACATCGGAGATATGGCAAACGCTACTCAAAAAATAAAAATGTATTAATATGAAAACTATTAAAGATAAACCCCTTTTTAAAGTTAATTTTCGATAATTTTTCATGAATATTCAGAAAAATACGGGCGGTCACATGCCCATGGGCGACATTGTTTAGCATCTAAGGGATGCTACTCACATGTTCGGGTCGGCATATTTCGGCACAGCCCGGGTGGCAAAATCGAATGTATATTTTGCTACCCACTTGTCCCGAATCGTGCCGAATCATGCTGAACTGTGTAGCACACCTAAAATAGCACATCACGCACGCTTGGCTCTCTTGAAGATAGTCTGATAGGTATTTAATTTTTTTTACTGAGAACCTATCAAGTTGGAATAAGCAAATTAACATAAAGTTAAGTAATGAACTAAAAAAGCATAATATATAGGTATATCACCGAGATGAATCACTATGCAAAGCTTCAAAAGCTTGAATTAGAAACTCTACTGGCAGCGCCATCTAGCGTACAATAGCAGAACTACCACCATGGCCAGTCACGTCAGAAAACGTGTATTTTAAATTTTTACGGATGGACGGCTGAACTGTAAACTTACGCTTCAAATGGTGATGGGGTAGATAACTACTTATGGTATAAAAAAGGTTTACTGGGTGAAAGGGCCTTGTAAGATCTTTTGTTGTCAGTTCATGTTAACGGAAATCACATGGAGCTTTGGTCTCAGACCTAAGGCCTGGGCAGTTTAGCTCAATAATGAGTTTTTTTTTTGCAGGAAATGCCAACACTAATACCTACATTACGACACAACGTAGATGTAACATAAATTTGAAAATTTGCATTCATTATTTCAATTTTACGAATGTATTTGGTTATATGCATCTTATATCTATGGTTATTTGGTTTGCGTAAAGATCATTTTAAGCTAAAGCAATAACAAAGATTGGTGATTTTGAAGGCGCACTCAGTTCGGATGGTGATCGGTTTTACGAGTTTTGCCGATGCTACATCTGTACCTAGTTATCTACATACCTACACGTGGTAGGTACCTACACCCCAACCTTCGGGTTTATAGTGATACAGTACATATACGTATATGTACCTACTTGGCGTTAAGTAAGTAGGTACCTAACTCAAATAACGTCTTGCCAGAATTGAACCCAGTGAACCCAGATTGAACGCTGTGCGAGGCCGAGAGTTTCTAAACTGAAGTCCAGTTTAGAAACTCTCGGCCTCGCACAGCTAAAAATACCTATGTACTTTAAAAAAAAAGGCGTGTCCAAACGACTTTTTTTGTTAAACCATTCCTACAGTCACTTTTGAATTGTCAACGATTCGGTCAGACAGACGAAATATGAAGGTAGTTGCCCATTCGAAAGCGTAGTAGGTTCCTTCCTATAGAGAAGAACGGACGAGAAACTGCATGAACACTCTTTTAAATCGAAATATTGATACAAAATACTATCGGTTATATCATCCATGTTGAAATTATAGTTACTCACCTACAGTACGACAAAATTTAGATGTCATTTCAATTTTACGAATGTATTTGGTTATATGACTTCACAAGTTTGAGTAAAAAGAATTTTCACCTAAAGCAGTAATAAAAATTGGTGATTTTGAAGGTGTACTCAGTTCCGATGGTGATCGGTTTTACAAATTTTGCCGATGCTGCATCTAAGTTATGTCGTACTGTACTTAATTTAAGATCGATGTACATAGAAAGACGTGCACTTCAATAGTGTTCTGGTACTGAGCAAAAAAAAATAAAGTAAGTAAATAGGTTATTAAAATAAACCGTGGCAGCTAAGAGATGACAAGTCCTAAACTCACAACTAACGGCGCAGGTTTACGCAACATTCAGCTCAACCATTTTCAAGAGAACCGAATGATCCAACACATGCGCCATCAGCGAGACATTTGATTATGCATGACAACCAAGTAAATTAATGAAATGAAGCACATCACATACATATTCGATATTTAGACTGCTTATCTAGCTTCGTCGTCGCACGTCGCGGTAAGCCATGATATTGATGCAACAGACTGCATACATGGCGACATATCCAGACATACAGTACCTATGTCCTACTTACCTTCCTATGTTTGTACGGAAAGTCTGATACATTGTGATCTCAGCTTATACATACTAGGGTGGTTATAGCTTGGTATTTCGTCGTTTGTAGGTAGGTGGTAAATACCTACAGTTCAACACAACTTAGATGTAGCATAAATTTGAAAATATGCATTCATTCATTTCAAATTTACGAATGTATTAGGTTAAATGACTTCACAAGTTATTGCGTTTGCGTATAGATCATTTTCACCTAAAGCAGTAATAAATATTGATGATTTTGAACGCGCCCGCAGTTCCGATGGTGATCGGTTTTACGAATTTTGCCGATGCTACATCTAAATTGTGTCGTACTGTAAACTAGGGATGTAACGGAGGTAGTTTTATCGGAACCGAAATCGGAATCGGAGTTTTCAAATTTGATTTATCGGAATCGGAATCGAAATCGGAATCGAAATCGGAGGCAGGGTCAGTTTGTTTAAGGACAAATAAAACATGATTTATAGTCAATTCTTTTCATTTTTATTTTTTATTATAAAATAAAAAACAACTGTGAAAAAAAATTGGCATAATTCCAAATAAACAAAAGATAAAATTAATGAATTTAAAGTTTAATTAAAATTAAAACTTAAAACCCAAAGTAGCGTGTTACATTTGGTTACATTACAATAAATGAACAAAAGCTAAAACAAATTAAATCAAAATGGACTCCAAAAGTAATGTATTGTACTTTATGAACAAAAGCTTTGATGCTTTGTCCCCATCCAATCTATTTCTTAAAGAGTCGTAAATTAGGCCAGCACCACTAAAAAGTTGTTCGCTAGCTACCGAGCCCGGTGGACATGACAAATATTGCCGGGCAATTGATTGTAGGGGCTGGAATTTTGTATTTCCATTTACTTTCCACCACAATAACGGATCATCACTAATACTTATACGTTTTTCTTTATTGTACTCATTTAGCATACTTTTCATTACAACAAATTTGTCAAAAACTGCATATCTTCCAGATGTTGTATCATCATCGTCTTCATCACTACTTAACAATATATTCGACAAAACTGTTTGGACATTACTATGGCTAGCGTCTGCTGGTAATTCCATTCTTGCCCGTTTTTCTACAGGAGCGCCAATATTATCAGCCTCGTTTTTAGATGTGTCTGCATCAAATAGTGACATTATTTTGGTTTCAATTTTCTCTTTAACCACTTCATTAAAAAAAATTGTTTTATACCGAGGATCTAGATAGGTTGCTATTGCAAAGAAATTGTTTGTTTGAAGGTCATCAAATTTGGAATTTAATTGATCGACGGTGCATTTTATTATACTTTTAAATTTTTCATTCGTATCTTGTTTACTGGCTTCAGTTTGTAATGTATACTTGAGTGTGTGTATAAGTGGTAAGTCGCCGAGTTTCATTGCTCGTATCATATTAGATCCTGAGTCGCGTACAAAACAATGAATTTTCTCTTTTATGATGCCCCATTCCATCAACATACTGTTAATTTTTTCAAGAACTAGATCTCCTGTATGTCTTCCGTCAAATGTATGGCATTTAAAAATAACTTTTAGCCTTTTAAAATCTCTATTTATGCCATGCGCTGTCAGACTCAATAAAGACACATTCGAACTTGGTTCGGTCCAAATGTCTTTTGTAAATGAGATCTTTTCAAATTGTGTGAGCAAATCTTTAATATTTTTAGCTAATGTTTCATATAAATGACCACAAATATTTTCCGTAAAAAATTGTCTTCCCTTTAACTGATAATTCGGCACAGTAAACTGCATAAGTCGTCGAAATCCTATACCTTCCACAAAATTGAAGGGTAGGTCTTGCAAAGCAATCATTTCCGAAATTAATCTGTCAATTTCCTTAGATTTAGCATTAGAAGTGCACCATTTTGTATTCTTCAGCAAAGTTTCTTTTAAAGTCATTTGTTTTTTAGCATCCTGAAGGGGCGTCGAAGTCGAAGGCTGTACAGTATCTCTTTTTTCAGTTTCTGACTTAATGAATTCTTCATATTCAGTGGCATGGACAGACTTCAAATGACTTTTTAAGGACGTTGTCGTACCTCCCTTTCTTGAATACGTCTTCATACACAGTTTACACTTTGCCGAATCTGAATTAACTTCATTGAAGTAGTTCCAAATACAACTGGATTTAGGTTTCATTATCCCACACAAAAACAGATCACTTTCATTGATAATAAGTCGCAAAAATCAAAACAATTATCTATAACCTATAAACGTGTCGTGGGCGTAACAAATAATAACAAGTGAAAAAATAATTGATGATAGAGTGCACGTAGTGGGGGTCGGGGGATTCCCCGCGCGACATGTATGAACCTGTTCGGCACAGGCCACCTCCGATTAACATCCGATACAAAAGTATCGGAACCGAAGTCGGAACCGAAAGTGTAATAATAATCGGAAGTTCCGACTTAACGGAACCGGAATCGAAGCTCCGTTACATCTCTGCTGTAAACCTATCGCTGCTGCACCTACTTACGTTACGTGTATATGGCATCTAGTCAGGTACCTACAAACTCTATGCGTCATGTTTATGTATTTTACAGACGTATGTACCGAATTGGCTAAATAGGTCTTACCTACCTACCTACTTTACTTACATTTTTTTTTCAGGTATAAGTAAAATAACGTGACTCAAATAATCTCCGCAACAAATAAGTAAGTACCTACCTACCTACCTACCTGCTACTACTGCTTATAGATAATCAGTGACGGATCCAGGATTGTCATTTGGGGGGGCTTAACCTCGCTGAGGGTAGGTTTTTTCTTTCTTTAATGTTAACACTAAAAAAAGCACACATTTTATTTTGCATAGCGCATAGTAAGCCTCCTCGAGATCGTGGCTAAGTAATAACTGGTGCATGGGTCGATCCGTCAGGTTAAGCCACCTGTGGATGACACCATCTTTACATGCCGAGATTCCTCCGTGCCTCGGAAAGCACGTTAAACTGTTGGCCCCGGCTGTCATTCGTTGATCTTTGACAGTCGTTACGGGTCGTCAGAAGCCCGAAAGTCTGACAACCAGTCTTACCGAGGGGTATCGTATTACCCAGTTACTGGGTTGTGGAGGTCAGCTAGGTAGTCGCTCCATGTAAAATACTGGTATTCAGCTGAATCCAGTTAGACTGGAAGCCGACCCCAATAAAGTTGGGAAAAGGCTAGGCAGATTGATAACAAGACTCCTTGTATTACTGTTCGCAATTTCCTCAATGACTTCGTTAAATTGTAGACTACCAGAGATATCTCGGTGAATACGCATGGCGGCCAAACCGGGCAGCGTGAATAGCAGAATGCGCGCGGATTCAAAATTCTTCACGTAAACAAAACATCATAATACAGAAAAAATCTTGAAAATATAATGCCTAAGGATTTATATATGTAGTTAAGGACAATTGATGATAATTGTACCTTAGGTAATATACTCGTGATCTCTCGCGTCCGGCCCTGGTTCAGGCCATGGTTCGGAGCGAGAGTGCATGGGAGGCCGTCACCTCCTTCTGCGAAGCAGTTATGCTCGCGAAGGAGGAGGCGGAGCCCGCGAGGGAGATGCAAGCTGCACGCCCTCGCGGCCCTAGTCGCCGCAGGAGACGCCCCGGGCGTCGGGAGTCCAGAGCCGACTTCCGGCCACCGTAGGCGCGGGCTTGCGGACGGTGAGCAATGGGCAGCTCGCCGTCTGATAAGGACCAGGCCCGTGTCGACGGCGCGTTGTGTTCCACGCGCGCCTCAAAGAGATGTCAGCACCAACCGACGGGGTCGAAAGACCAATGCCTGCTGGGGTTGCGGGTTTGTCCGAAAGGGATAACGCGGCCCCGGCACACAGGCAACGGAAGGAACACGGGTGGGTTTTAGTCAGTAAAATTCTGACACACCCTCTCGCTCTGCCCAGAGCGGGAGAAGTCATTTGATGATTTCCCAACCTCAAAAAAAAAAAAAAAAAAAAAAAAGGTAATATACTCGTAATGCTTGCTAAAATGTTTAATAAGAATAATATCAGGTTCACTTTATAAGATTTATCGCAGTAGAACTTGATGCTTTTGGGGGGTTGAGCGCCTTAGCCCAAAGGGATCCGCTACTATACAGGGTTATTGATAAAACACCTACAACCTTTTAAGGGGTCATTGTACTCGTCATTATGAACAAGTTTTACTATGGTGGGACCAAACCTGAAATCACGAATAAGAAATCTGCTGTTCCCTATCTTTATGTTCGCATAACTCGTCAAAATGTAGAGGGTACAGCTGATCTTTTTTTCATGATTTCAGGTTTGGTCCCATAGTAAAAGTGGTTCATAATGAGGAATACAATGACCCCTTAAAAGGTTGTTGCTGTTTTACCAATAACCCTGTATAGTACTACGTACAATATAAAAGAATTAAGTACCTAACTACTTACTTTTCCTATTAAAAACACTAAGCAATTTATAGTCTAAGGCTTTTAAACACTAAGCGAAAACTATTTACCGATTATATGTAGATAAATATGATAATATGTCGTACTAAATTACCTTGACAGGTACCTTGTTGTAATACCTAACAGGACCAAAATACACACGTTTTTATTTTCCAAAGTAAGAGTAAGTACATAAAAATAATAAAAATAATTAAACATCAATCATTTTGACGTTAACGAAAAGTTAACCAAATAGGTATTAATTAAACGCACCTATTTGTAGAAAATTAAGGTTGAATGCAAACATTTACGGAACATTAATGCGATGTTATAGATTTTCATTTAATTTCTTGGTTATTACTGCACATTCTGACTACCTAGACCTACCAATTTTTTTTTTTTTAATAAAAAATTGTACCTAATTCAGTTTCGCGCTTTGTTAATGGCCAGTCACTTACTTATTCACTATGAAAATAAGTGAAACGACATAATAATCAAAATACCCTTGAGCTTGTACAACTCGTTGCCTCACTGAAAGTATTTTTATTCATTTATTTCACACTGGTTCTATGATTTAAAAATAGTTCGTTACAAACTTCATTCCAAAATAGGTTTTTATTTTAAACAGTCATATTTGCAGCTTGTCAAACAAAGCTATCACTCGTTTTTCGCCGTTCATTTGTGCTGTCTATAGCTTGTCAAAGTTTTCACTCGTTTTTCGCCGTTCATTTGTTTTTAAATGTGGAAACCAATAATTTTGGACGTCGAGTGCATCGTTTGCAACAAATCGTTGCAAAAGATCAACCACGTTCCTAGAGCCGCATCGCAGAAAATGGGCAAGATTATGAAGCTAAATAACAACCGACGACTAAGGACGCCTAATTGGTCCCTTGAAGAAAAACAGTACCTACTCGAGTTAATTAAGGAACGCAAAGAAGTGGTTGTTACTAAAGCCAACAATGGTCCAAACCATTACGAAGAAAAAGACGTCGCATGGAACGAAATACTACGAGAACTATCCGCAAAATTTGGTTGTAAGTTTACCGGTAGTTCTATAAAGAAAGTGAAGACGCAGTGGCAGAATATGAAGAGAATAGCCCGAGAAGAAATAGCTTTAAACGGACCACAACTACAAAATTATTCCCGATTATCTTTAGAAGTGTGTAATATCCTTGAATTAGTCACGGACGGCGTCCTAAAAGGAGAAAATGCAAACATAAATGAATCTTCATCATCAATCACAGCTAATATTGAGATTAAAACTGAATGTATTGATGAGTAAGTGTAACACCTCATTTAAAATAATCACTACATTAATATATTACTTACCTTAATTTCACAGGCATCCATATAATGTAGACTTGTAAATTATGTTACATATGACGATAATCACTAACTTTATTAAACATTAACAAAGAAATCCAAACATTTGTGGAATATTATTTATGTATGTGACAGTTATGTTTTTTAAATTATTACTTTTTATTTCAGGGACCAACCAGTGAGCCAACCAAGTTGTAGTGGTGTTAATAATACCTCAGCCTCTATGGATGCTGATATACATGATATGCCTCAAGATAAAACCAATAGCACAACCACAACCCAGTTGGAGTCTTCTGCATCATCAGTTTCTGAGCAAATCTCTGAAGCAAATGATTTTGATGCACCAGAAGAAAATATTCCAAATAAAAGTAACTGTAACAGAAGAACTGTTGCAGCTATGACTATGACTGATATACCTATTTATAATGTGGAGGAACCATTGGAGGAAGCCTGTAAGACTACTACTCCCTTTCACAGAGACATACAAGAATATTTTAAGTGAGTGATTTATTTATTAATTCAATAATTACTCTTAAGATTTATGAGATTTATACTTTTGTTGGTACAATCAGCATCAAAAGTATAGGGGTGAACAGACTGTTCAGAAGTGGGTCAGAATGATTTAAACTTAGATTATTATTCTATAATAATAATATTTAATCTATAGTACTTCTATACTTTTTGCCGTGTAGCATGGTGCGGGTAACAGGTGACAGAATTGATATATTTATTTAATTTACTACAGTTATTACTGATTCCGTATTATGTACACAATATCGTAAGTACATATTATAGTCGTAAAATACGGAATCAGTAATAACTGTAGTAAATTTACCTTTTCTGTCACCCGCACCATGCTACACCGCAAACAGTATCACTTTTTATTTTTATTTTAGTAAGCTTTGTTTTCATTTTCCTCTAACAGGTATACTGCAACAGAAAAGCAAATGAAGATGGAGACATTAAAAGAAGAGCGTCAAGTTATGAGAGCCATGAGAGAGACTGCTGAGCTCAACAAAATTATTGCTGAACAAAAATTGAAGCATTTTCTGTGGGCGAAAAAGCAAGACATGGCGTAAGTTCTGTAATTTATAATAAAGCTATTAGACGATTAAAGTAGAAGTAAATAGTAGTGCTTTAAATAATAAGAGAAGTATAGAACTATAAAATAAATAAAAAAGATTTGTTTAATTGTAAGTTTCCCCACTTTACATTATTTAAATTTTCTGCTTTCTCTTATAGTCTATGGTTCTAGTTTCATTGAAGAGCTAGATAACTAAACGTGCAAATAACCACAGTAACCACCTTGCACGAGTTTAATATATTTTACGTCTAATAAAAAATAACATTTTGTTTTTCACTATTAGTAATTTTCGTTTTGAATGTTTTACAAAGTGTTATTTGCTGTGGGCTTAAAAGCCATGGTTTCAAACATGGGCGCATACCAGCAAGGAATATTCTATTTCTGCCGCACACATACCAGTATCAACATCGCCTTATTTTACCGTCCAAGGTTCAAAATCTGATTTTGGAACTGTGTATTTGCAGTTAGTTGTTAACCAAAATATTTGGTTTAATCGGTTGTAGCAGGCTGTTTTGACTACACCACAGTAGAAAGTCCAGCGTTTTACCTTTCAAAGGTCCATCAATGTTATCTATTTAACATGAAATTAACTAAAATAAATCTCTGTGCTATCCGACGTATGTAAGTAAATGCATTTAAAATTTGTCTGACTATGATGTCTGATGTCATGTTGCATAAAAAATCATGAAATTAATCTGTGAATAAAAAAGGTCAAAGGGTTATCGCAGATATATGGGTCAACAGAATATTATGTAAATTATTCTCATTCTCCGACAAAATGCAACTTAGATCGTCGATTATAACTTGGATCTTCTTAGTTAAAAATGTTTGCCCGCTCTATTGCTTGTTACGTTCACATTTAATTAAATTAAGGGGCGCGCAGTTTTAAATTGGACGATGATCACATTACTTTTGTCGTAGTTTGTCATCTTTACATTTTATGTAATTTAACCTTATTGTGATACCTACTGGCTTTTTTAAATTAACCTCTATTTTTTTTAATACGTTACAAGACGTCACGTTAATTATTTTGACAGGAGACGAGACGTCTGTATTATTCACTTTATCAGACTTTTTTTTGTATCCGTATTTTTTTGTTTGTCTACTTAATCATGGGCGCTTATCGTTAGAGAAACAATTTTCTAGTAGCGGGCGCTATTGCTGGTGTGAGGTCAGTTTCGTATGTCCGTTGTCTTTGTCATGATTATCTTATGCTCTCAAATTCCATTTCTTCTTAGTTAGTGCTTTACGTATTTATCTGTTTTTTATTTATTAGACGCAATATCACTTTCAATAATAGCATGAAGAAAGTTGAAGCATAATAATATGTTCGGTGTATTTACAGTAAGTACCGAAAAATGGGGCTATTTGGTTAAAAAAATTACATAACCCCATTTTACGGTACCTACTTATGTTTAATTCTTTACTATGTTTTGATTGAAATAGACACTATTCGTAAAGGGCAGCGCAGAACCGGTTTTTAATTCCACCTTGGTGATTTAATTTCATTTAAAATCTTGAGACTGGTGGCATCGATTTATATCGACTGTAGACTGTAGGTACGGTAGGTATAGTCTATTTGTAAATAGCTAGTCAAAATTTTGTAGGAACGCTAATATTTTGTATCCGCCCATATGACGAACCATTGACCCTTAGTCGTTGTTTAGTTTTCTCTTTTTTCGTAAGATTGTAGTTTATGTACTTACCTGTCGATCCTATATTCCTCGTTCGCAATAATAATTATAAAAGTAAAAAAATAATTTTATTGATGAAGGAAACGAACTTAAAAGCCGAATATTTGATTCGTTTGCCATTTCAAAAAAATCTCAATTATCTTTGGTATGTAGGGTAGGAAACCTGTCATTATTTGCGCACCTAACCACCGGGAAACTTTTCAGTAACTTGAAGAATTCTATCCAAGTTATTAGGTTGTTTAATTCTATTTACACTTATCAATCATGAGCTTCATTCCAAGAACGAGGTCAACTCTGTCGCGGGCTATTGTTAGCGTGAGGTGAGCATTCATACCGGCATGTCAAGTTACGCAACCTTCACAGTAAAGATTTTTAATTGCCCCTATTTTACAATAGTTACAATAATTACATCAACCCTATTTGTTAGGTTGCACTTTCGATCATGATTAATCTCATCAACGTCATTGGTAATGATTTTGCTTTTTATTCTATTATTAGGCTATATGACACAGTACTTTCGCCCATAGGCCAGTGTCGGAGTATATAAAACGTCAGCCAAAGTTTTTCTACGCAGTGTGTGTTTACAGTTTCAATTCTAAGCGTTAGTGCAAGTTAAGTTTCCTAACAATTTCTTATCAACTAAAGAGAGGTAAGAGTGTTTACATTCTTCTCTTAGTGCAGTGTCTGATCGTCTTACGGGCGGAGTTAAAAGTAGATCATGCAATAACACTGCATTTTTTTGCGTTCTTATCTACAATGTGCATGATTTACCGCTGTTTTGAAAAGACTTGTGTCTTTGTCTAAACAATGCTAACAATTACTTTGGTTTTCAGCAATAGAAAGAAATCCATCGCTTGTTATGCTTGTGCATTTGCTGATTGTATTTTTCAAGCCATGCATCAGGTTCATATCATAATGTGAAAGTTAATTAAAGTATGCCTCCATTTCTCACTTTGTAAATATGCACAGCCCGTTACTTGCTTGCACATCCCTTTTTACTCAGCTAGATGCGAGACATTGTCTTTTGCATTCTCTCCTATCTGCTGTCACCTCAATTCTCTCCTTTCTAAAACTTGTAACTTGATAATTATCAGAAAATTTATTTGAAATACTATATAGTAGGAAAAGAAAACACACTCTCTTTGTCATTTATAAACTATAATTAATAAAAATGTGGGGATGCTAGAAATATTTTTTGTGGGTTAGCAGGTAAAGTAGGCACCTCAAGGGGTAACAAAACCAGAATAATTATGCTGGGCACTCATTCTATTTAAAAAGTCTGTACTACGCTAGCCAAGCTTGAGGTCAAAATCTTTCCATCAACGGTCCAATGTATGGCTGGCTGTACTAAGGACCTCCCCTAGAGTACCAAATTTGAGACATTGATCAATCATTTCCATATTGATTTGTTTATTGCAATACAATTTCATCATCCATTGCATTGCATGTTGTAAACATGACTGTAAAGTTTAAAAATAGTTGTGATGCAGGTCGAGCAATCCCTTGCCAGAATTTAAAAACACTTTGTGGAAACACTCTGGCTTTTTGGTTGTATAGATTTGTGGCGTATGAGCACTATGTATCCATCACATAATTAATTTATCTGGTGTTGCTTCATTTTTAATTCTTTCTAGGTACCTATTGTGGTATAGTAATTTTATTCTAGGTGCATCGTCTTCACATATAACTATGTAACGAATGCACCTATACAAAATATTGTAAAACCTTTCAAAAGAGTAATGGTGGAGTTTCTTGCCCATTATTCTCTATACGAAAACTACCTTTTGGAAGGGGCAACTGGAATCAATTCAATTTTTTTGTAAATTTTGATGTTCAAAAGTGCTTTACAAGGGCCTATTTGAAATAAATTATTGACTTTGCTGGCTTGGAAAAAGATGTTGTTATCATTTATATACGTCGTCGCATGTTAGATGTTCCACATCACAGGCGACTGCTGTAAGGCTCGCTCGTTTTTTTTTTTTCCCTCGCACAATGCATATGATTTCCGCACTTAAGCATAAATAACTATTTTACTTTACTTTAAACATCCAATAGGAAAATTCTTTATCCCTTACCTTCATTTTACTCAATCACCAATCAACTGATTTCAGAATGTATAGCGGTGAGCCTGGCTCCGGAGCTGGCAAGGGTGGCGGCGGTGGCGGCTCCATCCGCGAGGCTGGCGGTACTTTCGGCAAAATGGAGGCAGCCAGAGAAGACCAATACTTCTACAATAAGGTTTCCTAACAAATCATCTTATATTTACAGCAGACGCAATATTTAAACAATCACAGTAAATAGTATGTGGCTCCCAGGATTGTAAAAGTATTAAAAATCATAATCTTATCTTTTCGTGATGGCCGTTTCGTAGTGTCGTGATGGCCCAGTGGTTAAGGCCCCTCCTCACATACACGAGGTTGTGGGTTCAAATCCGGGCAAGTACCAATGTGACTTTTTCAATTCATATACTTTCTGAGTTTATCTTGGACATTACTGACATCGGTGAAGGAAAACATTGCGAGGAAACCTGGACTTGTAAAGTTAATATAAGTCTGAAATCACCAACCCGTCTTGAGCAAGCGTGGTGATCAATGCTCGTGCCTTCTCTGTGTGAGAAGAGGCCTTTGCCCTGCAGTGGGACAGTAACAGGCTGGTATTATTTTAATCTTATCTTTTCCTTGTTTCGTGTTGTATTGACATAGATATATTTATGCTACTGCTATGGTAGCCGGATTACGTGCCAAATATACATTTAACTAAAATATTGTCACTGGTGGAGGCTATTTATAAAAAAATAAGGGTTCATTTTAAGTAGGGTAAACGGTACTAATGTTGGCACCCCCCCAATGATTGGCACTTAGCTAATTTATTCTGCATGCTACGAATGTTTTGTTTTTTTATGTTATAACAACTCAATTATTTAGTACAATACTGGCAACGTTTATTTGTGCCTCAAACGTCAACCATCTTTCTTTACCCGCTCTTATAGAAATGTGTTTGGTCGAATTGGAAAAAATTCAAAGAAAGTGTAGGTTTGATGGCTAGATTTCGAAGTAAAAAAGAGGTTTTTAGGTAAATTTGATATGCAAGTTTCTTTCTATTTATATTCATTCACTTAATTAAAGCATATTAAACGATATTTTAGTGCTGTGAAAGAGATTCATCAGGTTATTTATTGGTGCCAATGACTATAACTTATTTTGTTTGACAAAATAATCATTGGCACTTATGCCAATTACTATACTTTCTGACGTATGGACGTTTCGTGTCAAATTTTTAAGCAAACAATAGTTTTATAGATTTTAAAATTGTATCTTTTATCAATTCAAGAGTTATTTTATCAAAAATCTATTATTATGCCAATGACTATACTTTACATAAAAGGTCTAAAAGCAAATCTGCCACTGTTGGTCTAAAATTAGTCCAACAGTGGCGGATTTGCTTTTGGATATTTCTTATTGTCGATTAATGAAGGGTCCCGAAAGTTCGGAGTGGTAGGAAATATTCGAAAGGATATTCAGATGCAGACCTGGAAAAAGCTTTGGTGTCTTAAAAAATGTTATGGAATAAAAACTGCTGCGCGAACATTCGACGTGCAAGTTCTTTCTTCAAATGTTTTATTTCGGGAAGTTTTTGAAGGAATTACCGATAAGAAATCTAAAGTGACTATCGATAACCAAGCAATTGCGGAACATGATTACAGGACGAACAGACACGGCAGTCTTTATGCAAAAAATATCAAGAGAACAGGAAAGATTTTTACTAAAAAGGAAGAATTTATAGAGAAAAGAGATTATCATTAAGAAACAGGAAAAGCCGAAACAAAGGTATTTTTCTACAAATATTAATAAAGCTAAAAAGGAAAAAAAAAAGGTTTAAAAAAAGTCCATCAAAAAATGTATCCGAAGAAAGAAAAGCACCAACTGGTGGACCAACTAAACCTCTATATCAGATGAAGATCTAGTAAAAATATTAGAAGCTCATTAGATAAAAATAATAGTCTAATAACAATGGGAAGGAGTTTAGTAAAATCTGGATATTGGGTACTTTATAAGACTGCCAATAGTGCCAATGATTATACATAATTTACAGTGCTATTTACTATGCTTAAGTGCCAATGATTGTAACAATCCGTGGAAATAAGTTAAATTATTTTTTTAAGGTTATTAAACATTTATTTTTAAACTTAATGCATCATTTTATTTATGCCTCTGTAAACTAGAACCCGTCAAAACAATTAAAAATATTACCAACTTTGCTCATTTACTACTACTACTAGTAGAAGTCGGCTTATAGTGCCAATTAATATACCGTTTACCGCTACCTAGAACCCTGTTTTTTTTTTAATAACTATTGTGTTGTTTCTAAAATGTCAAATGTGATTGTGATGTACAAATAATTAGTGTCCGACCGAAACCAGTTTCGGCCGAAAACGAAACGTATTTTAGACATGTTAAAAATTTATTGTTTAAAAAAAATTGGCTTATTTTTTACACTAAAGTATACAGACTGTTAACACTTTAAATCAAATTAAAAACAATGATTAAAGTATGTCAAAAAATAATTGTTTATTTTACTGATAAGACTTACAAAAATTATAAAAATTAACAATACATGATAACTACTTCTTGAAACAAAACTCTGTCAATAATCAACACTGACATTATAAAGAAAGGACCTCATTAATTGTGTTTAATATTAATAATTTTAAATGCATTCACAATCTCAACAGTTAGTAATGTATGATTATCTAATTAATAACTAGTAATTATCAGTCTCAACAAAGAAAGAAAATAAAGCCAAATATCGGTATTTGCTTTTCTTTAGCCACATACTCACCCGAAGTCAGTCGAACAACGCGCGATAATTCACGAACGCTGAGTTTCGGTGCGGCCGAAGGTTCGGCAGATTTTCTGTCGAAACCGAAACTGATGCTGAAACCAGATTTTTGAAGTGAAACTTCTAAATAGACGATTTTTTCTGTCACGAAAAAAGCGTTACGGCCGCGTGGACGTAGGCGATATATTGCATGGTGAGAGGCGGCAGCAGCGGAGGGAGAGAATAGATTGGAATCTCAAGTTTTTATATTGAACCGATTTGAAAAATTATTTCACTGTTGGGAAGCTACACTATCCCCGGGTGACATAGGCTATATTATATTTAAAAAAAATTAAGAACCCTTACTAAAACTCCCAATAATGTAACCCAAGATGTAAAAAAATTACCTAAATATTCTTTACATCGCGTGCGCTGCGAAAACAATTGATGATAGAATAAAATAATGTACTACGACTTTGCAGAACACATCATTATTTACATAAAGTGCCGCCACGGCATATGTCTACCTATTATAGTTATGCCACAATAAGTGTTCTTTTATTTAAAAAATTTAATTGAAATGCCGCCGCTAGAAAAGGCTCTTTATTTGTATCTTGGTATTAATGTGGGCTGGGACACACAGTAGAAGTGAAACTTCAACGGACAAGTGGAAAAACGAATGGCAACGGACAAGTGGAAAAACGAATCGCAACAAAATTTTAACTTGAAGTTTTACGGGCAGGTTTTCAAATTGGACAAGAACATTAACAATCTATTATTTTGTTTTTGCCGAAGCCGAGATTGAACCTTCGGTCGGTCACTAAAAATAAAACTAATTTTCCTTGAACACAATGAACACTGTATAACTGGGTTTGTAATTTGGATGAACATTAAGTAGTGCACTTGTGCCCATTCTCTCTCAGCAGTAATACTGCATATATTGTACCTAAATACTGTAAACCTCCCAAAACATGTCTGAACTGTTGCTAGGTTTAATGAATGAAACGACGTGTTCACGGTACAGAGTATAATCTTGGACTGACCCACGGATATCTAATTATGCAGATACCGACATTACAATGTCATTAACATTTTGTTTTGTCATTTTCAGCAAGTGGAACAGCTCTCCGACCTGAAAAGTCACTTGGGTAAGGAGATTACCTTCCATCAGGACCAGATCAAGCGCCACGAGGATGCCATCCGCCGCCACAAAGAAAAGATGGCTGAAGTGGACACGAAAAAAGCATAAATACAAAATGCCATAAAATCGGAAACAGTTTTAAGAGTTGTTACTCAATTATGTTTTAAGAATGTCAACTTTTTGCTTTTATTTTGTTTAGTTGTTATAGAAGGTTGAACTGCAATTATATTAATGGTGTCATTATAACATTGTGTTTGATTGTATTCAATATTGCAACAGGATGCAGAAAACTTTTCCAGCATGCTGATCATAATTTTGTTTAGTTAGCTTAACTGTATTAGTTTAGGTACTTGTCTTTTTGGTCAATTATTTATGACTGATCTTTCCTCAAAACGATTGGTTATAATGTCTCTAGAGGCTTAGGTATACTAAACTATACATCATAAGTACAGTCCTTCCCCGTAGTCAAACTATTTTGTCCAACTGATTGGACCACAGCAGCATAAATTGTTCCCACTGCTGAGACGCAGGCATCCTCTCTGTGAGTGGAAACAAGCACAATAAAGAGTAAACTAGAGTCCGCGCCACCACTGAAGCCCTTTTGTCATTCCATGAAATTGCATTTATAAAAATGTGGTTCCACAATTTTCCACCGGAATTCAGTGGTGGCGTGGATTCTATATATAGTATATAAAAAAGTCGCTTTTCGTGTCTGCCTGTGTGACTGCTGAGATCTTCCGAACTGATGGATTTTGATGCGGTTTTCACCATAATTTTTTGAGAATCGTAAGGTTTTTATGTGTAAAATACATTTAATTTAGTTATTAAATAACACAATTCTCGATGGTTTGACATGTTCACACATCTTGCAGCCGTGCGAACGGGCGGGTCGCTAGTAAAATCTAGAAAGGTACCCATATCTCCAGTTTCATAAGTAACTACTGTCGATTTTATCTTGGACATAATATATCTGATGTCGTTGAAGGAAAACATCGTCTGGAAACGCTGGACTTATACTTAGTTAATAATTATAATAGGGATGATAACTAAAAAGATTTTTTTGTCCGTCAGTTGATTATTAAAAAATATTGGACACGTATTTTTTTAATGTTTTTACGTAATTACATTACACGATACATTGAGTAAAAATTTGCCTTGACGTCAGTATGTAGATTTAACACTTACTTGTAACGTAAGTGACTCCCACTCTCGAACTTTAATTTGCGTTTTATCTAAGTCATTTTTTATTAATATAATGAAGCAAAAAATATGTGTTTAATATTTTTTTATTACTCAACTGACTGACGGGACTGAATAGAATTTCTTATTTTCCCAGGCATCACCCCTATTCTGAAATCACCTTCTCAGTATGAATGATGTGGTATGAGAAGATGCCCTGCAGTGGGACAATAATACGCTGGTATTATTATATTTATCTCTAGTTTTAGTTTTTGCATAATACGTGTTTATGCTGTAATCTTGAGCAAGAGTGACTAACATGGTGAAAACAATCTTATCAATTGGCTTTAATAATTGGACACCAGTAAAATTATATGTTTGTGTGCACCCAAAATGTGGACTACATTATACAGTGAGATATCAGATATGATGCTGTACCTATTATTTCAACATTACAAACTTAGTGCGACCAAAGCGCCATCTATTGGAATACGTAAGTATTATTATCACTATTGTCTCTTTTGAAATTAAACAACTTCGATGTTGCAATCTCGAAAAAAAAGAGTTTTAACATAATATTCAGGTACGCCTTCATTCTTATATACTTATTTTATATTTTCTACACTATTTAATTGAAAAAATATGTTTACCCATTTTTTGGCTATCTGAATTTGATAAAAAATTTAATAACTATCTTTGGTTTCAACAGATGGCGTTAATTCCGAATTTTGGGTACAGTCACAAACTAGCATTTTATCCACCTTCAACGGCTTAAACCAACTGAACCAACGAACAGCTAGATGTATTTATGTTCATCAAGTTGCAGACTGCAGACGGCGTGCTACTGAAACTTGCATAGCACTTTCGCTTTCAGCTGGATATAAAAATTTCCCAAATAAGGACTCAATTTGCCTGTACTACTGGTCATTTAAACTACGGAGTGTGGGGCCGTTATCTCCGTCTTGACAGGGAATAAATTGTATTGGACGCATTTAGATAGCTATCGCACGACTTGTTTGTTTTGACGTATCTTCAATGTTATACTGACGGTCGTCGCCCTAGCAAATAATATTTCTGTCTTGCCCATGACCAAATTTAGAACAAGTTTCTTTGTGGGAATGCGTCAGGGAAACGACGGAGCTGTAGAGCGTTGCATTGATCGAACGGCAGGAGAATTAGGGGCCTGTTTTTGTGAACGCGGCGACTGGGCCATTATTCTTCGACGTAATAAATAGGAGTGCGTGACGCGAAATATAGCTCCATCGACCATCGGGCGACGACCGAACTCGCTCACACGAGCGAAGTTAGCTGCAAAGTAGCCACTTGCGGGGCGCGCGCCCTCAACGCACTGAACCGAGTTCCAAGCGCCACTCAGTTTACTACAATCGCAAACCGACGCCGCATGTCGTTTCGCGCGCCGTTTCGACCCGTGTGTATGGTGTTAGTGGAATAACATAACAGCAAATTGTTTTGTGCTGTGTTATTATTGTGTGATAGTGTCATACTGCTGGTGCGACCGTTCCGGTTCACATTGTTGTGATGCATTTGAGGATTTACCTATGGCTGTCTTGTGTAGTCCTCGCAGGATACGTTCGTGCGACAGAGGTAAGGGGGACCGTCTTAAATGCGGCACTCGCCCGGCTTTTTGTTGTGTGAACATAGGGAACGTGAGTTTGGTCTTGTAAACGTAACGCCGAGTTTAATTTGTTCTAAAGTTGCATCGACTTGCGTAACTGTTTTCAATGTCAACACTATAGTCAACAGAGTTTCAATAATAATGAGAGTTAACTTTGTCTTGTGAGTCTGTAGGTGAATTAACGTGTAAACGTTAACGTGCGGCTGAGTTACATAGGTTGGTTACCTTGAATGTGCGGTAATCGCAGGTAAACAATCGTTATCGCGTTCGTTCCCATCGATTTGTGTCGCGTTATTTTGTTTCCGTATCAGTGACTATCGTTGGATAGTGTGCGTCGAGGTGTAAACACAGACGGATCATGAATGGGAGCGCGTCGTCGCCCACGTTTTGGGAGAAAGCTGAGACACCGCACACCTACATAACCATCGGCCGGTTGCACGGGCGCATAGATTGCCGTGAACGCATTACCTTGTGTTATTTATTAGTAACTTATAGCTAACGAACTCATTTGCTTCAATAGCAAAAAAGGGCTTTTACAACTTCTGACTCACTGGTAAATTTGAATACAGTATCCATCCACTTATCTAGCCACCTACGTACCTCGGCATCAGTACCTACCTCATAATAGATTTAATAACTGACTATCTACTTGGAAACTATAATTAACGACATCGCTTATACTCATACAATCTCTCCTGACCTCACTTTGTAGACCTACCTTTATCCTAAGGCTTAGTAGGTACCTCCATATAAAGTACCTACATTAACTAGATAGGTACCTACAACATTATTCTTGAGGAAGTATTTGAGGTTACGATGACAATTCCGTCTTTGTAAAATGATACTGGCCGTCAGGCGATAATTATTCCACTTACTATCATTATGTATTTAGCTAGCTAGGTACTTAAGTTTACTCTTACTACAGGAAAATTCATTGTTAAGCAAATTTACCCCTAAATATACCCATACTACTGTCAAATAATGACAGTTTACAAAATAGGGAATTTAAGTTAGTAGTAAAAAGCTAATAATTAACTTCAACGTCATGTCTGATTTTTGGCTAACTTTTTAATATTAGCTAAGTGTGTTTTGTTTATAAGATTATTATTTAGAAAACTATTCGCCGAATGTCGAATAATATTTATTTATTTATTTATTTATATATACTTTATTGTACACCAGATTATAATTAGATAAAGAAAAAGTAATACACTACAAAATATACAATTGGCGGCCTTATCGCTTACTGCGATCTCTTCCAGGCAACCTTGAATAAACGCACATAAATAATAGACACTGGTATTTAAAGAATAACAAAAAAAACGAGTAATGTCGAATACCGAATATTACCGAGTATTCGCGGCATCTCTAGTATACACTGTATCTTGACTAACATAAATAACTACTAACTAATCAGTTCTGTCTGGACTGGTTTCATTATCTGCCTAGGTGCCCCTCTAAAGGGCTCTTTAGACCTTGCCAATCGAATCCCACCAATAAATCTGTAATTGAATCGGTGAGCCTTGGATTATACCGTCTACCTACGATATTATAGGTACCTACCTATAATGTCAAAAGTCAATCGAAAGGTGTGTAGGAAGCCCTTAATGCCTTAATGGGTAGATTCGTATATGAAACCATAGATAGAGACCTACCTATGTCTATGCTTAATACCAAATTGGATACCTACCTAATTCACGTAAAAAATGTAGTTTTTTTTTTAATGTCCCCTGTCTTTCTTTTAGTCTTCTTCTTTTCGTTGGTTTTCGTTGGTGACTAACCTGATGTCAGAGTTTTAAAGCCGCCCATGGGCCTCTGACTTGGCTTAACATGCTGTCGAGAAATATCTCTCAGGCATGCCGGTTTCCTCACGATGTTTTCCTTCACCGTTTTTGAAGCAAGTGATAATTTTACAATACGCACATGAATCCGAAAAGTCAGAGGTGCCTTGGGTTCCAACTTGAGACTTATGACTTGGCAGTCTTACTGTCACAGCACTAGGCTACTGGACATTAATTATTTATTATTTTAATAAAATTCTTCCTTAATTGGTGGAACCTGAAATTCAGTCACAATCACAAGGAACCATTAAAAGAACCTAAGTAGGTACCTACCTAATTGTTATCTCCAGACCAGAATAAGTATCTACGAACGAGGTAATTAATTCTTGCGTCAATAGCCTGAAATTATCGGATACCCGAGAAGGGTAATTACTTACCTATCTACGCGGTATTTAGGAATGCACTTTCCTTTGATGTTGTCGGTATGCAAACTTGAAATAGGAACAATGTCAATAATCCACAATTCTTATGGAAAGCGGTTAATATCTAACGTACACGTCTTTCTACATTGTTCTCACATGTCTAATTTCAACATGAATGATGTAACCAATATTTTGTAACAATTTATTTAAAAGAGTGTCCGTGGAGTTTCTTGCTCGTTCTGCTCCATAGGTACCTACATAATACGCCTTGGAATGGGCAACTAGCTTCATATTTCTTACTGACCGATTCCTTGACAATTCAAAAGTGCCTGTAAATGGTTTCATTGAAATAAATGCTTTGAGTTTTTTTTTTTTTAGTTTATATCTACTGACACGAAAGATTCTCTAACTACAAAATTGCTCAGCGTGGTGAAATGTACAGTCGATGTCGTAATTGTTCTACCAATTTTCACTACCATTCCTAGTACCACCTACCCACGCCTACCTACTAAATTAAAGGCTCGTACAGACGCGCGACTACGGTAACTGTTATAACGTGAAGTCTTTTTTTGGAAATTGTTTTGTTAGAGTCGCGTCGCGCCGGTTGTTACGACACTTCAAACTTCTCAAGACGGTTGAAGCCTACTAACTTAAGCACGGGCGATCAGGTTAAGCTACGCTTGCCGCGGTCAGTCCGTGGATGGGTGATCATCTTAACATACCGCGACCCCTCCGTGCCTTGGAAAGCACGATAAGCCATTGGTCCCGCCTGTCATTCTTGGATCTTTGACAGTCGTTACAGGTTGTCAGAAGCCCGAAAGTCTAATAACCAGTCATAACAAGGAGTATCGTATTACCCAGTTACTGGATTCTGGAGGTCAGATAGGCAGTCGCTCCATGTGAAATATTGGTATTCAGCTGCATCCGGTTAGACTGGAAGCAGACCCCAACATAGTTGGGAAAAGGCTAGGCAGATTGATATTGGTTGAAGCCTACTAACTGTCACATTCAGTCAGACGACACATACACAAAACCAGTGCAATTTTGACCACACTGTCGCTGCCATTTTAGCTCCGAATTTATTGGAATCAATGTCGAGCAACATTATTCCCCGCAACATCAACCCGCTCAGCAGACAGGTGCGACGCGACACCGGTAGAACAATTTCCATGAAGTCTCCATAGAAATTTTCCACCAGTCGCGCCGCGCTTGTCTGCGAGCGGCTTTAACCAAGAAGAAACTAACACCCTTTTCATATTTGATATCTGTCTATTAATAAAACAAAATTATACCAGATGCTCTTTTAAGTGGTCCTATCATACTACATACTATTTATTTCCGACTTTACACAGCCAATGGTCATAATAAAGGCGATATACAGCTTCAATATCAGTTTCACTTTGACCTTGAGAAAAATGGACGATGATATTGGTGTTCCATACGAGATAACATCCCCTTAATGTAATTAAAAGGGAGGGTCGCACCCAGGATATGAATAGGACCAGCTTTACTTAGAGACAATGGATATAATACGTCCTCGTCTGGCTCTTCTGCCAGGTGGAAGAACGACCCTTTAAACTTAGGTTGAGGTAGAAACTCAACAATGCCGAAGTGGGGTAACGTTTTGATTCATCTATTTCTGGGAGTCTAATTAAGCTTGATCAGTAAACTAATGTTAGTTGTTGTGAATGTTTGAACAAATAAAAACTTTTTAGTCGGTTGTTTTTTTTTTTCACTTTTTAGTTGTGCCTACCCCACACAAATTCGAATATTACCTGCTATGTAAATAACAGTGACAGGAACTTATCATTTTATCATCCACATAGGCTAAGTGCGAAAAATACTTTATAAAGTTTATGTATGGGACCACTTCTGGACCTATACAACAAAACAAGAATCATCGTATTACCCATACAAAAAGAAAACGTACAGTCGAATTGAGAACCTTCTCCTTGTTGAAGTTTGTTAAAAAAAAAGAATTTTCAAAATCGTTCCACAATTTTGACGAAAATATCGATGAGGTCGGTTTAAAATACCATCGAAGAAGTTGATATCTAACCGCCTTAAGGACTATTCTTGCTTGCAGGGTTCGGCGGCTATAGAACCAGGCCGGTAACAGATGAGGTCATCGTGTTCACGGGATTTTGTTTTCAAATTGGTTAGATATGAAGTTCTTTCATGGTACGTTCTTCTTCTCTGTTGCCTCTCCACTATTGAACACTAAAGGTTGGCCATCAACACTCAGTTAATAGCTACAAATACGATTTTTGTCGATTTCCAAAATCCAGAGGTTCAGTTCGCCTTCTATTCCAGAAAATATGGCAATTGTATCAAACTGCAAAGTGCTCCCAACTATTTAGTTAGGGCTAGCGCGCAATGGTGTTGGTCTGATAGTTGGCGGTGTTGCCAAGATAAAAGTTTAGTTTTAAATTAACGTGTTGAGAATGGTTTGGCTTTTGTTTTTTGTGTTAATGATCCTGCTGAAAATTGGGTTTTAAATTCCATGCTTATACATTACTAGCTGTGCCCCATGGTATCACCCGCATAAGTCTCGATCCCGTGGGAATATCAGGATAAAAAGTATCCTATGACTTAACGCAGGTCATGGTCTACAGATGTGCCAAATTTCATCCAAATCCGTTCAGCCGTTTTAGCGTAAAACAAACAAACATATTTTCGCATTTATAATATTAGTTGGATGATGAATTAATAGAAGTTCTCATGCAAAAGGAGCAATGGATTCATAAATAGTGAAAGATGGGTGTAAGTACTTACACCTCAGCCTAAACCTTCGGGAATTACTGGCGTGACGTTGTGTTCGAATTCAAAATCAGTAGGAAACAGAATTTTTCAAAAGAAAAGTCCCCGACACAAGCTCCGAATCTTGAAATGGACCTTTAATAACTGTGCTTGCGACAACTTCACATTTACGTCTGTATCTCCATCATAATCTAAGAAATTCCTAAGTAATAAAATAATTCTAGAAATTCTTCAGAATAATTACTAAACCTACTCGTAAACCGCAATGCACAGATACCAAATGCCAAAGCATAAATTGAAACCACGCTTTGCATAAAATACCTACCTATGTTTGTGAAATGTTTACTGGTTAGAGCATATTTTGTGGTGCCAGATAGCCTAGCTAGGTCCTAGGCTTTTGCGTATTTCAGAATATTCATTATTACTTCACCCTTTTAGGTAAATTAGCATGGGTGAAAATCGGCAGTTTTCATCAGAGTAGACAGTCTAAAATTGTCTGTCAAAAGTGCGCAGTCACACGTGCTAAGGCATAAATCGAATAGATTACGTGTAACGCCGGATTTTTTTAATTAGACTGTCTGTGATGTCTTGTTTACTTTTTAGTTGACTTTAAGTTGTTGTTGGGTTTTAGTTTTTCTAACTTTTATTTAAATTATTTTGGTTTTAATTTTTGAAATGTGTTCGTCAAGCCTTTTCATTTGATACTCATCATGGCATAATTCAATTTTTTTTAATGTTCCTGTCTTTATGTCTTCTAGAGGGCGCCATATTGAATTTAATAAATAACCAGCGGACGATCAAGACGCTTCCAACGAAATTTGTCAAATTATGATCAGTAGTTGAGAAGTTATGAGGTGACATATGAACATACATACCGGTAAAAATCATACATAACCCTTATTTTTGCTTCGCCGTAGTCAGGTAAAAATTTAACTACTAATGATGATCGTGGATCCAGCGTTTAGATCAGAGTAGCCATAAAGAATTGTGTTAGACCCATTTGCCACTTTGACCCAGAAGTAGGTACCATCGAAGAATTTCATATCTAAGCAATTTGAAAACAAAATCCCGTGAACGCGATGACCACATCTGTTACCACCCCGGTTCTTTGGCGGCCGAGCACTGCAAGCAGAAATAGTCCTTACGGTGCATAGATATGAACTTCTTCGATGGTACCATCAAAGAAATTCATATCTAACCAGTTTCAAAACAAAATCCCGTGAACACGATGACCACATCTGTTACCGGCGCGGTTCTATAGCCGCCGAGCGCAGCAAGCAAGAATAGTCCTAACGGTGGTTAGATATGAACTTCTTCTTTCTTCTTCAATTCCACAAAAACTTGAGTTATTTTCAAAAGATACTGGTATGACTAGGTCCTTTACCAACTTAAACTACCAGCTAAACAATCTTAATAGTAAAAGTGGAAGCTGGAAAACGATCCTAGTGTTACGCACTTGTTTAAGAGTACTCTTCATCGTTGTAAATTGAAGAGCTCACTTCAAGAGGGTTTTCATGAAAATTCACGCCACCAGTTGGCGCCACTTTGACAAGAGGTCTTATTCTATTTTAATATATGATGACGCTCGAAGTTGCTGATTGGCAAATCTTTCATAACAGCGAAATGATTAATGCTGTCGTATATCCGACACGACACCATAGAAGAAGAAGGCAAAACAACACACTAGACGGAACACACTAGATCACCAATTAGTTTTATTTCGGGTCTATATAAAAGAAATAATACGACTCGCGGTCGGTTTGGAAGACATTACCTACTAGCAACCAAGATTAAAAGATGTGCAAGGACCTTGCGTATTTTTGTATTTTTTTTAAATAGATCACATCTATCTGTATAGTACCTACCTAGCTCTATTACGCCCGAAAACATTTGCAGCTTCATGCGGCTTGGGTCTCGCATCATCCGTTGTCGACGGCAGAAAATACAAAGCGTGTGCTAAATTCAGTTACTCAAAAAATGTTTGTTAGGTTTTTGTTATAAATTTAACCGTTCACTTAAAGTCCGCACAAAATAGTCAGTCATTTGGTGACTCCTGCAATAGACTATAAGCTGCATTGGCGAGGATTTCGACAGACTTTTTACGTAACGGAGTTCTGGAATACGATTTAGTAAAACTGGATAAACAGACATCAAATCCATGTTTTATCAATGCAAATATTATTATCTTTTGCAGGTGTACAAACATGTTACGCGTATCGGAGAATTTACATAATATTTTGAGATCGACATGATAAAAAGAGCTCACAGAAATCTTCTAGCATATATAGGGATATTGATAATATGTCGGGGTATGTAAGAGAAGTCATTTACAACGAAATAGTTTCCCTTATAACTAAAATGTCAACATTTTTTGAATAATTTCACATTTAATATTTTTAATAATCTAAAACAAATTAGTCAAAAACAGTTCACATTTGTATAGGAGTCATAAAGGGGTCATTAGGTTGTAAATGACCTCTCCTCATTCCCTTAATAGATACCAATAATCCTGTATACAGTTTGGCAAAAAAGAGTCTGGAAAGAATGAGGGCGCCACTATCGCACTTAGATCACTTAGAATGGGAAATAAATTGTAAAAATAAATGTACAATAAAAACGCTGCTTGTGGGTGGGTGACTCAAATCAAAGCCTGCTGGCACTTGTCGGCAAAGTAATGCCATCATCATAGGTCTGCATTAATTAAAATAGTACCAAATGTCACCACGTCAGACTCTTTTATACCTGTAAATTTTAACAAGGCACTTGTTATTGTGTCTAATTTTCCACAAGATAGATAGTCAAGTAAGCCGTTACACGTGTCACGGTCGGGAATATCTAGTGCTGCTGCACCGCTAGAAACTAGCTCAGATGGAGAATTACTCTATTAAAAATAGTAATTTTATAAATGTCTGCGCAGACCTGCGGGGTAATCGCATAACACACTTACAGTACCAATGGTTTTCATTTTGACAGTTCAACAACATTCATTGCGTTATTTACGTTGTTGAGCACAATTTTTTTTCGAACATATGATGCTATGGATCAGCAATATCCTTCAAAATCATTCAGATTGTGATTGATATTAGTGTGATTGGTTAGCCTACTTTAAATCCCATCTCACTTTTTACGACCTTTTAGGTCAATCAATGGACCTAAAATCCTGGATTTTAGACTGTTTCTAACCCACGTGGGCCGCATTTGCTAGCTCAGTAAGCACCTTAAAATTGGATTTGAATGACCTTAGAACGACGTACATTGCTTATTCCTAGAACAAACATTAAATTCCACTTATCTTTTATTCAGCAAGGCACGCAATGTATCGATTGTCTCTTTAACAGTCGAGACACAGGTCGCGAATTCCACTTCAACTATTAAGTCGGAGCACGAATCGATTCATCGTTCGATTTGAGTGTTGCTATGGTATGGCTCAAAATGTTATTGGGGACCAAGTTTTTCTTATCACAAGATGACCTTTTGAGAACGTAAAATGTAGATATATATTGTAGGTATTATGTAGGTATATTTGTAATGTATAATCTGGTGTACAATAAAGTAATAAATATAAATTTTAAATGTACAGAGTATTCGCTGATTAAGGGATCTCGCGCACTAGTCGGCCACGACTCCGGCCAGTGGCCGTCTAGCGATATTGTATGGTATGCGGCTAGTTGACGGTTACGACCAAGTTCGGGATTCGTATCGGTTTCTATAGTTTACTTGTAAATTGCGTAATACATGATCAATCAGAATCAGAATCGTTTTGAAACATTGAACTGTCAATGTAATGATGATGAGATTAGTCGTAATCGTTTACGAAAATGTGTTACGTAATTAGGGTACTGGTCGCGGTCGTAATCGTGGCCGTCTAGTGCGCGAGATCCCTAAGTGGTCCCTGGTTTCAGGTTATTTGCTTGCAAATAGTCCGTCTGTTTGTTGCTTTTTCTAATTTCAAATAAAGGTCAAGGACATAGCTTGGTTGATCGAGGCCAGAATCATCTATATTCCACCAAAGTTATTATAAAATGTCCAGAACTCAAGGCAAGTAACAAAGCAATAACAAAATTTGTCAGAGCGTGCTGCGAGCTAGACAAAAAGGGCGCTCGCTCCGTCAATAGAAATAAAAGAGAATGCACAGTCCGACTTGCAGCCGGGACCGGAGTGACGCCGCTTGGTAACTAGCTGTCGCTAAGGGTTTTTTTCTTCTTTATTTTCGCTATGGAAAATGGCAGTTGGAATATTTTACGCTGATGGTTCAAATGAAATATATAATATAGAAATAACATTTTTTGTAACTGTAATTTTAAGTATACACTTTGACGCTTGCGTTGGCAGGAAATTGTGTTTTAATTGTTATTGGAAACCGCTATTCATGAAATAAAATATAATAAACTTTGTAAAGAAAATATGTTGTGTTTACAGGTTTTTTAATTCAATGTGGCTTTTAGGATAAATCCTGAAAGACACATTGAACGGGGTGTTTGTTTAGTGTGCCTACATTATTGAATAGAACAATAAAGTATGTGGTTTAAACAATAGCAGCAACTATAACATTCATTTGAATATATTAACCGCAGTTAACAATGCAGATTGAATGTATACGCATATGTTGCCTTTTATACCGTTTATCCATAAACTATGACTACCAACTAGCAAGCAAACACTTTTTATTACATATTATCTTTTTTGTAAGGAGGAAATCATTAATTACTGTTTTAATTTCTGTAAAGTTTATTATTATGAACACTTTCCATTTCATGTTAAAATACGTTTAAAAATACTACTTTTATTCAGGCATAACTTACGTAATATATTGCGGCAAATTTATTTTTTACCTTTCGTTTTAATTTAAAAAATCAGACAAACAAAATAGATTTATAAGTTATAAACTTGAAAGAATAAGTACCTATGCATCACTTGATTTCATGTTTATCGTTCCAGCGCAAATCATCACTATCTCACCTATACATGGTGAAGACTACAATACGACAATAAATTAAACTACGTATCTAACTAACGTAGGTAATAGTACGCGTCAAACTATAGGGCGGTTTTGAAGTGCGCTACTCGCTGCGCAGTACCGCACCCCTCACCCCCGCTGGCCCATGAATTTGTTACTGCGCAGCGACTCTCCTCATGTTCCGAGCCGCCATAAAGACACTAAACCCCTATTTCAATGCCACCAAGTACACATAAAAACAAAGGAATGCTAAGCGCCACGCCGCCATCAAAACGCACTGACAGCTACCTACCATGGCGGTGCAGGGGCAGTGGGGAGACGTGTGAAAATAGGCCGGACGACCCTCCCATTGTTGTCACAGTTTTTGTTACCTCTTCTGACCAGACATTGTTTGAGGCGTTACGATTATACGGTCTACGTAAAATAGATAACGGTTTGTGAAATTAATTTGTAAGTCTCGGATTGTTGGTCCACTTTACAAAAGTTACCAATAATTATAAAAAAAGAACAATTACTCGACTTGATGTCGGAACCTTAGAGGGACTAGTAACAAATTAACTTGAATTGCCATACTTTCAAAAATGCTTTTGTCATGCCTATTTAATCGTCATGTTCTTGTCCTTATCACGATTTCTCAGGGGTCAATGCAACATGTTTTTTCAGCCTATTTTATATAGAGCAGTGATAGCCTACTGGTGTGACCGTCGGACTGCCAAGTCATAGGTCTCGAACCCAACGCACGTACGTCTGACTTTTCGGATTCATGTGCGTATTATATAATTATCACTTGCTTCACAAACGGTGAAGGAAAACATCGTGAGGAAACCGGCATGCCTGAGAGATATTTCTCGACGGCATGTGAAGCCATGGCAGGTCCATGGGAGGCTTTAAAACTGACACCAGGTTAGTCACTAACCACACGAAAAGAGGAAGAAGCCTCTTTTATTGGGCCGACAATTGACACACGTTTAAAGTAATGAGTTTTTTTTTATTGTTGTGATTTGGGTCAATTCTCGACATCGACCTCGCCCGATGAAAAGCGATGGATGAGGTCTACGATGGAACGAGCGTGCCCAGAAGATGCCTGTTCACTCTTGCTTTGAATGCTGGATTAAACGTGGAAGGGAACGCAGACGCTGTCTGAAAGTTCCACACTTTGCCCGTGCGCATAATAAATTTGAAGGAGAAGCGCTGAGTAGTAGTCCCACATAATCGTTGATAGTCAACATAATTTATGTTATCAATCGATTTTACATTAGTAGGCACTACAACTTAATTATTTATCTCTCAACTTTTCGTCGAGGTTATCTGCACGCGATCTCATTAAATATTTTGATGCTGTTCCAAAAGTAAAATAATATGTTACCGTTATTCATAGTGTGAGTGTTATGTACTTACAATAAACTAGTTTGTCCAACACACATTTGGTTATTTAACAAACAGTCTTAACGTATTCTAGTTAGTTATGTAGATAACTAGAAACATTATTCTTTTCATACTTTCTTATGCAAGTCTGCAATACGAGTTTGTTCACAGACGTTCACTTGTTTTTGTAGCTAATTTATTACTCAGTTATATTCAGTATGCATCCAGATTACCTAAAAGATTATTGTAATATTGTACATACTTACCTTAGCTAGGTTATAGCCTAGTTATAATAACTCAATATTTACAGTCACGAGCGTAAAGTTTACGCAAGATTCAAAAGCGATTACATTTCATCACTAGCTGCTGCCCGCGGCTTCGCCCTCGTGGGCCCTAATATTTTTTGTAGACTAAAAGTAGCCTTAGTTACTCCCTAAAACGTCAGCTATATGCCAGTGAAAGTCCCGTCAAAATCGATCCAGCCGTTTCGGACATTAGCCGATAAATAGACAGAAAGACAGACAATTTTATTTTATTTTATGAGGGCCCTATTTTTATTTTCATATGCATTTAGTAAAAGCTGATATTTTGATATTACAAACAGATACGTCTATTTTATACATTTTTATGTATGTTTATTATTAAATGTATATTTTTTTTTTATGGTGTGTAAACACCAAGTATGGTTTCAGGGTGTGTAAACAGCAAGTATGGTCTCGGTAACCAAACAAACCAAAACCCAAACCAAATTAAACCATACTTTTATGAAATAGGTCATTCTTCAAAGTTGCAATTTTTAGTTCACGAGGAATACGATTTTGAATTCCGCATATCTCTCGATAGTACATCCAGATTGTTACCTAAATAAAACAACAAAAAAAAAAAAGCAAAAAAGAAAAATAGTGCATAGCTACCAATGTAAGTACTATTATACCTACCTATAATAGTACTTACATTGCTAAGAGTTGTGTAACAAAAACTGAGCTAATCGGTCAACTGTGTCAACGCAATCGTTAGGCCATTATTTAAAGAATCTTGTTATTTTAGTTTATTTAAACCGATCATCAATATCAACCTACAGCAGTCCACTGCTGGACATAGGCCTCTCCAGTTGCACGCCATTCAGCTCGGTTCTCGGCAACTCTCATCCACCTGCTACCAGCCGCCCTGCGAAGATCGTAGCTCCACCTAGCCTGAGGGCGTCCTAGCTTGGGTTTGCCTAACCGACCAGTTTGACCGATCGATCTCGCTACTCTGAGTAATTCATCGAATTAACAATGCAGAATTTGACATTGAAACAGATGTTTTGACAACTGTGACAAAAATAAACGTCCTTTTAACCAAAACGGTATTAAACTGCAGATTTTTTAAATCATCATCCAACTTCATAAAACCCATTTTAAAGACAACAGAATAATCTTCAACGAAAGACGCCCGACAATTTCTCAACAAGATAGCGCTAGCGAATACTAGCGATATAAAAACAAGACATCACAAAACTCATTCATGCTTGTATTGGGACACACTAGCGATGATTCACACTAGGCTACCTACTCACCTTGATACTTACAATAACGTTTCAAGAGCTCCCACATATCATATCAAAGCGTTTGAAGATATATTCAATAATATGTTATGTAATTTGTTTAAGTAAACGCACGTGGAAGATTTTGTACCGCTATTTCGGTGAAAAGAAATTCGCCCGTATCTTTTGTGCTGTAAAAGGTCCAGTTTGGTTTTTCCTGGGGATATATCTAGCCAGATTTACAGAGTTATATGTTAGGAACGAGGAACAGCATCTTCCTGTCTATTCTGTCCAGCGTGGTGCTGTGTTTATGCAAGGGTTTGCTTATAAGGTATGCTTAAAAGTAGCAGTAAGTAAAGAAAAAGAGGTAGTAGTAGTAGCTGTTCTAAGCCCTTCCCTTCCATCATTAAAACATCTCTCTAAGTTAAATTTGTTCCTTATAAACTTTTCCTTAAGAGATTTGTTCATATGGAACAAATCTATCTTAGAGAGATGCATTAATGATTCTTATGATTATAATTCTGTAAATACATATCTGTTATAGTCCCGAATTATATTTTAATCAAGATACAACCTGACCCTGACCTGCAAAGTGCAAAAAACGTAAGAAAATATGAATATCGCGGGCTACAAATGCCTATGACTTTGCCTTGCTACCTTCTTACTAAACTAAGACGACATATAAGCTCAACGAAGGGAAGAAAAATCCTGAAAAGCTGCTTCTGATAAGTTTGCGAAACCTGCTACGAATAACAAAAAAGATTCGAAAACGTCTTTCTACACGGGTAAAACATTTAACCACACCCGATTATTTTTACGAGGTTAACAAGGCACAGACGGACTGACGCGGTTGTATGTTCTGATACGAGCTTTTAACGTAATTAATAAACATATGGCTACGTTTTTGGGTCAAGCTTGCTTTTGCTTTTATTTTGTTTATGTTTCATTTTTAAAGTGGTAGTGAATTGATTACTTCTTTCAGTTTATTTATTATTGGAAATACCGCTGTACTTACAGTTGGAGTGTCCTTTATGCTTCGAAGAAGTTGTGTATTCAGGGCTTTCCAACCTATAACTGTATTGGTACTAAGATCTTAGGAAAAATCCAAACTGTAACGCAATTTGTTTTTTTTTTTTTTTTTTAAAGTTTGCGTTACGTTTTGGATTTTTACAGTTTTTGACGATGTCGTTGTAAATCAACTTAGAAGCAAGAAATACGTAGAGTATTTAGGACATTATAAAATAGCCAAAACAATAGTAAAACCACGTTAAGTAAGTAGGATATTTACTAATAGTAACGTCTGATCTGCATTCTCATTCTGATCTATAATTAAATGTCACAGCTGAACATTTATCAGCCCAACCAAACTCCTTGCTCAGTGACCCACACAATATATCAAAATTAAACACAGTTCTGATCACTTTCCTAATTAAAGTAGCCAAACTATAGTCCAGGCCGAAATTGGTTCCAAGTTAAAATGGCCGCTGTGGACCCTGAACAAATATTTGAACTGTTGATGGGAACTAGATGCTGCCGGCAAAAGAAATATTTGTTTTATTATTGAACCAGAGAAAGTTATTAGAGGGTTTGTAAATTATATATTATCGTTTGGGTTGACTTCAAGTTTTTTATAAGGAAAAGCTGCTGGCCGATTTTCCTTAGTAGAGAAGGAATGCTTCCATTTTCCAATGGATTACCAAAAGGATCCATTACCATTTTTGAGGATATTTTTTTTCTGGTTTTAGGGCTAGTGGTAGCTAGCGCTACTGGGGAGCATGAGGTCCTGGGTTCGATTGCCGGGTAGGGGAAAGTGTTGTTGGGTTTTTCAATCTGGAATTTCTCAGTAGCAGCCCGAAGTCTGGATTTGTGGCATATCGATGGCAATAGGGTCGCCTTCTATAACATGGGACTTGAAACATAACTGGCGAAATGTGGGTGTACTATAGGTACCATTAAAGAAGTTTATATATAACCAGTTTGAAAACAAAATCCCGTGAACACGATGACCACATCTGTTACCGACCCGGTTCTATATCCGCCGAGCGCTGCAAGCAAGAATAGTCCTTACGGTGGTTAGTTATGAACTTTGTTGATAGTACAGCCTTCGAGGAATAAAGGCATGATGTTATGTTCTTCTCAATTATTGCGATATTTTTTTTGTTTATTTGTTCATTTATTGGGTCATGTATATTACGAGTTACGTCGAGTTTATAAATTTATATGGAGAACCCTGTAGCCGCCTCAAACAATGACCTTTGAAAGAGACGAGATGGTCTATTATTAGCTTGGGTACTACGACGAAGATCAGTCGGAACAGTCAGGCAAATAAAGGAGATAAGACTTTAGCACAGATTAATACAGATGGCTCACTCCGCAAAAACATTTAAATAAAAAACGACTCTTGCATCGACACAATAAAGTGCAATTCAGGTCGCATAGCGCTAATTACCTACAGTTATATTCACCTAGAAGTTGCCTCTCTTTCTATCGCGACACTCTTCTTAGATCTTCTGACTAGTTACTACGTTACACTCACTGAATTGGCCCGACAAGTCGAGCCCGCCGCATACTTGTAGCTTCACACCTAAGGCCCCTCGCCCACGGCGAATTTTTGTAGCGATGCTGTCGCACGTTTTGTAAACGTGCTTCTGCATCGCTACTATCGCGCGTTAGTCGCTTTTGCAACGTGCGCCAGAAACGATGCAAACACGCGACCATTTCTGACGACATCGGGGGAACGAAGGGTGGAGAACGGAGGGAGGGGTGCTGGGGAATGTGACGGCAGCATCGCGATACTACCGACACAGAATCTGGGCGAAGGTACACAGCCAGCGACAGCATTGCGGCTGTATCGATACACATGCGAAACAGCATCGCTACAAAAAGTGGCCGTGGGCGAGGCGTCTAAAATGCGGAGTGATCCATGTGTATTAACTCTGTGGCATTAGTCAGCTAATAAAAACTAATCTTTTAGTACCTCAGCTTTTGCTGGAACTAATCTAGATTTCTCTCGCACACGGTATTAGAACTAGGTCTGTTTGACAGGGAACTTAGAATTTCTGTTTGTTTCTTTAATCTTACAAAGCAAGTATTCAGCCTATAATTTTCCCAATTGTCCCAGCAGGACACAGGCCTCCTCTCTTCGAGTGGGAGTGGACCACACAGGCCCCCGCGTGGTAGAATTACAGCCCACTCCGTGTGCGGGTTGATAGATGTCACATGTCTTCGAATTTTTTGGTTTTAGGACATGCCGGTTTCCTCACGATGTTTTCCTTCACCGTTTTGAGAGCAGTGGTGATGAAATTATTTACACGAAGTAAAGCGCCTGTCATGGTTTGAACCTACGAGTCTACAAGTCGTAAGTCCCGGCCGCTA
Organism: Agrochola lota; assembly: GCA_947364205.1. Lineage (NCBI taxonomy): Eukaryota > Metazoa > Arthropoda > Insecta > Lepidoptera > Noctuidae > Agrochola > Agrochola lota. The sequence continues at coordinate 20,252,054 of OX376219.1, forward strand.
CCACTGGGTGGCTCTTTCTTTGTTGTTAAGTCTTTTAAATTAGGCTAGATTTGAGCCTAGATTGATTGGCTTTATTCGCATTTTGTAGTAAACAAGTGCTGAAAGAAACGGGTTTTATATTATAAACTATGTGGGTTTTTTAAACTGAAACCTATTGTGATTACTTACCATGTGTACTTCGCAATTAGGGTGCGCTATTAGGAGTTTTCCGAGTTACTGTAACCAATAATATTTGTCTCATGTTACTTAATAAAGAATTTGGTCACGTCCTGTCACCCCACATGGTGGTTAAAACGTCATCGACAAAGTATGAATCATGTTATAATATCCCCTTTTGTTTCAAAGAACTTACACAATACGAATTCTATTCAGTTATGTTCAAAAAAACACTCCATTTTGTTACAAAAATGCGTGTGAATGAACCATATGCTGCATTTCATAACCATTTAACAAATATATAATTCTGCAAACGAGAACAATTACAATGTAAACTAATTCACTTTACACAAATGCACACACAAATCCAAACCATCTGTGCGCAATATAAATTACGACATTATCCATTTTGTAACCACAAATTTTATAATTTGTAATAAAAAAGAAAATAAAGTAACAGCTGTGTTTAAGTGTCACATTACTCCAGCTTTCTATTTAAATATATTTCAAAACGCATTATCTTCAGATGTAAAACAAAGTGAGAAAAAGTGTATTAGTCTTGACGATAAATCATACAAATTAGGAATCTTTTAGTCGACGCATCTGCTACACATCTGTCGTCTGGTCTCGAAAGCCGATGACTCGATTCATTCATGATTTCATAATAATAAACACTTTTAAGTCCTGTTATGTAAAGTTATTCTGCATGCGCATATAATGACGAATATTGAATGGTATTTGAATTATTTGAGGTCGAGACGAGTCTAGCGTTTTTTGTAGAATATCAATATTCGTATGTCGTACCTACTCTTGTCTGGTCCTTTACGAATTTTTGTAATGTAAGTAACTAAAATAAATCCGTATTGATTTTCTGTTTGTAGTTTCACAAACTATCTTTATGTATTTAATAGCAAATATCCAGTTTCATATTTGAATATATTATTTTTTGCGGTTTCGTTTGACACCCGTTTTTTTTGTATCTTTAACCTAAAACAACAACTGGTTTTAAAGTACCTAATCATGATGACATTCAAAAACATGTTCATTACAAAAGAATGCTCTTCAAAACCATGACGAGCATATTGTGTTAAAAAAAGTACCTTCCCTCATCACCTGTTCTGCTGTTATGGCACCAAAAACCATTGTCATCAGAACTACATGTGTGTGCAAAATTCCAATTCATTCGGTTAACGGGAAATAGGCTAAAACCAAAGATTTAAATCGTAGATGTGCCCTCACCGTACTACGTCGCACGAAAAAGTGCCCATAGTGAGAAGAGTGACTTCGCACAATAATAATGGCGTTTCCATGACAATCAAGTCAAATGTCTGCGATATTGTGTGTCAGAGGTGTCAAAACGAAACAGAAACGCGACCATCTTTTAACACGGCAGGGCAAATTTACGATTGAAATCTTTGGCTAAAACCCGATCACAAGATGTTGATCTTAATGGCACAGGAGGAATAATTAAATACACCCTAAAAAAAGTGGCTAATCTCATAATTATGTGTAACTTTTCTCTTTTGCAACGAACACTTTTGTTTTGAATTCCTAAGTGTCGAACCATAATATGACGGTGAGGGTCTATTTACGACACAATCACTAGCTACGAAGTAATAAATGGTAACTTGCACAATCAAGTGTACGTCACGGACGTGGCCTTCCACGTCTGCTAGTTACGATAGCCCGCACGTCAGTTGTAAAAAAACTAGTATAAGGGATCTCGCGCACTAGACGGCCACGATCACGACCAGTGGTCGCAGCGACCAGTTATTTAATTACGCAACACATGATTACGACTAATTTGTTTCATTTTCACAGTTCAACAACATTCATTGCGTTATTTACGTTGCGCTCACAACAAATTCAAATTTTTCGAATACAAGAATATTTTTTTTCCAAAATATGAAGCAATGGATTAGCAATATTCTTCAAAATGATTCAGGTAGACAAAACATTCAATTAATGTTTTTTTGATAAAAGTACAAACAGGCGCTTATTTTATTTTTTTTATGTATTGTATACACCAATGTATAGGTTAACTTTTGGTTTGGCAGAGAACGCAAAACAAGGATGTTTTTCTAGAATCCCGACTATAAATCTAGACTGTAGGAACGTTTTTACGAGCCGTAAATCTTAGTTCCTTAGTCCAAAGCTTAGTTTTTTATTAACTCAATTAGGAAGCAGACAATTTCGCCAATTTACTGTAGGTCTAAGGACAGAAGTTACAAACTTGGTTGCGCAGTAAGTAGTCATTTGAAACTTTATAGTCACTCAGTGAAGTAAACATAAAGATAAATAAATCTGTCGTCTCCTGTACAATGTACATGAATCTTCTAAAACTATTCTGAATGGTTATGGCACTTGAAAAGTCTGTATTTTCTCTGTAAGTTCGGAGAAAATAATATGTTTAGGGACCTCGCGGACTACCCGGTCTTGACCACGATTTGTCGCACGACCCGCCGCAATATCAAACAAAAGTAATCTCGCGCACTAGACGGCCTCGACTCCGGTCAGTCCGTGGTCCTTGGCCGGTCTGCGGCTAGTTGGACGTTGCGACCAAATGCGCGATTCGTATCGGTTTCTATAGTTTACCTGGTCGCTGCGACCACTGGTCGTGGTCGTGGCCGTCTAGTGCGCGAGATCCCAAACTGGTCGGGTTGGATGAACGGTCCTAGGGCCAAACTTTATTCTTGGTTTCTTCTGTTCTGCGACCAAGATTGTGAGTACTCGTGCTACAAGTAGCGGTCATTGCTGCGTAGTGCGCGAGATCCCATAGTACCCACGGCTACATCAAGCTATACATTTCTAGTTTGAGATGATCTCGCATTGTGTAGAATTTCCGTACAATGCGAGGTCAGCTTATACTGGAAATTTATAGCTTGATGTGTAGCCGTGTGCACACGATACACACGTCGACATTCAGCTCAATAAATTAACAGGATCAACAGTAGGTACCTATTTTCAATGCTAAAATAGAAACCATACCAGTGACCAGTTTTCATTTATATATTTGAGGCTACATAGACTAATATATTGTACTAGCTGTGTCCCGCAGTTTCACCTGCATAAGTCTCGATTACGTGGGAATATCGGGATAAAAAGTATCCTATGTCCTTTTCCAGGTCATGGTCTACCCATGCGCCAAATTTCATCCAAAGCCGTTCAACCGTTTTAGCGTGAAAGCGTAACAAAAAAACAAACTCACTTCCGCATTTTAATATTAGCTTAGAGTTCTGGCATTTTCCAGGGTCATGTAGATATGCGAAGTAGATGAGCTCATGAAAAATGCAGCATAACCTCCATATTATGTAAAGCCAATCTGCATCCGCATAGGAACAGCCACCGATGCAAATAGTTCAACAAAACCCAAAGATGTTGATAAGTGACATGAATTCCTAATAACCTAGTATACAATCACGACACGATCCATCCAAACAGTTGACGCTGCGAAGTTACAACGCAGGCCGGACCAATTGTATCAAAATGCAAATTACTCCCAACTATTTAGTTAGGGCTAGCGCGCAATGGTGTTGGTCTGATAGTTGGCGGTGTTTCTAAGATAAAAGTTAAGTTTTAAAACGTGTTGAGAATGGTTTGGCTTTTGTTTTTTTATGTAAATCAATCTGCACCCTTTACACAATACTTGCTGCGCCCCGCGGTTTCACCCGTATAAATCTCGATCCCGTGGAAATATCGGGATAAGAAGTATTGTATGTCCTAATCCAAGTCTTGGTCTACCCATGTGCCAAATTTCATTCAAATCCGTTCAGCCGTTTTAGCGTGATAGCGTAACAAACAAACAAACTCACTTTCGAATTTATTATACATATTAGTAAGGATAGGATAGTTAGGAAGTTAGGATTGGAATGTTTTTAATGCACAGATGACAGCTCGTTCCTGCAGCTGATTTGTTTGTCTTTCATTCGTCTTCATAAAACAGGAGTAATGAAATAATCTTCATTGATGAAATTATGTGAATGTGCAGTAATGTTCTTATAAGTAATCCGACATTCTCTTCCCAAACTACACAACCAGAACCCAACATCCGACAGAACATCAGTCGATCAAAACTACGCCACAGATATCAAGTCCTGTGGACGCGCCCTCACCCACGCGGCATCCTACAACGCAATACGGGTCTTAACTAACCGCATCCGTCTTGTCTAGCTCAATGTTTCACACAAGGACTCCTTGTCTCCAACTAATGGAATGGATTTTTTACTAACACTCTGCAGTAAACTTTTATTCTATTCTACAAAGTAAAAGTCTTCGAAGAATGTGCAATACTAAGTCCTGTAGTTAAGTGTGGAGTTTACGTCCTGGGTTTTACTATCAGCAGCATTCAAAAAGGAATATTTGATGATAATTTCAAATTGGTTATCTGTCTAATTTGACTGACTTCATGATAAAATAGATACGGTTTCTGAAGACAGTCGCGGCACTTGGTATGGGTCGTTTTTGGTCGTGATTGTAAAAACGATTTCAACTCCGCTAATAAATTCTCAGTCTCCTTTTAAATTATTGTAAATTGTCTTTGGCCTCTGGCTCGGACAGCAAGCAATAGATAAAATTTGTCAAACTTTTCTGTGTTAATAATGTATACGAGGCTTTTGGCTAATTTGTAAAGTGGTATTGTATTTTGTTTTTTTTTAGTAATGTGCGTTTAGTTTGTGCAGAATAAACACTTTTTCTTTCTTTTTTCTTTCTTTCTTTTCGTGGCGTTTCACGTCAAGTTGTATTTTATCTAAAACTAGCTGATGCCCGGCATGCGTTGCAGTGTCTTTTTCGTAACTTTCACACAATTACTTACCAAAGTTTCATCACAATCGGTCCAAATCCTCTTAATGGATTGCCGACATATTAGTTCATATTACCAATAACCCTAGAAAACCAAGAGGAAGCTACGACTAAGATTTTCCCCGTTTCCCGGTAGAGACATAATTAACTTTAAAAGTTTTGATGCCATGTAATCGAATAAGTCTCAGTTTAGAGTTGCGAATAGTTGCAGATTTGTTAGCGTACTTTGCAGTGCAGTGTGTAAATACCACGCTATTGTTAACTTTCTTTTTGTATACGGTCCGATTTTGTAACTTTTGGTACTAGGGCGAAAACGCTTACGTACAATGTTCTCATATGCAAGTATTTCGATTACTTCCGTATTTCGTTGTTTCGGTCTTAAAATAGTACCTTTACATTCCATTCCTTACAACTTACTTCCTTCCTTCTTCTTTTCTTCTACAATCCATTTTAACCAACTACTGTGGCTCTTTGTGGGTTGTCTATCAATATTTGTTTATCTACCAAGACTATCATGCCATCATGGCAAGCCAGAAGGCAGGTTTACTAGTGAAGATCGTCGCGTCTAAAACCAGAAGTTCTCGTCTTTTTTATTAGCTTAGGAAGCTCAAATACCATCATAGACATCTCCAATCTTTTCTAATTGTTAAAACGATGAAATCAATTACAGCTCCCTTGCCTCGGCCATCGCTTGAAGTATACACCTCTGTTAAAATTCAAGTTTTTGCTCCACTTAGCCTGGATCAGGTCGGATCGCTGCCTCAGCCGGGACGGTCGGATCTTGAGGATTTAAGGCGCTAAGGCTTACATCAAATATCACTGGATGAATATTAGTTAAGGATTTTCTTTGTTGAAGAAGATTTTTAGCTTGCTGGTAGATGCGATTGATGCGAGAAAGAAGTTAATAGGAAGAACGATGTTCTGTTGTTTTCGATCGTTTCCTCGACTTGAAGCGTCATACGTTTTTGTTTGTTTTTAAAAGTGTGATTTCGTGTTAAGACATGTACGCACGAGCGAACAAAACAGCGAACACGAACATTGAATAGAAACATTTGGTTCGTACGTGTGGACGTAAATTAGTAAAGCAAAGAGGAATACCATAGAACACAGTTCGATATGCGTTCGCGTTCAACCGCATCACTCAACACGTCAAAAATGTTCGCGACCAATTCATGGCTACTAAATAGTTAGTAGCCATGAATTGGTCGCGAACATTTTACGAAGTTTAGCAACATTGCACAATAATAATTTCGTTTCTAGAGTTACAAAACAATTAATCACTGGAAAAATATTGTCGCACCAAAAGTTTGAACAATGGTCGACAATTAATGCGCGACCAATTCATGGCTACTAAATAGTTAGTAGCCATGAATTGGTCGCGAACATTTTTGACGAACATAGTGTTTAATGTTCGTTAGTGGTACGCACATGTGAACAAAGTGTTCGATGTTCGTGTTCGCCATGTTTTTGTTCGTTCGTGATCTTGTTGACAGCCGAACGTGACAATTATTTCAATCTCTAAGTAAATTTTCACAAATGAGCCGTATTTTCTTTTGGAGATTTTTCTAAGAACTCATTAGCATTAATTGTCGACCATTGTTCAAACTTTTGGTGCGACAATATTTTTCCAGTGATTAATTGTTTTGTAACTCTAGAAACGAAATTATTATTGTGCAATGTTGCTAAACTTCTTTTAAGACTAGCTACACTTGAGAGCAATAAAATCGCACACCCCTTGTAATTTGGTTTATTACTGATTGTTTTCTAAAATCGAAAGATATTGAGTAAAAATCATTAGACAAAATTAAAGCATACAAGCTTAGCTTTACAAAAACATAAAATTAAAATCATTGACCTTCACGTAACTTACAAAAACCGACCGTACACCGAATTCCCCAAATTCACGCGTTTGCGTTGTCACTACTTGCACCCTTAGCCGCAGGTATAAAAAGGTCAGTTTATTGGAATTTTTATACCCTCTCCGACCCTGATGACCCCATAACCCTCCTCCAGGAGAGCAATAGGGCCACTAGTACATTACACAAGCACAGACGACGACACCCGTCCTATCGACCTCGCCGTCGAGGTCCACCGCGATCGCGACCGCGACCCCCCCGAGTAAACGATACTCCTCCCCGACCCTTGCTCGCAGATGCGCCAGCCCGCGTCGACGCTGAGCCTGTAGTATTAAACTCCCCTATTAATAATAATAATTTATCATTGATCCAGCCTGTCCCTTCTTGCTGTCCTCCCGCCAGCGACGCCCTAAGCCGAGGTCCGTACCCCACAGGGGGTGCCCTTAGCGAGCGTTCGCTTAGTATTAATTTAGAATAGTTTATGCCCCTGGCTGGAGGCTTTAAGTGTAGCAGCTTAAGGCAGCCACAGGACAGCCCGGTTAAGCAGCTACGACCCCATAGGTGGTCACCTGCGAGATGCCCTAGTTAAAAAAAAAAAAAAAAAAAAAGGAATTTTTATTCAGTTGCATACCGAAGGTCAACGTGATAACATCTCTACTGGAAGCATACGGATTTACTGGAAAAATATGGATACCACGCCCGCAGAAGCCGCTCAAGTTATTGCCTTGCTCGAAGCAGGCCATAACCAAAGTGAAGTTACTCGACGGCTAAATTTGAGCCGCTACTCTGTTCGTCGTGTATACCAGAGGTTCCAAGAGACCGGTGGCTACATTCGGCGACCAGGATCTGGCCGGCGACGCACAACATCAGAGCGTGATGACCGCTTTCTTGTGACAAGGTCTTTGAGAAATCGGCAACTGAACGCGGTTCAACTGGGACAACAGCTTCGAGAAGTTCGCAATGTCAGTATAAGTCGGTGGACAGTTCGAAGAAGACTAGGTGAAGCAGGAATGACTTCACATCGCCCAGCAAATGGTCCCAAATTGACCACAGCTCACCGACAAGCCCGGCTACAATTTGCTAGGGAACATTTAAATTGGACGTATGACCAATGGCGGGCTGTTATGTTCTCTGATGAGTGCAGAATGACTTTACATGGTCATGATGGACGCTCTAGGGTCTACAGAAGGTCATCAGAGCGATTTTCACAATGCTGCATAAGCGAACGTGTGGCTTTTGGAGGTGGATCGTGTATGTTTTGGGGTGGCATAATGTTGGACACTAAAACTGACATTGTATTCATCACTACGGCGAATACCGGCCCGAGATCGAGAAGTTTGACGGCTGCACGATACGTCGAAGAAGTGCTCGAAGAACATGTGAGGCCGCTTGCGTGGCTTATGGGAGAAGATTTTCTCTTAATGCACGACAACGCCAGACCGCATGTCGCTAGAACAGTTTGCGACTACATGGAAGATGTTGGAATCACCGCGATGGAGTGGCCAGCTCGTAGTCCTGATCTCAATCCGATTGAGCATGTCTGGGATGAGCTAAAAAGAAGAGTTCGAGCAAGAAGCCCTGCTCCTACGCGCCTCCAAGAGCTTCAACTTGCCATTGAAGAGGAGTGGAACGCCATACCACAAGATTTCATGGTGAAATTAATACGGTCCATGAAAAACCGATTAAGAGCTGTAATCAAGGCTAGGGGAGGGAATACACCTTATTAAAAAACAATTTGATCAAGCATTTTGAGTTTTATTTTTATTCTTTGTTAAGCTAAATTGGGTAATTTTATCCGTATGTTGGGTTTTGTGCCCTAAAACTCCCTATGGGTACTTTTTTTACACTGTATTTGATATCATTAGAAATGTACTGAAGTAAACATTCAAATAGTGTAAGTTTTATTTTAATATGTATTCACATTTATGAAAAAAACTGCTTTAACAACAAAAAGTCAACGTGTGCGATTTTATTGCTCTCAAGTGTAGTTTAAGGAGGACCTTAGACGATCATCTAGCATCAGTTCAATCCGGTCTATCTGATTGAGATATACTTATCTAATATAGATATTGAGTATTGAGATAAATCAAAATGTATCGAAGATATTTTTTTTGTGTCAATCTAGGAAATGAAATTGTTTATTATGTAAATAGGGTATCGGAATCACTTTTACACGTCATATTAAAAATAAGTTATATTTCGGTCGGCGTTTCCTATCTGACTACTCTGAGAAGAAAGGCCTAAACAAACTCAGAGGTCGCAGTCTCTTTTAAAGTCCAGACATAATCTTGGTCAGGCCTTATGAGAACCATGTAGATTAGTTTCTTAAATGGTATTTTGAGGAAAAACACAATTTTGAGTGGACCTGTCCAGTCAGTGCAAGGACTTGTCAGTCGTGGAGCTTAACGGAGCTCAACTTACACCGAGCGATTACCGCAAGATTACACCGTGACCGTATACGATCGATCTGTCATCAATATAAAACCAAGATCACGAATTATACTGATGCCGGATTGATCGTCTAGGGTCATCCGATGATTTAACTATTCCTCCACGAATCGCTTGCATCGTCGGTACCAATAGGGACAATGCCTGGACAAAAAAAAAAAAAACTAATTTGTCCGTCAGTCAGATGATAAAAAAAATATTACACACGTATTTTTTGTTTTATATTTACCCATATCATATTTTTTTAAATAACGTGGGTAGTGGGGGTCGCTACGTCACAAGTAAGTATAAAATCTACATTATACTCGTGACGTCATGGCACATTTTAACTCAATGTATCGCCGTAATCTTTAGATTACAATAATCTCCATGACGGACTAAAAAAAAAATTGCCATCATTCCTATTACCCAAGATGTCAATTATTGCCTTATTTAAAGACCCTATAAAGTTGTTTGGTGAGAAAACCATGGTCACAGTTCCAGTTGGATCTTGTGAGATAAACCAGAAATGTTGTAGAACATAAGATAACAAGTTACCGGCGATCGAATGAATATGATCCCATCGTTATTTATTGGACCAAGTTTCCGACAGCTGACGATTAGGAGGTTATTAACGAGTACTACATATTGCCTTGTTGATCTAGTAGCCGCTAGCGCTTGGTTTCGATTCGCAGGTCGGGCAAAGTGTCATTGGATTTTTCAACAAAAAAATTCTCAGTGTTTATTTGGCCCGGTTGATGGCAATAGTGTCGCACGCTATTACATGGGACTTAAACATAACTGGCGAAACATAAGTGTATGGTACACCTCTGCCTAAGCCTTCTGATAGTACAGGCGTTATGTTAATAAAAAAAATAAAAAAATCTATGATCATACTTTTTGCTTGACGTTCTGCTATGTTTTTTGATTATATATTGATCCTATACGAAAAGTTGTATATTGTGCATAGTTGAAGAAACTGAAATTTTCATCACACCAAATAGGGATGATGACAAACAATTTTTCTTAGTCCGTCCATGGAGATTATTAAAAAATATTGGACACGTATTGTTTCTTTTTTTACATAATCTAAAGATACGGCGATACATTGAGTTAAAATGTGCCATGACGTCACGAGTATGTAGATTTTATACATATGACGTAGCGACCTCGACTCCCCGACTTAAAATGCGTTTTATCGAAGTAATTTTTTATTAATATGAAAAAGCAAAAAATACGTGTCTAATATTTTTTATACCATTCCCCCTTTAAAAAGCTTATTTTATTCACTGAAAACAGTGAATAAAAAGGTCTTTTAATAACTGTTTTGGTGTTTGAATTTAGAACACACCAATATATTGGACCTCCATCTCAATGCTATACAACCTCCTTGTGAAAAAATACTCGATACACAGGACACGAATATCGCTTCACAAGTTGACCATCCTAATAAAATTACTCCTAATTTTAGTAATTGTTCTAATTTTAATGTGCATTTTAATTAATTTGACCTTCCTGTTTTCTTCATTAAATGTCTATTTTCGCTTAAATCTTTCTTTTTCTCGTAGTCATGGTATAAAGTATAGTATGCAACTCTTGAATAAAACGGATTTATATCGAGGGCCATGAATCACTCGCGTCGCTCAGGATTGTAACACTTGAATCACTGCCTTTTTTTTTTTGATGTTGGGAAATCATCAAATGACTTTTCCCGCTCTGGGCGGAGCGGGAGGGTGTGTCAGACTTTTACTAACTAAAACCCACCGGTGTTCCTTCCGTTGCCCGTGTGCCGGGGCCGCGATATCCGTTTCGGCAACCCCAGCAGGCATTGGTCCTTACGGACCCCGCCAGTTGGTGCTGACATCTCTTTGAGGCGCGCGTGGAACACAACGCGCCGTCGACCCGGGTTGAATCACTCCCTACGGTCGTGATTCAGTCGTTAGAATCCTTCACTTGCTCGTGATTCATCTATGGCCCTCGCTTTAAATCCGTCCTTATTCACTGATTGCATAATATACTATTTATTATCTGACTGACGGACTAATTAGATTTTTTTTTTTTATCCAGGCATCATCCCTATTACCATATAAATAGACGGCTACTCCTAAATACCAGGAATCGATAGGACGCCACAGTTTTATGGACTCCATTAATTATGCATGCGACTGCACTCGGTAATGAGCTTCTCATGCTAGCGTATGCTACTGTGAACCTTCTGAGTGTACCTAGGTGAATACCTATAGGTCGACTACCTATACTGTCCATGCTATCCGACTAGGCTAGTGTGAAACACACGGCTACACATCAAGCTATACATTTCCAGTATAAGCAGTGGGCTTAAAACGGCCGCTTTGGCAGAAGCATATGATAATATTATAAATCGCACAAACTGTCACAAACTGACAATTCATAATAGTAACTGTGTTCAATTCATATTACGCAATTCATCTGTTTGACAGTTTTATAGTATACTTAATGAAGATCGACCCGTGTGGCTGTTATTATTTAGCCATGCACGAGCCCGAGATTCTACCTACTGTACCTGTGTCTGTCGGTTTCGTGTCTAATGATCACTTTGCTCTGTGGTTACTGTAATTGGTATGTTGGGATACCTTAAATTAATTGTTCATTGGTGTGGATAGGTTAACTATGATTGGGTGGTCACATCTGTGTGTCACTGAAGATGTAGTAAGATCTGTATGTGCACATTTCCTGAAGCGAGCTATCGCAAAATTCGCAATGCAAGCGAGAAGGAGCTCGTGGCTAAGTAATAATAGCCGCACGGGTCGATCCATCAGGTTTAGTTACGCTTGCCGGGGTTGATCCGTGGATGGGTGACCATCTTTACATACCGAGACTCCTCCGTGCCTCGGAAAGCACGTTAAGCCGTTGGTCTCGGCTGTCATTCGTGGATCTTAGACAGTCGTTACGGGTGGTCAGTAGCCCGAAAGTCTGACAACCAGTCTTACCAAGGGGTATCGTGTTACCCAGTTATTGGGTTGTGGAGTGATCTCCACAACCAACATCGTACTGCCTACCGTCAGATAGGCAGTCGCTCCATGTAAAATACTGGTATTTAGCTGCATCTGGTTAGACTTGAAGCCGACCCCAACATGGTTGGGAAAAGGCTTGGCAGATGGAAGGCTGTGTGAAGGAAAAATCTGAGTAATAAATTAATTAAAATGTTTACAGTGATAATGGCCCCGACTTGGTAAGTGGACTCAAACAGGCGCTTTACTTTGTGTAAAAAAAATTCATCACCACTGCTCTCAAAACGACGAAGGAAAACATTGTAACGAAACCGACATGTCCTAGAACCAAAAAATCGAAAACATGTGACATCTACCAACCCGCACTGTGTCCGAATCATAGATATAAGAAAGAAGGAGATATGCCCGGTAGTTGAAAATGTATCGAAACCCAATGTCTCCAATTTATCCCTACTACCGAGCCGACCGAGCCTACAACTACACATGCGATCAGTAAACCCAATAAACACGAGGTCCCGCTCACACTTGCAATTTACAAATCAGAACGTACTACACAATCAATTATAAACCTTATCCCATCAAACACAGCGTGCATTTACCATGCACCGTACAACTCACTCACACGAAAACATCGATCGCTATCGTTGTGCTGTGCAAAAGTCATTTATTTTACATATAGGTACGCTAGTGATTGACTAAATCGGAAAGTTATCGATTCTCCCATTTATTATTGTATAAAAATTTTGGAAGTTCCTGAAAAAAAAAAAAATAACGATATACATATAATAAGATAATATAAATAAACAATACGTAGCTAAAAAAATAAATATATTAAGCAAATAAAAAATAACAACATTATGAGAAAATTTTAATGAGTATAAAACCAGATTTCACATCGGTCTTCTAACCAGGCTATAACTGTTAACAAATTGAAGAATAAACTTTAATAGTAATATAAATTCATACGACAATCGACATTGTTGCCGATAGCCTACGTTAGTGGAGCTGCACAACCACATCACTAACTCGTCGCAAGACACAGCGGACGTACCACACAATGCAACCGCATAAAGAACGTATCTTTTTGTGATTTTTACATTGCTTGTCCAGTTACTTAGCGACATACTTTGGTAGTGGTAAAGAAGCAATGTATTTACTACAATAATAGTACAGTCGCTGTGATATATGAAAACAAAAATAACGTAGTAAAGGCAAGAAATATTTTAGGATTTGTTGTTTTTCATGATTTTCAACACAAATATAGTAAAATACTTGTGCTGATTTATGAAAAGTGGTTCTATGATTTATAAAGTTTCTAGTTTAGCTTCGATTTTTACAAGAAACCACTGAACAACACGGTATTCTTAAATGTTATCACGATCGCGTTCGAAAGCGTACTAGTTAGCGGAGACGGGCATTTGCCTGAGGCATGAGCATTGTGATCAGGACGCGCGGACACAGACACGCCCCCATGCCACTTCTGTTATTTATATTTCTATGGTCCGAATGGTAGATTAAAGCCCACTCCGAGGAGGCCTGAGTCCCAACCTTGGGAACATTATAGGTTGATTATGATTTAGAAAAGGTTTCTATTGAACTAAAATTGATTAATCATCATTATAGTTTAGCTACGCCTACTGCTAGTCTTCATTTAGCGCCTAAGGTCAAATCTATGGCATTCAGTAGCGACCTTAATCATTTCTCCCTTAGAATACTAATAGGCCCAGATTTGGATACTAATTGTAGTATATTGCTGCCAATGCCAATCATTGACCTTTGTTTTGAGTACTTAATTGTATGTTGCCATTTTTTCTGTCAAAGACATTGTGAATTTGTGATTACAGGCATTACGGCCCAATCCCTTACAGGTCTGAAGCCCAGCATTGGGATTATTAAAGACGTATTTTTTCTTTTTCAATCGGTCCCTCATTCCTGACGATCGTGGTCACTTGACCTCTTTAAGCAAATAATCTGCTTCCATCGACTCCGGTCCAAAGTTGCCATCACCTGCAGAAATTTGCTTGAAGACGTTGCTTCTCTTTCTTCGTCGGACCATCGTGTTGACGACCGGCCTCGTGCTCTTTTCCTTCGGTATTGCCAACAATGGCCAGCTTTTCAGGGCTGCTATCTCCCGTTCGCATAATGTGGCCGAAATAGGTCAAGATACGCTTGCAGGCAAACTGTACACAATCGGTTGGTGGTTAGGTATAGCCTGATTATAAGTTTCAAACCTGTCTGTTATATATAACATTATATATAATAAAACTAGGGTTGTAACGATACATAATTTTCCCGATACGATACCGATTATTGTAGTAAATAATCGGCGATACCCATACCGATGCCGATATCGATGGCTTAGTAATAATAAATCAAATAAATAATGAACGATGTACCATCGAACAAGTTCATATCTATACACCGTAAGGACTATTTCTGCTTGCAGCGCTCGGCCGCTAATAACCGGGGCGGTAACAGATGTGATCATCGTGTTCACGGGATTTTGTTTTTAAACTGCGTAGATATGAAGTTCGGGCACAACTGTTTAATAGTGCGTTCCCACATGCGTTCCCATCTGTTTAATCGGCGATGCCCATATATCCGCCGATATATCGGCATTGGAATCAGAATCGTTACATCTGTAAATAAAACCAATAAAACAACTAACAATCTGTGAAGAGCAAGGTGATACCGTTGATTTGAACAGTCATAAATGTCGTATAAATTAGGGTCGATACAATATACTGCGTGACACTATTTTGTAGTCAAAGTGTGACGCAATCGGATTGGCGCCACACCAAAATTAAACAACCATTTTAATAATACTTCTTGTTATTTTCTTAGCGATTGAATTAGTGGATTAGCATGTTGCACATAAGCTGTTTTTGTGATAACTTTTAATTGATTTAAATATTTTTGTGACTTAACATAGTTTGGAGGCTTCCACGGAATGTAAATGACCAGAATACCCTTGAAATTTCGCGGATATATGTAATTAGGCAGGGACATCGACGCGAAAACTATTACCATGGATGCAGTCAGTACGTGATTCTGAACCCCCTACGTTGAAATAATTATTCGTCGGATATTTAAACAAAAATCTGCTGTTCCATACATTTTGACCGCGTAGGTATTGCATTTTTCCATGAAACAGCTGTTTTTTTTTTATAACCGACTAAAAATTTCAACACATAGGGGTTCAGAATCATGAACTGAATCCATGGTAAAAGTTTTCGCGTCGATGTCCCTGCCGCCCTGTATATATTTTTAGATTTTTTATTCATATTCTTTATGGCACCTCTTTAGGTGCTGTCGTGATCATGAGCTATCCGAACATCAAAAAATAAAAGGCGTGAAAATTGATTTGCTGTTACAATGCATAATATATCGAAGCACTAATGCTGCTTCTTGACTGCTTCAAACCTGCGGACTAGCAAGTCTTTTACCATTCACATGAACTTTGATGTATCCAAGCTATTCTTTGGAGACTTCCTTATTTTCCATTTTGATTACATATAGCAACTTTTTTTTACTGTATTTAGTTTCCAGGTTTGGATCCTCTACAAATCGCCAATCATAAATAAGTTAACTCGTTTGATTACTAAGATCCGATCGTTAATCAGTCTAGCATTCAGCCCTTCCATCCAAAATTACCCAAACTCAGTACGTCGTCTATCGCATCCGCTGTAATCAATCATCGACCGAACCATCGATGCCCCTTGCTGCCACAGAGTAAACACCGCATGGAGGGATACAGATGCGGAGCACAATGATCTACGCCAAAACTGCGATTTTCTATAATTCTTGTACAATGCTACGAAGGTGTCTAGACAGACCCTTCTTCTCATTATATAATTACTGAGTTGGTTGTTAATTACTGCTGAACATACAATAGGGGTTTATTTATAAACGTTGCTTAAACTTAAATAACGATTAGCGACTGTTTAACCATACATTTTTGACCGTTGAACGTCACTTAACTTTAAGCAACGTTTATAAATAAATCCTTTAATGTTCGCTTATGAGTTACCTGCAAATAATAAAGCTATTAGCAAATGCGTTTATTGATGATTAAAGTATGTTGTTACTATCGCTTTCGAGGTCGCTGCTGCCTACTGATTCGATAGAATTCCTGACACCAGCACGATAGAGGGAACAAAGTCTAGCTGTAAACTAACAACGCAGGATATTTCTAGCCGCAGCTACCATAACATTCCGTGAGTGGCATCATAGTGACTCTGTTTACTTATTACTCCGTGATCTCACCTAACGGCAAGACACCCATATTAATGAACATTTAATATGTATCATTCTATCCACACATCCTAGACAATTAGATTTATTTGCGCGTTTCCCTTCCTGATCACAATTTATTGGTCCTCGTGACTCGAATGCGAGACTAAAGTCATTGCCAATGTCATGTTCTAACAATAGTTAATTGTTTTATGATTATCGATCAATTATTCATTAGTCTGATGAGACACTTGTTTGTTTGATACCGCGTTGTTATTGTCAGTTTTGTGAAGCATTAAGGCTTGTGCAGACCAGCGCGACTTGTCGCGCGACGCGACACCGGTCATTGTTATACTGTAAAGTTTTCTTAGAAATTCTATTCTTCGTGTCGCGTCGCGCGACAAGTCGCGCTGGTCTGTACAAGCCTTTACGCTTTATTCACTACGAAGGATAAATAGGTAGTCGGCAAATGCTGTTTTTACGATGATGTGGTATTTTGCTTGCCGAATACTGTACTGTTTTCGCTTAGTTAAGTTTTACTTTTATGTCTAGACCTGAACCAACCTGGCGGCGACGTCGTAAATAAATAAATATCACTCGTCTCACCACTATACCATTGCCTACTCTAGGATGCATATTCGGTACAGCTCGCAAATCCTTTCATATGCTAAGGGCACGTCTTAGGATATGAGGAGTAGACCGGGGGTCGCGGTAATGGTAGGGCCATTACCGCGCCCCCCGGTCTACTCCTTGATATGCAATGGTCTCTGTAGCTCCTTGACGCATGAGGCTCCAGGTGCTAGTGCAAATCTTGGGGTTCATTCGATTTATCGAGTTTGGTTAAACCGCGCTGGGGTCGGTGCATATCATTCATTCATGAATTTAGAGCAGTGGCACAAACTATGTCCGACCTCCTCTCATATTCTGCCCTCTGTGCCCCAAAAATGCAGCCATAGCGACCTCTGCGCTGCCACCGACGATGCCGTGCAAGCGGCAAAGATTTGGGCCAACATAATTTAAAAAATTGGCCAAGTGAGAGTCGAACTCGCACACGAAGGGTTCCGTACAACCGTACAATATTTAACACTACGTTTTATACTTTAGTTTAAAAAAAACAGTTTTCATGTATGGTGACCTCTTTAATTTTAAAATTTATTTTGTTTTTATTATTTGTTGTTATAGCGGTTATAGAAATACACAATCTGTGGAAATTTCAACTGTTTACCTATATTACGGGTTGTGAGATACAGCCCTCTGACAGACGGACGGACAGCGGACGTTTAGTAATAGGATTCCGTTCGGCTCCCTTCGGGTACGGAAGTCTAACACTGTCGTGCCTTCGATACAGCGAAGAAGAAGATTTTATGTCTGTTGAGTAACATTATCAAAGCTTGTTATGAGACAGGTACTACCTACTTACACAATAATCAATAAATATCCATCCATATAAGGATTTCTCAAGTATTAGGAAGCTTAACGATAATTTAAATTACCCTCACCTTATAAGGTTATGATATAGCAACACGATACTTATCTGATTGATTTCTAATTGATTTATCATTGAATCACTTCATACCACGATTAATTCCATTGGTTACACGGTTTCCGATTAAAAGGTCGAGAGTCTGGCAGTTTCTTGACACAGATACTTAGACGGACTTGCACACGTAATATCACTAAACGGCCACGAACACAGCCAGTGGTCCCAGCGATCAGGTAAACTATAGAAGCCGGTACAATTCGTGCACTTGGTCACAACGACCAACTAGCCGCCGACCATGCGAGGCCACGCGTCACGAGTCCACGACTGGCCGGAGTCGTGGCCGTCTAGTGAGCGAGATTCCTAACTGTCAATCGTTTGAAGATGACAGCGATGATATTATGTTTTAAATACCTTTAGAATTGCCAAACTTAAGTGGCAGTAGGCAGGGCACATTGATTACTCGCAGAACAGATTGCCGATGGGGCCGAAAGGTTCTGGAGTGGCGACCGCGTACCGGAAGACGGCCTCCCACAAGGTGGACCGATGACCTCGTGAAGGCCGCAGGAATCTGTTTGATGCGAGATGGACGAAACCAGTCGCAGTGGCGGAGGCCTATGACCAGCAGTGGACGTCTTTCGGCTGAACCTATGATGATGACGTTTAGCGTTAAATACATTTAGTAATTTGAGGTATATGGGAATTAGAAGCTGCTGCTATACCTGTTCTGGCAGTGATCAGGACACTCAGGATAGTTGACTGAAGATAGAAGAATTCATCGAATATATTGCCACTATCACCAAGCAAAACAGACTGTTTAATGATCGCAAAACTATCTCAGACTATAATGCTGTCGATCCTCTTAGTCTCAGAGTACTCTGAAGACATAAAACCACTTAGAAACACGCACGGGTTGAATGTGTGTCTCTTCTCTATTTACACACTTTGTTCGAAAACCACGAGAAAATAATCAGTGAGAGACATAATCATCCAATTCGTATAGATTGGCCATCAAATCAGTTCGAAACTCACAGGTATTCAATCACTAAACCCAACCATAAAGGCAAAATGGAGGTGACGATAGCACAATTCTATTTAAGACCACTTCCTGGTTGAGATGAAAGTGCTAAGTAGTTTATGGCCGAGCCAGCGGAAACTGCGTATTAATTGCATATACAAGGTACTGACGACGACGACGTGCGAATCTATAATTTTCTCATGTTTTCATATTAGAATTTTCAACGGTAATTAGAATATTGGAGGGAATAATTTCCTGTTGGGTTTTATTTGATGCCTGGTGGCGGCCATCTTGGTTATTTGATGGCTTTTAAATTAGGTATGTCATAATTCTGTTCATAAACGTTTTATTTTAACTAAATATGAATATTTTTCATGAATTGATATGAAAATGTCAACAGGACCTAGAAAAGTGTATTGAAACTAATGTAGCTAATGTCAATCCAATCCATTTTTTACCCTACCCGAAGGATGCCAAACGGAACCCTATTACTAAGCCTCCGCTGTCCGTCCATCTGTCTGTCAGCGGGCTGTATATCATGAACTGTAATAGGTAGACAGTTGAAATTTCCACAGATTTTGTATTTCTAAAGCCGCTCTTTCAACCAATAATAAAAATAAAATAAAGTAAAAAAATAAGGGGGATACAAGAAACAAGAAACGTATTTTTTTCCCCCATTTCTTTTCGGCGTTTTCTGCTAAGTATTTTACGATGGTACGGAACTCTTCGTGTCGTTCTTCGTTCGTGGCCAGTTTTTCATCATTGTTTGTTATCGCTGATACAATGTGAATGTATCCAGGCCTTCAGCACAGATAATTTTTCTTGTATTCATCGTTTCCATTGGTTCCAAAAACAATTCCAATGATTGGGCAGCCTATTGTCTGGATTTTTGTCCCGTTAGTGGCAATATGCTCTCCGGGTACTTAAAAATTTGGCAAAAGTTTAAGTGCCAAATAGTGTTATTTAATTTATTAATTAGGCGTAATAATGTATGTAGACTAATTTGAAATTCATTGTGTGATACATAACAGCTCAAACACCAAGTATTTCAATTACGAAGCTATCAATACATTTGAGACGTAATTAACTACTTACAATGTTTTTAAGTGGTGCTACATTAGCAGTCGAGATTGCTTTGATGTGTGCTTCAAAGAAGGTATGCGCACGATTACGTGTTTATTAATAAATGTTACTTTCTTTGAACTAAACTTTAGTTACGTATTAGATGTTTCTTTAATTTTAATGATTTTTTATTAGAGAGGCGTGTTTAACCGTGCAACTGTTCTGTGGCATAATTATTGTTTTTGACTTTAGTACATGGGCGAGCATGCTTTGCTCTGATGAAAATAGAAAATGCTCATTTAATAGTACATACAGTATAGTATATATATTATACTAATTACATGCTGTCATGTCATGTTATTCTAAGGTAGCTATCTTGTTCTAAACTTTGGGCGACTGAGCTCTGCTAGGGTGAAAATATGGAAAAAATAATTTTACAAGATATGAGACCTAGATCGTTTTTTCACCTCTGTAAAACCCTTTATTGCAACTTTCATCGAAATCGGTAAAGCCGATTTCGAGAGCGATCGATTACAAATACAATATTGCTCGTTTAATAGATATGCACATACTTGACTTTATATTTGAAGTAGTAAGTGACTAAACAAACGCTGACTAAGTTATATGACTAGGTTTCAGAAATATGTTTTCTAAATGGACAATGGATCACAAATTCCTCGCTATCAAACGCAAAATTGAACTTGAATTGTAATATGTACCTAGTTACGAAATGAAATTCTTCATTTCGTATGTAAATGACAAAACATAATCCTTGTTTTACTACTTCGCCCAAAAACCAAAACGTGACGGAAATATTGTAAAGTTGACCCAAAAAATAAGTAGTTACTGAAATTTGAACCCAAACCACTTGGTTATACTTAATGGAATCCTATATCAAATATCAGAACAGAGCAAACCGTAATAATTTCCCAGTGCCAAACTTTAAGATGGACATAAACCCAATGGGGTTGAACGGAGGGCTGATTAATATTGCATTCTACGATCGATCCCACAAGCCCACTACCCAGGCTACCAGCACCTACCCAGATTGCGCCGTAAAACTGATTATGTAACCCTTCCTTACGTCTAACATCCGACCGTATCAAGATGGGATCTGGTTCGAAAATTGACATTTCGATAACGAAGTTTTGACTTTATTTCACGGTGAGGGTTATTTATATATGTGAGATTAAACTTTGATCAATCAAGGTGCGTGTCGGGTTAAGGCTCGTGCAGACTGGCGCGACATCGGTAATTGTTCTACCGTGAAGTTTTCTTAGAAAATGTTTTATTAGAGTCGCTTCCCGCTGTCGCCTCGCGCCTGTTTGCGAGAGCATTTATCCTGCATTGGCAGAATAGCGCAAGTTCTGGTGGAACAACTTAGTACTCAGCAGATTACATCCAGTGTTTGCCGATTCGCGATGAGTTTTAGAAGACCATGGAGGACAAGAATTCCATCAAGACTTCAGCATCTGACCGAGTACTCATGAAATTCTGTCATCGTCATTAAAATCTAATAAAAAAAAACAGCTATTGATACAATGTTCGACATTGGAAAGGGATTATAACGACAAAATGATGAAGCTATTCTGCAGCAATCAACCGAAAATTGGCAATACAATATAAAAGATGGATCCGATGAATATTGGCCGTTATAGCCAGCCAATAGCTTTTTGTGTAGCAAATAACTCGATTAGTTCAATTTTCGCCTGCAGGCCGATAATTTAATTTGAACAATAAAGCCAATGATTCCGAGAACCAAATTAAAAATGGCGGCCTCGAATACTAAAGTTTTCGAGTTCAATAACCTTTTGACAATGCGTTGTAGGATTGACCGACTTGGCTCGAATGAGTCTACGACAGTTCTATTTTACGTTTGTTTAATTGATTGTAAAATTCTGATTCGACAATAATTAATTAGTTTTAACTAGAAATCCTGTCAGTTTTGTATTGTCTAATGATTTTCCTTTACTTCGTCCGAACGGGCAAAAACCAACAGGGCGCTTTTATATTGATTTTCATTTAGGTTTCGCTTAATGTTAGTGAAAACTGGCATTAGAAAGAAATAAAAATTGTTTATTCTGCACAAACAAAGCGCCCATTACAAAAAAAATTACATAGAATACACTCATACAAAGTAGCCAAAAGCCTCGTATTCAAGCAATAAAAGATTGTCAATTTTATCTATTGCTTGATGTCAGGGTCAGGGACCAAAGACAGTACCAACTCTACTCTGCGGCAACTCCGTGCTCTGTGGAGTCTAATAATCGAACGATTGACAATAGGTATTCAAGCACTTAATCCGAATAATAATATATTTTACAGAAGCTGGTTCTGATTCCACTCTGATGGTACAATAAATACAATAATATTATGATGTAAAAGTGTTTTTACTACAGATCTTAGAATCTTCCTAAACGCGACTTGAATAATAAAAATGTCCACAAAATTCACCACACCCAGGAGTAGTTTTAAGCTAAAAGTGTTGACTGAAGATTAACCTGTCGCGAGTCGAAATTCGATCCAAACCAATAATTGGATGATGCTCTTTACTCGATTTCAAGGTTCGCTGCCTTGCACGGTGCAGCTTCACTAGTTTAGCTTCGATCGCGATGTGGACAATTTTACGTCGCATCGCGAAGGTTGGGACTAGGAATATGATGAGAAAAGGAGTTAATGATAAGGTGACGGAATAATGGATATTGAACATATTACGCCGACTCGTAGTAAAATGAATCTAGGAGGCCTTGCATGGTGCAGCTTCACCAATTTAGCAGGGAGGTCATTTTACGTGGCATCGCGAAGGTTGGAAGCAGCTGAGTATGTTACATATGAAAGAAAAGGGAGTGAAGGATAAGAAGGAAAAGAGCAAGAATGGTAAGTTGACGGAAGAATGAATGTGACACATTGCGGTTACCCCAAGTAACATGAGTCTAGGGTAGGGGTGGCCAATGGCACTGGCACGTAACAAAATAATTTGGGCACGGCATCATTTCAGAAACCTAACTAATATAGTTGGCTACAGCAGAAGTCAGACTAATTTCTTCTTTAATTTAAATAAATATAAAATTGTTGATATTAACATGACTGTATTATAATTTAAGAAAGTATTTATTTATTTTTTGCTAGGACTCACTATATCAAGACTGTTTGGTGGCACGTCATGACAACATTCAATATTTATTTGGAAAAAATGGCACGTAGATGTAGAGAGGTCCGCTATCCCTGGTCTAGGGCAACCAGAACTGCCCACGACTTCATCCGCGTGTGTTTACATAAAACATAGCCAATGGCAATCGGCAATAGTGTAGCTTGCTATAGTCTCTTTCTTTTTCTTCTTTCTTTTTGAGTCGATGGTAAATCATTTATTATGTTAAACGAGTTGGGCCCAGTAGGTGGCATTTTTTAGATCCTCAGAAGTGCAGGTGTATGGACACTTTGGACACTCAAGCATATGGGACATGGTTTGGTCAGGAGCACCGCATTCGCTCTGGGTATCTGTGGGCTCGATTATCCCCCATTTTGCTAGATTGTGCTTCCAGCGGCCTGCTTGGCTCTGCAGTCCATTGATTGCTATTAGTGAAAGAATTTTGTATTCAGAATCAGTAGTTGCTTCCAGAGATCAATTAATTTTATTATTTATGCACACACAGTAAAATACATAGAAATACTAGATAATTATAATTTTGAATACAAAGGTACTTACTACTTATTTCTTAAGAAATTTCTTCCAGCAAACCGCAAGAGGAGAAATTAATGAAAAAGAATTACTTCTTACACAGTAAAGGGTGGGCGTTTTGGGGGACTATCATTTTGACCCTAAAAAAGTGCTGATTCAACCTAGTTTGAATAAAAGAGTTTGGATTTTGAAAACCAGATTAGATTTAGGTTAGATTATGATTCCTGATTTTATAGACGCGCTGAAAAAGAAGGGACTCAACAATTTTTGTGACGCAGAATGCTCAAACACATAATTTGAGCAATCTGCACGCTGAAGATATCTATTTAATTCCATGGACATTATGAATTAAAAGGAGATAAGAAAACTACCAGAAACAATATTTTCATTAGGTAGGAGTAAGTATCAATTACTTACGCCCACCAAACCTTACGTCATTATTAATGGATAGATACCCTGAGTTACAAATCTAGCGGAGAATAATAAAAACATCGCCCAGGGACTACCTCAAAAATACACACGTAAAAAAACTCGAGTTTATTAACCCTCAAATTGTCAATAGTTCTTTTTATATCGTGCGTGTCCGACTTGGCACGATGTGTACGTCATTCTAACAAAGTGTTTCTAGTATACAATCGATATTAAAGTAATTGGAACGGCGACATTTCGTTTTAGTGACATCTAGTGATCTAGAATTGCTATAATTTGTCACGGTGTCAATTGAGGTGACCAATGGAGCTAAGCGGTTTTGGGAAATTAATGTTATTTGTTATGTTATAAAAGGTTGTTGTGATACATTTTGATAGGTAAGGACTTTGATAGTTATGTCAATGTCAATGTTGAAAACGGTTTACTTTATAGGGGTGCCGTCTTCGCTGACTTTGGGAAATCTTATAATTTGCCGTCGTAGGTAATTCTGATGTAGACTTCCGTCCTATCGGTGAATACCACCCCGAATATAAGTAAGTGCCTAATAAAGTTAATCAACCGACGAACGCTATCGCGCGTAAATTGAGCCATAAATGCGTCGCCGTAATTACGGCCGTGACGAGCGTAATTCCGTCCAACTACGCGTTATGCGGAGATTTTAATTGCATCTAACACCGTCACATTAATTAACGTTATCAAAATTTCGCAAACATTATGATTATGGTAAAATTTAATTGCTTAACGAACAATGAAGGGATTTTGATAAACATTTTGCGCTTAGTCACATTGATATAATTCGTATTAAGGTAAGTTGAAGTGTGTTTGACGATTTATACATCATGTCGTGTGTTAATGCTCACCACCAAACACCCCAATTAGAATATTAAGTATGTTATATTATTATTATGTATAAAACATTTTTTATTAATTAAATTAGTTATACTGATTGTGTAAAATTGTGGTCACATTACAAATCTACGCACGCACACACAATATAAGGGTCTAGCGTAATAGGTACTTCGTCCATTTTGATTTACATATTTTGACTTTACAGCGGAAGAGTGACAGTAATTTACGTACTTTTAATTATTTTTGGAATAAAATATTACCTTAGTAAATTAAAAATGTCAGAATTCGATTTCGTAAACCATTCTGAACAAATTTCTTTCATAATTTGCATTAATTCAATTACACATTGTATTTGACATTTAAAGTCAACATATTGTCAATTCGCACAAAATAGCTTACAATTATTTGTAATCCTCACAATTACACACCACAAAACAATACTCGATATTTTATGAACCCAATATAACAATCAATTGGCAATTGAACACTCTAATAACTGTTTAATCCTGTGGCTAATATTAAATTATAATTACCCAAGTTTACAGCGTATGTGCAAACTATATTTTAACCCTGCAAAATCTGTGTGTGTGCAGTAATGACCCCATGTTTTGCCTGCGCACTGCACAGCCGTGCGTTGCACAGTAATTTGTCAATGTCACGCTCGCTCCACTGATATTAATGGAAATTTAGTGTCAACCGAACGCCTTTGTGCCTTAATTACTGGCGATTGTTTCATTATTGATTTCTACCTTCGGCGCGATCGAATTTATTGTGACAGACAGCCGTTAAACATAATTTAATTTGATCGAATTAAGAACATCGCGGTGGCTGTTGATTGGAGTTCGGTAGACTGTAATGGAACGCTTTAATGCTTTTATTAAATTAAAAAAACTGGAAACTCATTCCATATTCAAATTTATTGTTGTTTTTGTGTTACTGAGGCGTGTAAAATGGTTTCAGTATAATAGCGCGGCAATTATGTACTTACATGCATGTTAATTAAGGATATGTACATCAGAATATAATGAGCTGCATTAATCGATTTTACAGGTGTTAAATGACGCTTGTCAGTTCAGTCATATTATACAAACCGTACCCACGTAACGACATGTACTGACGTTCAAAAGTGATGGATTCGCGTTTGGTCGCACAGAAGTCACCACACTGTAAAAATACGCACAAATGATCACAAAAAAAAAACTTCCATTATACTTATTATAGCTTCTAAGAATGTTCTAACAATGTTCTGCTCGACTTCCCACTAAGTATCGAACTGCTAGTGTGTTGTCGCCAATAGGCTATTTTGTGAAGTGGTATTTTGATCGCGATTTTTTAACTATAAAAAGGCTGTGTTTCTACCAGAGATACGCGAGGATGCGTAGAGAGGATGTGTATTGTCTTGGTGTGACCTGCCCTGACATCAAGGAATAGACAATACTGTAATATTTTTTTTAATTTATCATTATATTTTTTAAAATTACTGGCGAATACGAGGATTTTGGCTACTTTGTATTATTATAAGTTTACTGTATAATTTTTCCTGCAGAATAACCAATAAAATCGCTTAATTTTCATCGTTTGATCTAAGGTAGCGACATTTTTGGTTAGTTTTACGGACATCGTACATCTGAAAACACAGCCGAAAGCTCAGTATTCTATAACTATGGTAGCAGGCGTTAGTAATGTGCTACAATGGCATGCAATATAGATTAGGTGACATCATTATTAGGTGGCTCGGATGTGGGGCAATGGTTATAGCACAGTTGGTACTCAAGACCATTATGCAGAAAGCACATAGCGTTATTGTCTACAGCGTCGAGTGCGTTTAATGTTTGAATTGAATTTCGAATCTCTTCGTTCGAATTTTAGTTTGGTTATATGTGAAAATAAACGTAAAAGAAGAAAACATGGATACAGAAAAAATAATTTGGAAAATATAAAAAAAGGTTGCATAGATTCAGATAATTTCTTTACTGTAACATGTTTATTTTTCTGTCAACTCATAGAATTTCGAACCGTGCCAATATAAAACATACTATTGGCAGCGATCAAGATTCTTGTATACTCCACTCCAAGAGTTCGTTCACCCCTAATAAGTATCAAACACGTTTTTAGCAGACGCTGAAAGAACTATCCAGATGTAACCAAAAGGAAAATGTACGCGGAAATATAGTCAGTGCATTGTGCAATGAACAATAAATAAACATAGGGTACATTAGTCGATCAGGAACGCTATCGATAATTTGTAGGCATCGGTATAACTACAAATTATCGCCCAACCAATCAAATGTCGATACATTTGATTGAACTTCCTCCATTGTTCAACCAACTGTAAAATTACTAAAGAAAGAAAAGAAAGAAAAATTGAAAAATTGGAAATTGGAATTGGAAGAAAATTTACTAATACGTAAAGACTGCCTCATACAGACGTATCTATTGGTAAACCTATGGTTTCCTAGAAAAGCAATGGCCGCCACATAACGGCTGCCATGAAAATGCTGGCACGGGTGTTTGACTTTACGGTGTCATAAATGCTCTCTAGGAAAACATACCAACTACTTTCATAGATAACGTTTCAGTGACGTCATTCCACAGTAAATTGCAGACGCTATGTAGCGGCCACCGCTCTTCTAAGAAACCGTAGCTTCAGAGTAATATAGACCTTAGTTTGTGGAGAATAATGTGTTATGGCTTGTTTCATTTCTCGTACACATTGTGACACATGTCTTGTTACACACTGTGACACATGTCTTGTTACACACTGTGACACATGTCTTGTTACAGTAAACTGTTAGGCTTTGGATAGGTCTACTCCGTTACCTACACGACGTTTGTAGTGCACTGTACTCTAGTATTTTGCCCTCAACAGTTAAAAAAATGAGGAAATGTGGAGTTCTAGAGGTCTTAAACAGCCGTTTGCAGTTTATTTTGTTTATGGGCTATTGTCTGCAAACTTGTCTTACTCTCAATAGATGCAAAACGTCGTCGCTGTTGTTTATTAGAATTGCAAGTTTCTAGAATGACAACTTGTACAAGATTATGTAGTTCATTTAAATGTAAACTAATATTATAAAGACATTTTTTTTTTGTAATGAATAAACTCAAAAACTACCGGTTTTTTTTAAATTATTTCGCCAGTAGAATGCTATATTATCTTTATCACTGAGTAACATGAACACTAAGGAAGCTAGTATGCAATATTTATGAGTTATCTGAAGCCTATCTGAATAATAGGTTCCCCAGTAAAAAAGTTGCTGAATGGAAGAGGATTTCTTTACAGCGAATTTTTCTTGATGGCGAAATTGCCTCGTCTCGCCTCCGTTCATCATCTCTCATTTTTCCCAACTCTGTTGGGGTCGGCTCCCAGTCTAACCGAATGCAGCTGAATACTAGCATTTTATATGGAGCGACTGCCTCTTTTCTATCTTAAAATTATAAGTTTAGTAAAATAATCCAAGTTATAATTTTCAAACGTCCCGGTTCACTCCTGGACTGGATAAGCAGCATCCAAAAAGGAAATAAAACTCTGTTCGCCAGAAGTATGTCGGCCAGCAAGATGGATGATGCCGCCATGTGTCGGCCGTCAAAGCTTTGCTGGTCGGTCGGAAGCCCTCACGTTTATGAAAGCTGGATATAGAATATTTTAGATATTTTCTTGACACATGAGGTTTGAGGAAATCTTTGAAGACAATATTCTATAACAGACTTGTTTGAAAGAAAAAACTTGACAGATATCAAAATTATTATGGAGGTAATCTGGCTGTCGCGTTGACGGGACGCCGCCATTTCAAACGTCATATTATGTGAACCTCTTTTGTTTTTTTTACTCGACTGTGCGACAGCAAAGACAGGGTTTTTATCATTACCATTGAGCTGATTTTGCACATTTTTCTTGCGATGTGTAATCAACCTATAAATATCAATATCGCTTGTGCGGCCAGATTGCTGCAGTCCTTTTCTACGGCCAATTTCGCGTTTATAAATTATAACCTTGAATAAAGTAAAAATAAATTTAATTAGTTATAAATTATAATGCAACTAGGAACGTGAAATTTTGCACGAAGATTCCTTTTATAATGTAGGTGTGCACTTAGAAAGGGGTTTTTGAAAATTCCACCTTTAAGGTGTTTCGACTCTGCGTTTTTAAATGTCAGTCAGTCACTAAGTCGGTTTCTCCTTTTGTATATCTATAGATTTAACAACGTTCTTCTGATTGGCTAACGCAATTATACACTTTACCTTAACATCGGCTTAACCCCAAAAGAAAATGTAAACACGTAAACAATGAGCACCGGACTTCATCCTCCATTATAAATCGCGTTCCGTCTGCGTGACAATCACGACTCGACAGGACACGGTGTATGAATGTATCTGGTAATAGTGTCATAATCTGTATGCGGCAGCCAGCAACTGGAAAACGTGTCTAATGATGATATAATACGGTGTGCACTGAACATTGAATGTCTAAGTGTTTATGTAAATCAAAAGCGATGTTTTGCAGACTTATAGCTGTTGTTATTGTTCCTGATCGATTGTTGCGTCTGTGGGGAATTTTTATGTGGAGTTTTTGTTTATAGAATAGTGTTAAAGCGCTTTTGCATGCTTGAAGCAGCTGGAAGTAGGTATTTAGGGAAGTGAAGTGTGCTGTAGCATGATGATGCTTTCACTATTAGCAGGTATAAATTGATCGTTTTGTAAAGAATAATTTCATGAAATACACTTATCTCTACTCTAGTAAAGTATATAATTGAATGTTTGAACTTTACACAGTGCTATTGGAAACTTCATCGGTTATAATGGAAATCGTGCTATGATTGTTAGTTACACCTAGGCTTTGCTGGCCTGCCTAGAGAAGCTGGGGTGGATCGAATTATTGATTTTCCCACGCGTACGCAAAGACCATTCCGTATTACCTATTACCTCATGCTACGCACAGGGTGATAAAAAGTAAAAAACAATAAACATGGCATAATTTCCTTGGTGACAAGAATTAAGCTAAGTGGCCAGCGAACCTTGGGTTAACCTAGCTGACCGGCTGATATTTTTTCCCACAGCATATTCTCACTAAAATAATAGCCGACTCAAACGAAGCTGCTAAACTGTAAAATAGATCCCATCAAAAACATAACTTGTAAAAAATGCAAGTCTCGCAACGCAGTTCTTCTACCGCAAAAAGATATGAGATCTAATGTAAAACCAAGTCTCTTACGTTATTCAGTACCTAAAAAATTAATAAATATAATGACTTAGCCATCGCAATATAGTTTTTTTTAAAGCAGATTATTCTTGTGATTACAAGAATAATCTGCTTTAAAAAAAACTCCTTTTATAAATAAAGCGCAGCGCTAATATTAGGTAGATATTGTTGTATGTAGAATGTAGATTCTATTGCCGTGTGCGATTGCCAATTCATTATATTTATTATTATTATTTAAATAAATAAAGATGACAAATAGGTAAAGGTAAAATAGATAAAATGTTTGTTTACGTATCGTGCTACATGTAAACCGATCGAACTCTAATACCGATTAGCCATAAAACCACAGAGTAGCAAGGCTTCGTAATATGCCAACATTGCATAGACAGTATACCAACCAATTTATTGTATGTAGGTTTAATTATCTATTCTTTAAACTATGAAACACGGGTATGTATTAAACAGTGTTTAGTATGTAATTGAATGTTTTTATTTATACAATAGCTGAACATTGTATTTTATTCAGAGATTTTGTTAAATGACAACGGATAGTATTGTTCTGCTTTTATTGATGTTCACAATACAAACATGGCGACTGCTGATGGCATAAAATAATATGTTAAATAGCACTTTATAAAATAAACTGTTAATAAACCGCTACAGGCTTTATTAAATGCAATTCACAATGTTTGTGCATTTGTCAGTCAGTTATACTACAGTATTTATATTATATTATAAATAATGATAAATGTGAAATGTGTGTAAGTGGATTTATAAAACACTTTTACAAGTCAATATAATTTTAAAAACTAGAACCTACACCGAAAGAAACTCAGAGGTCAGTCTCGTTTAAAATCTAGACATAATCTTAGTTAGATGAGTGTCAGAAATGGTCTTGAACCGACACAGATTTGAGTGGACGAGCATAAAGGCACCAGTGCTTTATTACTGCTGAAGGTGACTGAAAAATACAATACCTCATTTGGGCTCTGGCACCCAGGACCAGCATCTGTGTTTCGAGGCTCTAAAATGTTTGTTACCCCTGCTCTATCATAGATCAGGGTGCTAAGGCAGAGATCTATTTACTTAATTCGTGTAATAGACATGTTCCCGTCTCTATCTTGCTCTTGTAGTTTGACAGTTGTGTGACAGTGACAGGAATAACGCTTGACCAAAGTACGTGTTACATAACGATTAGGTCTCGGCTTAGAGATAGAAATCTTTGGGACTTCGGCTGAGACCTAATCGCTAAAAAAAAAAACAATTCGGAAAGTCCACACCATTTTACCATTTCTTTCTCACTGTGAGTAAGAATTTTCGGTCCATTGCCTCTCATATCTTCGCAGCATCCAGCCATTTTGTGTTTATTTTCCTCTTTCCTTTATGCACTATTCTGAGAAAAAGTGTGTGCAGCGTAGATAACGTGATAATAACAAGAATGGTTTCTTTATTGTTTAATTACAGTGTATTGAGATGGTATTCTTCTAATAAGGCAAGTATCTAAGTTAATAATGATATTTGTGACCTTGATTGGAGGACTTGAGAAAAAGTTGTAAGTCGATCTACACGGCCATGAAAACGTTCTGAGAAACTGTAGCATATCTTATTATGAGATGATCCAGGATGAAAATTAGCCTATGTCTTTCTTTAGGTCATGGTCTACCCATGTGCCAGATTCATACAAATCCGTTCAGCCGTTTTAGCGTGAAGGCGTAACAAACAAACAAACTCACTTTCGTATTTATAATATTACTTAGAATAAAAATGGACATGACATATGAACAGAAGCACCAGTTTCTACATAGAGATTGACAGTGTCATAATTGAGTAATTAATATCAACGCTTAATCACGCACATACGAATATCCCAATTTTGTTTATCCAAATGCTATTTAAAAACACTAGCAGACCAGCAAACTCATCATCTCAATACAACTTACATTACTAATTGACACCGCGTCCACGCCGCTATACAAAACAGATATCATATGAAACACGTGTCGGTAAGCAGATGCGTATGCGTCGGAATTCCAAATAAGCCGCAAGGTCGGAGATCGGAGATAAACGGTGTAACCGACCAGAAAATAGTTGGTACCCATAGCATGCGTGTACCATATATCTACCTACAGAGACCAGGGTCTTTCAAAAGTACCTACCTCAAACCTTATAATGTATTAAGGGTCGTGCAGACTAGCGCGACTTGTCGCGTGACGACACCGGTAATTGTTCTACCGTGAAGTTTTCTTAGAATTTTTTTTGTTTGATGGCGTCGCACTGTCGCGTCGCGCCGGTCTGCACGACGCTTCATACAGGAAAGCTTCATATGAAAGGTTAATATTTGAAGATCACTGAAAACGTCAACTTTTGGGAATGAAGAGACTATCTTGGCTGTGGTAGTAGTGTCTTTTGGAAAAAAAAAGGCCGAATCAAGACACGAAGGAATCCCAATAGGCCGTAAGGTCGTATATCCGAGATAAGCAGTATGGCCGACGCTAAGTACCAGACAACAGTTGTATATACCACAGGGTCGAGCCCCATATTGGCACCAAGGCCCTTCAAAGTCCCTGCTAAAGAACCCACCGAACCCAAATAGAGGTATGAGGAATAGAGTGTTAAGTTCACTAATACTCTACCGAAAAGAGAGGTTCCTCCGACCAGACGGGTGTCGTGTCTGGCGGGCAACTGCCCAACGATTGATGTCGGGGAAGATACACGATGTTCGCGCGGTAAACTCTAATTGCCCGATGCAGGATTTGTGTGATGCAAATCCTGAAACGACGAAAATCCTGAGATTTTGTGTGACGTCAGGTCTTTGAAGCGTAGTTCGCATGTGGCGATGTAGATGCTGCCACAAAATCTCATAAGTAGGTACAAATTGTAGTCCGTCTGTGTGGGAGTCTGTCTAGAAATAATGGACTACTCTGCATGAGAAAAATTGGTTTGATAAATGCATGAGTAATTTTTCTGTAAACACCACGTTTTACAAAAGACCTTGGATACATTTTCGCAACAAAAGAAGAGTATGGACACGAGCGAATGCCAAAGAAGCTGCAAGGCCAAATATTTCAGATAAGATCTTGGAGTGCTATTAATTGAAATACGACCAGACGACTGTTGCTGCGTAGGGCCTGAACAGGATACCATGTGGGGTTAACTAGGGTTCTTTTAAAGGTCCACTGCTGATATTTGAGTGTCCCTTGCCCTACATGTAGGAAAGTGAAACGCGTTTATGTTTTTGCGTTTCACTGATGCTAATTATAGCAAAACCGAAATAATGCAATTTTGCAATATTGTACTAGTCAAGGAGATTTAGCTCGTGGTACATAATACTTCGGTCTTAGTGTTGGTCCTGTCTAGACTATCGCTCCTAAAGACCAAAATAGTTTTGGTAGACATTGTTACCTAGAAAAGAACAATGGTTACTTGGTAACATACTTTCTTGTTGTCCTCGTCAATCCTTTTGAGACGGACATCCTTAAACGGATAGTTACTGTAATTGGTAACATAATGACTTCATTAACAAGTTCTGTGAACATATGACTCATTTGAAAAGGTCAAACGAATTGCGTTGTTGCAGTACTGCAACGCCAAACTACTGTTACATGACAAAAAAATAAATCGATTTAACGAAATTGTGCCATCGAATTGCCAGGGGTATTTGTCAGGGTAATAAGTGTATTTGTAACAGTCTAAGTAATATGTAATTTTCTGTCACACAATACCTTTTGAGTTAAGTGTTTTCAGAGGGTAAAGTTGCTTCATCGTTAAACGGGGGTGATCATTAAGTGAACTTTTTAGTCCAAAATAATATCAGTTTCGTCCAAAAACGTCCATGAGCTTCCTTTTGACAATAAAACATAACGTTCCCATTCGGGAAAAATAAAAGCTTGGCTCCATAAGGGCAGTTGCTATTTGATAACATAAAAATGAATAGACAGTCATCAAATATAACTGCCTCAGTAATAGAAAGATGTTGTTCAATTACTTTTTTATGAGACCAGGTTTAGGGCTGTGGGCCAAATATAGTTTACAATATGAGTGTAACTTATTTGATGAGAATGGAGGAAATGAAACGTGTGGTCAAACCCTTGACGGAGGTGATTATGTGAAAACTATAAACATTTATTAAAGAAA
Source organism: Agrochola lota (assembly GCA_947364205.1). NCBI lineage: Eukaryota > Metazoa > Arthropoda > Insecta > Lepidoptera > Noctuidae > Agrochola > Agrochola lota. The sequence goes on from OX376219.1 coordinate 20,286,364, forward strand.
GAGTGACAAGAAATAATAGACTGCTTCTATTACAAGATTAATAAGACCGGCTCAAAGGAAAATAAATATTTGGCAAGGCCTAAGCTATCATATTTCTACCTTGGGTCTCTCTAACTTCTAAGATGATAAATTTAGGAAGGCTGTAGAACTTGTATAGAATACAGTAATACCCAGTTTACCCTAGGGTTACAGGGGTCAAACCACAAGGATAATAAACTAAGCGGCTATGCGATAGTCACTCGGGATATCATGTTGAAGGGACTAGATCAAACCGTATTAACACATGATATTATATCATTGGAAACGTTTACACATAACCAACTAGTACATTGTCATTCAAGTAAAAACCGGTGTAAAATCATTGTAAATATCGATTTTATTGCTTTTTTAGCAATATTAGTCAAATAAATTGGCGAAAATGTGTTAATGTTATGATAGTGAAATGCGTACCTAATTTTAGGAGTGGATGGAGAGGGAGATGGGAGGGCAAAGAAAAGATGGATGGATTGTGATATGAAAGAGAATGATAGTGAATGACAGCGTGAAGGTTAACAGGGGAGAATGGAAGAAGAAAACGTTGCGCCAAACCCAAATAACATTTGACGACGGTAGGAAGATGATGAAGCATATCAGCTAATATGTTGATGAGGTTACTAGCCTCTTGCCTACAGAAACGAATAAGGTAATGTTCAATTTCCTTCAGCCTGTTAAATATAACTCGTGGGCGTATCTTGTTTCTGATCCAATTTATATTTCCTCCACCATATTCTTATGGAAATTTTATCATAATAGGTTAATTTTATGAAGAGTGAAATGGTTTATGGTTTCTGTGGGTGTATAAAAGTACTGTTATGTGATCACGTTTGTCGTTATGTCTATGTCAAGTTAACGTGCGTGCAGACTAGCTTGATGATTTCGATGAATAAAAGTCGTTCATATCACGCCATACTTAAATCGATTAACCAATACGCTGAATTTAAGCTGTGATGTGATATGGTTTTAATAAGCATTCAGTCATTTCTTTAGGTGTTTTTACTCTTTTACTTTACTGGCGTGTACATCTATTTTGACTTTTTATTTCTGCTTCACTATTTCGAAATTTTACAAAACATACGCTCAACAAAAAGCTAACAAATTGTTATCAAAGGCACGCGTGCGTGTAATTCGAGTGATTGATTAACACATAGCGTAGTTTCAGTTTTTATCCCACACGCTGCTGGTTGAACAAGAACTAAATAAATATATATATATATATATATGCATTTAGGTATAATATAGAAAAGGTAGGAAGATAAATATACTCTCTGGAAGTCGTATAGGTGTTGGAGGCAAGACTTGCCATAAAGTTGGCACAATGTCAATGACAACTCCAGGTCTTTTTTCGTCTGCTGGGGTTGCGGGTTTGTCCGAAAGGGATATCGCGGCCCCGGCACACAGGCAATGGAAGGAACACGGGTCGGTTTTAGCCAGTAAAAGTCTGACACACCCTCTCGCTCTGCCCAGAGCGGGAGAAGTCATTTGATGATTTCCCATCCTCAAAAAAAAAAGGTCTTTTTTCGTATCTGAATACGCTATTATCCTTTTAAGAACAAACAAATTGAGCCATCAAATCTTTTAGCCATACTATTAATCGTTTCATCTTCATAATGAACAATACTAACTTTCCAAAGAAAGTATCGAGCACTATTCGAGTTAAGTAGGTACTACCCGATAATAATCGAATTATTATTTTGATTTAACTAAATAATCTTAACAACACCGAATACCATTGCTGGACATAATCTGTTAAATTTACCCTCTAGTGATCGCTGAAACAAATTAATCGTAATTTATAAATAATTGAATTTTCTGAACATTGGCTCAATTACTGAAGACACGTCATGTCGGCTTAGTGGACAAGCACCATTAATCTGGATAACATAAATTAAATGGCAAATTGCACTCAGTTGGAAAAATAGCATTTAATAATACAGACAGTGATAAATTAAGTGCATGATTCGCGACATATTGGCGACGTGGGAGTGACTATAAATGTGGTGAAAGATAGAAATGTATTGTTTTCGTGTGTTGGTACAATTAATTTAGTATAACCTGTATCGGGTGTCAATGGCACAAAACCTTGTAAAATTGTATTGAGAAGCTGTAATCAATGTGCATATATATACGCCAAGTATACTGTCCTGTTACGGTAACTTACGGGGACTACTAGGACCTTTAAACGTAGGCAAGTTGTATAATGCCTAAAAGTATATGATCCACTGCAGTAAATAAAATCAGAAAAGTATATGATATTCTTCAGGATATATGCTAGTGTGATAGTTGTTGAAAACATAATAGAACTAATTTGATACCATAGAAAAAACTCACGAAGATACCTCTAAAAATTTATTTTAACAATCATATAATACATGCAATCATTCAGATTTTTTGTCAGATTATCTTACAAGCAACATATTAGCGTAGTAGTATTTTAATTTCTTAGTCCAATCAATAGTATTTTGTAAATAGATAAATGCTTCATATTTTGCAATAAATTACCTGGGTTGTGTCATCGCGCCTCTCTTTCTTTTCTATTCAGTCCGACAGTGACCGCGCTGTAGCTGCTCTTAAAGAATACTTATGCATAGACCCGCGTTTTTCAAGTTTCAAATAAAAAATCAACGACCAATAAAAAGAAATAAATAAATAAATTGGGGTAAGGGCAGAAGAATAATGATGATGACCACAAGAAATGAATGGATGAATGAAGAACAAAAGCTTTAATTTTTATGGTTTCGCAGAATCTACGTATAACCACAAAGACGAGTAAAAAAAGAATAGCAAAACAAAAGATACACGATTTTATAGTTAACATTAACCTTGATTTTATTGGTGATTACAATTTTTTATCGATTTCAACGTTACTGGGAATGACGTAATTAGCACTAATTCTTTCGAAAAAAAAATCGAGTAGGTGGCGCAAATATAGAATGTTTTATTGATCAGGGCGATCGAACTGCTTTTTATGACCCATATTTGAATAATATTGATTTAGAAATAGCTATTGTCTATATAGATTCAGCTGGCGGGTTTCGCCAGATAACAATGGGCACGGGTTCTCAAATTATATGAATGTTTGTAATTTGGGCTACTTTATTTGTTGATATAATTATTATTTGATTAGGATTAGTGGTCATTTTGTGGTTATTTTTATGTTAAATGGAAAAGGGTATTTTAAAACTTATGCCTGGACGAGATTTTGTTTTTACTGCTTGCAAAGATCTAGGGTTCTTAAAGGGCAAGGGGGTGAAAATTTTACAAAAAAAATATTGAAAGAAAATAGAGAAAATCCGGACAAGTACCAATGTGACTTTTTCATTTAATGTGTAATTTCTGAGTTTATCTTGGACATTACTGACATCGTGAGGAAACCTAAACTAATAAGTCTGTCGCCAACCCGTTTTGAGCAAGTGTGGGGATCCATGCTCGTGCCTTCTCTGTATCAGAAGAGGCTCTTGCCCTGCAGTGGGAGAGTAATAGGCTGGTATTATTAAGGCTATCAATCCATAAGTTTTTAGATAATTATCGAAGAATTCGTGGACAAAAGCTGTTTAAGTAATGAATCAGCTGAGTTAACAGTGACTCATTAGAAAAATGCCTTGTTTTTCGTCAACACAATGACATTGTACGGATCGTTACGTAACTGATGTATTCGTCTACTGTTTGATGAATTGGATTACTTTGCGAGTAAATATGTACTGTTTTTGATGTATTGAATTATTTTGCTAATAAATACTTTTTTGTTTGTTTCAGGTATGTAACAACCAGAAGTTGTCGGAAAGCGAACAGGGCTTTGGTTTTTTAAGACAGTTTGTTACCATGTTCGGCTCAAGGGGAGTGGTGAAATTTTTTTGAAATTCAGAAATATTGTTTTCTATGTGGAAATTGTGACATTTTTGAGGAAGCGTCATGAACTTAGCAAACTGGTAATGATAAATCAACACTGCGGTGTTTCCAAAAGTAAACAATGAAATATTTGTAATGTCTTGTTTAAAAAATTTGAAACGTTTAAAAGATGATTAAACTAACCTAGATTTCTTCTAAATCTAAATTCTCAACATGCTCGTAACACATAATCACCTTATACATCTTAATACACATACGTATGTATATGTACGAAGGTGATAAACACTTCATTTCCATTACCTACATACTCGTAGATAGCGTCTGGTTCAGATTAGGGCTGCCAACAATACATCTCTTACAACAATTAACACACCACCTGTTACGATCCTTACATACTCTTTTTGTTTACAACAACAAAATCAACAAAAAAAAAAAAAAAAATATATATATTTTGTTGTTGTAGGAACGCGTGTTTGTATCATGTAAGAAGTTAACTTTTATTTATAAATTAAGATAATAGTTTTATGCTACGGTAATTATTGTTCTTTTATATGAAGACTTATTTCAGACACAATAGAGAAGGCGGTTGAAAAAGAAACGTTGCGCAAATACCATCCTATAGGTCTGAAAATCATGTGCTCAAATAAATAACAATCCCCTCTTTTCACAAAGAAATCACGGCGGCTGACCACGATAAGGGAAATTAATTGTTTCCTGTTATACAAAATCAATTCTTTAGGTACCTACTTATCTAAAGAAAGATTTTTTTTTTATCTATCCCAATGCTTGGCAAAGATTCCTTTTATTCGCAAATCTCTTTTAAAGAATCTAAAAAAAAAAGTTAAAAAATATATTTAATTGAACATTTACTCTAATATGAATAATTCCCATTTTGCGATCCTAAAAATATTATTGGACCTCTTTTTGTGAACCTCTAATAATTCATATTTTGGGGTCCTAAAAATCCTAAATAACTGCAACCAACTTGGAAGTAGCGCTAATCTAACATATTTGGTCATGGTGCCCTAGTTAGCTTAGTTACTGCGACCAGCTGCGAGAAAAGGGCAGAAAGTAAGAGGCTCAATTATAAAAAAAAAAGTGTTCGTCATTAGAAGGTCCATAAGTTTTTAGAGGATCAGTCAAATATATAAAAAAATAAATGTTGCCAGCCCTACCGACTTACTCATACATAGGCAATCGAGTGCCTTCTCCACAATGGAGGGCGACAAAGTGCAGATTAAGCACTTTTCTTTCGTAAAGACCGGAGCTACAATAGGGTTACGGGGATCGGCAGTAATCGATTAAAAAGACCTCTCGATTGTAGTCGGTGTTCACTCTTTATTATCTATGCATCTACATTTGCAACGGATTTTAATGCGGTTTTCACCATTATTTAGAGAATTTATTCAGAAACTTATTTACCATAAAGAAATCTCGATGTTTTGTCAAATTGTAAAAGACGTGTGAAGCGCGGACGGGTCACTAGTGATATAAAAAACTGTTTTCTTAGACCGTATTTCGAAACCTGCAAATTATTACTTTTGGGTTTTTTTTTTGCTGTCGGAGTCCAGTTTGTGGCGGCATCTACATCACCACATGCGAACTACGCATCAAAGTCCTGACGTCACACAAAAATTCTGCATCGCGCAAACAGGGTTTACCGCGCGATCAGCATAATATATATAATTTCCCCGACATCAATCGTTAGGCCGTTAATCCGAAAAGGTGATTATGATTCAAATGTTTCTTTGTATAAATATGTAAAAACTCAACGGAAATAAATAACAAAATTGGGTTGTTAAACCTAACCTTGTAATACTTAACAAAAATTAATTAAAATCTCCGAATCGATTTAAACATACTTGCGCAAAACAACATATTTTTTCTCAACCGAAAAGGTAATTATCTAAAAATAGCCTTTACCTGAATCTATATTTAAAAAAATACCCAGAGGTTCATTTTAATTAAGGTTCCAATTAAAAAGTTGTGTAAGTTTTTGTGCTCCGATAACACTTCGATAGCCGTAGCAGTTTATCGGTGGCCATTCGAGTTGTGGCCACTTTATAGTGGTGTCTACAAGATAGGGACACTTTCCAATTTTTTATTCTTAAAGCTGCGTCACCGCGGGAGGCCCAGGAAATGCTGACGTAATGACTTAAGGGCGTGTATGGGAGATTGGCCGAAGAAATCAACACACAGGGAAGAGTGGAAAGCCCTGTCTCCCCGACTTTTGCCCAGCAGTGGGACAATCGTATGCATAATCAGCCTTCAACGGTCCCTCTGCTGGGGCATAGGCCTCCCCTCTTCGAGAGGGAGTGCGCTGTAATCTACCACGCGTCAGTTAGAATTGAAATCGTTTTCAAAATCTCTCACATTACAATTGATAAAATATGTTTTTGGTTATTAATTAATAGGAAAATCTGTTAACGGTAATCTGATAAACCTTATAGAAGTCACATTACTCATTGTATCATAGTGCGATAACTAATCCACTTATCACTACCAATAAGTGTAACCAATCCACCTCAGTAATAATATCCGGATCATCACTTTTTATTGCCAATAACGATGGCCGGATATTCACCTATATTATTCCCGAACCAATCAATCAACCTAGCCTTTTCCCAACTATGTTGGGGTCGGCTTCCAGTTTAACTGGATGCAGCTGAATACCAGTATATTACATGGAGCGACTGCCTATCTGAACTCCACAACCCAGTTACTGGGAACACGATACCCCTTGGTAAGACTGGTTGTCAGACTTTTGGACTGACTACTAGTAATGACTGTCAAATATCTACGAATGACAGCCGGTACCAACTGCTTAACATGCTTTCCGAGGCATGGAGGAGGCTCGATATATAATGAATGGTCCCCCATTCACGAAACGACCGTAGCAAGCGTAGCTTGGCCTTCAATCGACCCCGGCAGCTGGTATAATTTAGCCACGAGCAGGCCATTCCTCATATTATTCCCATATACCGCTAAAAGTCCTAAAAAAAAAAGCACACAAACTAATCATGGCGACCCTACCCCGCCTACTATCGGGAAAATATTCAGCAAAAACATGAAACGAACTTAAATTGGAACGCAACTTTAGCTATGAAACTTTAAAAGAGGTTCTTGCTTGGAATTGATACAGACTAGACAAAAAATTAATTACGGCTTTTATCAGTATAGTTTAGAAATGTTTAGTCAGGGACAAATTGTTGAGCAGATCGACACATTACGTCAATTCGCCGTGTTATTGTCAAGCCGAGGAATGAGAGATGTGATTTGAATATAGGTATACGGACAACATAAACCCGTTTTCTTATTAGTCGGTGCGGTATCGTTTCGGTATAGTATGCTCGGTATACCGAAACGATACCGCACTGCTTTCATTTACGGAGCTTTTTTTTTTTTTTTTGAGGGTGGGAAATCATCAAATGACTTCTCCCGCTCTGGGCAGAGCGAGAGGGTGAGTCAGACTTTTACTGACTAAAACCCACCCATGTTCCTTCCGTTGCCTGTGTGCCGGGGCCGCGATATCCCTTTCGGACAAACCCGCAACCCCAGCAGGTTCATTTACGGACCTGACGTTATGTTTTCGGTATAATTTGTGCAGTACCGCTTAATTCATTGAAATATAGGCGCTCGGTAATCTTTCGGTACCGCGCAAGCTGTAAAACACGTGACATGAGCAACCGCACTGGATTTTTCTACCGAGACGCGGTAAACCGAAACGATCCCGCCCCGCTCCCGCGCGAACCGAGCCAATCAGGAAACGTTCATTGAAATATAGGCGCTCGGTAAGCTTTCTGTACCGAATATACCGAGCATGCTGATCCCGCACCGCTCACGTACTTACCGACCAGTGAGGAAAGGGCGTAGATTGATAGTCCTGATTTTAAACTACTTATATCAATAGGACTGATTTAATTTAATAAATTAATTAAGTGGTGCCTTTAAGCAAATGGCTAGAAATGTTTTAAACGAAGTTGGGGATTTTAAATTATGTATTGTATTTTGAAGGACTGAAAAGCTGTCAGTCTTCAATCAACTCGCAGAGGCAAAACTGAATTTATTTTAAAACTACATAGTAACTGAGTAAAAAATTGTTTTTTCCGTGTGAAAAAGTTCTGTATCTTTTTAACAAGCTCCTTTCGTATTTTTATACGCCGAAAAGGCTCCTGTGTGATACAAAAACAACATAGGTTGGTATTTTAATCCTAAAGATTATCCTCAGAGGCTCAGATCAGGCTTGTAAGAAATAACAAGAGGCTTATAATAGGAACATCAGAAAGATACGCAAGATAAAGATGATCGGCGATTATAAAATCCTTTAAAAACACTGTCCAAGATAAGTAGTATAGTAGCAACTTAAAACAATATTATTCAGTATGTTAACTAACGAAGGGTATAACCCTATAACCCGCAATAGTACCTAAAGCATAAAAAAATACATAAAAGAATAAAACGGTTTTTTTATACTAATGTTTCTTTTACGTAACAATTTAATATTTTGTTGGTGAATATTTTATTATAAAAAAAAAAACTTTGTTTTCTTTTTGTATGAATGAATGCCATATTATTGCGAGTTAACGGAAACGCCCTTCGCTAGTTAACATATTGTATATTCAGTCTGTAATATCGTTAATTGGTACAGATTTTTATGCTTTATTTCCGAGCAAGCGGAAATCTAGATAATATACGTATATAATATTACAATAAGTGCGCTCAGATTACTCAATAGCTGAGTGCTCAGTTTAAAATGGGAGCTTTCACTGATCTTCTTGACATAAAAATGCTTAGCAGTGAACTGGAATATAATGAGATCCTAATTATAAATGCAAAAGTGAGTTATTTGTTACGCTTTCACGCTAAAACGGATGAACAGATTTGGATGACAGGAGAGGGCTCAAAATTACCCCATGTCGGATAGCAAAGAGAAGTACATCAAAAACCACAAAAAAAATATTTAAAAAAATACATAAATTCGGTTTTAATCCTTACGAAAAAACAATCTCTAAATATTAATTCAGGGGTAGTATTTAATTAAGTAAAATGTGAAGATTTTAGTTTTAGAACGACTAGAAATGCAATAAAACATTTCCGGTTTCAATCCTTACTGGATAACATACGATAAAAATGCTCTGAATTTAAGTAAGGGTCGTCGTAAATCGGCAGATTTTAGTTTTAGAACAGCACGTGTCTTACTGACTATTTTGAAGTAAAACAAGCTTGTTTTACTTCTAGAAAAAAAAACTAAAATCTGCAGATGTTACTTAGTTAAACAGTGCCCATGAATTAATATTCAGAGCAATTTTTTCGTATAATAATAATAAACATTTATTTCAGACCAGGTCCATATTCTTGTTAATAACAATATACTTAAAAACGAATGTTAGTACTCATCACAACACAGATTAAACAGAGACATGAAGCCGCATCCATCTCTGCAGCATGGGGGACTCCTCCCGATCTGCAAATACACACAGTATAGAGTTGGAACTACCACGAACGCGAGTGAGCAGGGAGGCACATCTTTTCCTTATGACAGCGGCAAATCCATCAACCCGCGCCTCGGCAAACATCCCTGACGCACTACAACGCCATGGCAGCCCCAACAGTACCCTGAGTGCATTGTTGTATTGGACACGCAGATCACTGTATGCCCGCTGCGAATAATAGATAGTAAGGATTAAAACCGAAACTATGTTTTTATTGCATTTCTAGTCATTCTAATACTAAAATCCGCAGATTTTACTAAATTATATGCTACCCCTGAACGAATATTCAGAGCATTTTTTTCGTATGTTAGCTAGTAAGGATTAAAACTGGAAGTACGTATTTTTTTTAATGAATTTTTTGAGATTTTTTCAGATACTTCTCTTTGCTGTCAGACGTGGGGTAATTTTCTATGGGAGATGAGACTTCTCCTTTGGCACATGGGTAGACCGTGGCCTTGTGTGGACATAGTATACTTTTTATCCCGATATTCCCATCGAGACTTATGTGTATCAAATCGCGGGGCGCAGCTAGTAAATAATACAGGAGGATTTTTTAAGAAGACTGTATTGGAAAATACACATATAGTTGACTGCGACATCGATGGCTTATTTATTCCCTAATCATTAGAGAAGCGAAATAAAATTTAAGATTATTGAAAGACCCAAAATTTATACCTATGTAGTAAGCAGTGAAAGGGATTACACCTAGTGTTTGGGAAGATCGTTAAATCGCCAACAAACTCTGACTTGTTATAGTTATTTTGAGTGCGTATAATGTAGGTAATATAATTAGTAGCGATGAGAGTGATATAGTAGCGACTTTTAATTAATTAGCAAGAAAAGGACTGAAAAAACACATTGACTATGTACATACACAAGCACATATCAATAACAAAATCTAAGCCGCGAATCATTGAGGTGTAACTCATGAAAATTAATTTTCATGCTCGGAATCTCGCTTTCCGGATTTTTTAAAATTTTTTTTTTTGTTTTGGACAATGTACAGGTTTCTTGACGTGTCTGCGAGAAGTTTGTCACGTTTGTGATTACTTTTTTTTATTACATCGCCGTTTGATTGGTCACGCGATTTTTTGATGTCCATATATTAATTTTTATTTGAATTAGGGGCCTTTGTTTCAGCTGTTTCAACTGATTTGTTTTTATCGTTCGCTGGTTTGACTTCGGCTGTGGATACGTCTTCATGTTCTGGACTCAATTAATTAGCATGACGTGTGAGTGTCGGATTAGTTGCACGCACATCTTTGTCAAACATTATGAGACGTGTGAGAAAAATTTGAATGGTCTCGAAACGAGTAGTGATAATGATTTGGAAAAAATATTAGTTAAATTAGAGCATTTTCTTAATAACTTAATATTCGAATATATAATCCATTCATTGAGCCCAAACACGATCCATCCCTCTTTTTCCGTCTGGGGTTAATTAATAGAACCAAATTGCCCGATAACTATCAATAACTCTAATAATTATTAGAGGAGTAACACAATAGTCATATTAAGAAATCGATGACTTAAATTTATTATAGGTAATAATCAGTAGTACAAGTGCAAATACTAAGGAAGGGAAACGACTCGTAGCATTTTTTCATTTGCAGAAGACCAGCAAAACAAACCATGCGGATCTCGTGCTAAAACGAATTAACGCAATTGTAAGTAATAAAAACCAAATCGTTGTCGTAAGTTTTTTTAACCATATTGATCTATTTACAAAGATAAATGGCTACATTGCGTTTGTACATAGCGATGGCAGGAACATAATGATGCTTGTGGTAAATAAAATTGATAACGTATTGGACATAGTAAGAAAAACGAACTAAAGAAAAGTTCTTCATTAGCTACAATGAAAACAGGTGAATTTCTTGACACATTAGATACAGAAAGAAGCTAGAAAAGACAAAAGAAAAACAGTTTTTTCATCTCCTCCTCATTGAAGACTTTGTAATTTCTAAACTAAAGTTTTAATAAAGGGACGAATCTAACCTTTTCTAATATTATTATACTAGCGATCCGCCCCGCCTTCGCACGGGTATGTAGTAGACATATAAACCTTCCTCTTGAATCACTCTATCTGTTGCTGAAAATTGCGTTAAAATCCGTTGAGTAGTTCAAAAGATCTAAGGGAACAGACAGCGGAAGCGACTTCATTTTATACTATGTAAAGATTAGATACTCAGATATGTATTCATCATGGACTGTGTGAAAGATGATTTGGCTAGAAAGGGGGTGAATACCGCGATGACGGCTAACAGAAAGGTATGGAAGAAAAAGATATGTTGTGCCGACCGCAAATAAATTGGAATAAGGACAGGATAAATGATAAATGATTTTATTTCTTAAGGAGCTCAAGGACTCGACGAACAATATCAAAGAAAGGACATTTGGGTAGGCCGCATAAAGTACTCAAACTGTCAGACTATCATTAAAAGTAACTGAGGAAAAAAAATAAGACCCACATAGTCCTCACGTTCACATTTATTAAAAAAATATATCTTATTCGTCACAAAATATATATTTATATCGTTGCGCACTAGATTAAAAAATAAATAAATTGAAGCAGCTTAATCCCAGGCCTTTTTGTCCTCAACGTAATCTTTAATGGTATAAAACGCTTTCTGGCACAACTTACGTTTAATGAATGATTCGAATTTATTAAGGCTTAGATCTTGTACGTGGCTTGGAAGTTTATTATTAAAGCGTATACATTGACATCTGAACGAGCTAACTAAAGGAGAATGATGATATGTATTCATTAAGCAGGATAAAAAAATGCTCAAACACAAAGCAAAACAAGCAACATTTATCCAGACGACGCGATAATTGGCAAAGGCCCGATTCCATCAAAATAGTCTTCAGAGCTGTAATTAAGAAGAAAAATCACCGCAATTTCGTTGTGACTGCGGGTCCTACTATGTGGTGGGAACTCGAAGAATAGTCGCTTCTTTTTCAAGATTTTAATATATAATATGTTTTTGTAGAGACAGATGTTGTAGAAGTTGATAAATGTATGTGGAATCAAGTAGATATGAAGCCAAAAACTCGCACTGAGCCCGTATGGTAGATTTCGTTACGGCCTATTCCCTATCACAGAGAAGAGGTCTGATTACCAACAGTGGGAATATTATAGTCTGGTTTAGTTGAATTTGGTGTCAAAGAACTATGGATAATAAGAGAAAAGAGTAACAAGGAGATGCAACCACCGATTTATTAAAAGTAGTCGACAGTTGAAGTAGTCGAGTAGTCGTAATATGGCTGTTCTTATTCAGAAGGGTGGTAATGTATCCCTTCTCTAAACATAATTCAAATAAAACACCACTTCAATTAGAAGCTAAAATCATAAACATTTAAGAAACAAGTGTCATAGCATTACTCCTTCAAGAAATATTTATTATTACATCTCGTGTTGAAACCAGTGCGTGTGTTAGGTGTTGAAACAACTCACAGCAGAAACATTTGGAGCAAAAAGTGTGAGCGAAACGTAAGACAGATACAGATGCATGAGAAACGGTTGTAAAATGGTAATTGCATTCAATATAGATATTGGTGAATGTTCTAGATTCTTCAATTAGAGGATTTTATATAGTCTTCTTCTTTTTCGCACAACATTGCATCAAATGTTGGCCCAAAACTCCGCTACTTCCGCGGCGTCGTCGGTGACCAGCGTATATGTAGGTCACTTAGACTTAATGTTGACATGATTAGTTTTGTGCTAGGTTTTTGATTCTCAACGAACACTGTTTATCACTGGTTTAGGATTAAAACCATTACTTGAAGGACGCCCATCAAACTCAATACATACTTGTCACAATTTGTAGGTTTTGTGGAGGATGGTTTTAAAAGGCTTTTCTACACTCATACCCGAACTCATCTAGGACGAGGTATTTAAAATGCAAAATCACAATAACTCGCCTTAAGGACTATGCGAGCCCAAAGTTCCAAGATTCTGTTGTGTCTAGTGATTTGTTACACCATTTTCATTTCTTTATCTAATGAGCTTTCCCCAAATCGGTTTCTCTCTCTCAAAATATGTTGACATCGCAACCAATAGTAGGTGGTGTGAAAATATCGTGATCTCCAGAGTTCCGATAGACGTAAGCGATACCTCACGATGAAAGCGTAATGGCCGCGTTAGTCATTCCGCCATTGTGGAGGTAAGACCTCGGCTTATAGGTGAGTGAGTCTGTATTGTAGCTAAATTGTACCTAAGTGCTGTATCGAAAGGCTCAAATTATCACTTGAGGAAAATTACTCGAGATTTTCCGGAGCCGTTATAAATTCTTGGGACATATTTTGTTTGAAAGATTGTTTTTTTTTTTATTATTAGATAAATGTGTCTCGAGGAATGATACAATACTGTGTTCGCAGTATCAGTGTCAAAATTCGGTTTTTGCTTTAAATAGCATTTCTGTGTTGTGGCTTTAAGAAATATAGCAATTCATATAACTAGGTAAGTACAAAATATCCTTTACCAAGAACATGGAAAAATAAATGTGCCCGAATTCATAAAAAAAAGATTTAACCATTCCTACCGAAATATTTTCAAAATAGGTGTAATTATGTTCGGAGTTCGGACGCAATGTGGGGGTGATTTTGGATTCCTAGGACATGAATGCTTGATAAGTGTATATGTAGGAAGGTACCTACTAAAATTTACAACTTTTCCGTGAAATCTACCCCACCCCGCCCGTGAAATTGAGTCTTTTGAAAAAGAAAAACTTGATGTAACGATAAGCCATAAATGTAGAGTCTACGACAGATAATCGATTTATGGCTGTGGGTAACAACGGCAACTTATCATTATTTTAATGTTGTAGTTGTTAGTCAAAAGTTTCTTCTGTTCAGAACATTCAAAGCCTCGTGCAGACTGGCGCGATGCGACACCGGTAATTGTTCTACCGTGAAGTTTTCTTAGAAATTATTTTGATAGATTCGCGTCGCGCTCTCGCCTCGCACGAGGCCTTAGTAGAACAGGCCCAAATTGCGATCTACTTGAAGAAAACTTATGTGGGTATTATTACGCTCTTCTTTCTAAGAATTTATTGAAGAATTACAGGCAGAATGTAGTCTTATAACGATTTCGATTCCAAGAGAGTCAAAGTGAAATCATAGAATTCAAATAGACACATAAAAGGAACTTTGAACGTAGAAGAAAATACGAGTAGAATTGATTCTAGTCGCCCCTAACCAAAAGGAAATTTCGTATGGAGAAGAATGGCCAAGAAACTTTACCGTTACTCTTTTAAAATATTTTGTGTACATTCTTTATATAATTATATTTGAAGACACCTAAGACACCTGTCGGTCGATTCTGTAAAAATATTAACGTGCTGTCACTGCCACAGAATCGACCGGCAGGATGCTAGGGATTAACACTATTGACAGCTCACTTCACGCTCACTTCACCTAAGTTTCACGGTGATATTTTTACAGAATCGAACGGCTGAACCTGGAATAAAAATTACTATACCACAATAGGAGAGACACACACAGATAGAAATGCTAGGTTCTATCTGTGCGTGTGTGTGTGTCTGTCATTTCTCCTGATCCTGATGCCAAGTGACCATTATTAAATTTTTATTTAAAGCTTTCTCTTCAAAGCACCAACGTAGAATTATTTGAGTAAATAAAAAAGGCATCCTTACTAATTCTGCTTTAATATCGAACTCAAAATTACTCATTATAAATTCCATGAATCAGTTTAAGAATTCAGCGCACGCGCATCCTGCGATGCGTTTGATTGCATCTGTGAGGATGTTAGGTATAAAACAACGTGCCTAGAATAATATACGTAATAATTGTGACTGTCTATACTTGGTTAATTATTTTATTCTATGAGAAGCTTTTAGCTATTGTTTGCTGAACGTGGTTTGGCATCGCGACGAAATATGGCGTCGGTACATACATTGTGTAAATATTGATCTTCTTTTGTATGTATTTGTTTGAGGATGTTGTTTACGGTTTATTCTGGACTGGCTTCTGTCTGCGACTTCGTCCGCGTGTTTTTCTTGTTTTAGCATAAAATATATCAAGTGTGCGTCCCTCCCTCCCCCTCCCCTTTTACTTCGTTGTCGTTTGGCGTTCTTTCTGTTTTTTTAAAATTATTTTCGCTCCTCTCCCAAGGGTCGGAGGGTAAACCTAACCTAAAATAGCCTTCCTCAAGAATAGGGATGACGACAAAAACATTTTTTTTAGTCTGTCTTTGAGATTATAAAAAAATATTGGACACGTATTTCTTCTTTTTTTACGTAATTAAAAAAATACATAAATTACATTTAAAAATATATACGTACATTGAGGTAAAATGTGCCATGACGTCACGAGTATGTACATTTTATACTTACTAGTGACGTAGCGACCCCCACTCCCCAACTTAAAATGCGTTATATCTAAGTAATTTTTTATAAAGCAAAAAATACGTGTCTAATATTTTTTTTATTAATATTTGAATTTTTTTACCAAGGCTTCTTCCATATTAGGCTATCAAATGCAAAAAAAAAATTCAAATCCGAAAGGTAGTTTCAGAGATTGGCGCGTTCAAATAAACCAACTCTTCAGCTTTATTATTAGTATAGAGATTTAGGAAGGTAGTTGAAAATTTTTAGTGTTAGTAAAATAACTACGTTGTTGGACTGCAGTAATATGCTATGCGTCCGGAGTTCGTCGCATAAAATGAAAATATTTGCTCAATATCAAATACTGTGCGAAACCAGAATACAGGTAAATGTTTTCTAAGTATTTTACGTTCTTCTTCTTTTCGTGTGGTTAGTGACTAAACTGGTGTCAGAGTATTAAAGCCGCCCACGGGCCTCTGACTTGGCTTTAAATGCCGTCGAGAAATATCTCTCAGACATGCCGGTTTCCTCACGATGTTTTCCTTCATCGTTTTTGAAGCAAGTGATAATTATACAATACGCACATGAATCCGAAAAGTCAGAGGTACGTGCTTTGGGTTCGCACTCGAGACCTATGACTTGGCAGCCCGACGGTCATACCACTAGGCTATCCTGGCTTCCTGCTGCTAGTATTTTACGTTTTCGGAACATTTATCCACAGACGTGAAATTGCTTAGATAGCGTGTAATGAAAATTAAGCTTATCTAGTGTATCCTATTCCGCCTTTCAATATACGTGAACCTTATTAATTTGGCTCAGGTTAATTTCATATACTTATTAAGCTTTACCACTTCAATTCACTGTAAGCTAGAATCTATATATACTTCATGAAGTAATCGAAAGTCAAAAATCGTTCCCACGGCGATGATCAGTATTTACGATATTTTACTGTATAATATTGAGTTGACAGTTTCGTATGGCTGCGGGGATGATGCCAGGGTAAAAAAAAAAAAAACTATTTAGTCCGTCAGTCAGATAATAAAAATATACAAGGTGGCCCATAAGTCCTTACACATGTAAATAAATAATAATTAAAAAACCAATAAGAATAAAAAGAAATATCTTTTTATTTCGTATTAATCTTTATAAAATGGGAATTCTTTTTAGAAAATTACGTCATCCAAAAATCCGTTACGATCACGGTACTCCTGTAATCGACGTCTAAAACTGTCGATGACTGCCCAGCAAGTTAGTTCTGTGATGACTGCCCAGCAAGTTAGTTCTGTGATGTTAGCCTCGCTACGTCACAACTAAGTATAAAATCTACATAGGCGTGACGTCATGCCACATTTTAATTCAATTTGTTTCAGAACTAGTCCATATGCATACATGAGATTTTTTTTTAAGATACATTAAGAATTAATCAAAAGATTACAATTAGATAAATAGAACAAAAGCCATCAATAAAAACATTATAAATTACAATTACATACATTATAAATAACAAAAAGATTAAAATACACTATATTGTTTTATCTTAGTCTAAATCTAGGTTTGGATCCGGAATGCTCAACATGCAGCCTGGTCCAGTACCGCATTATTGGGCAATCCAGATCCAGATCTATCCTGCGGCGCATCAGGGATACAACTCTCTTGCGAATAATCGCCACAAAAAATCAATGTATCGCCGTAATCTTTTGATTTCGTAAAAAAAGAAAAAAATACGTGTACGATATTTTTTAATAATCTAACCGACAGAAAAAAAAAACATCAACCCTTTTTTGAAACGTATAGGCAGTGGGATGTTGACGTGTGATCCCGACTTTTTGCGGTAAAATATCGTACAGGACAAAGCTAGGGTTTCCTAAGACTGCGGTAGCCGCCAAATAGCGAACGTAATTTACCGTCGAATGACGCCACTGAAACGTTATTTATGAAAGTAAATTGGTGAGTTTCCCTAGAGAGCGTTTTTTGACACCGTCAAGTCAAACTCCGCTGCTATCATTTTTATGACAGCCGTGACTGCGGCTGTTATATGACGGCCACCGCTGTCATACAAAATCAAAGCTGTACGCTGTGTGAGCGGCCGTGTACCCAGGTCACTTAACTCGGCCACCTATCGACCAGCGCTCAACAATGCATGCTTTGATCGGCATCGCCACAGGAAATCGATTAACACAATACATTTCATTATACCGACTACATATAGAGAGTTCCTTTCTTACTTCATAATTAAATCAATTTAAATTTGCAATAATTATTCAATTTGTCGCAGTATTGTATCAATGTGTATTACCTACATATTAGGTACTTAATAGGGATGATGACAAAAATATATTTTTCGTCCGTCAGGTAGGTTATTAAAAAATATTGCACACGTATTTTTAATTTTTTTATTTTTTCATCAGATTCCGGCGATACGTTTTTTTTTTTTTGACGATGGGAAATCATCAAATGACTTCTCCCGCTCTGGGCAGAGCGAGAGGGTGTGTCAGACTTTTACTGACTAAAACCCACCCGTCAGATTACGGCGATACCTTGAGTTAAAATGTGCCATGACGTCACGAGTATGTAGATTTTATACTGGGAACTTTAATGCGTTTTATCTAAGTATTGTTTTTATTAAAAAACAAAAAATACGTGTCCAATATTTTTTTATTCTCTGACTGAAGGACTAAATAGTATTTCTTTTTTTTATTCCTATTGTAGCTACACATTGATACTGTTATGATACACAGATGAATTCTTGTCAAAGTCGATGTATATGTAAATTCATTGTACAAATAAGTAAGAAAAAAAAATCTGAGCTAGCTTCTTCCCAACTATTTTAAAGTCGGTTTCCAGTCTAAACGGATGCAGATGAATACCAGTATATTACATGGAGCGACTGCCTATCTGACCTCCACAACCCAGTAACTGGGTAATACGATACCCCACGGTAAGACTGGTTCTCAGACTTTCGGGCTTCTGACGACCCGTAACGACTGTCAAAGATCCACGAATGACATCCGGGACCAACGGCTTAACGTGCTTCCCGAGGCACGGAGGAGTCTCGGTATATATCAACAGACAAACCTCGGCAAACGTAGCTTATCCTGATGGATTGACCCGTGCGGCTGTTATTACTTAGCCACGAGATCCTGGTACCTCCTGGTACTATGTACCAATGTAAGGTTCTTAATTATAGCAACACATTGATACAGTATTATGACAAATTGCAGACAATCAGATAAGTTCTTGTCGAAGTCGATGTAAATATGTAAATTCATTGTACGAGTACATCTTTTTGAGGTTAAATCTACCTATTAAGTAAGAAAGGAACTTTATTTATATACTAAAAATATACCTTTTTAATGAGCAGTCTTATCGCTAATAGCGATGTCTTTCAGACTGACAGACTTAATTTAATCTGACGTCAAATGTTGGGCCAAGTTAGATTGGCTGATGGTATTTTGGTAAACGAAGCCTTAACTTTTGTAAAAGTAAAATAAAGAAAATGTTAACTACATTTTCTTTATTTTACTGTTATTTCGTATCCTGAGTTACAATAAAATTTTATAGAAATGAAAGATTTTCGAGAACCTAATCAAGTTGTCCCTTGTGCCTAACAATCTTAGATAGAATTGTGACATTTCTTTTGTGTTCATACACAAAAGAAATGTCACAATTGTCAATTAGTTCATATTAAAATAATATGTCGGGGACAGCAAAGTGTGGGTAAAATTGTTTATTGAACCAATAGAGTCTATAATTATGTTCTTAAGTGTTGTTAAATTCGCTCATCGTCCATAGAAAAGGCAGGATCTTCCGACCAGACGGGTTTTGTGTTTTTTGGGCAACTGCCCGTAAACCCTGCTTGCGCGATGCAGAATTTCGCGTGACGTCAGTGTGATACGTAGTTCGTATGTGGCGGTATAGATGCTGCCACACTATCAAAAACGGAAAAAGACTAATTATCTATACATACGAGTATAAAAGCAAAAGACATGATTATTCACCCGATTTCTGATTTGAGATTTTTTCAAACTATACTTTAGCATTGCTTAAGGAGAAAGCCCGCGAAATTTTAAATGTCTTTGCAAAAAACGCACGGAATGCAAAATTTAAGGGATCACGTTTAGTAATGTTAAAGCAGAGTTAGACTAGTTCTCAAATTTCAAATTGTCAATTCTAAAACCGGGTATTAGTACATCAGCCATACAAGCTACACGCAAGATATTCCAAACCAAAGTACATAATTTGGTTCTTTGTCCAGCTTCAACAAAAACAGTATAAAATCAGAAAAAATCCTAACTCGGTATTGGAACTATCGGGAACGGCATTGGTACACGCCTGCGATTGACGAATGTTCGTTTACTTTTATCTGGCACGGACAGCCGGCCGTCATGTGTCATTGAGGATTACTGCCTGTGCTACGATTAGTCGTTATATAGGAACACAGCACTGTGAAATGTAGGGGATGATAAAAAGGATTAAGAATGGATAGAGATTACACAACATCACGCCATACCACGCCATGCCATACCCGAAGGATTTGGCAGAAGTGCCCCTATCTATAGTACACCTAAATTTCACCAGTTATGTTTAAGTTGAGACTTAAGTCAGTAAGTGGGAGTGTGTTCGCAGCCACAGAGTACTTGCAGTGCGCCCGCGTCCCTTCGCTTGTCACCATAGATAATAAATAGTCTATACTATGGACAAGTGATGTTGGAACGTCGGGCGTGTATAGATTCACTTATTTATTACTTAGTTTCAGTTTTTATTTGTACTATTTTATTTCTTATTATTTTTATTGCTTTATTATTTGGTCTATCCCTTATTGGGATTTATCTATGTCCGTAGGTGTGTCCGTGACATCACAGTGGGCCCTATCAGAATACCAGCGCTGCGGTATTTATTTTTAAATATCGCCGCATTATGCTGAGATAGTGGCCTTTTTGGTCTCGCACAGGTCTTTACTTTTCTGTTTGTATTTTAATTTTATATTTTAATTTTTTATTATTACTTACTGTTTGTATTTCCTGTGCGTGTCCCAAATAAAATATTTTTCTTTCTTCCTTTCTTTCTGTTCATTCACAAGAGAAACTACCGCAGAACTATTCGCATGAAAGACGAGGTATTCGAATATAAAAATAGCATAAAATATCTGGGCGTTCACTTAGTCAAGACCATGACGATGGGCAAACAGACGGATTACGTCGTGCAGAAGGTGCGACGAGCACGCGTCGCGCTAGCCCCTGCTGGCACACCAAGACGGATATGACTGAAATTTGCTGTCGTTTTGGCCTGCCTACTTCCTTTATTGGATTATGGCGTGGTACAACTACTTTCACGTTACAGTAAGAGCAACTTACTAAAAAAATTACGCCGTTATCGAATGGCTCCCTGGGTGTTTTGTAATCCGGACTCAAATCCAGACTCTGCTACTGAGAAATTCCAGATGGAAAAACCTAATAACACTTTGCCCGAACCGGGAATAGAACCCAGGACCTCATGCTCAGCAGTAACGGTTGCGGCTACTGATAACCAACGAGGCAGTCGGGAATGTTAAGCTACTTATTTCATAAATTTAATAATCCATAAACTCTCAAAAAATTCTTTCCAAAACAGAATTAAGATATTCCCTCTCTTAAAACATTACCTTTGACAGAAAACAAAATAAATTGTTCTGTCTGGGGACGCATTTATTCAGGTCATGCTTATTCCAATTCTTTCGCTTCGTCCCGTCATAAAAAAGGAAGGTTGACGTTAATTTAATTAAGAATTTTAATACTTTCCGCGAACTCTTCTGTGCGCTCTGCAAACTGTTCAGGTGGAATGGGTCGATTTTAATAAGCTAAGCTTACCTTAGCGGTCTGTCTGTTCATTTTTTTGTCGATTGCACAGGCTCCTTTGATCTTTAATTAATTTAATTTGATTTTTATTTGGATTTTACTTAATCATTTTATGAAGAATATTTTGTAAAGGGAGTAAATATTCCCTGACAATAAAAATAATGCAAGTTTTATAGATAACAGAGTACTTACACTTAAGGCTTTTTGGAGCAGCGAAAAATAAAATCCTTGGTTATTGAATCATATTACTTTCAACACATAAAAATACTTGTTGCTAAACGTCTCCTCTGGTGATTTTTTATTTTTATTCTATTAAGTATTTAGTATTCCGTTTTTGGAACATCTTTCATTAATATTTTAATAAGCGACTGGAGTTTGTATAGACAAGACGAAATCAGCGAACAAACGGAATCTTAAAATATGAATACCTGGACTGAATAATGAAGTTCATAATCAGAATGAAAAAAACCGGCCAATCAGAACCAGCTGTCATATCTTAGGATCTGAAAAAGCCGGAAGGGATCGACGATCCGATAACATCGAATAATAATCGGACCATTCGATTCAAAATCGGATCATTCGATTAATTGCAACTCATTCTTCGTTTAATTGCATTGGCCTGGCTCAAGATTAAGACGATGCTTTTATGGGTGTTTTATTAATGAAATGAAAATGCTTCTTCAAATGCTAATGAAATTTCCCCATTTAAGCTGAGATTCAAAAGATTTCGAGGTTCTAAAATAATTGCACAGTGGGAGGCTTACGGTGAACAATAAGCAGACAATGGCTGGTGATAATGACGTAATAAATTGAATAAAAGGATAGATATTCGAGTTTATTAGTGAATTAAGTGCAGTCAATGAACAACCTACGGGCAATATACCCAGTTTTAACGTTATTTAGCTCATTATTGTTACAATAGGAATGTTGACAAAAAAAAAATCGACAAAGAGATTATAAAAAAAATTTGGACATGTATATTTTTTTTTTTACGGCAATACATTGAGTTAAAATGTGGCATGACGTCATTCTCCGGTAGATTTTATACCGACTTGTGACGTAGCGAGCCCTGAATCCTCAACTTTAATGCGTTTTATCTAAATCATTTTTTATTAATATGATGAAGGAAAAAATACGTGTCTAATATTTTTTTTGTATCTGACTGACGGACTAATTAGTTTTTTTTTCCCCAGTCAACATCCCTGTTACATCGGTTCTGTTTATAGATACAATTTAGTTTGTTAAGGCTTGTGCAGACCAGCGTGACTTGTCGCGCGACGCGACACGAACAATACAATTTCCAAGAAAACTTCACAGTACAACAATAACCGGTGTCGCGTCGCGCGACAAGGCGCGCTGGTCTGTACGAGCCTTTACACGAATTGAAGTGGGCGTATGTTTAGTGTGGTTTTAGCCATATTTAGTTTGGAATCGATGGACACATTGCTCCCACGTTCAAGTAGTTAGGTATTGAATGTTAGCTTTATGTCGTATATATAAGTAACTATCACAAGTTATATTCTTTGATAAAAACTGACTGACTGTTGATGTCTGTCTCGTTGGTTTAGTATGAGGTCTTGTGTTCGATTCCCGGTTCGGGCAGTGTTATTGGGTTCCTCCATCTGGAATTTCTCAGTAGCAACCCGGAGTCCGGATTTGTGTCCGGTTGATGGTGTAGCGGCATCTACATCGCTACATACGAACTACGCATCAAAGACCTGACGTCACACAACCCCCGTTCCTCATACCCCTAAATTGGTGACTCCGAATATGAACGTCAACACAGCCTTCGTGCAACTACTTCAGCGTGACGTCATCATCATCATCACTCCCGCAAGCTTTCGTGAGGCGAGTCAGACAGCCAGTCAGCACCCACGGCTTCAACGGGTATCCTGACCACCAGCATGCAGCGAACGCGCATTCCTGGTCATCACCCTCAGCCACAACCCAGCGCTGTACTACATCCGACCCACTGGATTATAACGCAGCGCTACCCTGACTCACTGGGGAACCACCGCAGACAGTACCGACTCACCGCGAACTATGCGGCACCCGGTTCCAACTCACTGGAACCACAGCTGGCACTGTGAAGCATCGCAAGATTCAAGACTCAGCCCACTATCGACCTCCGGTCTCCGGAGAGGAGTGATGTAGCGGCATCTACATCGCTACATGCAAACTACGCATCAAAGACCTGGCGTCACACAACATCCTTACGTCACACAAATCCTGCATCGCGCAATTAGAGTTTACCGCGCGATAAACATATATACAAGCTTCCCGACTTCAACCTCTGGGCAGTTGCCCGCCAGACATCACACCCGTCTAGTCGGAGGATCCTCCCTTTTCTATGGGGGATGAGTGAACTTTACACCCTGTTCCTCATGCCCCTAAAATGGCAATAGGCTCGCCCCATATTACATGGGACTAAAACGTAACTGGCGAAATGTGGGTGTACTACAGTGCACCTTTGCCTAAACCTTTTGGGATTACAGGTGTGACGCTATGTGTGTGTGTTTATTGTTAAATAATATACTTAGATAGGTATGAGGACAACAAGCAAAAACTTTTTATCGTCTTCTTCATTTCGTGTGGTTTTTGCCTCCCTTTGGCTTGTGACTTGGCTTCGCATGCCGTCGCGAAATATCTGTCAGGCTTGCCGGTTTCCTCACGAAGTTTGTTTCACGGTTTTTGAAGCAAGTGATAATTATTCAATACCCACATGAATCCGAAAAGTCAGAGGTGCGTGCCTTGGGTTCGAAGTCGAGACCTATGACTATATATTTATATAGATAATAAGTTCATGCTTTATGTATTTATTATGTATGTAAATGGTACACCACTGACTACCTGCAGTATTGTCTCTCCTTCTCCCTTTAATCCATCCAAAGGTTGTCTGTAAAAGATCGCTTTAACCGATAAGACCGCCCATTGTGTCATCCTATGTAAAATGTCTAAATTTATTTCTGTAATTTGTATGGTCTGCATAATAAAGAATATTCTCTCTATCTATGACAGTTCGACGGTCACACCACTAGACTATCACTGCTGGCTATAACTTTCTAATGCAAGGTAAGTATTAAAAAAAAATGAAAGACATACAAAAGCTTAATATTTTGATGGTTTAAAAACATTTTGTTTTCTACCTCAACAAAAGATTTCAGCCACAGAAATGTAGCTAGAAACTCCAAAAAGCAAACCAACACAACAAGGAGGTAATGAAAGAATTTTAAATGAAAATAATTAACAGAGCAACAAAAAGCTATGAAATTTCTAGAAACGCGTCGTTCTTGATAAGGACTGGCCGGGAAACGCCAAAAAAAACTGCCATGAGAATACCAAGGCATGTTTGCAGGGGAGCTTTTGGTCAGTCGAAAGTAAACTTTAAGGTATTGGAATATGTTTGAAGTCCCGGGAGCTTCTGATCACACTCTGGGCTCAGAGCCAAGTAGATGTAGAGAACGCACATTTTCTTCTGTTTTTCATACAGATGCACGTCTGAATGGCTCTAAATTTTTTTTTCGTTTGTAATTTTTCACCAAATACTGCGATATTTCCCGATGTGCCGCTTAGGGGAAAATGAAATATGATTTGCTATTCACAAAATTCAACGCTCTCTTTGACATTACAGTTTATTGTGAGCTCGTTCTTGTTTTGTGTTTTTTTTTTTGTCTCAATGGAACTTACCATAAAGTGTTTGCGGGATTTTATAAGGTAAATATTGTAAAGTCAGGAAAATATTATTTCATTTTTCATTCTGATGAATTTATTAAAGGGATTTGAGAACTTGTGCACCATTCTTTACAAAATAATAACTCGTAAAATATTGGGTTGAGTGAGGAGATCGATTTGAGAGGAGCTTGTGGCTAAGTAATAATAGCCGCACGGGTCAATCCATCAGGTTAAGCTACGCTTGCCGGGGTTGGTCCGTGGATGGGTGACCATCTTTACATACCGAGACTCTTCCGTGCCTCGGAAAGCACGCTAAGCCGTTGGTCCCGGCTGTCATTCGTGGATCTTTGACAGTCGTTACAGGTCGTCAGAAGCCCGAAAGTCTGACAGCCAGTCTTACCAAGGGGTATCGTGTTACCCAGTAACTGGGTTGTGGAGGTCAGATAGGCAGTCGCTCCATGTAAAATACTGGTACTGAACTGCATCCGGTTAGAATGGAAGCCTACCCCAACATAGTTGGGAATAGGCTAGGTAGATGGATGGAGGAGATCGATTTCATTTCGTTCTACACGTTTTAAAATAGAAGAGAACAGATTCAAAAAGGCAATGTATTCATTCATCCACCCAAAGAACGAACACCTTCACATATTTATATTTACAATAAACCGATTTCCCTCCATGTTAGCTTTAAAATGAGGTTCCATATTCATGCAACGGATTACCCAAGTGGTAAGATTATACCAACGGGTACATACATTATTCTGATTACAAGCACCAAACGGAATATTCCACATTTCCTCCCCCCTTGTACCCTCTCCCCACCCCCTTTTGCCCACCTCGTGCTTGTCACTTGGACGTGACTAGATTCGGAACGGAATCGATTTATTGAAATTGCCAATGGACATACATCGGGTACTTAATCTAATCAATCGATTTGGAGCATCTCGTCGTCTATGTAACTTAATGTTTTAGGCTTGTTGCCAAGTGTAATATTAAATTACATAGATGATTGGCTTAATAGTTTGTTGTGTTTACTGCTTCTTGTTCATGGGTGAGTTGAAATCTAATAGGTTTAGGGTTCCCACCTCTTCCGTAATTCCGGGAGTCACCCGGAATTCATCAATGAAAATTTTTATTTTCAAATTACAAAATTCTCCCGGAATTTAAAATTCACGCGTGCTGTTGGTATAATTACTGACAGTGGCGTAAATTGTATGCGGGCTACTAGCCAATGCAGTCGCCAACTCAGCGACACTAGAAACTACGTATTGTCCATACCTGTATCAAACGCCGCGTGCGAGCGTTTTAGTATAGTATTCGATATGTGAACAAAAGAAAGAAACCGCTTAAATGAAGAACAAGTCAAGGCAGAAAGAAATCCACACGATTTCAATTTTAAAATTGGACCGCCAAGAGTTTTGTTTTGTTAGTTGAAGACCAGATATTTTGAAGTTTGTGCGTTCAAATGGAAAACATAAGTTAAAAATAAAATAAAAACTTTAAAAAAATCGCAATTCTTTTGTTTCTCTTGGATTTTGACTAACAAGAGGTGGCAACCCTAAATAGGTTCCGCTTACTCGAATTCTTGCTACGTTGCTTATCAATCTGCAGTGTTAGTTTCAGTTTCACAGTCTACTATATACTTCCCTTCGTGTGTGTTTGTTTTTCCATCAAATTACTGCAGATAAGCCCGGCAATTCCACCGTATGAAATTGCAGTCTGGTCAGCTCGTCAGCAGCAACAGCAGGCAGCGGTTCTGGTTAGTTCGCGATTGGCGCTTCATCCTCTGCACCGTCACGATACGATACCCTCCTCATTGTCAGCCCTGGTTGGCGCCTTTTCAGGCATAGGCTTAGGGTTGCTAATAAGAAAATATGCTAAACATGCATGTATTCAAATATCAAGACTTTTCGACAAAGACTGTTGAAATTGTAACTCTTTATCTAAAGTACATCATTATATCTTAATCAAAGGAAGTTCTCTTGTCCTGCGCTTGTTAACACCGACTTGCCCTAATTAGCAATCTTATTTATCTAATTAGTAGCGACATTGGTCACGAAGTTCATTACTTAATAGACGAGGTTCTTTTAAATTTATTTGCTGACACTACTGTTTGCTGTCTGGTGTGGATTACTAAAGACCAGTGAGCCTAGCACAAACGCGCAGACTAGATAAATGTTACGGAAATCCGAATGATTAAAAAAACAACTCGTTTTGCACGTTATATTTAAGAAGGAAGAAACAATTGTTTATTCTGCATTAACAAAACGCACATTTAAAAAAAAACATGAAATACACTCATACAAAGTAGCCAAAAGCTTCGTATTCAAACAGTAGCAAAAGCCTTGTAGTCAGGGCCGGGGACCAAAGACAATAATTTACATTGCATAATTACCTACTCTGTGTTGTGCTGTTTATGTACTTACTTAGTTTTAAGACTTCATTGATATCTATGGGTATAAATAAAAAAACAAAATGTAAAATAGTTTTTAATAAATTTATGCAAAAAATATATAAGTAGATGTGAAAATGGATTACTAGTATTAGTTTTCTTATGCGACGTTAAGCCTACGTCGCGCGTTCGTGTTAAGGCTTTAAATACCTAACTTAAATTGATTGTCGTTGAGTGAGAATTCCGAAAGAAAAAAGGCGTCAATCAAATGCATCTGCAATGATACATGTTAAGAATGTTAATTTTTTCTTCTAGACCTCACGAGCTATCTCACGAAGCGATGCGCGCTTTACTTGTGGTAACCAAGTGCCTATGAACATCCTGTCAATAGGTCGGTAGACAAAAATTGTTTTTAGTAAATCCTAATGTACATTAAGATTTACTAGTAACAAGTTTTGTCTTATGATGATCTGTTAATTCTGTAAATTCTGGATTGACTTTTCCAAAGAGAATGAAACCATTGAGTCTATATTATTGGACTTTTCTAATCGAGGAGATGATATTTTTTGGCGAAATTTTACAAGTTGCTAACCACTGAAATATCGATTTCCCTTTATCGCTGTTTGTAGGAATCAGACGTTGTCCGATGCCAGGGTTTATTTGATATCTTCGGAGTCATTGTTTTCAAAGAGTTTATTTTTTCTTCATTTTCATAAAATTTTCGCCTGATAGTTTTTGCAAGGTTGCTGTGCATAGATAGATAGATAACTGAATTGCTACTAGCATATGCACAGTTTACCCTCAATCTACCCTCTCTTGTACAACAACAACAACAACAAGAGAAGTGGTAAAATATATTAGCTTGTCAGCACTCATAGAGGCTATCTTATTTTACCAGCTCATCATAAATTGAAAGTTTCACTTCACTAAAATATCGATTTCCCTACAAAACGTTGTTTATCGTAAGGCGCGGCTATGTCAAGGTCGGAGGCATTGTTACCAAATTGATGAGATTTATCGATCTGGCACGTCACTAGTTTACAGTTATGTTTCACGAAATGTATCGTTAAATTCGTTTTAATGGTCACGATAAATTTTATTTGTTTTTTTTTTTACTTTTTACGGGTCGTGGTGTTTTATTGTTACAATTAAATGGTTTGGAGTCGTGACGTAAGCTATTAATTTGTTTTTGTGTGAAATAACGGTTTTTAAAATAGTTGGTGTTTGTTAAGTTGAATGGAACATACCTTTTTTTTTTTCAGGATGTGAAATCATCAAATGACTTCTCCCGCTCTGGGCAGAGCGAGAGGGTGTGTCAGACTTTTACTGACTAAAACCCACCCGTGTTCCTTCCGTTGCCTGTGTGCCGGGGCCGCGTTATCCCTTTCGGACAAACCCGCAACCCCAGCAGGGAATGGAACATACCTGCCTAATAAATTGGTGGAAATACAAAAGAAGGAAAACACGTTATCTCGTGAATGACCTAGTCACAAAAAAAAAAAAAAACACCTAACACATAAATATTGCAACGATACTTAAGATATACGAAAAACAAGAAAATCAACAGTCCAACCCAACCAGCTTGCTCGCTTATTACTTCGCTTAGCTTCGCTTATCTGCATTCCTCACGAAATCTCTACACAATGAGTCATCAACACTAATGACCGTATTGTAAATAGCTGCTTCCCTAATTAATAATTCACACCGTATCGCCTCCACTTATAATAATTAATTAACGACAAAGCTTATTATCAATGTGATACAGAATCCATTATTCATGAGACCAAAACAATCTTCACGGAAAAACATGGAAAAGAAATCGTGCGTAAGAAAATGAAAAGAGAACAAAGATATTGCACATCAAAAAAAAAATACTAGGAGATCGTTGTCCATAATGCCCGGGTTACACGAGGCTACTTTTTGAAGCTAAGATAGTACCTAGTAAGCTAGTCACTACCCCCGGCCTCGTGTATACTGCTCTAAACTGATTTTTAGGCTAGCAAAGTTAGTGCGATAGTTTTATAGGCTGGGGTTCTATTTTTGAGCCAGTAGCGTCCCCACCAACTATTTTACTTTCTCTTACTCGTTTGGCCGGCGAAGCTAGTATTCAATCGGATCATTTAACCCTACGAACTAAAAGCGGCCATACACGGGCAGCTTGAAGCGGTCAGGATGGACTGCTTCAAGCTGCGACTGCATAGTGAACTACAGTCTTCTATTTATACATGGAACCGCTTGAGCAGTTGCGACAGTCAACTGCTCTCGAGCAGTTATCCCCTCAGCTCTTCATCCCATCTAAGCGTCGCGCGCGCCTCCCCGCCCGCTACTGATTAAATTGTGACTGATGGAAACCAACTGCTGCAGCAGTTATCAATGGTAGCTTCAAGTTGTTGACTATGACTGCACGAGCGGTCCGTGTGCTTAGATCACTGCATAATGCCCGGGATATACAGTGTTAGTAAGCTAGCAAGCTAGTAACTCTGGCTTCGTGTGTACAGAACTAGCTTAATATCGGGGCTTATAAGCTAGTAAGCTAGTGTCTCGAGCTAGGATCGTTTAATAGGAGAGGGGTTCTATTTTTGAGCTAGTTGCGCCTCCCACCACCGATTATACTATCCTGGATTTTGTACTAGCCTCGTGTGGCCGGCGAAGATAGTACTCAATCGGATCATTTTACTCTAGGGACTAAGTCACCGCAGTGTTATTGGCTTAAAATTTACTAGCATTGTGTAAATAGCGCTTGCTTTTGCCGAGCTAAGACAGCAAGCGAGGATAGTAAACAGAGGTTCTAGCTAGCTATCCTAGCTTTCAAAAACTAGCCTTCTTATCCCGGGCATAACTGCTCGAGCAGACCGTGTATGCCCGTACTTCACCGCAATGCCTAAATGCCTAATTGGCCTATTTACTAGGATCGTCTAAACAGCATGTGCCAAGCCAGGATAGTGAGCAAGGAAATTACTTGTTTGCTAATCTAGCTTAAAAAAATAGCCTATCTAAAAAAACTAGCCTCGTGTAACCCGGGCATAAAAGCTGTTCACTAGATGTGTCGCCGCAGCATGCACACAGAATTAATTATCTTTTCCGTTACCGTTTCCTTTGTGGTTCGTATTCCGATGGACTTCAACAGTTTATCCAGTAAAAGGTTAGATAGTGTCACGCCGGAGAGCGAATTTTGTTTTTTTTTGTTGTTGTTCCGTTTCGAGTTGCATGCGGGAATTAAAAAACTTTTTTATCATGACCTTTTCACTATGAATGAACGTGCCCGCATCGCTTTTGTTGGTTTTTATTGTTGTTTCTAGTATGATTTTGTTGTTTTTTTTTGTATCTTTGTTTTCGCCTTTTGTAGAGGAAGTAGTCTCGACGATATTCTGAATTTGAGTTGGAGCAGGAATACTGCTTGTACTCCTTACTGACTGACCGACTCCTTTGACAATAGGGATGTTGTCAAAACTTTTTTTTTGTATAATAGATTATTAAAAAATATTGGACACGTATTTTTTTCTTATTTTACGTAATAAAAAGATTACGGCAATACATTGAGTAGGCAATACGTTAAAATGTGGCATGACGTCACTAACCGGTAGATATTATACCGACTTGTGACGTAGCGAGCCCCCACTCCCCAACTTTAATGCGTTTTATCTAAATCATTTTTTAGTACTAGATATGATAAAGCAAAAAACACGTGTCTAATATTTTTTTATTATTTGACTGACGAACTTAATTGTTTGTTTTTTTTCCCCAGTCAACATACCTATTCATAAGTGGCTGTAAATGCTTTCAGTTTTGAAAATTACTGACATACGAAACCCATAAGTAGCGCTGTACTCTTAGCACGATCGATTGGTAATTAAAATAACTGACAGTTTTTTGGCGGAATAGTTTAAAGGTGCAGACATGTGCGACGCGACGACAGCGACTACGATGCGATGCGATTCTAATAGAAAAAAAATCATCAAGTTTTCATGTCTACCAGGTTCTAAAGTCATGTCGCGCCTGTCTGCGGAGCCTTAAGAGTCTATTATTTTAATTACATTTATTTATTACGGGCGTTTTGTAATTGTCGTATTACGGAGTGTACCTGTCTACACTGTTATTATCAGGTATTAATTTATTAGCATATCTAGTGAAACCTGTCATTAACATAAGAATATTTTAAACATTTGTGTTTTAATTTTTTATATAATTAAAGGTATTCATGGATATGGTTAACCATAACGTGTTATAAAATTACTTTTAACTATGAATGAATGAATGAATGAATGAAATGCACCGATCCCAGCGTGGTTTAACCAGACTCGATAAATCGAATGAACCCCAAGATTTGCACTAGCCCATGAAGCCTCATGTTTCATGGGACTACAAAGGCCATTGCATATCCAGGAGTAGACCGGGGGGCGCGGGTAATGGTAAGGAAGACGTGCCCTTAGGATAAGGAAGGATTTGAGAGCCATACCGGATATGCATCCTAAAGTAAGCATTGGAATAGTGGAGAGACGGGTGTTAATTATCTATGGATGGGCATCTTTTTACGACGTCGCAGCCAGTTGGCTTAGTCGATCTTCGCCTGTGAATCCTTTGGCGGAGTTAAGTTGCTTTCTAGGCTCTTTTCTATCTCCCTGCTGTGCTGTTTTAGACTTTACTGTCTTCATCAAAGGACTCGCTGTCCGTTTCAGGTTTCTAGTACCTCTCGCTGGCCGTCTTCTTGATATTGTATCGGTCTTCAGCCGTGTCCATCCAAAAGTTGATTTCCTTATCGAAGTGCGCCATGTCCTGTTTAAGATTGTCGTTCCATGTGTAATCCAATCGGCCTACTTTCTTGAATTTGGGCTTGTACTGTATTGCTGCATGTAACAGGTGAGGTTTGCCGCGTCTGTGAACGTCTGCGAGAAAGCACACCTGTGGTTCTTGATGAGTTTGGTTACTGTTTTTTCCGTCTAAAATTTCGTGTAATTTCCTTAGCTTGGTTTATTCCTAGCGTGGTTAATCAAATCTCTCATGATAACTTTTTCATATCTTCTCGTCTTGGTTTGTTAGCTTTGGTGATTGTCGATACTTTCAAACCGTATATCATACAGGTACGATTACTATTCTATACATGAGTCTGGCTGCTTGCCCGTCCATCTTTAATTTTTCTATGAATGGTAGTAATGATGATTTTGCTTTGTTTCTAGTGGCCTGTTCGCATCGTTTTCTTATTGTGCTTCTCCTGTTTAGTGTAGATGTTATGTATGTGCCTAGGTATTTAATTTCAACGATTGTAGGTAGATTTAATTCATTCATTGACACGTATGTCGCTTTCCATGTAGTTATGGGGTCTCTAATTAGTATTTTTGTTTCGTTTATTTGGAGGCCGACACTAGCTATTAGGGGTTTACTAACTAATGATAACAACTAATGTAGATGAGGTCATCCGCGAATGATAGTACCAGAGGGAGTGAGATTTCACGATCTTGGTCTAGTTTGATTAGATGGGTTTCTTCCTCGAGTGTTCTAAGAACCTTATCCATGACCACTGTAAAACGGTGAGGGGATAACGGGCAACCTTGTTTGACTTCCTTTCCTTTGATGATGCACCTACTTTGCTGTCCACACCATTTATTGTGTGTTCGTTCGTTCATGCATACCTTGATTATCCTGTTGTTTAACGTTTTTTGGTTCGATGTATTAAAATATATCGCAGTGCTTGGAGCTAAACCTTTTGAAGTGTTGCCTGACATTCTTTTACCCGAGTTTGGGTTACCAGGTTTTCTTTTTGTAAGAATTTTGCCTTTTGTAGGCTGGCAAGAGCTATACGATGATCCCTAGGGTTAATCGGCTGATAAAACTAAGGTTCCTGGGCAGCCGCTTTTCAAACTCCAGTTATGGTGCTCCATGATATGTTGATGCTTTTCACTGCTGAGTTGATTGCTATGTTTTCCAGTTTTTTGTTATGCGTGCTTGGTATTTTGTTTTGGAGGATTTTTATTGAGAGCGGCATCGGTAGCATTGTTTGTGGTTGAAATCTTTGTTCTCAATTGTTGTCCGATTCTTTTGTGTCTCGTGTTTGGTGCTTTCAACTTTGTTTAAAATTTGACTTGTTTGAAGTTGTCCCCAGATTATTTTATGGTCGGAGGGACCCTACCGGACCTAAGGAGGTTTCCTGTTGCCTGTAGCGTAATAATGTAATCCAATTGGGATTTCTGCGTGGCCGTAGATTATGTTATCCTGCATGATGATGTCCTTTTTGTTGTTTCTATTTGAAGTTTTTCCCTATTGGCCATACCATTAACATTTTAGTAGTTAGAATATTAATGATGTAGATTTTGGTGACTCAGCCCTTTGCGTTGAGAGTTTAGTGTATCCTGTCTACCAATATAGGCGTTAAAGTCGCCTAGGATTAATAGAGTACATTTCCTTGGTTTTTGTCTAATCAAGTTTAATAGACCTGTGAATGATCTGGGTTGCTTTAGAGGTCGAGCTGTTGATGTGAGAGTTAATTATATAAAGAGGAGCAGATTTGTCGCTTCCCCTATCAACATTACTAGTGATTGACATCGCGTCAGTATCCTTCTTACTGTTTATTGTTTCGATTTGCGCATCGTTTCTGATTAAAATTGCAAATCCCCGGTGAGCTTTATCTGCAGTTCCAGATAGGTACCATTTTTAGTGGGTGGAAGTTTTACGTTCCTAAGTTCATCCCTGTTTCTTATAGGCAGGCTCCGTGAATTCCTCTATTTGAAAGGTCCGCATCTGCTTTGTTTCTTTTTTTGTCCAGTTACAAGGCCCCTCGGACATTCCAAGTTGCAATACGCAGGTCTGGGCAAGTGTACTTAATTGATCAAGAAGGCGGGTTTTTAAGTATTGTGTATACTTTGTCGTCCTCGACTTCCCCTGATATCGGTGTACGTAATGTTGATTCTAATTTTTCACACGGTATTAATGAGCTAGCTGCTTGGAGGCTGTTCCGGAATCGGGGTTTTGTGGTCTGCCCTCGCTCATCTCTTGTGTTGTATTTGTTACCTACCGATTTGTTATGTTGTGATGGTTGGTTTGGTTTGTTGATTCTTGTGTTAGGCTTTGCAGGTTATTTTTGTATTGTTCATCGGCCCTCATGGCCTTGCTGTCATAATGCTGATCCTATTATAAGATATGTATGTTTCCGGGTACTGAAGTGCCGGCAACTGAATATTCAATTCAATTCAATTTATTCAGCAGTAATTCACGCTGTGTTTGAAATCATAAATAAATAAAAACACGATCATTAAAACTATAAAACTAACACATTCACAACACAATAAATTATAGAAAAAACGTTTTTTTTTTTTTTTTTTTTCCATAAAGTTCAATAGCATTACATACAAGCCACTAATACCAACATTACCCAGTCTCACATTAACGAATATTAAACGTGGTTAAGTCATCGTCTATCGCATACAGACATTTCTCGAGTAGGAACGCTCAGAGTTCCGACCTATCATATTATATAAGAGCTCTTGTAAATTATAGTTTTTAAATCCAATGGCAACCTGTTAAAAAAAAACCCGCACACCACCAATAAACCAGTATATTGTCGTTATTGCACATGCATATTTACGAGATAGAATTCGGACGCAGCGATTATGATGTCTTTTCCTCCCCAGAATGTCTCGTTAAACTGCGCGGTTATGTATTTTGTTATTATTTGTTCCTGAGAAAGCTAGCTGTTAGGAAGAAACTCATGAATGTTATTTATAAGTGTTAATCGAATTCTGTTGTCACCTCGGTTCGTTGAAACATAGGTAGCGAGGTCTCGGTGGACAGACACGTGGTCGGACGTCAGCCCGTAAACGGGCAGTCACCAACTTTTTGTAAAAACTTAACATTACCATTGTAAAACTTTTGTTTGGGTAATAGACTGGGTTTCGTTTTGAGGGATACATAACTTTGACAGGGCTGCGGGTTGCCCGGAGATTTATTATTGCTTCTTAGTTTTTCTGTAGCATCTTGTTGCATGCATCTTGTTATGTAGACTTAGATTTCCGGGTCAAGTTTTTTTGTTTTTTTTTGTGAGTGGGCCACTCATGTGCAATCCCATAAAAAGCTTGCGCAAAGTAGGTACTACACCGACCGAAGTCCTGCGCGCATACGGGTATAATAAAACTTGATTAATGGCTGTCAGAAGTAATATTTGTTGAAGGAACTTTTTGTATGGCTAATAGCCAATTAGTTAAGGGTAGTTTATGGGGATTAAGCTTGATGTTATAATCGTCAGCATGCAAGAGGTTAGAACACTGGTCAAAATAAGAAGTTTTATGAGAAGATAGCTTTTATGCTAAATCTAAAGCTAAAATTAGCTTAGAAAATAATGAAATAAATAGTTGAATGTGCGCTTGACATCAAACGCCAGACACTTCACCACTGTACATGCGCGCTAGAAATGTTGTCCCATAATTTATTAAATAAAATAACGATTTTGCAGAGGGAAGTAATGCCCTGAAGAATAATGGAAAGGTCTCACCAGATCATCTTGGGTTCCTTGGCTCGCCTGAGATTAGGAACACACCTCACTTTAGCACAATTTTAATATCCTCCTACTACACACACGCTATACACTATTTTACAGTACTTTTTCTCTTACTGCACTATTTTAATGTATTTATTTGTCGGTTAGTAAAGTCACAGCAGTATCCAAACAAAGAATCACTATTCGATTTCGCCGGCAAGTGCCGCGCCACATGTGCATTTGTGCAAGCATGTCTCACTGCTTTTTTTGTTTTTCCTATTTTTTTTGGACGGGGCTCTCTCCCGGGACGACCGCGCTCTTTGACGTCCAACGACCGAATCCGTGTTATAAAATTACTTTTAACTAATGAATTTATTCGTATTAAATTGTTAAAGATTTTGTAACAATACTTCTATTATATGATTAGCCCGAAAGTCTGACAACCAGTCTTACAAGGGCTACCCAGTAGTGTAGTAGTGTTACCCAGTAACTGGGTTGTGGAAGTCAGATAGGCAGTCGCTCCATGTAAAATACTGTTACTCAGTTGCATCCGGTTAGACTGGAAGGGAAGCCCACTCCAACCTAGTTGGGAAAAGGCTAGGCAGATTGATTGATTGACTTTTATTATATTATTATAATAGTTTCCAGGAGTTTATTAAAATAAACGGCTGCCGACACAATCTATTTCCTGCGATTATTTATTTTAGATTGAAAATTGTTTTTAAATGATGATTGACAGTTTCAAGTTGGAATCATACCCCTGTCAATCACTTCCAGTCACTGGCAACTTCAAGGGCAAAATAATGTAGAAAAAAAACCGGCCAAGTACGAGTTGGACTAACACACGAACTATTCCGAAAAACGCCGAAAAAACACGTTTCTTTTATGGGGGGTTTTACTTTAATTATTAAATATTTATTGTTATTTGTTGTTATAGCGGCAATACACAATCTGTAAAAAATTCAACTGTCTACCTATTACGGTTCATGAGATAAACCCCGCTGACAGACGGACGGTCAGCGGAGGCTCAGTAATATGGTTCCGTTTGGCCCCTTCCGGGTACGGAACCTTAAATAAAAGACCACAATAGGTAGTTATGAAAACGTCAATACAAAATAGACGTCTTTTGGCAAATATGACAGTGATGACGATGATAACTTTTACTTCCATCGTTAATTTAACCGACCCATTTTATCTACAGTTCACCAGTAACCACGTTCCTGTTTCAGCTTCCCTGGCCAGCAGTGTAATTGGTTTCTTCCTGTGAAAACGAGCCAGTCTGTAGGTACTATTTCGACGAAATTGAACTGCCAATCAATCTATTGACAGTTCAAAGGATTTATTTACTTAGAAATATATTCAGGACAAAATAAACAGTAACCAAACTCACACAGGTTGAATATTTGGCTAAAATAATCAGATTTTACAGCAGCGATAAAAACTCGTAGGTACACACTACGCGATATTTTATTGGTTTCACTACTTTCAACATACGCGTGACTCACTCAACCTTTATTGGTCCCATTGGAAAAAATAATACCAGAAGTCTGGCGGGTATATTATCCACCTGAGCGGTAATAAAATCACAGTGAACATTGCAGCCATCAATCTGGGCGGGCGGTGCGGTGGGACGCCAGCCCTATAAGGTTCTGTAGGGGGGCGTTGTTGCGGTTTGCGGAGGCCTACGGTCTGCAGTGGATAGTTGCGTAATTGCATCACGCTTCGTCTGTTGTTTGCTGAGCGACGCGTTGTGTCGCTTTGTGTAGTGTGAGTGTATTATTTTGATGTAAATCGATGATTCTATTTGATGATAGAAAAGATTTATTTTATTTTTTATTTATTAAAACTTTATGCACAAGTGAAAAAAAATAAGTTAAGCCGTTGGTCCCTGCTGTCATTCGTGGATCTTTGACAGTCGTTACGGGTCGTCAGAAGTCCGAAAGTCCGACAAGCAGTTTTACTAAAGGTTATCGTATTACCCAGTTCGTGGGTTATGGAAGTCAGATAGGCAGTCGCTCCATGTCAAATACTAGTATTTATCTGCATCCGGTTACATTGGAAGCCGACCCCAACATAGTTGGGAAATAGCTGGGTATGATGATGATGATTTACTAATAATTAGGTATCTGCTTTTACCAGACTTAATTGTTCTTGAAAGTGTGCTTGTTCTTTTAAACAGCATGTATTTTCAGCGGACCCCAAATACAATGTGGCGATTTAGTCACCTACATCCGTCAAGGGGGTGATTCTACCCGCCATACTAAAGAACTTTCGCTACAACACTCATATTCGATTCGTGAAAAAAAGAAACAATTTCTTTTCAACCGTAGACAGACTATTTCGATGCATTTATTTACGACTCCTTAGTATATGAGTTGCATAGCGAAAGTTGGTTAGTATGACGGGTAAATTACTTCCTTGACGGATGCAGGTGACTAAAACGCCTGCCTTGCTATTTGCTTTACACTTGGACATGTATCCTTACATACAATACGTGTAATCCTGGTGTGGATGTCAGAGCGGAGCCATTATTTATTGTTTATTTATTCGATCCGTGAAACATCTGACGGTAACGTACTGCGGCACATGAAACTTGCAATGAAAATCTCTGGAATGAAAATTGGCCATCAACTGGTAACAACAACAAAACAAAACCGGAATAGTGTTCATTTTGGAAACATCACTAAAATTATATAGTTTCTTACTGACAACTGCTTAGTATCTCAGTAAGTGTAATATTCATATTTCTGCTTATTGACGACTGCTTAGTATCTCAGTAAGTGTAATATTAATATTTCTGCTTATTGACAACTGCTTCGTATCTCAGTAAGTGTAATATTAATATTTCTGCTTATTGACAACGGCTTAGTATCTCAGTAAGTGTAATATTAATATTTCTGCTTATTTCTCTCATACACGTGTATTTGCTTCCTACATTCCGAGAAGGACACAGAAGTCGGATGTGAAATTAATTCACCTGGTACTGCTTCTGCGAACTTTAAGGTGATTCATTGCTTATTCAAATAAGTTATAGCTATGTCCATAGTCTATGTTGATCAGTAGAGGAATTTATGACGATTTACCTAAGGTCTATTTAAATCCTTGTTTCCAATTGATGTTATTTCCACTTAAACAATCATCAATGTTAAGTTAAATAAAGTTGATTTTAGACTGACTAGTACTGTTGAAATAGTCACTAAAAAATGAAGTTGTAGCGCAAACTGAACCTTATGTGTAGGCTTTACAGTTGTTTTTCCAAAAACTCATGTTTGTTTACATGTCTGGTAAATAAATTGCGAACGCAGATTATGTATGATGCATTGTTGTTTAAAATAATAACATGTTATGTTGCTTGTTGTTGTTGTCTTCAGGGTGGAATTGGCTCTGCTATAGTTTTTTTTGCGTATACAGAGCTCAGTCCCCCGTTAGTTATTACTAAGCGTGAGCTTACTGACACTAATATCCACGAAAACCCAGACATGAAACAAATAGAGACCAGCATGCTAATAGATTTTATTTGTCCGTCAGTTATATTATTAAAAAATATTGGACACGTATTTTTTCTTTTTTTGCGTAATCAAAAGATTACGGCACTACATTGAATTAAAATGTGGCATGACGTCACTCTCCGAAAGATTTTATACTGAATTGTGACGTAGCTAGCTCCCCTCCCCAACTTTAATGCGTTTTATCTAAATATTTTTTATTAATATGATAAAGCAAAAAATACGTGTCTAATATTTATCTGGCTGACGGACTAAATAGTTTTTTTTTTCTCCAGTCAACATCCCTGTTGCGTAACACACGGTCAATCACAATCTGAATAATTTTGAAGGATATTGCTAATCCATTGCTTCATATGGTCGAAAAAATTGTCGTCTTAAAGAACGCAATGAATGTTGTTGAACTGTCAAAATGAAACAGATTGCAATTGATCGTGTGTTAGGCAATTAGGGTGTGCTGTAGGCCATAATTGTATTAGGTAGTTCAGGGGTTGAACTTGGAATAAACATTGATTAAAGTAACTAAACTACATTTGAAATAAGATTAGACATTTAACTAAACCTTTCTTACAGTCCGTTCAACCGATTTTGACTTCTATTGCGTTGGTAGCATGACAAATGACAGCAGCAGTAAACAGTTGGTATTGTAACCACTGTTTTGCTTTGAATGCCATCCTTATGCCTACGGTATAGAAGTGAGAATCGGTTGAACGTACTGTAAATAAGGTTTGTTTAAATGTCTTCAAATCGACGTCCCCGGGGAATAAACCAGTAACCGCAAAAATCCAATTTTACAGGAAAAATTATTTAGTGTTTTTGGGGAATATCTCTTCAACAAAAGGCAATTATGACAACATTTTTATATGACGGAAAAACTATTTTTTACACGAAAAGTTTATAGTATTCAGTGTAACTATTAATTATATACAGAATTAGTTATTCACCAAAATACGTAGTATCGAAAATGGTTTCATAAAATTTTTAGGGTATAGATATCTTACAAACCTGACTTATCCTGACTATTATATATAGTGTTGGATCATTCGGTTCCCCACAAAATGGTTGAGCTGAATGGTGCTGATCCACGCGTCATGTTCGTGAACGGGCGCCGTCAGTTGTGACTGGTCATCTCTTATCTGCCAGGGCTTATTTTTAATCTTATATTTTGAATTGTTTTGATTATTTTTTGTACATTGTTCTCACATATAGAAGCAACAAGAATAATGTACCCAGGATTTTGTAATTTTCTATATTTAAACGAGTGTCCTTGGAGTTTCTTGCCCGTTCTTCTCCATAAAGATCTACGATTTGGAATGGGCAACTACCTTCAACTTTCTGACTAACTGACGCGACTATTTGACAATTCAATAGTGCCTGTAAATGGTTTCATTGAAATAAATGCTTTGAGTTTGAGTTTATCAATATTATTCCAGTAATGTTTACTTACCGAATTATTCTTGTAAATTTCTTAAAAATCATAGGCATAGTATTGCTTTACTGGATTATTAAACGTGTTTTTTTCATTACAGAGAGAGATTGTAATGTTCAGTTACCGACTTAATATGGTAAAATTTTAAATAACCATAAAAGGGTAAAGTAGTGTAACCCGTATTTTATAGAAAATTTTTGGTAGTCATATTATCGTAATCATTGAAAACCGATTATGTAAAATAAATTTGTCGTCGGTATCTTCGAGGGAATAATAAAAGACAACTCACAAAATTAGTAACAGTGCATTACCGAAAATGTCTACAGCAAAATTTACAATAATAAACCTGTAATTGCGTTAACCAGAAATGTTGCTGAAATATTTTACAGTAATATTACTTTACCGAAATGTAGCCACAGAATTTAATTTGTAATAATGTATTTCGTTATTTTTCTAGTAAACAAAATATGGAAAATTTCCAAAGAACAAAAGTGTTATAAGGAAAACCGTTGGAAATTACCGTAGAAAAAAATAAAATAATAAATCATAGGTGTATCCCGACCCATAGATACCGTAAATCGTATAACAGTTAAAAGTCAGTAATAGTATAAAACAGGTTTATTCCTTGGGGGCGTCGAAATGTAGTATAGGTTCAATCAATCTGACTCACCTTTTCCCAACTATGTTGGGGTCGGCTTCCAGTCTAACCGGATGCAGCTGAATACCGATTTTAAATGGAGCGACTGCGAAAAGTTACTAGGTTGAATACCCGTAACAATGATTTCATGCAGATTGATGTCAATATGATTAAACAACTGAAATTATTTGGACAAGTGAAGTAATGCAACTAGCACCAATTTCTTAGGAATAACAACAGTAATTCTATTTCTGTTTTTCTAAGTATTCAGCAGAATAAACGACTATTGCTATTTTAATTGAACCAATCTAGGTCAATTGTAGATTCCTCTAATTGATACCAGTAAACAAAATCTAGAAACTATTACCAAGATAGTATTCTGCATGTCTTATTTTCGTGTGGTTAGTGACTAACCTGGTATCTAATTACGCAACAAAAAGTCGCCGCGGGCGATGCATCGCCACTATCGCGCGTTAGTCGCGTTTGCTACGTGCCACAGAAACGATGCAAACGCGCGGTCGATGTAAACGCACGGCCGTTTCTGACGACATCGGGGGAACGAAGGGTAGAGAACGGAGGGAGGGGTGCTGGGGAATGAGCCCTGAAGCGCGACAGCATCGCGATAGTAGCTATACAGGATCTGGGTGAAGGTACACAGCCAGCGACAGCATCGCGGCTGTATCGATACACATGCGCGACAGCATCGCTACAAAAAGTCGCCGTGGGCGAGGCCTCTAAGACTAATCTGTTTTCATTTTGACAGTTACAACATTCATTGCGTTATTTACGTTGTTGAGCAGATTATTTTTTGGAACTTATGAAGCAATGGATTAGCAATCTGTTTCAAATCGATTCAGATTTTGCTTGATCGTGAATTACGCAATTAGGGTACTGGTGTCAGAGTTTTAAAGCCGCCCATGGGCCACGGGATACAATGGGATAGTGTTGGTAACAGTTTAGTGCTTCAGTGATAAACTGAACGCAAGCATCCATAATTCGTAAAAAACCTTACTGGTTTCAAGAGAATTTCTCCCACGTTAAGGCTCCTGCGGCTGGGGCGACGCGACGGTCCTACACGATTCTGGTAGAACAATTTCCTTGGAGTTTTCATAGGAATTGTTCTATTATAGCCGAATCGCGCTGTCGCGTCGCGCACCTAAAACTAAAATTTCACTGATACTTAAGTATGTATTATTTACTTCCACGAACCTTGCAATACTTCTCTTTAAAATAGGCAACAAATTGATCGAGTTGTCGTATCAATGAAAATAAATCAATAGATTTGAATTCAGAGCAACGCAAGAGTGGACCAATAGGAGCGGTCGACGTCAATCATAATGATGAAATCATCAATTACCTTATCGATCAATCGAGATTTGAATTGAGTGTTACAAACTTTCAATGCTTCAGTACTTGAACTGTGGGAATGAGGTAGGGTAGATTTGTAAGTGGTAAATATGTATAAAAGTAAATTGTCTACAAAAGGTGCCGAAACCATACTTTTAGGGGAAACCCGGAAAGCTGTTGATTCAACGGTTTTTTTACTTAAATACCGTAATCCCACTGCTGGGACAGGCCTCCTCTCTGTGAGAGAAGTACTGAAGTGCAATTAAGTATGTAACCAAGAATTTGTATTGTTAATAATTAAATGGTTACCCAAGACGAGTACGTGGTCAAGGTTTATTACCCGACTGCCCCAGAAGGAGGGTAATGTTTTTGAACAAACCCAAACTCAAACTCAAAGCATTTATTTCAAATAAACCAATTACAGGTACTTTTGAATTGTCAAGGGGTCGGTCAGTCAGAAATATGAAGCTAGTTGCCCATTCCAACGCGTAGTAGGTTCCTATGGAGAAGAACGGGCAAGAAACTCCACGGACACTCTTTTCAATCACAATATTTTCACAAAATATTGGTTACATCATCTATTTTTGTAATTATACATGTGAGAACAATGTAAAAAGACGTGCACGTTAAAAGCGTCAGTAATAAAAATAAAATCAAAAACAATTAAAAAATTAAAATAAATTCAAATAAGCCGTGGCAGCTAAGAGATGACCAGTCCCCACTGACGGCGCCCGTTCACGAACATGACGCATGCATCAGCACCATTTAGCTCAACCATTTTGAAGGGAACTTAACGATCGACATTTGAGTGAGCATGACATACTCACAACCGCCAGGGCAAACTCAAGTCAATGAAAGACGTACCCAGTAAATGGTAACTGTAAAGTAGGGACATAGTGCTCACACATGTGCTATGCAATTATATAATACTAAAAGATTGAATTTATACAATCTAAAGATAGTTTTACAATCTTCAGCAGCTGCAACAATATTTTGAATGCTAATCAATTAGTTTATGCGCCCTTGTGGAGCTGGACCAGCGCTGAGCCAAGCATTTTTGTCGTCGATGTAATCCCCCAACTTTAAATTTCGTTTCGTTCAATTGGAGTATGTGGGGAGGTATTTTATTGTAACATTTCAAACAGTACCCCATGAAGGATGAGTCTACTTTAGCCAGTCTGAAACCCGGTTGAATCAATTGGTCCCTATTTCTAGTCCTATAATTGTGTCTATCACCTCTTTTACTGAAAAGACTTAGATTTTTCCTAACGTACATGATGTTTTCATAGATATATTGACAAGGTACCGTCATGATATTAATATCTTTAAACAGTTCCCTTAGAGAATCGCGTCTGCGGAGGCCATATATTGCTCTGATGGCTCTTTTCTGCAGAATAAAAATAGAGTCGATATCTGCAGCCCGTCCCCATAGTAAAATACCGTAAGACATAATACTATGAAAATAACTGAAATAGACCAGCCTCGCGGTATCTACATCAGTAAATTGACGGATTTTTCTCACAGCATATGCTGCTGAACTTAGGCGTCCTGCAAGAGATGTTAAATGAGGACCCCATTGCAGCTTGGAGTCGAGCGTGATCCCCAAGAAAACAGTTTTATCGATGAATTCCAATTTCTCCCCATTCAATACTATGTCACAATCACTACTTTTAACATTCGGTAAAGCAAATCTAATGCATTTAGTTTTTTTCCCATTTAATACTAAATTATTAGCAGTGAACCAATTTTGGACCTGCAGTAGGAACTTTAATATATATAGAACTTTAACCTTTACCTC
Source organism: Agrochola lota (assembly GCA_947364205.1). Taxonomy (NCBI): domain Eukaryota; kingdom Metazoa; phylum Arthropoda; class Insecta; order Lepidoptera; family Noctuidae; genus Agrochola; species Agrochola lota. The sequence goes on from OX376219.1 coordinate 20,331,164, forward strand.
TACTCATATCATACATAGACACTCTTACAAAACCGACAATATTAACACAAATCACACCATCATGCATACACATATACGTACACTCTTTTTTATATGTATCTATTATTTAAGTTTTTTAAATGTAGGTACCTACCTTTTTATATAAAATTATTAACGGAACGAAGGAGCTTGAAGGACAACACAGGGAATCCTAGTGTGAGGTCATTTTTTTATTTTTTTTTGAGTGTGGGAAACTATCAAATAACTACTCCCGCTCTGGGCGGAGCGGGAGGGCGTCTCAGACTTTTACTGACTAAAACCCACCCGTGTTCCTTCCGTTGTCTGTGTGCCGGGGCCACAATATCCCTTTCGGACAACTCGCAACTCCGGCAGGCATTGGCCCTAAAGGACCCCGTCAGTTGGTGCTGACATCTCTTTGAGGCGCGCGTGGAACACAATGCGCCGTCGACCCGGGCCTGCCGTTCGATTCTGTAAAAATATCACCGTGAAACTTAGGTGAAGTGAGCTGTCAATAGTGTTAATCCCTAGCATCCTGCCTGTCGATTCTGTGGCAGTGACAGCTCACTTCACCTAAGCTTCACGTTAATATTTTTATAGAATCGACCGACTGGTCCTAATCGGACGGCGAGCTACCCATCGCTCACCGTTAGTGTGAGGTCTAGGAATTCAATCCACTTGAATGTAAACTTTGCGAAATAAATTTATTCTTATTCTACTCCCTTGTGTTAGATTTAAAACTTGATGTTACAACAATAACGTCCACTTCTCATCTACAAAAGCTAACTGACGTCAATAACGTTACTACCATTACAACACCCCCCAATTTTAGTACCGAAACACGTATAGCAGGAAAAACGATCACATAAAAAAAACAAACAGCAGAATCTAATTGAATTAGGGAAAGCAACAATATCGTATCGTATCGTTTTTCAAATTACTTCGTTCCGAATAACGATCGTGCGATCGATAAGAACCGAATGGAACTGAAGCGTTTTTGAAGTGTCAGTCAAAACTTATTTATTTATAGGAACCGGAGTTATCTGTTTGGTTGTTAGATAGAAAGAAACTTCCTATAATGTTTAATGAGTTGTTACCTTAATTATATAAGACCCTTTTTTTTTGAAGTTGGGGAATTATCAAATAACTTCTCCCGCTCTGGGCGGACCGGGAAGGCTTTTTTCAGACTTTTACTGACAAAAACCCACCCGTGTTTTTTCCGTTGCCTGTGTGCCAAGGCCTCGATCTCCCTTTCGGACAAACTCGCAACCCTGCCAGGCAATTACATAAGACCCTGACGATTGAAAGGGCTTTAAATATGTCTTTTAAACAGTATTCATTACGTTGACCGGATCGACCAGAAGAGGGATAAAAACTGTACTTTTAACCAAGTTGACAGCATGTTTGCTCTTCAGGAAATTCATTATTCCCACAGTTAATCGCGCTCCACTTTTAATAAACAGGCTACCCAGACCCTCACATTATGCATCCACTCTTAAGTAACGAAATAGATTTGTTTGGCTGAGCACAACAATGGTCTGTCAGTATATTTCGATGGACTGAGAAGTGAGTCAGACCATTTCTATTACCTTCAGCCGATATAAATTTCGAAAACATAAACACATTGAACTCAACACTGCAGGCAGGAGAAAATCCAATATTCACGGTCGTGCATGGCTTCACTGACTTAAAAATCCGTTGCGAGTACCGCAAATTCTCCCAGAAAATACTGCTCCCACTCCCAGTTTATCCTACCTCAATTCTACCTAGTCTAAAGGACACTTAATCCAGTGTCAGTGTTCACTGCTCTTGAATGCGTTACGTTCAATATATGGCGATAAACGACGCCATCTGTCACGTTAGCCAGGAGTTATCGATGCAATGGAACCGAACGTCTTACTTGAATGGCTGCTTAGTCTGCGTCTTAGGAGGACCTGGTATGTGGTATGGGGTGTTACAGTGCTGTGGTGGGTATGGGTCTTCGAAATGAGGAGTCCAATTAACGGTTCTGAGGAGTAATAATTTTTTTCCTCAGTGTTGGCATACAGATTGATGATCAAGTGTGCGGGATCTTCGTGGTATATTATTTTGGTGTTTGATGAAACTTTATCAAAGACGCCTTTGAAATAATTCGCATCTAACCGAGTTGTAACAGCATGGAATAACCTCCCGGAAAATGTTGTGACGGCGAGGGAGGCGAACTGAACTGCTTCAAGTATCGAGTGGACAGATTAAACATCTTCAAGCTATTTGATACACACGCATTAGCGAATTAGCTGCTAAGTAGTGTGTTTAACCAAATAATAATAATGCGTTAGCAAGAGAGTGGATGCCATCTTATTGGTGAAAACTATACGCCTGATTACCGGTACATAGAAAAATCTCATTTGCTCATTGCTCATGCTAAATTGCTCTTTTACATTCTGTAGTAACAGGGTAATGCCTTCTTTTCTCACCACTTACACCTGAATTTCACACTTGAATTCAAGTCGATAATCATGCCCAGAAAACAACATTAGGTATACTGCGTTCGCAATTCATTTCCCAAACATGTAAACAAATACAAGTTTCGGATAAAACAACTGTAATGCCTACACATAAGGTTTAGTTTGCGCTACAACTTCATATTTTTTATGACTTTTTCAACAGTACAACAGTCTGTCTAAAATCAACTTTATTAATACTTTTATAAAGTTGATGTTTGTCTAAGTGGAAATTTCGTGTTTGTTTACATGTTTGGCAAATAAATATTGCGAACGCAGATGTATTATTCCGTCAAGAGCTATCAACAACACAATAGCCGAGTGTTAAAATACGTACATTCCGTACGACACGGAAGTATCAAGTTGCATTCATCGCAGTATCGTAATCGTGAAGGTAGTACGATGCTATTTATTTCCTCAATAATTCTCTAATAATGCTCACGAAACCATAAAACAACTGTTTATACGCATTACAGCTTTACGACTTACATTTACAACGACTGAATTTGCTACTTTTTATTGTGATAGACTTTCTTCGTGTAAATTGGATAGATTTATTGTACAGCCTCTGAAGTAAGATTTACATAGTACAGAGAGCAGAGACAGGCGCGCGGTATGTAAACGGTATTTTCTGTGTTAAGTATTACATTTTCGTATTAAGTAATTACATCTTATCTCAAACGAATGGTTGTTATCACCTTGGCAGTCACCGGAGTTGAAGAAATGTTAATACAACAAGATATGATTAAGGTTACGTATATTTCGCAAATAAAAACATCGAAATTTCGCATTTATGCGTCAAAAAGCCCTCAATATTTAAAATCACGTATTTATTTGCATAATCATTACAAGAACTACTATTGAAAAAAAATAGTTAAAACTGAACTACATTTAGTAGCTGACTATGGAAATGAGCATATCCTTCTGCCGCATTATGCTGAGATTCCGAGAGCCTTTTTGGGCTCGCACAGGTCGTTATTATTCTGTTAGTTTTTAAATGCTCCTTTTTTGTTTTTTATTATTTTTATTATTACTTACTGTTTGTATTTCCTGTGCGTCTCCCAAATAAAATATTATTCTTTCTTATTTTTCTTTCTTTCTTCTAAGAGTTCAACCTGTGGTATCTCATTGTAGATGGTATGGAGAAGATCTCCAAAAAATGTTTTTCTGCAAAATTACGTGGCAAAGCATAGTAAACACAACTTTTGGCATTAATTAAAAATTTTGCAATGTATTATTTAGTAAATTTTCCACTTTCATATCTTCGTAAAAACGAAAATTACGTATCCCTCAACATGATACACGGCTGTATAAATGGTCACATGCAAAAAAAAACGACGAATACAAGTGACACATTTTCCATTTTTTCAAGGAAACTGGTTCGTAATTCCAAAATGTGTACCAAGACTCCAGCAGCATCCTGCCTCCTGCCGAGTTTTATTGAATTATCCTATACTATTAAACGAGCAATATTTGTATATATATATATATATATATATATTTGAAGTCACGTTCTGGAAAACGGCTCTAACGATTTCGACGAAAGTTGCACTATAACAGTTTACAGGGGCGGAAAATCGATCTAGCTAGATCTCATATTTGGGAAAATTCGTTTTACGTATTTTCCCGAGCAGAGGCTTAGTACAAGATGTCTCAAGAATGTCATTACATCGCAGCATGGAATTAGTAAGTTCCTACTATCATGGTAGCATGGAATTAGTATGAACTATCCTGTACTATTAAATGAGTATTCTCTATTTTCACCAGAGCAGAGCTCGGTCGCCCAGGTACTACTACTACCGACTCATTAAACGCTGCTACTATCAATAAGGAGGTCCGACCATTTCGCACAAGAAATAGACCATGTAGTACCTATTGTAGTAATAAATAAATTAAGCCTCAATTAATCTTTAGTCGTAATGCCAACGTTTTTTCAGTAAAACTGTCCTGTCAGCAATAAAAAGAGTGTTTATTAAATTGCAAAGAGACTGACACTTTTAGTTAATACGTCCATCGATCAGGGACGGTTCTGTTTTTAATTACCCATCCCTGTCTGATCTGGTGTCAAGATCGTTCCATCTCTTTCTCTTGGGTGAACTGGATAGCTAATTGGGCGTACAGGGGTCGTATCTCGTAAACAATGGATGAGTTCTACCTTTTTACTTGTTATTCTTGGTGACGGATGGGTGTTCCAATTTGGGTGATGCATGTCGGGAGCCATGATGATGTAAATTGTAAAAATACAGGGATTTCGAATTTCGTGAGGAAAGTTTGGAGTATGAATGTGGATAGAAAGAAAGAAATATAAGTTTATTTGTCATATAAACACGTGCATAAAAAAAGATTATAAACTCGAGTAGAACAAGAAAATAAAACACAATTAAAACAACGAGCACAAAATAGAAATAGTCGGCAGCTGCTACACTACCACTCAGCATGATGCTGTGCTATGGGAACCCACAGCACAGCGCTGTGTTTCAATGGTCACCCGATAAAGATAACATAACAAGATAATAGGTAGATATAAGAGTAAGGGAAGAGAAGAGAAACGATGGATGGACTGTGTGAAAGATGATATGGCTAGAAAGGGAGTGACTATCGAGATGACGGCTGATAGAGAAGTGTGGAAGAAAACAACATTTTGCTTTGACAGTTCAACAACATTCATTGCGTTATTTACGTTGTTGAGCTGACAAATTTTTCGAACATGTGAAGCAATGGATTAGCAATATCCTTCAAAATGATTCAGATTATGATTACGCAATGCTGCGCAGGAGAACAATGATCAATTGAATTAAAACTTTTGACGTCAGTCTGTGAATCTTTATTGGTTCATCTTATAATGACTTGGAAAATTTACGGCAATTTAAATCATTTAAATTAGGCAGTTACTTTATTTTGTCTATATCTATGGCTGTTACAATTTATCCTAATGATGATTTCTATTTTGTTTCAGGTATGTAAATTCATTCATCTCTACATTTTGTGATACTGACTGATATCTACCTATTGTCCATGATCTACCTGTACAGGTATGTATTTTACGTGAATTTACTCTGTTATCAAGTCTGCGATTGTATTATTATATTATACTGGATAGAGTTCACTCTAAGCTTCCAGAAAACAATGCCTATCTGTTATTATATCTGCCTCTTCAAGTCCACTAATGAAGTTTATGTTTCATTATTATATAATATTTCCTCTTCCTTGCTTCCATCATTTTCTCTCGACCTGAAAACATGGTGAAAACATATTATTACGAGTACATTTCCAGTCATTACTGTAAAATATAAATCAGATTATAAGTTTCTCGAGAAATTATATTTTCGCGATGAAAAGCTATGCTCTGCAATTATTTTTACAACCATTTGACCTATAAATTCAGTCACCATTTTCATAAAAAGATTACATCTGTACAAAACTCGTGGGTATACGTATATGATTTATTAAAACCAAACAGCAGTGGATTGATAAATTCTGTAGCGCGACGAAAGGTATCCCTCGGGGAGAAACACAACTGTTCTGAACTATAGTAAACTTTGCCTAAGAACTGCATACATAGGTTCTTGTGTATATGTGAGAAGAAGTTTCCTTACTGTTGGAGGTGAAGAATATTGGTTACGTGTATTAAATAAATTATTAACTAAAATCTGTATGGTTACGTTCATACGACAGATAAAAATATCATGAAGCTGACGTCAAATGATCTTGATCAGACAGCCAAGCTACCAATTTGGGGATTGGCTACTGTTTTATCAATAAATCAATCACTTGAACTAATATTAAAGTATTTGAGGTAAATAATTCGAAGGAAAAGCCCTTTGGAATCTAAATCGAAACCATTTTCAAGCAATAAAGAAAATTTTCCACAACTCGAATACCGTAATAAACTCTCAAACTAACTTTAATTTCTTCTCGAAACATCAGAACTGCAAACTGGATATAATAAAACCGTCAACCTTCATAAAAGGCCGGTTGATTTTCAAAAGCGCTCTATTTGATCAAGCCAAGTTTCCACATCCTTCCTTTAATTTTCTGTAAGCGAAAACCTCCTTGGTGTATTGGCGTTTTGACAAGTCGCCCCGAGCAAGCAAGCGGTGTACGGAGCCAATTTATTAGGTCAACGCTCCACTTACGAACCGCCACGCGATATAAATCCGATGAAATTTTACAAACTAGTGTCCTGACACAATTTTGACGAAGTTAGAGTGCTGCTTTTTCGAGTTACGTAGTCAAACGAGGCCTTTTTGTTTCAAACTTTTTTCGTTACAGATAAAAATACAGATAATTACTAATAACAATCACAAAACCATGGTCAGTGAGACGACCAGTCACCACAAGCAGCACCCGTTCACTAATAGAAGGCAAAGATCAGCCATGACCCCCCTCGCCATATTTGGAAGGAGGCAACCCGAACCCCGACGCTACCGCAAGCAGTGATATCTAAGGGAGCATGATGAACTTGCTGCCGGTTGCTCAGGCAAGAATAATATGATACATTTTCGAGGTCGCTAGCTAACCACATATTGCAATAGAACTCATAAAAAAACATTGTAATGAGTAGATTATGTCAATTAAGAATGAAAATAAAATAAAGAAAATGGCTTATACCGTCAAATAAAATAAACTTAACAATTATATTAACTACGTATATTGTTATCTAGTCGTTGAATCTAAAACACTTGTTTGTTGCTTTGGGTACGTTGGAGTAGCTTAATTAGAGAGAGATGACTTTTGAGAAGCACGTGTCAAATTATGTTCGTTTTAATGTGGGAGTTTTTAACAACCTCTAAGTATTAGGTATCCCATTTCTTAATTTTAGAACCCGAAGTTTGGTAATATGGCTGCGCTGTATTTTTGCATGCGCTGTTATCTCTCAAAATTATTGCAAAAACCAATAGATAAATAAATGAACGTAAACATCGAATACATTTAAAGTTAGATTGAAAGTAAGCTCTACGTAGTTCGTTCGGAATATTGATTAGATCGGTAATAGATTCAGAATTGCGACTATTCATGCAAGCTTCAATCTGAAATCGATTTCATTTTATTATGACGGAGTAATTTTGATGATAAAATGTTACTTATGTATGCAGAAGATATAAAAAAATATGTTTTACGAGTTTAAAATTGAAAAATCTTTTCTGTCCAATAATATTTCTGATTTTCAGTGGGTGACAGTACAAAGAATAGGCGAGGCAGTAATCGTTTCTATGATAATTGGTCTTTAACTTGAAATGAAGAAAGTTTTTAGTTAATCCGAACGGATTTATCGTGTTGAAAAGTCAATGAAGTACCTAAACGGAACTTAAATGTAAATCTTGTTCGTTACCATAGCAACAGTCTTGCTAATTAGAATTCTAATACTTGTGATCCACCCACATTCTTCTGCTTATCTTCAAACAATTTATTCGTTTTTCGTTCACATTGACAGTTCTTGCCATTAAAAGAACAACACCTTACATGCAAATGAACTGCATTGATGGCAGTACTGATTGGCTCGGCACATAACGGCTTCCACAGTTCTTAGTTATTGGCTTTGAACCAGGAAGATGGTCTAACTCTTAGCACATTGAAGTCAGCTCTGTTTGGAAGAAATGAGCGAAAAGTATTTCATCTATTTTTAATTTTAATAAAAAAAACCTTATCTTTTTACATTTTCTTATGATAATCAGATATTTCGTACATTTCACGAACGCGCGTCAACCACTGTATTTTTTTTTACCTTATTAGCTTTTACCCACGGTTTCACCCGCGTTTAGGTCGGAAGTTATCCCACGGGAACGTACTATCAGGATAAAAAGTACCCTATGCCCCAAAACAGGTCATGGTTTACCTGTCTGCCAAATTTAATCGTAATCCGTTCAGCCGTTAAGAGTCAATAAGACCTCAGATCAAACCTTTACTTTTTACCTTTTATCTCATTCGCGGAGTGAGTGAGAGCGAGACTGAGCGGCGGGAAGAAGGCTCCGAGGCGCCGATAGTTTAGGTAATCTCTTTTTACGGTGAAAATAATGGTCAAGAAAAAAATAAAAAACATAGTATCTCCTTTAAAGTTAGTTAAGTTAGTATGCAAAGTTTCATGATCTAATTTGAAGTACTTTTTGGATACCAGTTTATTATTCGGTTTGGAGGTAACTTTGTAAAAAAAAACTATCGAGAAATTATATGAAATCGTGTTTCGTCAAACATAGTACACCAAAACTTTCAAAAACTTTACCATATATTTCTTTAAAAATGAATGCTGTAGTATTTTCGATATAACAGAGGATTTTGCTAAGCAATTGGAAGTATTATAGACTCTTAAAGCGCTTGAGACGTGAAAACTGTGAAAGGTAACAAACAGACAGATTCACGTTCGCATTTATAATAATAGTATAGAGTTATGGATAATAACTACATAAGAATCACATGGCGCGCGCTCGTAAATTGCAAGGACTACAATTACTCATTATTTTAAACAATGTGCGACTTTAGATGCTCGCTTTTCTCTTCCTTTCCTCCGCCGATTTACGACTCTTTAATGTTTACGTCATCGAAAGCAGTGCACTCCTGCCCCGCAATAGAGTGGATTCCGTCATTTTCTCTATTGTTTTGTACGATACTGTCAGCATAATCTACTGACATAATGCTGAGACAATGCCCTATAGTTCTAGGATTAGTTCAGCACATCGGAATGCCTGCAATGTAAGGGGTCGTCAACCAGGTTTCAATAATTTGCGGCCGGTCGCTTCGACATCCGCGGAATGCAATATGCCGGCGGCGGTCGGTAGTTCGGGTACATTCAAAATAATATCGAATATCGCATCGTGAGTTTGACACCTACGGCCGCCATCTTTGTTTTTTGTATCATTAATGATTCGTGATGAAGCCAGACGACATGGTTTGAATGTCGAATTGTTTAATTAAAAAGGCTCGTGGCTTCATTGCATTCATTACATATCGAGAGGCCCGTGCCTCGGAAAGCACGTTAATCCCTTGGTCTCGGCTGTCATTCGTAAATCTTTGACAGTCGTTACGGCGAGTCAGAAACCCGAAATTCTGACAACCAGTATTACCTGGGGGTATTGTTTTACCCAGTAAAAGGGTTGAGGAGGTCAGATAGGCAGTCGCTCCATGTAAAATATTTGCATCCCGTTAGACTGCAAGCCGACCCCAACATATTTGGGAAAATACTAGGCAGATTGTTGAAATAAAAGAAAATGTGAAAAACAAAACAAAGGTGTATCAATTGGTATGAAATAAAAATAAAAACTGACAATTCAACACCTCTATTTGTCAATAATGCGATATTATACAAATTTGAACAGTAAACGATTTTTGCTCGAATAATAAATAGCGTATGCGTACACGCAGAGGCTAATAGTCACGGTAATCGGTGTTGCTCACGATTAACCTAGTCATCAATTTGTAACGGTTCTAAGCTACAAGAGATAATACATTAATTCCGTTACTAATGATTTTCTTAATGGAAATTTATATAAGCATTTAATTTATAATCGCTCATTTTCCTAATCCTCTACTGTAATTAGAAGTTTCAAGGGTTGAAGGTTGATTGGAGGTCATTGCAGGGTGATTGAAGCTGTTATGATCACTGAAAAAGGTTTTTAAAATAATCTTAGCTAAAGCGTAGGCTAAACGTAGGAAAGAAAGAAAGAAAATACGTTCATTTGCGGTAAACATGACGCAAAGAAAGAACATATACACGAAAAGAACAATTAGCCAATACCACCTGGCTATTGGTCTGGGGTGGCTATTGGGTGGAAGACCTACGGAAGATCGCAGGGAATACCTGGATGAGACTCGAACAGACCAGGGACGGGCTCAGCAGTCGGAACAAGGCTGACAATGATGATGATAAATGCGTAGGTTCATGCCTAATTTTTTCGCAAAAGAATATTTAGGGCTGCACTGCAGTTTATCTTTATTAGTAGTTTTTATCTAGAACGCTTTCGCAAAATTTCACACTGCGCAAACGCCTAGTTTTTGAGAAAACAAATCATAACGTTCCAAAAAATTAAACTTATTTGCGTAATAAAATTGTCATTTTATTCTCTGCACGTATGGTTTTACGCACTTTGGGGTTTTCAAAAATATACTAAAAAGCGCCGGGTGTTAAAGTACAGTGGTTCCATGAATAGCATTCCTAAAACACGTGCCACTGAAAATAAAAATAAAATTGAAATTGTATTTCTTTTAACCTGTACGTGCAACTCAATTATGAAACAACTGTAAATCTCATCTCGTTTCAATTAACGCTACGACACGTTTCAGAATTACGAACTGTTTTTGTAAGACGAAAATGATCGCGTGCGTCATTTTTTTATTTGTTTTTATGTTTTGATTAGGAGATTGGCCCGGAATAATGTTTTTCATTCGTTTTATTTCAGTTTTTAATTGTGTAAAAGTGAAAGGATTTGCTGAACATGCAATTATTATATAATAAATTGTGTGGTATTTATTTAATTTCACTGCAACGAAAATTACTCCTTCTTATTCGACCTAACTAATTTTGCACCAAATTCGGTTCAGTAGTTTAGTCGCAAAAAATAAACAAAAATACATTTACCTACACACTGACGGAATGTCGAAAATGGCAGCAGTAATGAATGAAAATTTACGATTTTTTTACGCATTAATGTGCTTTGGTCCATGTCAATTAATCATTCATATTTCTGGATATAAAAGTTAGTGTTCGTTCTCGATGACTGATTGCTGACTTGTTGACCATTTATTCATTCTTTGAACGATATTTCATTTACGCCCATTGATTTAAGAACGCAATTTGTGATCATGCAATTTCGGTATAAAATCTTGTTTTTTTTTTAAAGAAATTCTGACAAAAATCCTATTGTATGTATCGAACAGTGGTTTCATTTCTTGGGCTAGTTTTTTTTGCGGTCTTTCGGATCTCTTAGTAACCCAGACCCTATTAAACTTGTGACTATAGATGACATACAATGTGATGATACAATCAACCGTCAATAAAACCTGTACAAAATTGTCGAACTTATTTTTACAAGATATTTTCAAACAAAGGTCAAGGTTTATGAATCCCATGCAAGGGTCGTACGTTTTGCTAGTAGGACCATTTGCTTTTAGGATGTTTTGATAACGAGGGGTCATTTGCACTTATTCCGTTTTGACTCAAATCCTTTCGTTTTTTAATATCTCTTGCTACAGTGGTTTCTTTGCATTTGGCTATATCTTCATTAATTTTGACCACCTTTCAAATATTTTGATAACCAAGAGTTTGTAACATGTAAAATCTTTTTTATAGACAAGAATCCATCAGCGATGTCAAAAAAAATCGTTAACACATTTTTACCCAATTTTCGACGTCAACTTTCCTTAAGCCGCTTCAGACTGCCATACGTAAGGTCTTACAAAAAAACGCTCGTTATTTTTAACACATCTATCATCCGCTGTGATAGTTAGGCAGTGCGGATATGCGTAGAGGGGGGAGGAGGGGGAAAGGGGGGGACAGAAAAAACAGTAATCCTGTGATGTTGAGATGACGGAAGTGGGGGCGACATCCTGACGACACTTCGCACATCAGCTTCCTAGTCCCGTATGTGTACTGTAGTGTATATTCAGTCAGTAGTACGTAGATCTCGTTTGGATAAGGAATTGTCGCTGTTTTGAATATACTGTGATGTATAGGTATGGTGTAGGTTAAAACGGACACACACTTCCCTGTCTTTATTATTCTAGCGTATGGCACTCGTGGATTGCAGCTGAAAATCAGCGTCAGGTGGTACACTTTGTGTTGCCATCTGATATGAATGCTGAGCTATTGGCATTATAATCATTGTTTTCTGTTTTTTTTTATTAGTTATAAGGTGCATTTTTCTTTCTTTCTTTCTTTAGGTACATTTGCAAAGACGAGTTGTTTTAAGACGCAGATATATGCCAGTGACCTTGAGTGGTTAGCTTGCGTATTCTGTACTGAGCTCACGCAACGCGTCGTACGTCCAGCCAGTAACAGGACTCGCTCATCACGGAGCGCTGTCCCAAATTGGACATATTATTAATTTATTATACATGAAACAAAAGGTATTTTAATAAAACACGGATACTAAAAGATCAATAGTTAAATTATCTTTAAAATGGTGAAGGTTTCATAATAATACGCTTAATAGATTTTGATTGATTCTCAGATTTTTATCCGCGATAGACATAACTTCACAAATTAATTTCACTATGTTATAATAATAATAATAATAAAAATACGGCTCGCATTGTGAGGAGGTTCCTGTCTCTGCAGCCCTAACCACCGGTAGCTTGGACCCTGCTCCCGACACCGGCGGAACACTATTTCTTATATTTTTAAATGTTTTTTATATAGTTTTTAAGAAATATTTAAAAATGTATTTTATATGTTAGAATTTTAAATAAAGGAAATAATAATAATATCTTTTATTTCGGACCCATAACTAGTCCATTTGGTTAGTATACACACGACTTAAAAACTAGTGTTAGTACTTACATCTACCAGAAAAACACCAGAAGCCATTAATTAATACGCCACAGTGGCATGTAGGCGTATCCAATGTCCCAGTATGGGGCTGTCCCACCTATCAGCTATAGTTTTCAGAATGCTGTTGGGGCTGGCGCGTACCCTGCGTATAATGGAAGCGCAACACTTGCGCATGATATACACATTATCTAAAATATTCGTATATTAAGTTATTAGGAAAATGTTCTTATTTAACATATTTTTTTTTTCAATCATTAACACTACTCGTTTAGACGTGATCTTCAGTATAAAATCATTAAAAGTCGGTTATCGTCACCATGTCAGGATTGTAGCATTATAGCACCTGAAGTGACGGTCTGCCTATCCTCTAAGGGAAAAGATGTGAGTTTATGGATGTAGTTTTTACACAATACTTACGTATATTTTGTAAATAGAAATGGTAAGACTGCAAGTATTGTGTTACTATTTCTTGCTATAAATGTTGACATTAGAAAAATCCGCGCCTTGCGTCATTCTCGAGACGTAAACAATTTGCTTAGTCTGCTTTAGCCTAAACAACTGTTAGACGCGTTTTTGCAGTACGACAGAGATTGTCTATCAATTCAGCAAAACAACCAGTCCTTGGAAAAAATACAAATAAAATCCCAATATAAATTGATAGTGTTATTCCCCGTAGAAAATCCGTTTGATAAAAACGTTATCACAAACGTAACACACACAGAAGTTTTCACTTTCGTACTATCAACTACATAATATATACATATGACTCGACGTACCCAAGCACTCGTGAAATCACTTTTCACGTCGTAAAACCGTTAATATGTGACGAATAAAACCCACCCGAGTGTAAGCATCGACGTCTCGTGCAGCACGAGAGCCATTACGATTGACTGACCAGTGTATGATCGATAACGATGCAACTGTCATTAGAATCGATTTAGTTGAGTGTTTGCGTCGTAAGCCGATGGGTAAATTGGCGGTGTGAGGTGTCGCATCACTAGTTTTGTGATAGTGTGTTGTTTATTGCTGTTTGTGTTTTTGTGGTGGTTATGCGTTGTAATTAGATTTTTTGTTGTAGACCATTAGCGGAACTAAATGTGTGCATCGTTGTAGTTGGAAAACCCCGTGCATTTAACCTAATATTAGTGATAAAAACGTCATAATCTGAAAATAAAAAGTTAGGTCTTAGTGACAAAAAACTGCGTCGTAAATGGCCGTTGGTTCAGGCAGGGACACTGGTTAATGCACGCTTAGCATGACCACAAAAGAAACGGGTTTTGTCGACGGAAGAATAGACAAAATGACAGATAAACAATCAATCACAATCTGTCATGTCTGTTCTGCCGCCGACAAAACCCGTTTCTATGGTTGTCAGGCTACGCGTGCTGGAGTAAAAAGCACGCTAATTTTTCTAATTTGGCCAAACCAAAGTACACCCGCTGACTACCGATAAAAAATATTCGAAGTCTCCGAAATAAATCCAAAATTGATCCAAAAATTTCCACCACTTGGATTTGGCTTTTGTTCGAAGTCCCAATTGTCTGTGCGAAACATTTTTCTTCTTCCAATTAAAAAACATTGCATCGTGTCGTGCCGTGTCGTCAATGTTCCAGTGTCGTGATGTCCGTTGTGCTAGACGGTTGTTAACATTTATATAATTGTCTGTCATGCCTTGTCTGTTATGTTCGGGTCTTATGTAACGTTACTTAGAGAAAAAACATGCATTTGTGGTTGAAAAAATCAGATGTATCGTTTTTTCTCTAGTGTGCGTGGAGTGGTTGCGCTTATAGACACAAATCAAATCGGAAATACCCGGTATACGATGCCACCCATGGGTATGTGGCCGCCCGTATTTTCTTGAATATTCATGAAAAATTCTCGAAATTTTCGAGAATTTTTAAAAGGGTCTTAAAGGATCTTTAATATTTTCATGTTATTCAATTAAATTTTTTTGAATAGCATTTGTGACCTTGCTTTAAATTTTTTGCCATATCTCCGATATTATTTGCTCAATCTGGATTCTATTTATCTTTTCTAAATGCTTATGAGTTAAGCATTTAGGAATAATAAATATTAAAAAAAAACACCTTCACTTTAAACCGAGAAAATTAACAAACATGTGAGAGCATGTTATTGAATCTCATTCTAATCGATAGGCATTTAGGGTTACAAAATAGAGGTGGGTGGTTTCCCAATTACATTTTTGCACATTTAACGGCAGATGTTTCCCGTCCACCTGACATAATCCAGTATTGTCCTGTTCTCTTATGTTGACCCTTCGTTAGTTGCTCTCACCTAGACGGGGACTATTCTTAGGCGGCCTTATTCCAACAGATATGTCAAGTTGAACACAGAAAGTCAAGCTAGTGAACTGAAATGTTTATTTCTGTAAGACACTTTTACACGTCAATATTTTAAAACTAGATGGCGCCGGCATTTCCTAGCTGACTGATCACTTTTTTTTATTGAGGGCTGGATGTTATCAAGTAACTTCGCGTGTCAGACTTTTACTGACTAAAACCCACCCGTGTTCCTTTTGTTG
Organism: Agrochola lota; assembly: GCA_947364205.1. Taxonomy (NCBI): domain Eukaryota; kingdom Metazoa; phylum Arthropoda; class Insecta; order Lepidoptera; family Noctuidae; genus Agrochola; species Agrochola lota. The sequence continues at coordinate 20,346,666 of OX376219.1, forward strand.
TCCTAGTGCCGGGGCCGCGATATCCCTTTCGGACAAACTGGGACATCGCGGCCTTGATGATTATATGTGAGTCTAACAATGCTGGGCCATGTCTGGACTTCTGGCTTTTTGAAGAAAGAGCCATTGTTGCTTTGAGATGACATGTCCCAACAGACGGCATTACAGCAAGCGGCAACTAGAGCCAATAATTGGGACTAAACTACCGTGGGTCATTTAACAAATTTAATCATTATTTTTCTATCGACGATAAAATGACAAGAATTCCTATATGACACTTTTCGTGAAATTCACTTTTATGATTTCGAAATTAAAGGTCATAATAGCATGTTCTAGTAAAATTACTTTTTAATTGAGCATACATCAAAATGTAGAAATACCTTGTATTCTAAAAAGACCACCGAGTCTACGGCATTTCCTCCTAACTTTCATGGAGCACGTGTTGACTTCGACAGTTAGAAGTTATTGGCACTTCGAATCATCAATTTAACTTGTCAAAAAATTTAACGCTGTTTTTCACTTTGTGTAAATTGTTAACTTCGGCAATTAGAATTTCTTGTCACTTCGCCGTCGCTATGTATGTCATAGTCTAAATTCTAACTCATATTTCATAATGTAGTATAGAATGACGTTTTCTGCCTATGGTTCTTCATAGGAAACTATATTTATGAAAAGGATCATCTCCAATTCTTGTTATCATTATTCTGTCCATACCCAATTTATTTGGAGTCGACGTAAAATGTCTTCCTTTTCTTCTATCTTACTTCTCTGTTAGTCGTCATCTCGGAAGTTACTCCCTCATCATCTATCTACCTAGCCTTTTCCTAACGATGTTGGGGTCGGCTTCCATTCTAACCGGATGCAACTGAATACCAGTATTTTACATGGAGCGACTGCCTTTCTGACTTCCACAGTCTAGTTACTGGGTAATACGATACCATCGTTACGATTGGTAGTTAGTCCCTAACTAGCCATATTATCATATTTAAAACACAGTCCATCCATCGTTTGTTCATGCCCATTGTCTGTTGTTTGTTTGTTCGTCCATCCGTCATGTTCGTGAACGGGCGCCGTCAGTAGGGATTGGTCATCTCTTAGCTACCACGGCTTATTTTAATTTAATTTAATTTTTTAATTGTTATTTTTTTAATTTCTGTTACGGACACTTTTAACGTTTTGCATCGTTCTCACATGTATAACTTCAACATGAATGATGTATCCAATATTTTATATATCATTATTTAAAAGAGTGTCCGTGGAGTTTCTTGCCCGTTCTTCCTGGTACGTACTACGCTTTGCAATGGGTATCTAGCTTCATCTTTCTGACTGACCGACCCCTTGACAATTCAAAAGTACCTGTAATTAGTTTATTTGAAAGAAATGGTTTGAGTTTCTTTGGTCTTCCCCTACTCAAAGCCATCTCTAATTCTAGTTTTTCTGTCAAAAATAAACGTCTTTACCTTGAAATTACGAACTTTGGATGCGAAAACCCAGACGTGGTGATAATGACTAACAATTCTATGCTAACACACATTATTATATGAAGAAATATTACTCGTTCACCATGACTCAGTACAAGACAAAGGCTCTTCGCATAATATTACACAGAATATTTCGTCCCGACGTATTATGCGAAGGTGGGACACGTTAACTTGAATTTAAGGGCCCTCATTTATTCATAGGTGTTCGGGTCGGTTCACGCTACGCATAATGCGATTTATTTGTGCAGAACCCATGCATGTTTGATGAATATTACGTGGAGGAAAGGCGTTTTGCTGGCTTCGTGTCTCTGGCGGGTTGAGGTCTTGGGTAACGAGGGTTCTGTGGTGAGCGGGAAGCGGAGTGTTCTAAATATTAGAATATTCTTCCATAGATTACTTAGACGTGACCGTGACTGCCAACGATATGAACAACATAGTCAATCCTCACATTTATCCGTGTCTATTTATGACTGAGATAATATCGAGAGGATCTTCAGTTAATACTCCCGAACGAAGTGCATACTATACCGAGATTGCGAATCATCTTGCAAAACGTAATGTTTTGGCGGCATTCCCTATAAGCCAAAACTATTTTGGCAATAAGTGGACGTGTCATCTATGTGTTAAGCGAAAATTCGACCATGAAAAAACATTGATACGTGGTACAAGACCAACACACACTTTTCTAAATAAATTCACTGACATTCCGTCACGAAACGAATGTCTAAAACCATCTTGATCTACGTTATTAGTCGCAGTTCTAGACATACCAAAAGGTCAAATGACGGAATCCTTCGATATTCCTTTCACATTTGTTTCTGCGCCTCTTCATTATTTCGACTACAATAGTGGGTTATTTCCATTGAGTTTTGTTCCTCCATTGTTTGCCTTTTATTCCTCTGATAAAATTCGTAGCGTGTTCAATTGCTGGCCCGAATACTTCCGACTACATCCGAAGTCTGCCGAACAGAGAGATTTATTGTGTAGGTCAATGTGAGGTTGCCTCTTTATTCTAATTCACATGTGTTTAGTGTTTTGAGTGGGAATACCATTGTCTTTTTGGTTTTATTACGACACGCATTTTGTGTTGAATTTATTGAAACTAGACGAGATTTTACTGCCGCGGTCGTGGTTCAATTGTGAGGTCTTAGTAAAGTGTGTGTTGGCCCTTTGTTAGGATAAGTAGAATTTAGATGTCTGTTTCTTTTGTACATTCTTCATTATTGCAATAAGTTATAATTTTCATTATTATTCTGTAACATGTAATTCTCTCTCTGTTTGTTTTAGACATAATTTGGGAGTTTCATAAAGTTATTTCTATTTCAAATAAAATAAATTACTATTCCTCTATCATTGTTTTTTATAAGTCCACGAATATTTTCTCTCATTTTATGTAAAGGCCTCATCAGATTAAATTATCGCCCACGCTTCTCTCTTACCATATGAAGCCTTCTTAAAGTGTTGAATTTTTAAAATCATGTATGAGCTGCTGTTTACCTTATTCTTGGCTTTGAATGATATCTCACAACGGAATTATTTTTCCTCCATTTTCCCTAACTCAAACATTTATAGAGAATTCAAGTTGAATTTATAACAATTCTGTTTTGAATTCCCTTGCTGGCTGTAACTTGAGATTCTAGGAATGAACTAATAATAAAATAATACGCTTCGGGAAACATTTTGTTTGCCGTTTGCTCGAATATTTTTGTTTATGTTTTGTTAACATTTGCTTGGAATTTCTATGTTTAGTTTTTGTTTCAAAACATGCTGTTCAACCTTGACTGACCAAGGGTTTGTAGTTCATCTATTATTATCATCATGAGTGTTCTCGCCAACAAACTTGATTTTTAACTGGCTTCTAAAAAGGAGGAGGTTATGAATTCGGATGTTTATAATTATGTATATCTTTATTAATGTATTTTCGGGCATAACTCCGTTATATAAAGACGGATTTAAAAAAATCTTTATTTGTTTGAAAGGGTATGCTCTCGAGGTGGTCCCATATAAATTTTATTAACTTTGCTTTGATACTTTTTCAGTTAGCTTCAATAATACGTATTTTTCCCACTTAGTCTATATGGATGATGTTATAAATTCCTGTCACTGTTATTTAAAGAGTAGGTAGTGGTATTCGAATTTGTGGGGTAAGTAAGTGAAAAATAAAAAAAACATACGACTTCCAAAAAATACACAACTAAGTGAAAATTAACTGTATTTCGTCATTCGTTATCGTTATTTGTTACACCGACTTCCGAAATAAAGTTTTTTTCGCTTTGTAGTTGTTTTTTTTTGAAGTCGGTTGTTTTGTTTTGTAAAAAAGTTTTTGAACACGTTATTTGTATTTTTTCGCATCACTGCTATATTTTGCAATACATTTTTATTTCCCACTAAAACAGAATATATAGTTTGTTAGTAAGATCGGCACCCTAATTGCGTAACACACTTTCAATAACAATCTGAATGATTTTGAAGGATATTGCTAATCCATTCCTCCTTATGTGTGAAATTAATGTCCATTCAACAACTTAAGTTGTTGAATGGACATTAATTTCACACATAACGCAATGAATGCTGTTGAACTGCCAAAATGAAAGCCATTGCTACTGCGTGTGTTCCGCAATTACCCCGCAGGTTAAAGTCTCAAGCTTACTTACTAAATATTGATACCCTATTGCGCCAAGAACCAGAAATTCCCTTAGAAAATCACCTCCATTCATTCCAAACTTACCCAATTTACAACAATTTTCTGTTACCAATATTTCATCATGAGAGTTGCCCAAAGGCATTGTTACAATACTCCCACAGTTGACAGAAAAATATGAGACCGATACGTATAAGTATCATTAGGTATGCTTATTTGCCTTTCTAGAAGCATACTTAAGTATTTACTAATGGTGAGTGATGACAGTTCATGATCAGAATTCGTTCCTTGTACTAGGTAGTAAGATATTTTTCTCACGCGTGGTATTATTAGGCAAATACGGTGTTGAGAAAGTCTTAGAATGTGATAAAAAGTTATTGTAGTTGTAATAAACAGTCTATATTTTAATTTTTGTAGTCCTTTTGTGAGAACCCGAGGGCCTAGATAAAGCGACATTTTATCAGAGACTAGCTTTTGCCCGCGACTTCGTCCGCGTAAAAGTCGAAAATGGTTCTAACAGAATTTTTTATTGGTTTCTTACGTTATTAATTTTGTTATAAGATATAAATTATTATGTTAAAATGTTTGAATACTTATAAAATATAACGATCTTTATTATAGTATAGGGATTTAAAGGTTAAATAAACATGAAAATAAAAGAAAATTTTGTTAAGTAAATATATTTTATGAACACGAAACGCCGCCTTCGATCTGGTGAAAGTTACACGGGGGTATATCTTTTTACAACGAAATCGAAATACTACACCTACCGCAGCATTTCTTTGTAAACAATATTTTTTGTTTTTCCTTCGGGTGCTAGAATCACCAGGCTACTCTGCGCGCTTACTCTGGAGCATGCCACATACAACTGGCCGTAGGAGAAGCAGCTTTCCCTCAAGTCTACTCCCGCTACCTTAAGAGTTTGGCCTTGAGCTTTGTTTATGGTCATTGCGAAGCAGATTTTGATTGGAAACTGCACTCTCTTGAATTCGAAGGGGTAATTTGATGGTGTTAAGGGAATCCTATGAATAAATACAAACCTCTGTAAAACTTAGAAACCTTCAAATGCGGTACTAATATAGTACGGTGACTTTCGAGACATTCCAATTTTAAAAAGTATTTACATTGCACCAAGCTTTTATGTGAGTTCAACCTTTTTTGAATAAAATCGGATTGAGTTTTCAAACATGTGTCATAATAAAATGTTATTAAATCAAAAGCACTAAGGAGTATTGATATCAACTTCGAAGCAAATCTCTCCCAAAATAACTTTCTACTCCTATTTAACACCGTTAGAGGATGAATTTCAATAAAATACGAAACACGTTTTCCATCAATGCTGCTAAAGAATGTTTATGCAAAATTTGAAGTAGATTGGACCAAGGAATCACGTTGTCCCATACAAACTTTGCCCCCCTTTTTCACCTCCTTAGGGGTAGAATTTCGGAAAATCCTTTCTTATCGGATGCCTAAGTCATACAAAGAACACACCCTTCAAGTTTCAGGTCTCTACGATCAGCGGTTTAGGCTGTGCGTTGATCCGTCAGTCAGTCATTCAGGACAAAGCATTTTATATGTATATTGATATTGACAGCTATCGAATAGCTAATGTCAATCCTGTCGAAAGTCGTTTAAGGCATACATCAAACAGATCCCGTGTGACTTCGAATTTTTAATTTGTCTGTCTGTAACCTTTTTATTTAACTTTTTGCCGTAGTTGGGGATTTGTTTAGAAATTTGAAACGCTTTGAAAGCGATTGTCACTTGCTGCCCTCAGGCCTAAGGGCTGGCGAACCTTTATAATTACCCCCGGGTTACTAGAAGTAGTGGTGACCTAGTGGTGACGGCCGCGACTTACAAGTTGTAGGACGTAGGTTCGAACCCAAACAGGCGCTTTACTTTGTGTAAATTATCGTGAGGAAACCGGCATGCATCGAAGACATGTGACATCTACCAACCCGCACTGGGCCCACGTGGTGGATTCCGGCCCACTCCCTCTCACTGAGAGGAGGCCTGCGTCCCAGCAGTGGGAAAATTTTAGGCTGATTTTACTACAGGTTACTATGTAACCTAGCTAGGACCGGACGCCAGATTCATTTTTGAATTTGCAATCGTCGTGCTGCTTTCCCTTAGCCTCCAATTGATCCTTCAATAAGGCATAGTAGAATTAAGTTTTATTATTACTTAAGTAGGAACCTGACGTCACTATAAAACACTCAGCGTTATAAGGGTTTACCCCTAGAGTAACTTGGAGCTTACTTAATTATTTTGTTGAAACACCGTAAGAATTATAGAAGTGACAGAGATCCCCATAGTTTAGTCACATGAGTTTTAGACTTAAAAGTCCTGGTTAAACTAGATTTTTACTAAGCTATACCTGACCTATTTCAAGATGTAATACAGTGTTTAATGGAGAAGATAAAGATGACCTACTAGTCTTGAAACATAAGCATAATAGCAGAGAGAATAGATCGCCATTAAACCTTATCCTTACACACCTTTTTCCCCATTAAAATCATATTTATTATGTACAAACATCCAAAAAATCAACAAGTTTTCAAATAAAATGTTAGTGAATGTTGTTAATATACATTTATGTATTTTTATAAAAGACGTTACGCAGTTCCATCATCATCGAATGATATCGCATATCGATGACCTCTACTCGAACTCAAATTTTTAGCACATTCTTATTAAGATCAAAGACGTTGTCGTTATCTTGTTTTTAATAAAAACTACAGATAGTGCCATCCACGAAGACGCGCCGCACTTTGCTTCCTATTCTCTTACAGTACAAGTGTGTAACATACCGCTAGTGTTTTAGTTTTGTCGTGTGTACTAATTACCCACTCATAGATACTAGCGGTATGTTGCACACTTGTGCTGTAAGAGACTAGGAAGCAGAGTGGGGCGCGTCTTCGTGGATGGCACTATCTGTACTAATTACAACATGCATTTATTACATTCGTTAATCTTAATTGCTTGTTCCTCGTTATCGTCATGAAAATGTCATGTCAAGATCAGCAAACTACCTACTGCGATAAAAACCGTTATCCATGAAATAAATTTTCTTACCAACTTGAATGAAATCGATCTGTACCCTGATTGCATAATACACGATCAATCAGAATCTGAATCGTTTTGAAACAGATTGCTAATCCATTGCATCATAAGTTCGAAACAAAAATTGCTCAACAACGTAAATAACGCAATGAATGTTATTGAACTGTCAAAATGAAACAGATTAGTCGTAATCGTTTACGAAAATGTGTAACGTATGTGTAGTGGGGAACTTTTTAGAATTTCAGCCAATGAACGTCGATCGATGAACATTAGCGTCCAATCACCTATCTTATGGTGATTGGACGACAATGTTCATCGATCGACGTTCTTTGGCAGAAAATTCAAAAAAAGTTCCCCACTATGTTGGGGTCGGTTTCCAACCGGACGCAGCTGAATACCAGTATTTTACATGGAACGACTGCCTGTCAGACCTCCACAACCTAGTTACTGGGTAACACATCACCCCTTGACTGGTTGTCAGACTTTTGGGCTTCCCGACTGGGTAGTCAGAAGCCCGAAAGTAAAAGTAAAAATAGATCTTTGATAGTCGTTACACCCGTAACGACTGTCAAAGATCTACGAGTGACAGCCGGGGCCAACGGCTTAACGTGCTTTCCAAGGCACGGATGGGGTCTCGATATGTCATGGATGGGCACCCATCTAGTAGTAGTAAAGCTTCAATAAACCCAGCGGCTGTTATTTTTTAGGCACGAGCCCTTCAGAAATTTTAAATTACTATCTACATCAATTTTACTAAGAAACTACAAAATAAAACATATATTTAACGTGACAACACGTCGTGTACGGGTTTGCAACAAGTCAATCGTCATCCTGCGAATGCCTCGTTGAGAGGTGAAACACGTGTTGATTTCTTACAGGGTTCTTTTAAGCAGTCGTCTATTGTATTTTATATGGGTTTCCGCAATGTCACGCCTGAGTCAATTAACTATAAGAAACTATAGTCTACAGACATAGAACCAAACTCTTAAGTATCTATCTTAACTACCTTTTTATTTTATTCGCTCAATCAACTACCCCTTTCCATTCGCAGCTATTTCTGCGATTCTACGAAGCTCAAGTGATATTTATTTTAATTTATTCTGCAGAAACAACTATAGCTGAGTAGCTGGGAGTTCATTATTACAAGTCTGTAGTCACTTGCAGAGGGAGTAACAAAGTGGTAGGAGATCTGTGAGCGCCCTCAATACAGACAGGCGTTAATATTCATAAGGCGGATAAATCTACAGAGATGGTATAACTAGTTCTAATATTTCCTTTATCATCGTGTTTTTGGTGATGATTTTTACTTTGCTTGTCTTTGGCTTCATGGACATACATTTCAGAAAGTAATTCAAATAATCCATCCTCACTCCTTTTGCTGTGAGCTAGTAGCTAATGTGCATTCTGATTTATCGAAGGATTTGTCAAAGTAGTTGCTAGAAGTGTTCTTCTAATTTGTAACATCTATAGACGTATGAGGAACAGGTTGTAAAGTTCACTCATCCTCTAAAGAAAAGGGAGGATCCTCCGACCAGACGAGTCGTGTCTGGTGGGCGATTACCCGACGATTTTTGTCCGTACGTTGTATATATGCCAGTCGCGCGGTAAACGCTGCTTGCGCGATGCAGGATTTTGCGTGACGTCATGATGAGTAGTTCGCATGTGGCGATATAGATGCCGCCACAAAAGAACATTCAGTCGAGCATTCCACACAATAGTGGCATAAGATACTTGTCTTTTGACCTGATCTTTCACGTTCAATAATCTTTGATCTTAAATCCTATGTTTATGCTCGCCAGTCGATCTAAAGAGATCTATATTATACTTCTTAGCTAAAACACGAGCTACATCTGTAGCCTTTTTATTTCCTTCTTTTTCCGTATATTATCTTCATTTCTCACATTTTACTTAATGCAATTTCGCCTTCGCTGATGTAGCAGCCGCGTGTTGCTAGGGGAATTTGATCCTATATACTTGGAATAAGTACTTTAGGGATTTTTCGTGGAAGCAAATTAGATTTTTTCTTGCTGTTGGGGGAGTGTCACAAGTTTTTGGAATGCTTCCATAATGTACATTAAAATAACGAGGGTTTGCGTCTAAATCGGCTGGTGTTAGCTTCTGGATATATATTTACTAATTTACGCAGTAAGAATTATTTCGAAGAGCCTCGGCTTGAGATCTATAATCGTTACTAAGGTTGTGCTGTGACTTATACATGTTCCCGTCTTTCTCTTGCACTTGTAGTTTGACAGTTTTGCGACTGTAACAGGAATAACGCTTACCCTAGCCAAGTACGTGCCAAGTAACGATATAAATCTCTGCAGTCTTCAAATGAATCAAAACAACTTCCTCATCCAAAATCTCTGAATTTTCATTATTTATTTCATCTAGTCCTGCAACATTTGTCCTATCGCAAGGCTGCAGATGCGATGTCCCGTTTTATATTACAACTCATTTTCCGTGAAGTCTGTTTCTTAATTAAACGTTATTAATATCTTAAAATGATAAGTTTTCAGGCTTCGTCGCTCCTAATTAGCCCGAAGTCGGCCGTACTGTCCTCATAATTCTTACAGTTCCGCTCATTTTGTACGGTGAAACTTTTGTGCGGTTTCATCTTTTGTATTTTCTTGTTACTTTTGGCCAGTTTAATTTTTGAAAATCTGTGCTTCGTTACTTACACTTACGTTAATTTATGTTTAAAGGGCATGCGCTAAAGTAGCCCGTGAAATTCAAATTTTCTTTGGTTTTTTTACATTTGGCAGGTCAGTGTGAAGTTTTACGAGTATGTTGATTAAAATATGATTTGCGACCGTAGGTAACAAATATGGATTTACATAATTATAATGATTACAATCAGCAATACAACTCCGTAAGCACAATTGTCAAATGTCATGATTTCATGAAATAGTCATTCAATGGAACTTAGAGAGTTGTATTGATCATTTTTATGATTATAATTCTATAAATAAACATTTGATACGGCCGCAAATCAAATTTAGATCAACATACAGCATGATAACGACCTGCAAATTGCAAAAAACGTAAGTAAATTTGAATTTCGCGGGCTACATTGACGCTTTCGCCTTAAGCATTAACTTTCAATCCGACTGCACTTAGTTGCATCTTATGAGCTTCATTCATTTAATTTTTTCACACATAAATATTCCGATTTTATTAATCTTCGTTTTCATACATACATATATACATAAATTCACTCCTTCTTCCCATGGTGGTAGGCAGAAACTACAGAATGCCAACTGATACGATCTTTACATACTCCTTTTCCCTCGTTGACGTCCATACATCTGGTCATACACGCACGCCGGTTGCGAGTACCACGCACCTAACCTTTCTGAAGAACATCACCAATAAGGTCAATATATTATATTTATTGTCCTCCTAGGGCATACAGCGGCATTTCCAATCACATCTGCCTTGTATCTACAAGGTTTTTTTTTACATCATATAACTCTAATTTCTATCATATCTCTAATTTTTTTAAGATAACTTACCACTAGAAAGAAAATGCGACGTTGTCATATTTTCTGAATTAAAAGTTTTTATATTTTTTATATTTCACCTCAAGGTTTTTTACATAAATAATCGTGACTTTGTCGAAATATTATAAAAAAATAAAAAAAAATACTTATTGTCTTCAGTTATGGCATATAAAAAACCCCTCGTCTAAATACCTATTGTTCTTCGTCGTTTCATATTCATATTCTAATAAAATATTTTTCTTTCTTTCTTTCTAATAATCACAGAAACCTGTACTTACCTAAAATAAAACCAAATTCACGTCATAATTTCTTATCAAATCTTGTCTCCTCAGAACTTGGTCAATTGAGGCCGCGGAAAGCTTTTAAAGCCTTACCGGACAAAGCCATCCAAGCATTCACCGTCCTTACAATCTTCATAGATCTCGTCTTAGTGAATGTCGCTCACGATTTTTTCCTTACAGAGTTACAGAGTTCTAAACGGGACCCAAGTAACGGACGATATACCGTTTGAATCCATGAATAGCAAAATTTATTGAATTTAGAGATCGATTTAATGAGCTGCATCCTATTACAGCTTGCACCTTAATGCGCTCACTGCTAGTTTATTTGCATCAAAGGAGACATTGAGAATTCTTTCAATGTTGAGTTGGAATTTATTAGTTCAGGTTTGAGTCGAGGGTCTTGGAGAGAATGGTTGAAGAGCCTTTGATTCGATTTACATTAGGACGCTACGGTGCATGTTATATTAGATCCGCCTTTGCTCAAGAGTATCTTGCTTCTGTATGCCTAAAGGTTTTGTTTACAAACAAAACCTTTGAGTTAGTGTAGTGTAAAAAGTGTAGAAATAATAGTGAAAATGACACACATAACACATGAACCAAGTGTTTATATTATAATAGGCGTGCGAGTCGATGCCGATTGAACGGAATGTTGCCATTTTAAATAGTATATTTTATATAAACATGTAGATTAATTATTGTATATTTATTTTTATATATCTCATTGTATACTGCACTGGTCAACGTCAAAACGTCAACGCCGGCTGTTGTTGAAAACCAGCGCTGGGGCTCTGTCACGCATAGAGTCGTAGCATAATGCTGAGCGATGGCCGTTTTGCGTGGATGTGAATGTGACGCATAGTTCCCCCAACTTGGTATTTTTTTGTTTTGTGTTCTTCCTTTGCATCATGGTTGCCCCAAATAAACGAATTTTCTTTCTTTTCTTTCTAATATCAGACTCCAAGTGGAACGGACTTGTGTAAAGTACAATGGACACAATTCTAATTTTATAAATAATTATTACGTAAAAAATTAAGTTAGATTAAAAAAAAAAAAGATATTAGTCCTATAGGCTGGAATGTAAATAATTATTAAGAACCTGATTATTTTTAACAAAGGATAAAAATAAATAAAAAAAGGTTTTTAATGATGGTTAAAACATTTGTGAATCTTGTTGTTATGGATAAATACAAATTCTATTTTATTTATAAGATAAGATCACCCTACACACACAAATGACATGCAAGATATTAAATTATATCAGTCACGTTTTTCCTCCCTCTCACAGAGAGGCCTGTGTCCCAACAGTGGGAACAATATAGACTGATTATGCATACATTATGCAATATTTCCTTAACAGCGTACAAATATAAATAGGTATCATATTATATACCTGAACATAAAATAATTATAAATTAAATAATAATAAATAATATATGTAATCTTATACAGGATGTCAGGGACGTAAAATTTCAACGCAGGGGGCTCAGAATCATGTACTGAATCCATGGTAACCGGCTTCGCGTCGATGTCCCTGACAACCTGTATATAAATCTTATATATAAAATTCTCGTGTCACAATGTTAGTTACCATACTCCTCCGAAACGGCTTGACCGATTTTTATGAAATTTTATATGTATATTCAGTAGGTCTGAGAATCGGCTACTATCTATTTTTCATACCTCTAAGGTAGGTAGGTAGGTAGGTGTAGGTAGGGTATGTAGGTAGGTAGGTAGGTTAGGTAGGTAGGTAAGGGTAGGTAGGTAGGGTAAGTGAGTAGGGTAGGTAGGTAGGGTAGGTATGTAGGCAGGGTAGGGTAGGTAGGGTAAGTAAGTAGGGTAGGTAGGGAGGGTAAGTAAGTAGGGTAGGTAGGTGCAACGTAGAAGTGTGCCCCGTACGAAGCCGAGGAGGACAGCTAGTAATTATAGATTATACTAGCTGCGCCGCGCGGTTTCACATTCATAATTCTCGATCCCATAGGAATATCGGGATAACCTACCCATGTGCCAAATTTTATCCAAATCTGTGTAGCCGTTATAGCGTGAAAGAGTAAAAAAAAAATACAAACTCACTTTCGCATTTATAATATTAGTTAGGATTATTAATTATACTTTTCAAGTTGGACATTGGACATATGTCTTAGTCTAAGTTACAGTCATATATTCAGAGCAAGTCACAACAACTAAGATTATGTTGACATCATTGGATCATCAATTGCATTCTCTATTGCCTTTGTCAGTACAGGAAACTGTAGACAATAACTTTGTCACAGCCAAACCTTAAATACAGAACAAATGAACAAAACGATAACTCGACAGCAAATCGCAACATCCACTCCCAAACTCAATTCGTTGAAAGCAAAAACGGCAACAGTCAATTCATCGAGGCACTTATGACGCAAACTTTAGCTAACATCAAGACATCTTGCCAAAACAATGAAACGGCAAAAAAAAGCGGCCCGCACACGAAGGGTTCCGTTCCAACGTAAAATAACTAACTCTACTTAATTATTATTTTTTATACTTTAGAGTAAAAAAACTGTGTTTTGCGCCATCTACATAAGTTTCCCCCTACTACTCAAAACAAAAATACAAAAAAAAAAACGCTAAAGAAATCGTGTCTTCCTTCTAATTTTTAACTTTTTTTATGCCTTATGTTATACATTAAGCGGCCACATTATAAAAAAGATGTGTGAAAATTTCACGTATCAACTTATTACGGTTCAAAATATACAACCTTGTGACAGACGGACGGGCAGCGGAATAATATGGTCCCGTCGGCACCCTTTGGGTACGGAACCCTAAAAACGAGCTCTCAAGCAAAAATAAGCCTTCATTCTCCATTCTGAGAGCATAACCCACGAAGAATTATGGCCCAGTTATATGAGAGGAAGCATCAATAACTATCGGGTATCGACTCCGCTTTTTTACGTTATGTCAGTGTCTAATTCCCAGTTGGATGATAGCCAACGCTCAGGGACGTTATCATACGTTTTCGTTTATATATGTAAATAAAATCTGGTGTTAGAATAGGCCACCAGCTTTGGATGTGGGTCAGATGCTGATGTCCTTTTCGTGTTTTGAACAATGTTCAGACTTATTTGACGAACGATGTTGAGTTGTTTTGAGTACATCCTAATGTGATTTTTTGTCACATGTACTATCTAAGTTTATCTTTGGACATTACTGACATCGGTGAAGGAAATACACCGTGAGGAATCCTGGACTTATAGTTAATATACCTATGTCTGAAATCGCCAACCCGTCTTGAGCAAGCGTGGTGATCAATGCTCGTGCCTTCTCTGTATGGAAGAGGCCTTTACCCTGCAATAGGAGAGAACTAAGGAGAAATAGGCTGGTATTATTTATTATTATTTTCCTTTATTTCATCTATATACATAACATTTTAATTTTTTATTATTTTAATAAAATTATAAAAACAAAAAACACACCCTCACACTGCGATCGGTGCTTGGCGTGGCAACACGTCGTGTCCGAGTTCGCAACAAGTCAATCGTCATCCCGAGGATGCCTCGTTGAGAGGTGAAATACGTGTCGATTTCTTACAGGGTTCTTTATGACTCTTTAACAATTAAGCGGATTAGGTTACGGTATGGTTTCGGTCGGCACGGGTGCGATACCGGTACGTGACCGGTTAATATACTTCGTGTATTATATTTTAACATTTAAAAATATAAAAAATAGTAGCCCACCGGTATCGGGAACAGGGTCTAACCTACCCGTGGTCCGCCCTCCTGAGAGGAACCTCCTAACGATACGCGCCGTGTCCAGAAGTACCGCTTTCTAGATCAAACCCAAGGGCTCAAGATCCAGCTGCCTAACGAGAGCCTCTTCAGGTATTGGTCGAGGCGCTTGGCTATTATGCCATTGGCCGTCACGACTATCGGCACGATGACTGCTGTTAAGCATTTTATTATTATGTACATCTAATTTGAAGCATTTATTTATTCCACGAAGTATTGTTACCGTGATGTTTATTCAGAATTAGATTATTCGTTCCAATAAATAACAGATAATACATACTTAATAACTCTTCATGATAAATTAGATGCAAATAAATAGCGACGGTAAACAGTGCTTAATTAGAATTGATTAGAATAAGTAATGTGTGTAAAGCTGCGTCCAGATATGTTATTTTGTCCGTACCGTACTTCCGTTTCGTATCAGCTGCAGCGTCGCGATTCAAGAACGCTAGTTTGGACGCCCGTTCGGTACGGTACGGTGGTACGGCGCCTCGATACGGATACAGGTACGCTCCGATCCATCGCGAGTCGGTTTTTTCGTCCCGTTCAAAGGCCGTTCCGAAACGGCCCGGGCGTCCAGAGTTTTTGGATCGCGACGCTGGGGGTCTACCCCCTAAGCGGAACCGTAGTTTCGGCCGTCGTTACGAGCGCTTTGTGCTCCGTCTCACTTACGGACATACCGTAAGTGAAAAAGAGAGCGAAGCGCCCGTATCGACGGCCGAACGTACAGATTTCGCTTAGGGAGTAGGCTCCCTGATACGAAACGGAGGTACGGTAAGGACAAAAGAATATATCTGGAGGCAGCTTTATGTCGACTTTTAATATAACTGTCTCGACCTGCGACTACCTCGTTGGTCTACTCCACGCAAGTGCTACTGCTGAGCATGAGGTCCTGGGTTCAATTCACAGGTTGGGCACAGTGTTCAATTCCCAGGTTGGGAACAGTGTTTTTGAGTTTTTCTATCTGGAATTTCTCAGTAGCAGCCCGGGGTCAGGATTTGCGCCCGATTGATGGCAATAGACTCGCCCCCTATTACATGGGACTTAAACTGAACTGGCGAAATGTGCAGGGTGTACTATAGGTACACCTCTGCCCAACCTTTAGGGGAAACAAGACGTGATGTTATATTGTGTGTTAGCCCACGTTCACGGACGTAAAAATATCGCGGCGGGATTTAATCGCGCACTGGATTTTCAACTCTCGGTGTTGAGCGTTGAGAATCCAACGCAGTGGCACGCACTGTCGTCCCAGCGCGTTGAAAAAACACGCTGTTGGATTATCAACTCTCGGCGCTAAGCAGAGCGTTGAACATAAAGTGCCGCGGGAAAAAATCGCCCGTGCGTACCTGGGTTGATTGTGTTATTATTGGATCATGGTAAAACGATAGAATACTTTGATTATGAATGCAAATTTTCCGAATTCCTATAGACTAATACAATCAACCATACTTAGCTAAATTCTTGAATAGTTCCAACACAAGGGAAGGAGTTCTAACACATTCTATACTTTCAAAATTAGATCGACAAAGTCTATTTTTCTAAAGTCTCATTCTGATAGACATCATCTTAATCGATTACAGAACGTCAGACGTCGGACCCCTAACCGTGCTCACCACAAACCCCATTAAACGTCAATGATGCGAAATTCCGCCTTTCCTTCCTACCATAATTGACACAGGGATTCAGTGAGCCCAACTTTTCCTTTCAGACCCAAATCTGCCTAACTTCTTTAAAACCTCCTTCTGATTGAATAAGGCGAGCTACACACTGATCCTACGACCCTGGCCTGCCACCGCGGCTGATTGATAACCTCCGCCCGTGCGTATCTGGCCTAAATGCGCTATCTACCCTCGTGTCAAAGTCAACTTGACACTGATAACGTTGCTGCCGTGTTTACTGGTAAAATGAAGTGGTTAAAGTGTATTTTTGATGTGTGGGCGAATTTTTTGTAGCATTTTTTCCATTGCATGCTCCTGGTTAAAAGCTGTTGACAACACTAATTAAAAACCTTTAAGGCTGATGCTATAAATGGTGTCTTCTCCGTAGATAAAAAAGGCCAAAGTTAATTTGGCTCGAGATATTAGTCTTTGAAAGAAAGAAAAAATATTTTATTTGGGAGACGCACAGGAAGGAATGCCAGGTGTCCGGCTTTAGCCGGACATTTCCGACTATTTACAATTGCGGCAGGCCAAATATACACAAGTCCGGCCTGTCCGGCTTTTTTCAGGGTTTTGGTCAACACCGCCCCGCCAAAAGATGCCTGATTATTGATTGTTTTAATCACTTTCATTGTGAAGAAGTTACAAATTACCTACTTTATATAGCTTTTTTAAAATTCATAATTGAGAGTACAGTAAGGGCTCATACTCACGACGACGATTCGTGTTTTTTGACTCGTTTCCGTATGCAATGTGATCGTGAATCCATCATGACGCCGTGTTTTTTGACGAATCGTCAATGACGGATCCCGTGTGAATGCGGCCTAATTCTCAAATATTTATCAGTAATAAAAGTACACAAATAAAAGATTTTTCCTTCTTTTAAAAATAAGTGTGTGGCTTTCAGGGCAAAATATCCAGCTAAATATGAATCTGTGTCCGGCTTTTCTATTTTTGGGCCCGCAACCCTGCGCACAGGAAATAAATACAATCAATAAAAAAATTAACATTTAAAACTAACAAAGTAGGTAATCGAGAAAAAGTCCCATGCTAGGCCAAAAGGCTCCTATTTCATCATAATGCAGTTATATAAAAAAAATAACATCAGACATCTTGGCTGTCAGTACCAACCTCTCACCACCAACCTCTGGAAAATGGGTTGGTACCATTCGACGACCAAGTCTAGCAACGCGCGCGCTCATCGTTCAAATCAAATAGTGCGCGCTTCTCCGGCTTCATGTTACACACTTCCGTCCCTTTTCACGAAATAACTCCCATAGATCGCAGAAAAGGGAGAGGAAAGTTGTTACAAATCTAAACAAATATAGAAATTTCGATAGAACACGACAAGAGATTCTTATTTATCAAATATTGTTCATCTGCTGACCAGCTTCTCTTTACAAAATTAAGTGTGAATAGTTTCCAATGGATATAATTATCAGCTTACCAAACTTGTATTGGATTAGATTGTTCGATATTTCAACAAAGAGGCACCTCTGAACATCTTAACTACTTTATAATATTAATCCCGTAACTAGAAGTGTCTCTACGAAGAAACGTGTAAAGAAACACAAACATTTTAAGATATTGACGCCATTCGGTGGCTATCTGTACACAGCCACTTAGTTAGAGTGGCTCTTTACAAAAACCCGGGTCTTATCTATTCAGTAGGCGATGTTAGTTGTCTAGGTAATGTTATAACTAGGAAATGTGAGGATTTCGGTATTTTAAGCGGATTACTAATTAACACAATACATATGGATTTGGATGTTGGTACCTAGGTAGTGTCAGTGCTCGGCGGAGCGCTGACGGTACCAGGATAAATAAAACACATGTTTGTGATATAAATCTAGAATAGATATTTAGAATATTTTAGTTTTAACATTATAATATTTTATACTAGCTTCTGCCCGCCACTTCGTCCGCGATCTTATTCAAGAATAGGGATATCCAATGTAAAAAAAAAACAAATTCGTCTGGTAGTTCCTACATACAAACTTACAAACAAATTTTCACTCTCTAGAATATTATAAGTATATAAGCATAAGTATTTCAGTAATAAGTATATAAGTAATAAGTATAGATTATCGCCGACCCCAAATAAATTGAGATAACGGCAGTAGAATGGTGATGATATTTTATATTATCATGACAAGCGCTTGTCAGCTCGGGAGGCCGTCTGTCTAATCTTTTCTTATTCTCATCATCAACCAAGGAACAAACTTCAATAATAAATAAAATAAAACTATGGTCAATTAGAGGAGCAGAATACAAATATTCAATCACTTAATTCTAAATTAGCGTTTGTTTAAAAACATTTAGCCAACGTTTTGTTGACCTCTGCAAATGCCAGAATAAAAACGTGGGTACAAAATGCACTTAAATGCTCGTGCTAAATTCATGAAAAGTATGAAATGAAAAGCTGAGTAAAAATAAAATAAGAGTAGAAAAATCACCATAAAAACTTCTCGTAGTATTTGCAAATTAACATTCTTGTAGAGAGATGAATTTAACTGGCCCGTAAGATGAGATCTTTCAATTCGCTGAATAATAAATATCGTTTATTACTATAGTAGGTATTTACTTACAAATACCCAGTTCGCTTTAGTAAATCTACATACGGTCCCCTCTGTTTCCCGTTTACTTTTCCTGTTCAATCTCTTGTTTGAGCCTTTTTTCTGCAATTACTCTTTAGGTTGGGATGCTTCCCTGGTGAGGCGTAAGTCAGAAGATGTTAACGGAGTTTTACTTAAATTTTTATAAAGTTTTCTAAAATGCTACGTTACTTATATTGTCTTCCATGAAATAGACTCTAATTTTCTCTCCGTAGCTGTTCTATGTACCTGTTATAATAAGACTTCTAAATAGAATTTGTAGTTATGTCTATGACGCAGCGCAGGGCTTTTGGGGATCTCTGTTCTAGTTTGAGACTTAAGATTTTCAGGTGGTCTGTAACAGGTAAAATTAGAAACCTGTTTCACCTGTTCCAGTTCCAGGGAAATAACAGTTCCAAAATCCTGTTCCTAAACAACAGCCTGTTATATTGGAACCAACGACTCTTTGATTGCAACAGATTTATAATATAGTAACTGTGCATCCGAATAGGTTTACAAACAACAATGACAGGCAGAGAACAGATGCTTTCTGTGTCTATTACAATAAGTCAGAAGAGAAAAGAGCTTGTTCCAAACTGTTCCAGGTCATTTTCGTTTGTATTTCTTTTTAACAAAATAATCATCCATAAACTAGATAGATAAGAGTTTGTTATGTTACACAGAAACACACAAGTTACGGCAATGTCGGAAATGTTTTAATTTGGCCTGTTGTGGTAGTTTGTGGAACGTGTGCAACAGGCGAAACAGGCAGGAACAGCTTTTTTGGTTTTGAGATATCTGTTCCACGTTCTAAAAACCTGTTTTTTTTAACTGTTTCGATAAATACGCCTCACTTCTATAGATACCCATAGTTAAAAATAAAGAGAATTCCGTCTATCTATCATAATGGTGTTCAACGGATTACACATGCATCATCAATTCTGACTTTCCGAGCTAAGTTTAATCTACATCAATATGATTTATTATGGCCATCCATCACAAATTTACACTCAAATAAATCAAAGATTGGCCGTCAAAACTTAGGTTTACAAATGCTCTTTGCACAGCTACTCTAATAGATACACCAGGCAGATATATCTATAGTCTATACTGCCCTGCTAAACCGAAAGGCGTTATCCCAATCAGAGTAAGTTTTGAGAAAATTTACTTTTTGTAAATTGTAATTTAAGGAAACATAAGGATAAAAAAAACTTCTTAGTGGTTTTTTTATGTTTTAAGTTAGATAGCGTTATTTGGCTTATACCATTAGATGCGAAATTGTTATAGCTATTGAATGGGAAAAAACTAAAATGCCGTATCTCAGAGATACCGCCTTTCGGCTTAGCACGGCAGTATAGTGTTGTGTCGTAAACCCGCTTTAACACCTCTGAAGCGCTCAATAGATTGGCACTAATTTCCTTTTATAGGATCAAACTTAGCGAGAGGACGCCCGAGGCTATCAGGACTTTCAATTTTAGTGATATTGTGCGGTGTTGCCACTTTGGCGTCCTTTAATAGATTATTGCGGACTACTTTGATGGATTTCTTGCGTATTGCTTGCATATATGTATAGGTGTTCTTGTGCAAATATCACGTTTTACCGCCTTTTAGGAGGCCTGATTCTCGTGTCACTAACCTTAGACTATGGTAGATATTACTTCAACTATTATACAGCGTAAACAATTGTTGGTTGGCCAATAAAGGAAATAAATAAATAAAAGTAAATGTATGAAATACTTCCCCATTACAATTGGTCATGGCGCGAAGTGTAAAATTTTCTTTGTACTCTCCAAAAGCGTATCTACCTTTACCATACAGTTCCAGCCCTTCACTTGCACCATAGTATTAAATGAGGGTCCCATAGATTTATGCGCCCCGTAACCCTGCAGATGTCGGAGGGACCTGGGACTTAACGCTAACTGTTATGGCTGTTCATTTTCTACTTCACTACCTAACTGTGTGCGCCCGAACACCTTTGGAGCCCATTTATTTTGCCTTCGACTTTTAATACTGAAAGCATATGTGGAACATTCGCTGAAAATACTTTCGGAAGTTTTCTTGTAGATCTAATTTTAATTCAGCTATTCAGACTAGCTTTGATCAAGCCTCTGCCTAACGCACATTAAATGGTAAATAATTTTTAAAAATCTGCCTTTGAACGATTTTTTCTAAAATACTCTAGAAAAATTCGCCCCCGTAAGCCTTGGAAAATCGCAAGGTGCGAGGTCGGGGCTATAGGGCGGGTGACCCAGTAATTCCACGTCTGACGTCGCCAAGTAGTCGATTGTTTGCTTGGCGATGTGCGACGAGGCGTTGTCGTGGTGAAGGAGGATCCTACTGCGAGGTCGTTTCTCCCGAACTTTTTCCAAGACAAGTGGCAAACAATTGTTAGTATACCACTCTGCAGTAACTGTTTTTCGATCCTCTAAAACAATTGTTGCGTAAGGACCTGTCCTTCCAAAGAACGAGGCCACCATATTTTTTCCCACGTTTCGACCGCTCTTCACTTTAGTTGGCAACTCCTCGGAAGGAAATATCCAGACAGCAGACTGTCTCTTAGTTTCACGATCATAACAATAAATCCAGCTTTCGTCACCCGTATGTCGAACACAGCATTTGAGTCAGCTCCGTTAAAACTTGAACCATTTCACGACACCAATCAACACGACGGAGTTTATGGGCCTCTGTCAAATTATGAGGTATCCACCGGGCACAAAGCTTCCTGACCGCTAAATGTTCATGGAGGATTTTTTGCACTTGACTCATACCGATGCCTAAGCTTGTCCGAATCTGCTGATAAGACACTCTTTTGTCAGTATCGTACGCCGCACAACACTGATGTTATCTTCAGTCGTCGCCGTAGAAGGCCGTCCCTCACGCAGATCATCGTTGAGATTAGTGCGACCACGTTTAAACTCATTAAACCAGTTGTAAACAGTAGCACGAGTTGGGGCTTCATCGTGAAAGGCCAATCGAAGTCTATCATAACGTTCTTGTTGACTTAAATGACATCGAAAGTCATAAAAAATCATTGTACGAAAATTTTCTCGCGTTAAATTCATACTGACGTGACACAGACAATTTTCAATTTGCCGCCAAATCGTAAACAAATGACAAATGAATAAAATACATATACAATAATATTGGCAAAGAATTCAATTTTCGAAATTTGAACTTATTTTTTTAATCGTTTACAAGTGGCCAGTTCTAAAAACTTTCAGTGTCGCCCTCGTAAGGTAATATAATTAATTGAAAGTAGACTCCCAAAATTATTAGCTACCAGGATAATTATTATATTTTGTACAAAAAAATATGAAATATATTGAAAACTCAGGTACCTATCTAACGAGTTATCAGTACAAACGGAAACGGTTATGGGAGCTTCCTATGATGTCGGAAATTCGAGACGTAAACGTTATTTGCTGCTGTTACGCGCGGGGAAATTGTTGAGGGATGCTTCAGTTTTCATACAATGCCAGTAATATTATATTTTATTGCCTACTTGAGAGAAGAAATAAGACGAGAGCAGTACAGAGATTTAACAATCCTATTCTAAACATTTCCATTTCAATTTGCAAGTAAATCTTAGATAAATCTGTTTGAATCACGCAGTGAGTCGTTGTAATATTTCTGAGAAAGAGAACAGTCTTCTAAAAGTACCTAACTACCTAAGAAAGCCTGAATTTCTGCCCGTATCTCGTCCCTACAAGCCTGATCTCACCTTCAAACATATCAGATTAAAGATAAAATTGTATCGTTAAAGATGCTCAAAGGAAATACGAACACCCTGTGTTCTCGCTGCTGTAACATTGCGAACAATATATTCTGCTCGGAATCTGCGCAATATCGTCATGATTAGCAGTGATAATAATAATGATTGAGAAAGCACGAGCATTGATCACCACGCTTGCTCAAGATTAGTTGGCGATTTCAGACTTATATTGACTATAAATGCTTGAGGAGGGGCTTGTGGTTAAGTAATAACAGCCGCACGGCTCGATTGATCAAATCAAAATCAAAATCATTTATTTGCATAAATAAGGTACAGAAGGTTGGTAAAACGTACAAAATTGTTCTCTTATTCTGCCTTTAATTTCGGCGTGCAAATATAAAATAAGTTACATAATTTTATTTAAATTAATTGATCATAATCATGCAGTCATTAAACAGATAATCCCATTAAAATTGTATTATTGAATTTAATAAATGTCGATATAACAATGAGAAAAAAAAAACAAAGAAATCTGAAATGTCAATAATAAGCATGTCAATAATAGGAGAGATTCGCCATAATAATAATATAATAATAACACTCATAATTTAAAATGACCGTGCAATTTCCAAAACTTTACAATTTATAGTCTAAAAACTCATGTACACTATAAAAGCATTTTTCAATTAAAAACCTCGTCAAATTATTTTTAAATCTAGAAAATGGTAGCGTTTTTATGGAGTTTGGTATTTTGTTATACAATTTTATGCACATAATATAGCTGTTGTTACCTGTAAATGTGAGATTCGTCCTCGGTTGAAGTAACTTATTAGTATACATAGATCGTGGGGGATAGTAGCTTGTCGCTTGGTGAAAAAGTCTCTTATGTTTGAAAACAAATACACAGCATTCTAATATATAAATACATGGTAGACTTAGTATTTTATATTTCCTAAAGAATGGACGACATGACTCTATTTGCTTCAACCCAAATATAGCTCTTAGACACTTTTTTTGCATTAGGAATGCTTGATCAATCTCCACACAACGTCCCCACAGGATAATACCATACCTTAGAGTGGAGGTTATATAGCCATGTTAAGTCGTTAATGCGGCATTTCTACATACCTCGCAGCTAATACGCCTCAAAGGGTATATAAAATTATTTATTTTGACACAAATTTCATTTAAATGATTTTTCCATGAGCAAAATTTATCTAAATTTATACCAAGGAACTTAACAGAGTCAGTTTCCGCCAGGGCGACCCCTTTATAAGATATATATATATATATATATAAGATAGATATATTTAGAGCCAGCGGTTTTGATCGATAGGTATGGAATTGCATAAATTTTGTTTTATTAATATTAACTTTTAAATTATTAGCCTCTAGCCACTCTATAGTTCTTTGAAGAGCAGTGTTTATTTCTTGTTTGTACGAACTTTTATCTTGTCCTTTGACTATAATTGTAGTATCGTCGGCAAACAGTACACATCTATGATTTATAACTTGTGGGAAATCATTTATGTAGAGCAAAAACATTGTCGGCCCTAAAATACTGCCCTGTGGCACGCCATATCTATTAATCATAAACGAAGATTGGCATGAGTCTAACGTTTTAGTTTGGTCATTATAATTCGTTATTTCCACTGATTGTCTCTGTCTCTGTCAGACAAATACGATTCCAGCCACCTATATGCCGTTCCTCTGATTCCATATCTGGAAACCTTTTCCAATAATCGTTCATGAGAGACGTGATCAAACGCTTTACTCATATCCATGAATAAAACTGTAACAGGTATTTTCTTGTCGATACAGTCTGTTACTTCTTTTATTAATTGAAAGGCTGCTAAAGATGTACTTCTATTTTTACGAAACCCATTTTGTTCGTCCTTAATAATACTGTGCTTTTCAATGAAGTCTGCTAATTTCTTATGAAAAGCTTTTTCGAAAATTTTAGAAAATATAGGTATCAATGTCACTGGTCTGTAATTGTCGATTTGAGTGGTATCCCCTTTTTTAAATATTGGTTTCACTACTGATATCTTTAATAAATCGGGAAATATTCCTTGTTCTAGAGAGAGGTTAACAACATGTAGAAGTGGCTTTAGAATTATATTGACTGACAGTTTTATGATGTCAGTGCGAATATTATCATAACCACTCGCTTTGGAATCATTTAGAGACATCACTATTTTTTTAAGGTCACAACCATCCAGTGGGTACAAAAATATTGAATTACTAATTGATTCAATATGATCCATTTGTTTTAATCTTGAATCTTCTTTATTATCAAGGTTGTTATTGGTAACCGTGTTAATGAAATAATTATTGAATTGATTTGCAATAGAATCGGGACTTATACAGTCACTGTTACCCGTAGTAATTTTTGAAATACAGGAGCGTTTTAAATCTGTGCCGGTATGCTTTTTTATTACATTCCACGCTGCCTTGCACTTATTTTGGGCTTTATTTATGTATTTGGCATTATTATTTTTCTGAGACGTTAAAATGCATTTTTTTAATAAACTACAATAGCTTTTGTACTTGTTTTTATGAGATTCATTATTTTTATATTTTAATTTATGATATTCTTCGCGGATGAGCCGTGGATGGGGTACTATCTTTAAATACCAAGACCCTCCGTGCCTCGGAAAGCACATTAAGCCGTTGGTCCTGGCTGTCATTAATTTTTAGATCTTTGACAGTTGTTACGGGTCGTCAGAAGTCTGAAAGTCTGACAACCAGTCTTACCAAGGGGTACCGTGTTACCCTGGGTTGTGGAGGTCAGATAGGCAGTCGCTCCATGAACACCTGCATACGGGTTTTCAGCTGCAGCCGGTTAGACTGGAAGCCGACCCCAACATAGTTGGGAAAACGCCAGGTAGATAATGATGATTAACTATAAATGCAGTTTTCGTCACGATCATTCAAGATAAACGACAAAAGCAGTGTTAAACAATATTCCTTTTATAAAACTAAGCTGATATAATTAAATACATATACCATTATGAAATGGATTATCTATTCGCCAGGAAGGTTAGACTTCCCATGGAGCGCAAGCCTTACAAAATATGTATCGTCATTATGCCTTCTAATGGACTCCTTAAAAACAACGCTGAAGCCATTACTGCTGGATCATCAGGCTCCATCTTTTCTGGCTCCAAAAACATTATAAATTCAACTCAACTCTAGTTGTTCCGGGTCTGGGTGTTAGTGTGTGTGAGTTTCTATGTTTGTAAACGGACCCACGATACAGGAAGAAATTCTTAGAGGGGGCACGTTTTAAAAAAAAAAAGCCCAGCCCGAGCTAAACTATAAACAATGGGACGAAAAGAAAATAGGAAAAGTTATTCCGCTCCCCATCTTCGTGTAAACAAAATGGTTTGCATACAGGGAAGTAGGTGGAGCCACTAGCGATGGCGGCGAAGTCTCGCGGTAATATTATGTGTGATTTATGTGATGTTGTTGCTTGTAAATATGGCGCGTGATTTGTTATTATTTTAGTCGCGATTGCTATCGGTTTTTGTTGTTCTAAAGGCGTAATGTGTTGATGTGAAATGTTTTTCTGTAGATGGAGAAATTTCATAGTTAGCGTACCTAGAGCTTTTTATTCACGTTGTCTAAAAATTTTTTGAAGTGTAAACTTAGCGTGCGCTGTTTCTGAACAGTGGATGAAACTGAACAGTCACGCTCGGTTCGGTGACGCTGAATCGGGTATACTCGGCTCCAGTCGGTCGGTATCGCTGAATCGCGTATACTCGGTACTGAATCGCGTAAATCAGCTCCAGTTGTAAGTTTTCACTCCATCGTGTGGTCCCACATGCCCTTTTTTCATGTTAAGTTTAACACGGTTTTCGGGTTCCGCACGGTCGAATGAAAAAACAGAACCCTTAAAGGATCACTCGTGTGTCTGGCTGGCTGTCTGTCTGTCTGTCAGCCTGTCTGTCTGTCTATCCGTCCGTCCGTTTGTCACAGCCAATTTGCTCCGAATCTACTGGACCAAGACATGTGAGTTTCTGTGACCCAAACTCGGACGTAAAGTATTTTTTTTTTTTTAATGGGGGTTACTTTTCGAGGGCAAATAGGGAAATTAAATAAAAATAAAATTGTAAACAGTACCAAACAGTACAGATTTCAAATATATTTTTTTATAGTTTTTAAATAAATACTTTTAAAGATATTTAAGAAAATTGATGAACATTGACCCCCGCTATCTCCGAAACTAATGAGACAAAAATTTGAAAAAAATTACAGAGAACTCATACATTACAGGAAAAGCTATAAGAAGTCTATGGTCTTAAAATAACGTGGTAAATCTCTCAATATTGTGCGTACAGACTAACTAACATTTGCAGTTGGAATGTAGGTATGGGAGAAAATGTTTTTCAACTACACTGTTAAGTTTGTTCTTGGGATAAATTCATGCCAACTACGGAACCCTTCATTGTGCGTGGTCCGACACGCACTAGGCCGGTTTTTTTTTCTGCTATCATTTGTGTTATTTCGTGAACATTAACAAAATAATCAACAATACAATAATTGGCAACGTCAGCATGATTGATATGAACTAATTAATACAAAATTTTTCAAACCTCGATGTTAATGTTTCTGTCTGGCTTTTGAGTGCTCTTAGTTGTTAGTTCATTTATTGTAAAATCATAATTAACGGGCTGTTCAACTTCGTTATTCAAATTGAATGAGACCTTTGAACTGTTTCTGAGAACAATTAGTAAATTATTACAATTAAGCTAAAAATGCTATCTATATTCAAAATAGAAGATCATTATTAAACAATAATGATCTTCTATTTATCGAGAGCAGAGGTAATACGATGGCTTACGATTTATGTCGTCGGTTCTAACCTAGACAGGCGCTTTAATTTGAGTAAATAATTTCATCACCACTGCTCTCAAAACGGTGAAAGAAAACATCATGAGGAAGCCGGCATGTTCTAGAACCAAAAATTCGAAGATTGTGACATCTACCAACCCGCACTGGGCATTACAGCCCCCCCCCCCCCCCCCCTCCCCCTTACGGCCTGTGTCCCAGCAGTGGGAAAATAATTGGCTGATTATGTTATGTAGCTTATCTTTTTATTTGCACTTGTTTCTGAGACAAATAAACCATTTTTTTTCTTCTTTCTGTATTATATCCTATACTTCATGGTCGCCATGTGTACATCTTTATTTGATTCCAAACAAACCCAAGGGAAAAAGGCTCGGCTTTTAACGCCGAGAACAGGTTCCTTTCCATTCGCTGTCGGATTATTGGATCCCGCCTCTTAGTATTTTGTTACCAGCTAGATATGTAATGTAATGAGTTTGTCAAAGTGTTATCTGAAATCACAAATCAGCAAGGATTTTCTCTTGAAAGGATGGTTTTTTATGTTGGTATTTTTGCACATTAAATAAACTATTCCTTGATACTGTGAGGGTCTTTGATGTAATATATCTCTAATGGCAATAAAACAAGGTTCAACCAAATTGATTGAAAATCCTCAAAATAAAAGATACCGAATGGCTAAAGATAAGACAGTAAATTCGCAGAAAAATTACTTTTCACTGACATTTCACATAACTTTCTGCAATGAATTTTATAAAACAACAGGAAAAGTGAAGTGAAGAGATTGCGGAGTTATTTTCAAAATAAATAGAGTAGAGTCATCTCAACACCTCTCTCCCTTGAATTCGTATATATGTATATATATATATATATAATATAAGTATATATTATAGTAAATATGTATGTGTATGTAGTTTGTACTGTTGTACCTATTTTAGTTATAATGCATTAGAATACTTTTTTAAATTTATCTTTGTTCCTCTCATATAGAGCACCTGCCATCTAATCTCTTCACCATCCTTGGTTGACTGGTAGAGAATGCCTAAGGCATTTGTACTTTTTTGAGTGTGAAAAGTTTAAATAAATAAATAATAAAAGTTCAAATACGTAGGCACATACGCGACCTTCTCTTTGTCCGCTTTTCGTTATTAAACATTTACTATAAAAAGTCCTTGAGCTTGTTAAAAAGTAAAAACACGAACTTTTAACCCCTTTTTTGTGGTTGACCCTTTATAAGATTAAGAACAGCACTTTTCCGGAGGACCATTTTCTCAAACTGGCTTATAGCAACACTTTTGAATGTAAATGTAACTTATAAAATGATTCCTTTTTAGGGTTCCGTTGTAAACAAGGAACCCTTATAGTTTCGCCATGGCTGTCTGTCTGTCCGTCTGTCCGCGGCTTAGCTCAGAGACGGTTAGTACTAGAAAGTTATAATTTGGCATATGTATACATATTTATCATGCCGACAAAGTCGTAAAATAAAATCAAGAAAAAATTTTTTTTTTAGGGTACCTCCCTCCCCTACACGTAAAGAGGGGTAGATTTTTTTTTTCCTCATCTACCCCATGTTGTGGGGTATCGTTAGAAAGGTCTTTCAAAAATATTGTGAGTTTATCGAAACCATTTTTGGATTCAGGGATCCGTTTGCGAAATATTTTAACTGAATTTTTTTGTTAGAGTCGAGTGTCCCCCCCCCCCCCCCCTTCTAGGTAAATCGTTGTACTTGAACTTGTGAAAAAAATCACAGCAGTAGTATATATAACGAAATTAAAAGGAAAACTATGAGAGCCAAGTAGACTGTACAGGTTATCGAGAAATTAATCAACCAACTTAAATTTGCATTTTGAAAAACATGATCCCCCATACATTCCGTATTGTGCAAGGTCCGACACGCACTTGGCCGGTTTTTATTCTACTAAAATCATCGTCTCAAAAATGCTTGGAAATTCGAGAATTATATTGAAAACCTTCTTTGAGATAAATCGACAATGTACCTAGGTACTGGTCGAATATATGCAAACGCCCGGCCGGCAATGTTTGTATGAAAATCCATGTCTGTCGTGTTTAGCGGCCAAATAAACTGTCGTGTTATTTAAAAATGGAACGAACTTTTTACTACAACACGTGGCAACCAAGGAGGTAATTTATCAAAGATTTATTTATATTTCGATTTGGCTTGCAAATAGAGCCGTTTAAAGTAAAGAAGAAACAAATGAACATAGTGGCGCGTCAAAAAATTATCGTTGTTCGTCATTGATCTTGGAATTAATAATTAATATACTTAGTTTGACTTTCCATGGACTCATTTTCACGATCGTCCATTAATGCCCCAGTTGCAAGCCGCGACAGTAATACAGGGTGGCAGGGACATCGACGCGAAGCCTGTTACCATGGCTTCAGTACATACAAAATGTCGATGTCCCGGGATGGCCAGGGTGGCCCCTGTTTACTATTTCAGAATATTTATAAAAGGCGTGTTATGAGAAAACGCCTAAATACTGTAAAAATATAAACATGAAATTAAATATCTTTTTAGTTATTATCAGCACGAACACTAACTAATTTACTTAATTAATAAACCATGAGAGCACAGAGCAACGTAAATACGGATGTGCCACAAAGCTTTCTATCAAACTTGCAGATAAGATTAATTAATATATTCCGGAGCGCACGTGTTAAAAGCGAACATACACGAGCATCTACGGGCATTCCCGAGCATTAATCATGCATCTCAGTCGGTAACACCTGATACTTCTTTACTCTGTGTTTTTATGAAAGTACGAGTATTTTTTATTATTTACGTTCCGTCTTTTCTATGGCCGCTGTAAAGATGTTTACGCGTCGCTAGGGCTGTCAAATTGTGTGAAAATGTGTTTTTTTTTAAATGTGCCAGAGTTTATATAAATGTAGGCTTGAAGCTGTCTAGTGAAACATAAAATTTACTTCAAATTAAAACAAAACCAGTTGACAGCTATGCGGAGGAATAATTTCGATGCTATCTTTTAGGTTTTGTTGGTTTAAACTGTTATGATATTTTATTGTTTTTTTTTTGTCAGTTATATTCATAGAAATAGACAAGTTTTTAATTTATTTAAATGGGTACAAACAATTTATAACTAATTAATTAATAATAGTAGCAAAATTATATACTAACTTAACTAAAACTATTAACAAACTAAAATTTTATTTTAAACACATAACATAACATTGTGCCTTTAATGCTCGAAGGGTTGGCAGAGGTGCACCTATAGTACAGCCTCATTTCGCTAGTTAAGTTTAACTGCCACACTCAGAGACGCCTAATGGTTACTTAGGGCGCCCCTTAGTAAAAATTAAAAAAAGTTCACTCTCAGAGTCAGTTAAGGGTTCATTAGCGTCCCTTAATGACAATTAAAGTTAAGTATAGCAAAACCTTTACTTAACTTTTTAACGATTGATTTTGACATTTACGTTTGGGGTTATATTTTTATTTTTACCAGTGAATTCGCTTTCGCGTTTATTAAAAAGCAATAATGTCTGATTTGGCAGACTTTATTGAGTTTGTGGACTATGCCAGAAGATATAGAGAAGTAGGACCGAGGCGGTATTTACGAGATTATTCTGATCCTTTTACAAAATATTCAATTCAAGAATTCCATGCACGTTATAGATTTACACCTGAATCTGTAAAAAGTGTGATATTGCCATTGCTAGCATCCGACCTCAGGAAACCAACGAAAAGAGGATTACCGTTTGCACCGGAAATAATGTTACTAATAACATTACGCTACTTCGCTACAGGGAGTTTTCAGGTTAGTAGTTACCTACTATCATAGAATTGAACTGTATTGTATAAAAAAAATATTGTAGGTATCAATGGAGTTTGTAAGTTGTTATAAATTATGTACCCCTACCTAATAAATGGCTCTACATTTTTTTTTACAGAAAATGACTGGAGATGTCATGAATATCTGTCAACAGTCAGCTTCACGAATTATTGCTCAAGTCTCTACATTGATAGCATACAAAATGAAAGACTTTGTTAAATTCCCGTCTACTGTAGAAGAAATTAACACAGTGAAGTAAGGCCATTTTCTTTATTATAATTGATCTGTACCTACTAGGTTCTCATGATAGGCATTCTTAATTTGTATGGTGTTTTTGTTGCAGGCAAAAATTTTATGAACTAGCTCATTTTCCTGGAGTGATTGGATGTATCGACTGTACTCACATTAAAATGAGAAGCCCTGGGGGAATAACTTCAGAAGTGTTTAGAAATAGAAAAGGGTATTTTTCTATCAATGTCCAAGCAGTCACAGGACCAAACTTGCAATTTTATGATTTAGTAGCCCGGTGGCCTGGCAGTACACATGATAGCTTTATTTACAATAGCAGTGCTGTTAAGCAAAGACTTAATACTGGGGTATTACAAGGGATTGTTTTAGGGGACAGCGGGTATGCAGTTAGCAATGTGCTTCTAACACCATTTTTGTCACCCAATTCAACTCCCCAAGAAGCATATAACAGAAGCCAAATTAAAACCCGAAATACTGTGGAAAGATGTTTTGGAATTTGGAAAAGAAGATTTCCTTGTCTTCAAGTGGGAATGGGAATTAAAGTGGATACAGTTGTGGCTGTCATATGTGCATGTGCAACACTGCATAATGTAGCATTATTGGTAGACGACTTGGTGCCATTGAACAGGGATGATATTGATATTCATAGTGATGTTGTTGATGTAGCACAAATGAATGAAAACTCTAACAGCAATGGTTTTACAGTGCGACAAGCTTTGGTTGAAAGGTTCTTTTCTTAAAAATAATTCCTTGATAAATAAAAATGCATAAATTAATCAAATATTATTACTTTTATTTTAAACCACCCGTTTCACCAAAAAGCAACAAGTCAGTTAGGACTTTGTTTTCCAATAGATTTTTTTAGTTCCTCTAATTCTATTTTAGATTTTTCTAGTAATATTTTGCTTCTTTCTTCCTCTAATAATGCAGATTTTTTTTTTATTTGTTCAACTTCCAACTGTAAAGAAAAATGTAAGTTTATGTACTTATATGTTGTGCAATAAATAAAGATAGTAATAAATCATTAGATAGGTTAATGTAATTCATAATTAGGTACCTGCGTTTTCAATATTTGCATTTCCACCTTTTTTTTATTTTCTAAAAAGTTTATTCGAAGCACAGCTTCCCGACGAATGTAGTCTGTAGGTCTACGTACTTGATCTCTGGTCAATGGTGTTCGAGGGCAATCTAAAATATAAATAAATGCTTTTAGTATAAAGCTGTTAAAATTATGTTGAATTATAGCATACATTGTATAATAATTGTACCTGTGCTATTTTTTGTATTTTCATTTTGGGGGCTATTAATTTCATAATCATTGTCCTGAACTTCAAATGTGTTTCCATGTACATTTTTCTCCACATCCAGAATATCTGATAAAAATAAACTTAATTAGTAGGTATGCTTAGCATATATTTATTATATGGGTGAACAAAACATTTCAGTTGATTCAATTACATACCTAAATTGTCAATCAATATAGAAGGCATTGCTTGTGCATTATTTTCAAAAAAATCCAGTTCTTGGCTTGTATCAATTGCATCTAAAATGGTGCCGTCACAATCGAATGCATTTTTTATTTCACTTATCATCACAGGTGCAGCCTGAATTGGAAAATAGGAGAAAGTATTGACATAATAATTAGATAATATTTAATAAAGTTCTGCAAATATAAAATGTTTGTACACAACACAATAATTAAAATGAGCAGAGAATAATTTAATTGAAACAATATTGGACCACACAATGGTTACTGAACAATCCGGAGGATATTTTGATACTAACCTCTTCAACCATACTAATTATGGCTCCATGTTGTGGTGGTGGAGGCGGTGCATGTGGTCCACCTCCAGTTCTTAACAAATTGCCCCTTTCTGTAGCCCGTGATTTACGTGTGAATGCTTTCATATTTTCCCATGCCCTTCTTAAAGTTGCAGTCTCACGCTGAAATAAACAGTATGAAAAATATTATTAGCAAATTATTTATAACACTGTATATATTTAATCAATAACAGTGGACTATCCTACCTTATATACATTGGCACTGCAGTTAAACTCTTGTGTAATTAAATCCCACGCTGCTTGTTTCTTGACGATCGACTTGCCATCTGTTATTTTGGATTCCACGATTGGTCTCTTTTTAATTAATTGTGCCAATAACGCCTTTTCATCGGCGGTGAAATTGGCCACTCTTTTGCGTGGTGTTTTTGTTTGTAGATTCTCCTAAATTGTAACAGAAATATGAATGAAAGTTCTTCGATTACACAAGGTGTGTCGCAAAATTGTTATCACATTTTCACTTAAATTACTTGTATACTTACCATAATGGAAATGAATACCGATTTATATTAAAATATACAACACAAAACTTTCTCGCCCGGTTGAATGAAACGCCAACAACAAAATACGTAAATACAACAGCTACTAGTCTTGATTTGACATTGACAGTTAGTAGCAGTGATGCCATAGAAAAAAGGTCGCAATCGCTTTATTTTATTTTAAATGAAAATAGCTGTTTTACTTTACATTTTAGTAAATACTTACAGCAAAAGAACTGATTATCTTTTATATTACTATGAATAGTTTAATATTACTAGTTTTCAACGTGTTTATATAAACTTTTTGTTATTTAATATCGACACTTTTTATATGTGGCTACACCAAAGCTTTATCGATACGCAATCGATAGGACGATTTGCAGATGCTTCGCCCTACGGATACTTAAAACTGTCATTAGCTAATGAACCCTTAACTTATGTCTCTGGGATGTACCGTTGATTAACGGATTTAATGCTAATTAGTTAAGTATTAATTAGGACTAATTTAATGAAGCTTTCTGAGTGCGGCCGTAAGTCCCATGTATTAGGGGGCCAGCCTATTGTCATCAACCAGTCACACATTCAGACTCCGGGCTGCCACAGAGTTTTTTTATTGTTTTTATTTTATGTATTAAAAAGAAAAGAAAGAAAAGAAAATTAAGTTTATTTGTCATAAAAAAAAGACAATAAACTCATTTGAACAAGAAAATAAAACACAATAGATTTAAATACAATAACGAGCATAAAACATAAATAGTCGGCAGCTGCTGGCACGTCATGAGTGTGACAAAAAGGCCACACAAGAAGGACCCACAGCACAGCGCTGATTTGATTTGACTATTAAAAACCTAAATATAGTAAACTTTTGCGATATCCAGTAACCGATTACCTAATTCAAGGATCTTGGTTCATAACGTTCGTAACCCTGAGCAACAAAAATCTTTATGGTTTGCGTTCTTTCTTAGTTATGGGTTACGTTTACGTTCCGTCGTTTATTTAAGTCGCGCTTACGTTGTTTCCTTTAACGTTTTATTGCGGTTTGTATACGAATAAAAAATACAAAGAATTCTGGTGAAAACTGTACCTAGCTATGCATTTTGATGATTTATATCTGAATATAAAGAATTGATTTCATTTTTTTAGTTATCTAAAAACCAAAAACTGCTCAGAACCTTTGTGTTACATCATCCTTTTACCTCGTTGACGTTCATACATCTGGTCATACATGCACTGTGGTATTCTGCCGTGCAGAGCCACGATCTTTAATCTTTCTTTATGTTATTATACTAAACAAACCACGTTTTGATTTATTTACCTATTGATATTCTATGACACATGTACTTTACTCACTTTGATATTCTGTAACATTGTATACCTCTGTAAAGCATACTTTTAATTATCTCTTCATTGTTTTAGCATCCAAATCGATTTTATATTATTAACTTTCCCTTTTGTAAAAATCTTTAGAATATTTATATTCTGACGTTTTCATCTTAAACTATCATCTGTCGTAATTTTCTTTTCTAAACTATAGACGGAACACACCATAGATAAGTACACTCTATCTTCTCTCATAAAGTGGATGAACACACTGAGCCTTCGCAATAAGCCCGGCAGATCTAAGATTTCTCCTCTGTAAGCCGTTTTTATTAGTTCTGGTCATATCTAAATTAAGAAATAACTTGAATATGTTTTTAAAATGTTTAAAATATGACACAGACAAATAAAAACGCCCTTCAAATTTTTCAGTCTAGTCTTGTCTTAGCTGCGCAGAGTTGTATTTTTTTTAGCTTGAGACGGAGTCACTGTTTTTCTGCCCTTAAGTCTTATTTGTTGAACAGTTAGCTACTCGAATATTAGTCTCATATAACTAGCATAACTAGCGTGCGCGGGTGTCCTAATCTTACTGTATAATTTAAACTATCGATACTGAGTGGTCTATAACAATAAACATTCTGCCTGTGTAATACTGTGTTTAATTCGCTCGGCCCTCCTGCCTAGCCCTGTAGGAGGTGCTCACTTCAAATCACGCGGCGAGAAACACCGCGAATACACGCACTAAGGCCTCCGACGCTAGACGACGTACTCTCCGAGAGACACCTCCACCTCCCGCTAGGTGAGGCTCCTCAAAGCGCCTCCGACATCTACAAACTCTCACAACCTCCTCTCCGTTCCACAGGGTGGGGTGGATCTCCAGGGTAGATAATCCTCAGCCCAGCGTCCTCCACGCTGCCTGCGGCCTGCCTACCTACCTACCTGCCCTCCTGTCCGACTGCCTGCCTGTTCCTGCCTCCCGCTTAACCCGAGCCTGTCCTGTCTCCTAAACTTACCTTTACCTTTGCTTATTTTAACTTTTAATTTTAATACTTCTTTTATTATAATTTAATTTATGACTCACGTTTAACTCCTCCACGGAGGTAAACGTTACTTTACAGCACGCCGGTTGCGAGTACTACGCACCTGACCTTCCTGAAGAACATCACCAATAAGGTCACTATATGACCTTCTAATAGGGCGTCCCGTCCCGACGTTTCCACTCACATCTAAAAACAGCCAATTAATTTCATGCTCTTCTTCATTTCCAAGAACCTACAAGCACATAAAAATATTTAGTGAAGGCTCGTGCAGATTGGCGCGACACCGGTTATTGTTCTACCGTTTAGAGCATTTATACTGAAAGTGGGCAACCTCGCAAATAGCTGTCAAATATTTCGCTGTTTTGATTAATTTGGCAATATTACTGTATGAAAATAATAAATATGGCTAATGGCTAACTAGTGTACTAAAATACTGATTATAAAATGCAATGATTAATATCGTAACACCGAATATTTAGTTTTACAAGTGAAAAAAAGTATTTGGAATCTGTCCCAATGCCTTTTTTACACCTATGACGGTTACAACATCAAATTCTGTGTTATAATTGCAATTCATTATATATTAATATTTTAGTTCACTGGTTACTCAAATTTCTTATTTCCATACAGTAATATTGCCAAATTAATCAAAACAGCGAAATATTTGACAGCTATTTGCGATGTTGCCCACTTTCAGTATAAACGCTCTTAAGTTTTCTTAGAAATTGTTTTATTGGTCTCGTGTCGCGCCTGAATGTTGTGTTATGGCTGCCCTTTACACAACAGAGTTAGTTGAAACATGGTTTTTCCTCAACACTGTATGTAATTTTACCCTCGATATCACTCACCCCATTCTGATTAATTTACCAGCGTGAGAATATAAACAAATGTTCGCTTTCCTGTATACAAGTATTGTTTGAGTTAGTTTCACCATATATTTTGTTTGTTTTCGACTTGACCTTGTTTTTTGGTAAGAAGAAAGGACGAAACAATCAAAAAGTTATACTTGTTTAAAAACTTTGGTTTAAAAACTTTTCTATTCCTTTCTTCACATTGTTCCTGTGGAAAAAAATCAGAAAAAAAAAATCACCAGCTTCTAATATTTTTATGAGTGGAACTCACCAAAGTGATAAAAATTGTTGAGATCGTTATAAGTTCCACTTCTGCAAACATTAACCTCTACCAATGTTTACAGAACGCCATTTCTAATGACACGATTCAGGTTTATTCGCAGAAATTGAATTATCGAGTGTTTGACATAGGCCTCTACTTGATCCCGTGCAACCACTTTAATCCTAATCTATCGCTTATTGGGAATTCGGTTGGTAGTAACGCTACAAAATAAACAATTAGTAAGTACTTATGTTCTGATGGAGTACAAAAGAACGTATTTATGACTGTTTCTGTTTTTCATTGATGTCTATCAAGATTGTCAGTGGATAAGTCCGGATAAGTCTCGATCCCGTGGGAGTATCGGGATAAAAAGTATCCTATGTATTAATCCAGATTATAAACTTTGTGTGTGCCAAATTTCATCCAATTCCGTTCAGTAGTTTTTGCGTGAAAGAGTAACAAACTTTCATCCATCCTCACAAACTTTCTCGTTTATGATATTAGTAGGAAGAATAATATATGCCGTCTTTCATCTAAGGACTATTCAAATCCTTGTTTCCAATTGATGTTATTTCCATTTGAACAAACATCAACTTTATGCAGGTGGCAATAAAGTTGATTTTAGACTGACTAGTACTGTTGAAAAAGTCATAAAAATATGAAGTTGTAGCGCAAACTGAACCTTATGAGTAGGTATTACAGTTGTTTTTCGTAAACCGCGTGGTTTAAATATTCGGCAAATAAATTGAGAACGCAGATTAGGTGTAGCGCCAAAAAATGGTACAGACGCCAGCAGACGGCATCAGTTTATTTACCATCCATGGTTATTTCAGAGGCCTTATCAGGTGAGAAGTTCAGCATATTGTTAAATTCTATGCAATGTTGATTCTTGTCTCTACAAATAGTGTACGAAAAGTTTCTGATAAAAGTGTAAACAAACCTTTTTTTAGGTTAAATTCTTACGCAATCACTCACTAAAGAGGGTTAGTTACACATTCATCTGTATTTGGAACGTTCCAACTTTGTATCTCACTACATTTTTCAGCAATTATTTTTTTAATAACATTCTTAAATTGTAATAGAAAAATCATAGACGAAAAGTGAGGTTATAAAATTAACCCCAATGAAAAACATCTTTAAGATGATTTAAAATTAGAATTTCGGGTTTAAGTGTTCAAATAATCAAATCGAAGCACTCAATTTGTTAGTGGCACTACAAATTGGCATCTACAGTTACGTTTTCTGATCCATTTGTTTACATTTTCATCAGATACTTTTGGTACAAGCTATGCCCATATAGTCCATTGCACGTCAACCATTATCGTTCAACTCCACACATAAGTTATATACGCTAAGCCGAACCACTGAATAAGTTTTATGTGCACGCCAATGTTTGTCTTTTGTTCGGTATAGCTAACTCAGTATGGAAATGAAGATGGTAGCTCCAATCATAGTTGTGAATGAATAAAGTTTGCTCAAGGATTCGTTGGAATCGCTCGATCAAACGGATGATTGGGAATGGTGGAGTGATCGTGTATGTATTACCATATTATCTTTAGAGTCTCAATATTCACTGTTGAACATGAGCTTAAGCCATGTTCACCGTTTTGGCGGCACGTGTTCAGTGACATGTGCCTCCGCTTTCCGAATGCTAGACATTGGACTCTTTGTCTGCAGGCTTTCAGGACTATGACCATATGCGGCTATTTCTGATGTATTTGTATTTTTGTCTTCTCCTTAGCCAGCCAACTGCTAGATTTCCTCAAGTTCTGTCATGTCAAGTGCTTTCTAGTCCTTGACCAATACATCCATCTTCTTCTCTCTCTAACTAGGTCTAAGTATTTATAAAATACCAATACCTTTGTTGTTTGAACTATTCCGATACACGAGGTTTGCCTCATTCTAAAACGCTGTCATCACCGAATCGTCCGCAATCGGATACACGTGTCCCTTAATTCGATGCCAACCTTGTTATTATAGAAATTACTATGAATTATTGAGTGCAGTTCTTGGTATGCAGTTTCCTTTATTGCCCCGACTTCCCCAATAACCTTGAACTAATTACCACGAGCCATTTGAATGAATTCTTAGAAATTATATGCAGAGTGCGTTGAATATTTTATGCAGTCAGTCTTTGTGCATTCTAGATGATGAACATTAGGGAGAGTTTTATAATTAAATTAGTATGTAATGAGTGCATCTTCGAATTCATTTGGGATGAGTGACTTCTCTGAGTTCAAAGGGGGACCTAGGATAGGTCCCTACAAGATTACTATACAAGGTATAGTGAGAGAAAACTTTTATCTTCATTTAAAGAACTTGGATCTGTAGAAATGCCTAACTGCGTTTAGACAGTAGCTAGGCTGACAGCTACATTTGTGCTATTTCCATTGTTTAGAAATATATCTGCCGAATACGCAGTCGTAGCGCTCGCTACTTACAAAACTAACACTAGTTTCTCAAATCGTTTACTTCGACCTTTCCCATTTCTCTCAAAAGATAACACAAGCAGCCGCCATATTTCTTCGATCACACACAAATGATTTCCAAACATACGGTGCCATCACCTTATTTAAACGTACCCCAGTGGAATGAAATGCAAATATGTGACGTCACAAATACAAACAGTGTCTTTAGCGGTCTGCATCGGTGCTTCGTCTTTTCTCTATATACGTTACAGACGATTCATCGTATCGTGGTGATGTTTGTTTGTGATGATAGTATATATCCATACTTCCATATTTTATATTATAAACTAGCGACCCGCTCCTGCTTCGCACGGTTTTTACCACTTGACAAAACATCGAGATTTCTTAGTTATATGTAACTATAATAGTAACGTATTATACACATATACCCTCCGGAATAAATTCTCTAAATGATGGTGAAAACCTCATCAAAATCTGTTGCGTGGTTTAGAAGAATAGCGCGGTCTTACAAACAAAAACGAAAAGCTACTTTAATATATAATATGTATATACTCGTAGATGTAAAACGAACTATATACTTATATCCTTGTGAAGTCTAAACCACGGAGTCGATCGTTATGTAATTTGACAGATATGACAAGGTTGATGTTATTAGCATGGAGAAGGAGGCTACTTTTCATCCTGAATATTTGTTTAAAATTAACATGAAATACAATACGCATGCAGGCAAAGTCCCGGGCAACAGCAAGTGGATACCACTGGATACTCACAGATTACTACCATATATTCTTGACGTTAAATGTATGGAGAAAACATTTTCGACGCAACGAAGGCTTGATATTGATTGGTGGTTTCGCGGAATGCTTCGGATAAACTCATTAATTCGAGCTAATAAATTAGGTAAGTACTGTTCTTACATACAGTTATAGACCTCAAGGATTGTGTTTGGAATTCGGGAAAATCAGTAAGCGGTTATTGGCTCGCGAGTAATTCGACCTTTATAATATCTTCGCCTTACAATGAAATCAAATACTTGACATAATCAATATTTAGAGTAATTTTATGCTGAACAATTCTCCACTTTATTTATGAACGTTGCTTAAAGTTAAGACACGTTTAAACGTCATAAAATGTATGGTGAAGCAGTCGCTAATAATACTAAACTTTAAGCAATGTTTATAAATAAACCTCAGAAGACCTCAGGTGTTTAGATTCATACAGTTAAGTCCACGACGTATAGAATTCTTACTGTATTTTTGCGCTCTAATACCTAACGCTATATAAGCAGAATTTTTAGCATCACGTATTCAGGTGGACGCTGCCCGTATCTCCGGCATAATCCCTTAGTGGCCCTTGGCTGAGTGCCATGGGAAAAGATGGCACTGTCCCATTTGTAACTGACTCGCCAATACTGCATGTGTTACTAAGGCACTAGGAACCACATCGGGCCTAAATACAACCGTTATATTCTGTAAATAGCTCACCGAGAAAACTGGATAAGTGAGCTGCCATTCTGCCAGATGGGATTGACACTATTGACATCTAACTTCGATCGCAGCGAGCTTTTGCCGCTAATGAATGGGATAGAGCGGGATAAAGAATGAGCGGTTTGTGCGCTAATTTTGGTATTTCCTTCGTGTTATTAAAACAAAAACACATTTAGAAAATTTAAAATGTTTATGTTATAGCAAACATGTAATTTTCTTATTATTAAAAAAGTGATGACCTTCCGTGAAGTATTTACGCCCTACTAGGGTTTATGTTGTTTTTTAGAGATAATTTTGGAAAAAAAAATCTATAGAGGAAACTACAAGTAATCGTGTTTCTAAAGTGGAGAGTGAATCCTTACATTAATTGTATAACTAAAGGTTACGTAAAAACCAGCAAGGGATCAAACGCACGTAATCATTTCCCAATTTCCTCGGTGCGTTCTTAAGCTCACTTCACCTAAGCTTTCACGTTGAGATTTTAACTTAATAGATCGGCTGGTTTCAATTTCTAGAAGTGTTTTTTTATGGGACTTAGAACAACTTTTGATTATCATGTTAAAGTACATGTGCTTTAAATTAAAGCACTTTCATATTGAATTTAAAAAATAGTGTAAGTAGTATAGTTTGTTAACCTGACAAGTTTCGAAGCATATTGTCTGACAGTGTTTGACCCTGTCCTTGGCCTGAACAAACTTGTAACTTATATGGGCCGCTAATGGCTGACTGGCGTGGAACACGCGTTTAGTGTCAATCAAAAGATTAAACATTAAAGAGAACACGTCATTCATAGACATAACCGCAAGCCGCACCTCCAAGAATCTTACAATCAATTCAGCTCCGTTAATTCCAGCCAATAAAACATTTATAGTCTAAAAAATTGTTGAATACTTTTGGCCAACCTTGGTCCTGGGACTTGTACCAAACATCGGCACATATGTGTTTTATCTATTTTACGAGTTGGTCTTTATGTGGAAGAACATTGGCGACGCCATTTTACTGCGGGCCAGGGCGCATATATCAATCCGGGGTTGACTTGTTTACGTTTTATGTACTTGGCTTTCAGATGGGTAAGTAGGAGTGGCGGAATGTAAAGACTAGCTATAAGACAACGGGAAAAATCTTGTAGACACTCTTGTACGGTGTTAAAGGGGAACGCGTCTAAGGCTTTCCTTGGACTGATAAAAAATGGCGTTAAAGTTTTTCGCCTTTCTGTAACACATTGTGTCATAGTAACAGATACATTAAGATTTTAGTTCTGTTTTTCATTGATGATATGCGTCTCAGCTGAGATCTGCATAGAACTGACTAACTGACTTTATTCGCAAAAAAATTACTTTAAAATCTTTAAGGAGTGCTTTAGTTAGACCATCGAACCATCGACCACTGAATAACTTTTACTATGGGACCAACTGTGAAATCGCAAAAAAAAGTTTTTTATTCAACTTTAGTATGGAAAAGCTGATATTTTTTTCGCGAGTTCATAGTTGGTCCCATAGTATAAGTTATTCAGTTCGAAGGTCTAACTAAAGCACTCCTTACAAGTATGTAAAGTATTTTTTTTTACACCTTATAATTATATTATTATTTAACATCACTTTATTCTTATTTAATAATAGCATAGTTCATAATTATTCAATCGTGAACTGGTGATTTTGAATCAATGGGAACAATGTGAACTTTAACAAAAGGTAAATTCAGTATAAACTGAAATAGTGTGGGGAACGAAACAGCTGGTAATATTAACTAACAGAGTTGTATTATATGTTTAGTCAGGAAAATATTAATACGATTAAAATATATACAGTGGATA
Organism: Agrochola lota; assembly: GCA_947364205.1. Classification (NCBI taxonomy): domain Eukaryota; kingdom Metazoa; phylum Arthropoda; class Insecta; order Lepidoptera; family Noctuidae; genus Agrochola; species Agrochola lota. The sequence goes on from OX376219.1 coordinate 20,389,777, forward strand.
CATTTCATGAACTAAATTATTAGTATATAAAACATATCAGTATGATATCCTAACTTAACTAATTAAACCTAATAACAGAGAAATTAAGTACAAAAAAAAAATGCGTATCAAATTGACAGCTGTCAAACTAAAGAATGACAGTTGTGATTTGAATAGACGGACATTCTAAGTTGGTTATCAGTTTGCTTAACAATTAATATCCCCGACTTTACCTACCTATAAGCATTAACAAGTTTTTCGAGTGGTTGATGTTGAAATTTATGTTATTGTTTTCTTTTGTTTCAGGTAAATAATGAATGAAAACGGCTGCTTGTGCTCATGCTCAACATGATGTAAGACTATGCTGATTTTATAAACTTAAAAACGAGACAATTTGTCTAAAAATTCTATTTAGCCTACGTCAACTAGTTTTAAAGTGTATTTTTTTGACGTGTTTGTTTACCAATTTACAAACATTTATCATTTATTTATTTTTACATAATCAGCCTATAATTTTCCCACTGCTGGGACGCAGGCCTCCTCTCTGTGAGAGGGAGTGGGCCGGAATCCACCACGCGGGCCCAGTGCGGGTTGATAGATGTCACATGTCTTCGAATTTGTTTCCGCACGATGTTTTCCTTCACCGTTTTGAGAGCAGTGGTGATGAAATAATTTACACAAAGTAAAGCGTCTGTCAGGGATCGAAGCTAAGACCTACAACTTGTAAGTCGCGGTCGTCACCCCCGGCCCACCACTGCCCCGTCAAACACAAAACACAAATTCCACCAATACATACATCTCGTTAACCACGAGTAAACTTACTCAATTCCTTTATCCAAATTCCTAGTTCCGTTGCAGTTGCGAACAACTTAGGACCATAGTTTGATCTTTATGTCGGGAGAAGTTGCGGCCACCGATTAACATAGCCGGCACCAACAACTTTGGCTTTCAGCTCCAGACGTGGCGATATGGAAGTGTATTGAAAAGAGCTTGTTTATGGTTTTTATTTGCATAGGAAGTTATACACTTTCTTATATTTTGTAATGGCAGATTTTCTAGACGGAGATCTAATGTTGAGGACTGCCTCGTTGGCCAGTGGTCGCAAACGCTTCTGCTGAGCAGAGCCTGGTTTCCATTCCCGGATCGGGCAAAGTGTTATTAAATTTTTCTATTCGGAATTTCTTAGTAGCAGCCCGAAGTCTGGATCGGTGCCCTTGATAGCAATAGGCTCGCCCCTTATTACATGGGACTTAAACATAACTGGCGAAATGTGGATGTATTATAGTTACATCCCTGCCTAACCCTGCGGGGATATAACACAGGTGTGATGTTACGTTATGTAGTTCTAATTATCTATGTAGGTACTACAATATTTAAATAGGTACCATTGCGCTAGACAACCCATCTTTTTCGGGTGATGTTTTTGTCTGAAAGTGTGTTATGTACAAAAAATGGTCTTGCAGAAAGGACATCATAATAATATATGTGCTTTGGTCTGTGACACAATCGCTACGATGAACTATTAAACTAATTCGTGATCGTAGTTTAGTGATTCATTGTTTTAAACCCCTTTCGCTTTTAGCGATTGCCAAGCGTGTAGCAGCCCTTAAAAATTCAGTATAATAACATAAGAGAATACTGTTACTTTATTATACTGGGGATTTTTTTTCAAGAAGTCACCTTGAATAAATTGCCGTGCAGCACCTACTGCCGCTGGGTAGATAAACCTTCCGCGCCCGTAACTGCCGCGTACTCGAGACTGTGTCGTACTGTACGTATACACTGAGCTTTCAAGGCGCGTCGTTTCAGCAGTTTTCTATGAACACATAATACTGTTATTTATTTATATTGTGCCAATTCTCTATTCAAAATCACACGGAATGTTCTTTCATATTCCAAGCCCAACATAATACAATATTACCCAATAAACCTCTTCCCAAAACGTAGTACGCAACACCTTTTTATTACAACACCAAACAAAATATAATAGAAAACTTCTGGTACAGAATAGCTCCCACGAACTCGTATATGCGCGGAATTACCCCCCACGCTCGAATCTCATACGAATACTGAGACCACCTACATATGACACTAGCAAGAATAGTGTGGCTGTGACCTTTGCCTGTACCACAAAAATGGTGGAAAAATCTATCGGTTAACATATTTGGGGGTAAATTTCTTGGAAGTATAACGTTCTCTGTAATCCAGTGAGTTGTGAAGACAGAAATAAATATACAAAATGAAACGCTTTGCTGTCGCATTTTGTATAATTATTTCTCAGACAGACAGTCTAAAACTTCCGAAAATAATAACAGCAGACATTTTTTTATACCAAGATGGCAAGGGTTCAAGAAGACGGGCCATAGCATATTCCTTTTAACAGTGACGATCATCAATTCTGCAGCCAAGTATATTAATTTTGATAATAATATGCAAGTTGTTCTACGGCCGTTTATATCCGTGATAAGATCTTTCATCGTGTACCCAGCCTGGGCAATCAGCCCTACTACTGATCTTACTGACGGTCTTATATTTTACCACGTCAAAAGCGTCACGTGTCTCGTTGTTAGTCGTATGAGCAATTCTCGGCCAGCCCATCTACTGGTCTTCCTGACTTTGAAATCCAGTGTAGTCGATCTTTCCCATTACTACACCAAAATGCACATATTCCATATTTTTACGATAGCCTCGGTTTCCCAGCGGTTCCTCGTTACGGGGGAAGCTCGTAAAAAAGCAATTCCCACCACGTCAGATGGATTGATTTACGATACGACCCCTTCAAGTGTATCTTGGAAAGTTAAACAAAAGGGCATCGCAGTGTTGAAGGATAAACCTTTACTTAGTAAATAAGATATCAGACTTGAGTTCGGCGGAATTCTTGTAAATGTACGAAATGTTAGGGATTTTTGTTTTGGCGGGGAAGTGGATATGGATGTACTTACCAGTGTATTGACATGTACGGTTTTCCTTGTGTACCTAATCTATATATATAAAAATCAATTGCTGTTCGTTTGTCTCGCTAAAACTCGAGAACGGCTGGGCTGATTTAGCAGATTTTGGTTTTGAAATGTTTTTCATAGTCCAGGGAAGGTTTAAACGATGAGAAAATTAGGGTAGGTGGGGTAGGTAGGGTAGGTAGGGTAGGTAGGGTAGGTAGGGTAGGTAGGGTAGGTAGGGTACGTAGGGTACGTATGGTACGTAGGGTTTAGTGCTACCCGTATGAAGTCGGGCCGGGTAAAGCTAGTAATATAATATAATTATTCAGATAACCAATGATCCATTACATTTATATTGTTAGTATGAACTTAAAAACTATGTTAGTACCTAATAACTAAAAGAGACTAAGTCCTCTGGGTGAGGCTCCACACCAGGGCTGTCCAACTTATTGGCTATTACATTCAGGATGCTGTTACTGCTCCTACGCAAACTACTTAGCAGTGATGCTGTCTTTTTACGCCAGGCAGCGTCAAAGCCGTCTGTACCGTCGTGTATACCTAATGACACTTGGAGCCTGTTTACGTTTTTGGCTGGACAATCTCCACCTACCTCTGTTCTCAAGGTCATAATCGCGTAGGCACTGTTTGATTTTGATGAATTGCTACGCTTGCTGTGGTCGGTCCGTGACTTTGTGACCATCCATAACATATCGAGAACCTCTTGTACCTCGGAAAGTCGTTTGCAGATCTTTTACAGTCGTTATGGGTAGTCAGGCCCGAAAGTCTGACAACCAGTCTTACCAATGGTTATCGTATTACTCAGTAACTGGGTTGTGAAAGTCGGATAGGCAGCGCTTCATTTAAAATACTTCTGCTGCATCCGGTTAGACTAGAAGCCGACCCTATAGTTGGGAAAAGGCCAGGCAGTTGATGATGATACAAATAAATAAGTAATGTGTGTCCCAAAACTTTCTGATGAAAAAGTAAACAAACACTGTTCTTAATAATCAAAATCTTTGAAATTAATTGAATTATATTCAAAACGCTGATATTTTCATACAGTTTGAATGCATACGAATGTAACACCCCTCGCCACGGAATGACCCTTTAGTAAAATTATTTCGCAATCACTTTCTAAAGGTGAATTAGTAGCACATTCATTTGTATTAAGTATAAGTATCAAACCAATTTTTCCAAGAATTATTGTTTGAATAACATTATTAAATTGAATTGCAAATCATCGTCTAAAGTGGGTTTATAAAATAACCTCATGTTTGGGGTGATTTAAAAATAGAATTTGGGTTTAAGTATTCAAAAAATCAAATCAATGCACTCAATTTGTAAGTGGCACTATAATTTGGCTTCTACAGTTACGTTTTCCGATCCATTTGCTTACATTTTTATCAGATACTTTTGGAACAAACCATAAGTATGCAAAGCTTGAAATGCCAACATAGCGTACATTTTAAAACTAGTAGCATTGTGTCGCTTAAGTATCGTAATGGTACATACACAAGCAGTACAGTTTGCCGGCCCATTGCCGGCAACATTGTAAGTACGACTGCATTCATTCGTTCCGACAGTTGACTCACTACTAGCAACTAGCACTGGCAACACTACATGGTGTTATCGGAACAGTTCTATTTACTACTAACCACGGTACACATAAAATAGGTGCACAACCACTTGAATGAGTAGAAACTACAAAATAACAGCACAGTTAGACTATTTTCAACGATTCCACGAGATGGTAAGGAACTTCGATCATCTGTCCCGCTGGTGTCATGGTGCTGTCAGAAGCCTGAAAAGCTTTCGATAACCAGGATGCTTGCATAAAACACAAAACTAAAAAAAAAAAACATTTATTCAAACTAGGCTGAGAATCAACACTTTTTGAACGTCAAAATTACATAAAACAGTCCCCCAAAACGCCCACCCTTCACCACTTCCTAGTGCGTTAGCTGAGAAGAAGAAGTGGCGCAACAAACTCCCTAAAGCAGGTTAAAAAACACCGGTACTGACAGATGCAGCCTGCACTGTTGAAAAAAAAAACTGTTAAATATCTGTAACTAATGCAACGGGCAGTTTTAATAACTCGATACGAGTAAGCAGGCTACGTTGCTGATTATTAAATTAAACCATAGAGTTCAGCAACTTGCTTTAAACTTTAAAATATTAGGCTAGTTTAGAAGCTGACCTATAACTGCAGAGGGGGGCTATAGGATTAAATACTACCAGGAATTTAGGCAGCAGTATTAAGGTTAAAGGCGCTATTAACATCACAACGCTGCAATCCGCTTGTGTGCCGTGGGCTGGTCGCTTATCATCCAGCGAGTTGTCGCAGCCGACTTATTCTAATGAATGGGCTATTGTTAACACTTCTATGCCATGGACTAGCGAGTAGCGACCTGTACGGCTGTAAGGTAGCGTTTATATGTATAGAGGAGAGTAGAAAGCTCCCGAAATCTAGGGTAGAGAAGTTAGAGTGACGCTAAATGTATGTATACAAAACAGTCCCTGCATCAGGAAATTGATATTAAACCAACGTAAGTAAGACAATTGTAATCCACCATTGTTTTTTTTTTCAAATAATGATTAGAGAGAGATTATCTGAAATAGTTTATGTAGGAAATATAGAAAAAGGACAAATAGAAAAAAATACAAAAAGTGTGTGAAAATTCTTCTCAAAAATAAAAATATGTAGATACGAGTATTTAAATACACATCATGCGCATGACGAAGGTACACCTCTGCCCTGTTTTCGGGGAATAACTGGCGTTATGTTATGTGTAAGTTTGTATTTAAAAACCTGTACGTTGCTTATTTTTATACCGCTGTTTACATAGCAAATATAACAAGGAAACGACAATAACATAAATTCCCACATTTAATCCGTGTTTGTGGGCCCTGATCAAATAAATCACAAATACGTATCACAAAGTCTTTGAGCTTTGCTTAAAGGCTTGTGCAGACCAGCGCGACGCGACACCGGTTATTGTTATACTGTGAAGTTTTCTTAGAAATTGTATTGTTCGTGTCGCGTCGCGCGTCAATTCGCGCTGGACTGCACAAGTCTTTAAGAATTAAAATGAAAATAGATAAGTACGTGAAATATAATTATGGTGTACTTTTTAGGGTTCCGTACCTTAAATGAAAAAAAACTGGCCAAGTGCGTGTCGGACCACGCACAATGAAGGGTTCCGTAGCTGGGATGAATTTATCCCAAGAACAAACTTAACATTGTAGTTGAAAAACATGTTGTCCCATACGGAATGTATGGGAGATCATGTTTTTCAAACCGCAAATTTAAGTTTGTTGATTATTACTCGGTAACCTGTACAGCCTACTTAGCTCTCATAGTTTTACTTTTAATTTCGTTATATATACTACTGCTGTGAATTTTTTCACAAGTCCAAGTACAATCATTTAGCTAAAAGGGGGGGGGGGGGGGGACACACACACTTAACACTCTAACAAAAAAAATCACTTAAAAGGTTAATAGTTCGCAAACGGATCCCTGAATCCAAAAATGGTTGTGACAAACTCACAATATTTTTGAAAGACCTTTCTAACCATACCCCACAACATGGGGTATGGTGGCAAAAAATACATCCTCACTTTACGTGTAGGGGAGGTACCCTAAAAAAAATATTTTTCTTGATTTTATTTTACCACTTTGTCGGCATGATTAATATGTATACATATGCCAAATTACAACTTTCTAGTACTAACCGTCTCTGAGCTAAGCCGCGGACAGACAGACGGACAGACAGACAGACAGACGGACATGGCGAAACTATAAGGGTTCCTTGTTTACTACGGAACCCTTATAAGATCACTCGTGTGTCTGGCTGGCTGGCTGTCTGTCTGTCCGTTTGTCACAGCCTAGTTTGCAAACTGTACCTTGTGACATATCAAATGAATTTTTTTGAAAACCTCTAGGCGCGTTGAGCACTTTTTGGGTGAACAAAAATCATGGAACTCGTGTTATCGTCACCGAACGCTTCCCATGAGCTATATGTATACTGTGTATATGTATACATAGATATACAATTCACAAGTTACTTCGTTTTCACTTCTATCGGCAGTCCCCAAAGACTACCCCGCATGTTTTGTTTTTTCAATAATCCACACAAGAGGTAAAATTTTTAGTTAACAGCCCAGTAGTTATGGTATCATTTAGAGCTAGAGACGTCGTCAGTTTGAAGCCTACCGACGTAAATCACTAAGCACAAGCATATTTTCTTACCAAAAGAAATTCTTGGAAAAAAAGCACAAACAAACGAAATTTTGATAACTTTGTTTTTGAAGAGATTAAAGTTACGTCTGGACGTGAATAGGTACCTAGATGTAGGTATTATCATTAAGTTGGCTAATGGCGAGAAAAAATATGTTTTTGACGTAAATTACAGTAATTATAATTAACAGATTTATTCATTATCAGTAGGCACCTACTTGCAGTGTAGGTCACCTACATAATCACAATCTTTCATAAAGTTAAAAAAAAACAAATCGAGTTTTTTTGCAATTTATTTATTAAAACGTTAAGTTGAACTGTTAATTTCAAAACTATTAGTTAGAACGTTAAGTAATATGAGTGGTCTTCGAGGAACCAAGGGTCATAAGTCCTCAACATCATTAGTCTATATAGCAGCCCACTTCTGAACATAGAACTCCATTTACAAACCACATAACTGAATGTTGTCCACTTCTATCCATTCAGTACCGTACTGCGACTTTAAATTAATTTCACTTCAACCACTTTAACAAAAACTTTCCGTTACTGATCACAATCCCAGTCAATTATAACCCCTTTCACAATATGGCGCACAAACAGACAGTCCCAACAATAATCACAACGGTACTAGATATGAAACTGATATAAACTTTCCAAAGACATTTGAAATGAATTTTCATGCTGCTGCTACAACTTGGCCAAGAAAACCAATATCGATAAGATTCAATATTTGTAGTTAGTAACACTGAGAATAATAGTTTTAGTTGGGGTTGCCATATATATTTCTTGAGGAGTAAGCGGGAGTTTACGTAGTTTGACCCTATTGACTTCGTCATTCATAATGGGCCGGAAGGGACTAAGATGTTTACGGCTCAGTTCTCTGGGGTCCAAATCGTGATGATAATCTGGGCCTTAGGGAAGTGTGCTCCTTAATCACTGTTTTGAACGGTTCAATATATTTTCTTGACTTGAGCAAAATTAACTTGTTACCTTTTTCAACTACTCTTTTTCAGTTCGTAAATCTTTATTTGTTGGTAGACTGTTATTTGCAAGAACACGTAATACATATATCTTTCTTGTCCTCATAAGGTTTCAGTTTCTTTATCTAAATCAAGGTTTGCTGAAGAGCATTCATTCTATTAGTCTCAGACTGAACTGAAGCCATCGAATTCTATATGAGCAAAAAGAGTATCAGTATACAACTCCTCACTGATTTACTAAAATTGGATTAAACCAACACGTTTTCGAGTCAGCAAATCTGTGACCCAATAAAATCTTCCTTCACTTAGTATAGTATAAGTTCATGTCCAACAGTAAACATGGACGGCTCACATGATATTGCCAAAGATTTTATACCAAACATTACTGACAGTGATAACATTGATACTGTCACTCACTCAATTCCCGAACATCACGAGAGTCAGGACAAGGATCGTAAAATCAGTGTTTACTCCTCTACCGCTCACAAAATGCATTTTCAACTACCGAAACTTTATGGCAGCAGATATTGCGAGCAGACGGGTCGCATCGAATCTCGTTCAAAATGTCGTCAGTCGTCCATACGGTACTGATTGATATACGAACCGGAAATGTAGCACATGTGTAGGTACCAATATGTTGCGATATAGAAAAGATTATGATTTTACGGATTCGAGAACAATTGGCGAAGGTGCTCGGATTTGGGGAAACTGAAGCAACAAGAATTGGGTTTGTAGAATTGGAGAAGAAGATTTGTAATTGAAGATATAGAAAGATAGCATCAAGACATGATGCAGTATGTAGACATGTTGAGAAAACTGGATTATGAAGTGATGCAAAAAATAGAGAAGACTATGATGTCGCTAAAAGTTGACTATTATGAATGTGTTAGTTCTGTAGATAATAATTTAATTAAATAATAACAAATACCATTTGAAATACAAAAAAAAAACTAGCAGCATGTCTGTTAACAGTTTATTACAACGAGCATTGTGGAGTAAACTGCATTCCGACGCACGGTGCTTCAAACAATGTGTTTCATTAAGCAAGAAATAAATGAGAGCTGTGTACTCTGTATTTTATTACTGATACAGAACGGAACTAATCAAGATTGCTTTGAAACTTTCAACCTTATTCCAACTCAACTTAAATCTAAATAGCTTGAATTTTTATCTCGTCATAAAGTTGAAAGTTGTATACACTTACGGCCGAAAAAAAATTACCAAAAGAGTCCCTTTAAACGATTTGACGCCCAAAAACGTAATTGCACAAACTCGTTTCGTGTGAAATGAGAATATTCCAATTTGTACGGCGTTACAAACGGGAATGTGTTGATCCCGCCCCAGGGTGCCATAACTACCCTGACTTTATTGTGATTCAGTGCTTCGAACCTGGATGCAGTTTCATTGAGGAATTCCCGAAGCACTTCTGTCGTTTACCTTAGTTGAACGAGCGTTTATTGAAAATTTTCTGAAGCAGATTTTTGATAGTGTTGTAGTTCTTGAGACAGTTCAGGTATATATTTTTTTACTAGTTCCAGAGTACAGTAAGTAACTTTCTTTATATCCATCATATTTTACAGACAGATAAAAGTAACAAATTTATGGGGTCTAACTCCTTAAGGGTCTTTTTCCTTGTGACACAATTTGATCAACTTATATTCAGGTACGTATCAATAAAATTGTTTCAGTATTCCGATGAGTTTATACACCTTTCTTCTAGTCCTAAACTACTTTACTACCCTTTTTTATTTCACTATGTTTAAAATCTTCATGATTAAAGTAATTTACTTCAAATGTTATTTCCAAGGTTTTATCATGGACGATGAAATTTTGTATACTTTACTGCCCGGTTAAAATAAAGAAGACTAAAATGCAATTTCACGCTCGGTGTTGTTTCTCGTAGCTACTTTAGTACTTATTTTAGCTGGTATAATGTTAGTTGCACGACTTGTAATTTGTGCTGACATGTTACTAAATCTCCTGTGCACTGTTAGACGCCGGACGATTACACTTGCGTTCCAACGTTTTGCACAGTGCAGACTATGCTGTAACTTATGTGTGTGTGTATAAAGATGTTTTATTTTATGACTGTCGTGGGTCTGTGGAATATAGTCTAGTTTAAAATATAGTCTTTTTATGTCGTGATACTTTGATATCCCTCAGATATATTGTGTGTTGTCTTGCTCTATACTTTTGAACTTTTGCGAATACTCGTCATACGTTTGCATTCTTTTTTCCCTAGTGGAATTTTTGGAGCATAAATGGAATAATTAGAGACTCCATTCATAAAGGTCAATGATGATAACAACACATAAGTGCAGAATAACAACTGATAATTCGCAATTGTTTACTTTTGAATGAATAATGTCGTCACCTTAATTTTTGGGAAGACGGAGATAGAGGCTGACATATTTATTTACGTCGATCAAAGAAACCGTGGCTGTTAATTATGCGCCACACATATGACCAAGTGACATGAAGGGCAACTAGAAGACCACATCTGCTGAGATCTTCTATACAATAAATATGTAATAGGGATGATGCCTGGGTAAAAAAAAAGAAGTTCTAATTAGTCCGTCAGTCAGATAATAAAAATATAATTGACACGTATTTTTTGCTTTATCATATTAATAAAAAGTTAATTAGATAAAACGCATTTTAAGTTCAGCGAGGGTCGCTACGTCACAAGTACGTATAAAATCTACGTACTCGTGACGTCATGGCACATTTTAACTCAATGTATCGCCGCCATCTTTACATTACGTAAAAAAATAAAAAATACGTATTTAATATTTTTTAATAATCTCCATGACGGAATAAAAAATAGTCATCATCCCTATTCTGTTCGTTAGGAAGCGCATCACTTGAGTTCTCAAGTGCTGGACCGATTGGGCTATTTTTGTTTTAAAATGTTTTTTTAATATAGATGGTTCATGGATCAAATGAGACTCTTGCTACGACACAATAAAGTGCAATTCAGGTCGCACAGCGCTAATTACCTACAGTTATATTCAGTGGGTAGTTAGTACACACGACAAAACTAATACACTTGCGGTATGTTGCACACTTGTACTGTAAGCGATTAGGAAGAAGATTGGAGCGCGTCATCGTGGATGGCACTATCTGTACTATCGAAAAAGTTCATATCTGACCACCGTAAGGACTATTCTTGCTTGCAGTGCTCGGCGGCTATAGAACCGGGCCGGTAACAGATGTGGTCATCGTGTTCACGGGATTTTGTTTTGAAACTGGTTAGATATGGTATCTTTGGTGGTGCGTTCCCGGGGGATCATTTCCTACATCCTACACGCGTAGCATGAGCACCGTTTTGTCGACGGAAGAGTAGACAAAAATGACGTTCCGTGTAGACAGTACGACGGCAGCAAAGTAGAAAGAGTCAACTGCACTTTTTACGAAATTCACTCTTTGACATAATTCGACTCAGAACTCTTTGTTTTGTCATAAGAGTTTTTCTGTTTGATTCTCTATTTTTACATATATAAAGACAACTACAACAATTTTTCTTCAAATGACGAAGTCCCGTGTTTTGGAACAAAAAATATTACAGTAATATTGGCCTTAACCATTTCTTTGGTATAGCCCTAATAACTAAATGATGTAAAATAGGAGAAGATAGCTTTGTTCTTCTATTAATTATCACAATTTTGCATTCAAAACGTTCTTCTGTAAAATCATGATTTTAAGATTTTGTAGATAACCGTTTATACTTTGCGGCCGTCGAGTAGAAAATCAAAGTCAAAATCACTACTTTAGACAACTGTCAGTTCTCAGTGTGATTTTGACAGTTTGGGATAGAAAACTTTCTTCTGAAATAGTCTACATAAAAAAGGACCTAGACAAAGATTGTTAGAAATGAAGGACAAAATGACAGTTTGTGGAAAGATTTCTACGGTGCGATGTCAAAATGGAGAAACGAAATGTCACTTTGTATAGAAAAAGCTATGTCTATTCTTCGTAGAAATAGAAAGCGTCATGCTACGCGGGCAGACGTACTGTGAAATAATTTACAGCTACACTTATCTTTAATCTCTTTTTTATACATAAAATAACATCACATCTGTATTCCAGGTTAGGCAGAGGTGTACCATACGCCCACATTCGCCAGTTCTCTTCAAATAAAATATAGCAATGACCAAAACCATCTTACGCCTATAACTTTGAAATCCCAAAACCAGTTAGTAATTTGATAATATTTACGGAAGGAAAAAATATCGCAAAGTTAACAGAAGAAAACGTTATGAATTCTCACAATTCATCTAATTTAATACTGATATTGATATAACCAGAGTAAACAATAACAGTGCGGAGATGAACCAATATTTGTTATTTGATTGTCTTTTATTAAATTAATAGGAGCCGAGCATTTGTGGCCCAGTGGTAGCGCCCGCGACTTACCGAGTTGTATGTAGGTCATGAGTTCAAACCCAGCCAGGCACTTTACTTTGTGTATATCTCCACTGCTTTCAAAACGGTGAAGGAAAACATCGAGAGGAAACCGGCATGGCTTAGGACCAAAAATAAAATTTGATGGATATGTCCACCAACTCAAACTGAGCCCGCGTGGTCGATTACGGCCGACTCATCCACAGAGAGGAGCTGTGTGCAGTGGGAACATTATGGGCTGATAATAATAGCATCTACCCTTTAAGATTTAGTCAGAATTAGTATCTTGTATATGTATTGACTAGATTATGCAACACAGAGTTTTTTTACAATTTAACAAAGCCTATTCCAGTCCACTACCGGACATAGGCCTCTCCAACTTGTGCTGCAACACCCGCTAAATAAACATGTCGTCGCTTAAAAAAGTCACAGCAAAATATTTTTGGATCGAAGTTCTTCAACGCGGATTTTTGGTAGAAATCGTCACGTAACGAAAAAGCGTTATGCCCGAAAAATCAGTTTCAAAGTCACAAATTTGAAGTGTCAAAAGTTTTTTTAATGTATTTTAATACAGAGCTATCTAGTATAAGGTTTCTTAATACATGATAATAATATTCAGAGAAAGGAACTTCGTTGCAACCGGGTGTCCCACGACACCCCCCGACTTTTTCTATTGATTGATCTTTGTTTTAATTACTGCCATCTAGTATCAAATCACAGTTAAAATAGAGTTTGGCTTTTGCAAGTTTATCTTCAGGCTTTTTGGTGACGTCATCAATAAGTTCTATGTATAATGTAGAAATTGTAACGCTTTTCCGGCATTCACTGAAGTTACTTCAATACATATTTATCAATTCCGTCTTAGATTGTGAATATTTATTCACTATCGGGGATTTCCGCGATGTTCCGCGAATTTATGAATAAACAAGTTATGTGTCCGTCCCATGGGATTCCCAGTAATCAGAACTCGTGGCTAAGTAAGAACAGCTGCACGGGTCGATCGAACGTAAAGCTACGCTTGCCGAGGTCAGTCCGTGGATGGGTGACCATACATTACATACCGAGATTCTTCCGTGCCTCGAAAAGCACGTTAATCTATTAGTCTCGGATGTCATACATAATTCTTTGACAGTCGTTACGGGTAGTTAGAAGTCTTCTAGAGTTCTATGATTGGGTGGTCACATCTGTGTGTTACTGAAGATGTAGGTAGATCTGTATGTGCACATTTGCTGAAGCGAGCTATCGCAAAATTCGAACGTGCTTTACGTTAAGCCGTTGGTCTCGGCTGTCATTCGTGGATCTTTGACAGTCGTTAAGGGTGGTCAGTAACCCGAAAGTCTGACAACCAGTCTTACCAATGGGTATCGTGTTCTCCAGTAACGGGGTTGTGGAGGTCTAATAGGCAGTCGCGGTTAGACTGGAAGCCGACCCTAACATAGTTGGGAAAAGGCTGGGCAGATGATAAGTAATGATAATCAATAGACATACACTGAAAAAGGACTCGCACCAGTATCATAATAGTCTTGATAATATGGTGGGTGGTCCCAGCCTTTGTAAATGTTTGGAGGTTGGTAATATGAATAAAATTAATACCTATTTTCTAGGTATTACCTACCTCTCTGAAATGAATTTTCCATTTATGTATTGTGAATTAAATACACACAATATTGTGCGTTGCTCATTGTGGTGAGGGTTTATTAATGTCGATGTCATTGTTCTAGCACAATATTTAATATTCATTTTGTACTAGTGAGGGCTGAGCAGTGGTGGCACAGTGGTAACAGCCGCGACTTACGAGTTGTAGGTCGACGTAGGGTCGAACACAGACAGGCACTTTACTGCTCTCAAAACGGTGAAGAAAAAGATCGTGAGGAAACCGGCATGTCCTAGAACCAAAAATTCGAAAACATCTACCTACCCGCACTGGACTCGGGTGGTGAATTACGGCTTACGGCCCACTCCCGCTCATCGAGAGGAGGCCTGTGTCTCAACAGTGGGAACATTTAAGGTTGATTATGCTAGCTGTGCCCTGTGGTTTCACGCATTCTTCGATTTTCCAAGCTCTGTCAGTCAGTATAACGGTAGCCGTGAAATATCAAATATACAAAAAAGTTGGGAAGTGTTCTGGGACACCCGCTTGGACCGAAGTTCCATTAGCTGTATACAATGTCGCCTATGGGCATGTGCCCATTATTGTGTGTATTTTTCTGAATATTCATGGCAAATTATCGAAAATAAACTTAAAAGGGGGGGTCTATCTTAATCTTTTTTTTTTTCTTATTTGTATTTATTTTTTTCGATGTCTCGCTATGATTTTATGAACTTAAATATGTGTTTTTTTAAATAAATACTGTTGTTTTTGAAAAAAAAAGCCTTGACCTCCGTTTTTTATTCATTGTCGACAAAATTGAATAACATAAAAAATATTAAAGATACTCCCCCCCATTTAAAGTTAATTTTCGATAATTTTTCATGAATATTCAGAAAAATACGGGCGGGCACATGCCCATAGGCGAAATTGTATTATGTACCTATTAATACAGAGCCATCTAGTATGGTTTCAAGTTTCAAGTTTTTTAATACAAAAACAAAAACTTTTGACTCTTGAAACTGACTTTTCCGGGGATAACTCTTTTTCGTTACGTGACGCTTTCTACTAATTTACTCCTACTGGAAGCCGCGTTAAAGAACTTCTTTCCAGAAAGATCCCACTCTCTCATTTTTATACATAATATCACGCCTGTCAGCCCCAAAGGGTTATGCAGAGGTGTACAGTACATTCCGCCAGTTATGTTTAAGTCCCATGTAATAGGGGGCGAGTCTATCGCCATCAACCGGGCACAAATCCAGAATTAAGGGCTTCTACTGGCAAATTCCTGATGGAAAAACCCAATAACCCTGCCCGAACTGGGACTCGAACTCTGGACCTCGGGATATTTATTTGTATATTTGCGTACTTACTCGTAGTTATTTAACTGTTACTTAATTTATATCGTTTCAGTTTTTATTTATTTATTATAACTGTAACCATTTCTTCAATCACAATAATGTCTCCATTTACACCCAATATACATTATTTTCCTGTTTATCAGATGTATTTTTGTGGGTTCCAAATACTTGAACTTGAACTCTGGCTTTCCCAAAGACCACTATGATTCCGAGAAATGGTACTGGGGAATATTATTTGGCTTCTCTTATCTCTGTTTTTGGCTTAAAACTATTTTTTTTTATTCAATAGATAAGTACGACTTCTGCGAACATTAGTTATTTATTAAGTTAGATATTTTTTTAAATGTACAGCTGTCTCATTAGTTATTTGACAAATATTGTTAATCGGCATTCAACCTCAGACCAAATAAAAAACCAAGAGCGCTGCGAACAATACAGTGAAGTATGCCAAAACTACACCACCACATGTGCATACTCGCTCACAAGCACATATGTACCGTCCAAGAAGTTCATATCTTACCACCGTAAGGTCTATTCTTGCTTGCAGCACTAGGCGGTTATAGAACGGGGCCGGTAACGGATGTGGTCATCGTGTTCACGGGATTTTATTTTGAAACTGGTTAGATATGAACATCGTGAGGAAACCGGCATGCCTGAGAAATATTTCTAGACGTCATGTGAAGCCAAGTCAGAGGCCCATGGGCGGCATAAAAAATACTCTGACACCAGGTTAGTCACCACTAACCACACGAAAAAGAAAGAAGATGGATCACAAATTGACTGATTGAAAGATTTTAGTCAATAAAATGAATTCTTGTCTATGTATACATCTTTTTGAGGCGGACTGTAGGTACTTTAATCACACACATGTTTCAGTATCAACCTGACTCTCTTACAAAGATGGCCGCCTTATCTAAAAGATTAGTCAAAACAGTGATTAATATAATATTTCTAAGAAACATGTGTATGTCATACACGTTGTAAAGATCTAAGAGTGTCAATACTTATCTCGGTATCGGCGTCACTTCCTTGTCTCTCGATCCTATGACCCCCTGGTACTACAATACCGGGAATTCGATAGAAATGGCCGTAATTAGGAATTTTAATGAGATGTTGTTTCATTGAGATTGTAGTCTATTATTATGATTGTGATTTCGTCTTGTTATGTTCTTTGAATGGCAGTTACATCTTTTGAACATGACTTGTTTTAAATGTTTATATTAACGGCATTTTGTAGTTACTTATTTAAATAAACCTTAATTAGGCATCCCCCTATTACATGGGAATTAAATATAACTGGCGAAATGTGGGGGTTTATATTTGATGGGTAGAACACCCCCTTTAATTTTGTCGATTGTTTTCAAAGTTGCCCTGTATATGCTGCAGTACTCGGGGCTCATGATAGGCCCGAGGCAAACATTACGTAATAACGGATATATTACCTGCACGTTGTACGAAATGGTGTACGTAGGGTTGCCAACTTGGGCACGCCACAATTGTGGCGATAAGTCCCCTCTTTGAGGAGTGGCTAGAGAGGCGCCACGGCGTCCTCACCTTCCGCCTGATGCAGCTCCTCACCGGACACGGTTGTTTCGGGAGGTTCCTGTTCCGCATAAGGCGGGAGTAAACGCCCGGGTGTCACCACTGTGTGGATCGCCCGGAGGACATGGTGGAGCACACGGTGGAGGTCTGCCGGGCTTGGGCGGAGCACCGCCGTGTCCTCACGGAGGCGATCGGCGACGGCGATCTCTCGCGTCCGGCCCTGATTCAAGGCCATAGTTCGGAGCAAGAGTGCATGGGAGGCCGTCACTTCCTTCTGCGAAGCAGTAATGCTCGCGAAGGAGGAGGCGGAGCGCACGAGGGAGAGGCAAGATTCGCGCCCTCGCGCCCCTAGTCGCCGCAGGAGACGCCCCGGGCGTCGGGAGTCACGAGCCGACTTCCGGCCACCGTAGGCGCGGGCTTGCGGACGGTGAGCAATGGGTAGCTCCCCGTCTGATAAGGAACAGGCCCGTGTCAACGGCGCGTTGTGTTCCTCGCACTCCAATGCCTGCCAGGGTTGCGAGTTTGTCCGAAAGGGATATCGCGGCCCCGGCACACAGGCAACGAAAGGAACACGGGTGGGTTTTAGTCAGTAAAAGTCTGACACACCCTCCCGCTCCGCCCAGAGCGGGAGAAGTTATTTGATAAATTCTCACTCAAAAAAAAAGGCTTTTTTATGTCAAATATAGTAGTTTCGAAGCCATCGCCAGCATAGTAACGAAAAAATATAGTAGGTTTAAAAAAAAAACTTTAAATGCATATTCTTTGGTACTATGAACCTTTACTACCAGGGTTTTTATTTAAATGTTTCATAATCATAACTATTGTACATTCAAAATTTTAGAGTCTAAATTTGCCCTAATTTAGAGTTACAAAATACCATTAATTCAGTTTTTATGAGATTATGGACGATAACCGACTTTTAATGATTTTATGCTGAAAATCACGTCTAAACGAGTAGTGTTAATGATTTAGAAAAATTATGTATGTTAAATAAGAGCATTTTCTTAATAACTTAATATAAGAATATTTTAGGTTATGGTTATATTACATAGTGAAATTAATTTGTAAAGTTATGTCTAACGCGGATAAACAACTGAGAATGACGCAAAATCTATTTATTAAGCGTATTTTTCTAAAACCTTAAACATTTTAAAGATAATTTAATTATTGATCTTTTAGTTTACTTGTTTTATTAAAATATATTTTGTTTTATGTATAATAAATTAATAATGCGTCAAATTGGGGACAGCCCTTCTTGATGGTTGATTCCTATTACTGGCTGGACGTACGACGCGTTGCGAAAGCTCAGTACAGAACACGCAATCTAACCACTCAAGGTGGCATGTACGTCTTAATACTGGCTCTATTGCGATAATCTCGCCATTTTGTATTGAAATTTAAATATAGTAGTTTCGCTTACTATATTTTTTCTTTAGAAACATAGTATTTAGGCCTCTAATGTAGCAGGGTACTATAGTATATAGTAGGGTTGGCAACCCTAGGTGTACGTTTTATTAGGTTTAAATGTTATAAGTTAACAGCTATGGAGGTATATTTTGAGCGGTATTATTTAATATGTTTTTTTTTTACTATGTATTTTTGGCTTATTATAAAATAAAATGTTTTTTTTTTAACTTTAGAACAATAGTTGTATCTTTGTGATATTTTGAAAAATCTTGATGTCATTAATTGCTTTCATTCTCACCAATGAACTCATTTTGACCTTGGCGAAATAAATTTATTAAAAAATTTAAGACTTTATTTTTAAAGATAGTCTCTGTCGAAATGAGTCATAAGAGGATTATTACCTAATGATTACGAAAATATTTTGATTTACAAGTTATCAACAGTGACATTTGCTATCGCAAGTCGGTTAAAAACATAAGTTGCATACCTGGCAAGATTTTATTACCCACACTAGTTTATTACGCGAGACTTGCTTCGCGGCAGACCATGGCCGAATTCAAAATTCGATAATACATAAGTGACCTACTGTCATCTCGTCAAATCAAGTTAATCGAAAAGTTTGCCTCAGTAGATTGGAGTCATTCTGATAGTATGCTTCCCAAGCAACTGCTTCATGGCACTTCTTTTGTTTGAATAAGTTGCCACACAAATGAACTTGACGACTGCCTTTGCAGTTCTCGAACGTCCAAAGTCTTTTTGTATCTTGGACCTTAGCATGAGGAAAGGTAACAGCCATGCTTTCCAATATGAACTATGGGATGGGATCCCGGGTATCGACAAGAAAGACGAACTACAATCATACAAACTTTCATCCTTTAAATTCAACACCCTTTAAGGGATGAAAATCCTTCCTTAGTGCTATCTTCGTTACATAAGGAACTGCATATTTTTTGCCTGTCAATTAATGAATGAAATTATTATTTTTATCAAGTAGCACTCTGAAACTTTATATATACAATGTCGCCCATGGGCACGTGTCCACCCGTATTTTTTATGAATATTCGTGAAAAATTATCGAAAATTTACTTTAAGGGATCTTTAATATTTTTTTCTTTAATATGTTATAAAAGTTTTTATTTTTTGCGTAGCGTTTGCCATATCTGCGATGTTGTTGGCTCGATTTGGATTCTGTTTATTATTTCTAAAAGCTTATGATTTATTTTAGAGGCTTAACATTTTTTTTAAATTAAAATTTGTCGGCTATGAAAAAAAATGGGGTGAAGATATAAAAAAAATTAAAAAACTATATATTTTTTTAAAACACAAGTGTAAGTCCATTAAATATGAGGGGTATATTGAAAAAAAAATATTAAGGAAGTCTTTAATATATATATTTTTTTAAAGATAGTTTTTTAGATAATTTTTCATGAAAATTCAGAAAAATACGGGCGGCCACATGCCCATGGGCGGCATTGTATATAAGTACATAAGAGAATTTCTCCCAAAGGTTAAAAGGGTCAGACAGAGTTTGGCGCCAGATGATGATTGATCTTGTGTGACCTGATACGAGATGACCTAATGACGGCTGGTCATCAAATAAAACATCCCGCATTTATCAATAACCAAGAATAAGTAGAAAATAAGACTAAGTCAGTCTAAGTTTATCGATAATGAAGTGCTGGAATCATCAGTATGATTACTTTTTAATTTTTCCATTTTTTTAGATTGACTGAGAGATTTTTTTCTTCTAGAGCGGTCAGATTAGGAAAAGCTGACTAGCATACCGACTTTCGTGTTAAAAATCTATGGTTCAGTATCATCGGTTTAGTTCCAAAATTAATGACTGTAGTAGTTTTATTTATAGTGTCCGACCGAAACAGCCGAAAACCGAAACCCAATCTTCAGTCCGAAACCGAAACCGAAACAGAAATTTTTAAAATGTTAAAAATTAATTGTTTACTGAAATTTGGCTTATTTTTTACACTTATACAGACAGTTAACACTGTGTTAAATGAAATAAAAAACAATAATTGAAGTATGCGATGTTTTTTTTGTTTTTTTTGTAACTGCCATAAAAAAAACTTGTTAACTACTTCTTGAAACATAAATTTGTCAATAATCGACATGTACTTACATTATAAAGGAAGGACCTCATTAATTGAGTATTTTACTCACAAACTCACAACTCACACGAAGTCAGCCGATGACGCGTAATAATTCACGAACGCAGAGTTTCGGTGCGGCCGAAGGTTCGGCAGAAAATCTGCCAAAACGAGAATTTTTTGCCGAAACTTGCCGAAACCGAAACCGAACCTTCGATTGGTCACTAGTTATGTACCTCTGTAAACTCTTTTATTTTTTTTTGTCATTTATTCTGCACTATAATATTAGAAAGAGGTAAAGTTAGTAAGTTTGGATGTAGGAGGTAGTACTGATCCGATTTCTAAATTCTTTCACTGGCAGAAAGTTACACTATTGCCGAGTGCCATAGGGCGGGCGAAGTCACAGGCACAAGCTTGTAGTAAAAGGAAGTGTATGACACATATGTCGGCTGCAATAACAATTTTATCAGTCTTATTAAAGTAACATTGTGGAGACCTTGATAACGAATGTATGTATTACCACGGTTATCAAGTGAAAGGTAATTAATATTGATTACCATGTTCCATTTAATAACAGAACATCACTTTAATTAATTATAATGATTACAGCATGTGACGTTACTACGTATGTTTGTATTTATTTGGAAAATATACCAATGAAACTAAAATGTCTGTTTGGAAAAATCGACAGATTAATATTTTAGAGGCGCCTTCACACTTTATCGGCAGTGTCTAAAATGGGACTAACTAGGGAACCAGGAAAAAAAAAAGAGTCGACAGCCCTGGCATGGCCCATTTGTAGGTAAAACTCGTCTTTGACGCACTGTGACCGGGTTTGACGTACGGGAATTTTTGAACGTCGTTGATCCACGATCAGGAAAGCTGCCACGGTAGAAATAGTAATATACGAGTAATATTCAAGTTTAAGCAGCGGCATAATTGCGTAACACACAATGGCCAATACCATTTTGATAATTCAACAACATTCCTTGCATTATAAACGTTGTCGAACAGACACATTTTTGAAACATATGAAGCAATGGATTAGGAATTTCGTTTAAAATCTTGTACTCAATGAAAATGTTTTACTCAATTAGGGTGCTGATTTTACACACAAACGACAGCCACACCTTATCACAGTGTCCCTTTCAAACATAAAAGCACGTCAAAGCCATAAACAAACAACCCAAGTTCAAGGCCATCAACATAAACGACCTCTACCGACCAACACAGAAAGGTAAACGATCGTCCCTCCAGCATTCGAGGATAGGCAGACAACTCCCTAATGAGTTACAAACACAATCACTTGGAATTCGCGTGATTGTTAGCAAAGTTGTAGGTAGCGTTGTCAACAAGGATAGAGGGAACGTGGGAACAGTCGCTTAATCTTAAATTGTTTATGGCTTAGGTACGGGTGGTGAGTAATGTGAGGCTCTTGAATGGTTATGTGAGCCTAGTACTCCGATAAGGATCGAAGTTCGGGCGTTATGTTTTATTCAGTTATTTGAAGCGGTTCTTTCGGAAAGATCTGGGATTTACGGTTTAAAAATAGAAGTTATTAAAACTAAAACCCAACTATGACAAAAAGTTAGCTAATAATAAGGCAATAATGTGACGTCACATAACACTAAGACGCTTCCAACAATACCTCATTTGTCAAATTATGATGAGTAGTTTAGAAGTTATGAGGGAACAGATGTATATAGACATCTATATACATACATCCTTATCCTTAAATATTGTAAAACAAAGTCCCCCGCCGCGTCTGTCTGAACGCGATAAACTCAAAAAGTACCGAGCGGATTTTCAAACGGTTTTCACCAATGTACGGAGTGATTCATACGGAAGGTTTTATAATATAATTACTTAAGATTTTGTGTAAATTGGCTGAAATATGACGGTTATTGTTGAAGATGTCGGAAAAACTCTCTCGAAACACTACTGGTGAAAGAATGTTTAAAATCGGTCCAGCAGTTTTTGAGTTTATTCATTACAAACGAAAATACAAATATTTTATCTGTATAATATTAGTGTGGATGAGGTTTAAATAAATACCCAAAAAAAAAAGTACTAGGATAGGATTGCTTTATATTGTGAAAATGTTGACTTACAATACGACAAACCCTGTTTAACACTCCATTGATCTAAGCGCCACGTTCTACAGTAAAAAAAAAAACAATATCTAAACTAGGTACCTAGTAGACAAATAAAAAGTAACAAAACAACACTGAAGGCAAGGTTTACACGTCACACAACCTCGTAAAACAATAAAGGGGGGCTACAAACACACCTACCCTCAAGGCAGGTACAGTCAACAAAGGATACACTTGTACAGTCAAAAATATCTTTCCACTTGTCAATATGTTTTTCTAGCAGTTTGTCACAGTCTAAGAATAAGAAATGAGTACATAAGAGGAAATCTGAAAGTGGCACCGGTGACCGAAAAGTTGTGCGGAAGTCGGTTGTGGTGGCATGGTATGGGCATGAGGAAAATGTCGACGGCTATAAGTAGGGGAAGACCATAGAAACGATGGATGGGCTGTGTGAAAGATGATATGGTTAGAAATGGGGTGACTACCGAGATGATGACTAATAGAGAGATATGAAAGAAAGGGACATGTTGCAGTAGGAGAATGATGAAGTAGCCAATTGAAATTTTCACAGAATACGAGCAAATATGGCTGCTATCATGGCACATGAAAAGAAGGAAAACTACTTATAATAGTTTGGGTGGTATAAAACCCCTTATTGCGCGAATCCTACCAAAGAGATTAGTGTACAGATGACTAAATTGCAATTATGTCACTAACAATAATTACAAAATGTATTCGCCTGTACACTAATCTCTTTGTTTAACTGTACCTACTGAATGCCGACATACAGGGGGAGCACACACGACTCGCCCTCCAGTGACAACACTCTGTATAAGGGCTGGGATACGTCAAGCGTTGCGACTGAGACGGCTTCCTTTGTTTGATGTGCGTTTTTTTATTATTATTTTGTCTAGTTGTATTGTATATACATTTATATATATATTATTATTATATGATTTATATATATATAGAAGTTAGTGGAGAAATATAATATTTCTTTTGATTTTTTTAGCAACTGGTTCATACTTATACTTTTTATTTTGATTGTTTGGTTCTACAATAGATCGACTCATCCAGACGTCATACCTTGAGATAAATCAGAAAGACGAAAAAAAACAATACAATACTTTCAGAGTACATCTGTATTGTCATGTTTTCAATACATTATGAAAACAAAAGTAGGCATTACGTTCGGATTCAACTTCTGGAGGACAAGATTATCATTCTTTTCATAGCCATCTTTTATTCATTTTCGTTTTCGGCCCTAAACCATCGAAGCTTCGGCCAAGCCGAATATTAGAAGTTGATTAATATCAGGTGAATCAGTACAACAGGAAATATACACATTCTCTCTCTAGGCGTAAAAAAACAAGATTTAAGTGTACATATTTATCATTTTTTTTTTAATGTCTAAGTCATATTAGTTTTCGTTTTCGTTTTCGGCAGAAAATAAGACTAAAGCCGAAGCTTCTTTTCCGTTTTCGTTTGGCTTGCGTGTTCTGTACTGAGCTCACGCAATGCGATGTTCGTCCAGCCAGTAATAGGACTCGCCCATCAAGGAGCGCTGTCCCAAACTTGACGCATTATTAATTTATTATAAATAAATAAAGTTTTTTAATAAAACACGTATACTAAAAGATCAATAACTAAATTATCTTTACAATATTATGCGATACAAGATTTTGCGTGATGCTCAGTTTTTTATCCGCGTTAGACATAACTTTACAAATTAATTTTACTATGTAGTATAAACATAACATAAAATATTCCTATTTTAAGTTATTAATAAAATGCTCTAATTTAACATATTTTTCCCAAATCATTAACACTACTCGTTTAGAGGTGATCTTCAGTATAAAATCATTAAAACTCGTTTATTGTCGCCTTAAGTTTGAATCGAACTGTATTTTCATTACATGAAAATATACAGCACATAACTCCCAAAGCGATTATTTCGTATTGAAAGTGACTTGTTATAATTATGCTAAATGCTACTGTTACGAGTTATGACGTAGTTGCCACGATGAAAATTTGAGCTCTGTTCGTGAATATACCAACTAAAGTGTGATGTAAAGAAAACTAATTTATTCTCAACAATCAAGTGAAATACAGCTGTGATTCTGAATTCATTAACAGGGTCAAAAGATGCCTTTCTATTGAAAGGCATGTGGAGTTAGTATTACTGAGAAAAAAAATTGAGAATGCTTTATGAATTACTGCGATCCAGGTTGAAAAAGCCTATGTCCTTCTCCAGGTCATGGTCTAAGCATGTGCCAAATTTCATCCAAATCCGTTCAGCCGTTTTAGTGTTAAAGCGTAACAAACAAACAAACTCAATTTCGCATTTATAATATTAGTTAGGATGTAGATTCTTTAACCGTAGGTACGATAAATACGTAATCTGCGTTTTCAATTTATTTGCCAAATATGTAAACTTCACTTTCACTTTGCGCTACAACTTTATATTTTTTATGACTTTTTCAACAGTACTAGTCAGACTAAAATCAACTTTATTTACACAGTCATAAAGTCGAAGTTTGTTTTAGTGGAAATAACATCAATTGGAAACAAGGATTAAAAAATAGACCTTAGGTGCGATACGGTTGCCTTGCGTAGCGAACCTTTCGTAGGAAAAATAGACAATGCAATTAGGTCATATGAGTTTATGGATAAAAGCTGTAAGGACCAAAATCAAAGGATTTGACCGATATTTATGAAGCGAATGAATCCCCGCACTATCGGATTAATTTAATACTGTAAAATCATAAGTACGCGTAGCACTTGATTAAAAAGGCTGTAGCCGCGTAGCAGTATTCGTAGCAGATGCGCTACGAAACTCGTAGCCCTTACGTAGCAACTGAAAGAGTCCATCTACGTTAACACGACTACAACTTTTTAGTACAATGTAACTTTAATCATTAAACTGTTTTTACGTCAAGGTTTTATGACGTCACTCACACGGTAAAAAGTACTACGCTTTGTTTCAAACATCACGACTTTCTTTGCCGAGAGCAGGCAGAGATGAAAAGTACACCAAATTTTGCCAAATGTTCAATTCCCAAGTAATAGAGGTGAGCCTTTTGCCGTTACTACGATCAAGAACAAATCCAGACTCCGGGATTCCACTGAAAAATTGCCTGGGCATCGAAGCCAAGACCTCACGCTCAGCAGTTGCACTTACAACCGCTACACCGAAGAGGCAGTCCACTTTATTTTTCCAGTTAAATCCGATTCAACGATCAATATTCTTAATTAAGTAGCTATAAAGAGTATCAACATTATCTCTTCATTAAAGTAAAACGACACTCCACGGGAAAGTTCAGTATTTAATTTAAAACCGTAATTGGATTATTGGACATTTTAATTCCGAGCTCTGGAAGCTATTAAACGCTATGGTCAATAAATGTAATACCTTTAAAAGCCTCTACGGCACGTCTGACCTGTTTATGTTGGCTGTAACAGTGTTTCTTAATTTTACTTTATTATGTTTGTCTTTTTGAATGAATCTTCTTTTGTGTTTACTTGTTTTTTTTTAGCATACATTTTCGGCGATTGAGATGTTGTTTTATTCGGAATAACATAGAACAATTTCGTCGGTAAAAGCACGTTAAGCCTTTGGTCCCGGCTGTCATTAGTGGATCTTTGACCGTCGTTACGGGTCGTCAGAAACCAGTCTTTACCAAGGGTTATCATATTACCCAGTTACTGGGTTGTGGAGGTTAGATAGGCAGCCGCTCCAAGTAAAATACAAGTATTCAGGTGCATCTGGTTAGACTGGAAGCCGACCCCAACATAATTGGGAAAAGGCTTTTTTTTTTGTGGGTGGGATATTATCAAATAACTTCTCCCGCTCTGGACGGAGCGGGAGGGCGTGTCAGACTTTTACTGACTAAAACCCACCCGTGTTTCTTCCGTTGCCTGTTTGCCGAGGTCGCGATATCCCTTTCGGACAAACTCGCAACTCTCGCAGGACCTTACGGATCCCGCCAGTTGGTGCTGACATCTCTTTGAGGCGCGCGTGGAACACAACGCGCCGTCGACCCGGGCCAGGTGTTTATCGGACGGCGAGCTACCCATTGGTCACCGTCCACAAGCCCTCGCAGTTGGGAAGAGGCTAGGCATGCAAAGAATATTTTAAGTGTGTCGTTGTTCTTACTTATGGTTGATGTTCTTTAGAAAGGTCAGGTGCGTAGTACGCGTAACCGGCGTGCGTGAATGACCAGATGTATGGACGTACATGAAGCAAAAGGAGTATGTCAGGTTTGTAGCAGGTGGGGTTTCTGCCTACCTCTATGGAGATTTAGAGGTATGAGGAACAGGGTGTAAACTTCACTCATCCTCTTTAGAAAAGGGAGGATCATCCGACCAGACGGGTGTCGTGTAGAAACCTGCTGTTTCATAGAAAAGCGCAATACCTACGCGGTCAAGATGTATGGAACAGCATTTTTTTTTTTAAATAACCGACTATTAATTTCAACGCAGGATGGTTCAGAATCATGTACTGAATCCATGGTATCAGTTTTCGCGTAGATGTCCCTGCCACTCTGTCCATGTCGTTCGTGTGGTAAACTCTAATTGCGCGATGCAGGATTTGTGTGACGTCAGGTCTATGATGAGTAGTTCGCATGTGGCGATGTAGATGCCGCCACAGGGAGAAGGCGTGAGTTTGTGTGTATTCTGTCTTTCGTTATATATTTCTTTCGAGCCGTCTTTTAAAGATAAATCATTGCCCGTGATAAATGTGTTCAAAAGTCCTCAACATACCAACAATAGTTAACCACAGACTGTGTACAACCAGTTTACCCATCAATCCAAAACTTCAGTACTCCAACTTAGGAATAGTTCTACGGACAAATCTATTGGGTAACAAATAGCTCGGCAAATGAACTTGAGTTCTAACAGACTTTGAATTTAATCATTTATATTCTATCTATCTATCCATTTATCGATTCAGCCCGTATTGTCCAACTGCTGGGCAAATGCCTCACTTTCCCTTTTCCACACACGTCTTTCCTCTGTCATTGTGGGCTAGTCATGCCAGTCCAATAATTTATTAGAACGTTTTATTGTTATCGATTGGCTTTTTTTCCAGCTAACGATATTTATGCTAAACATAACTACGTTATCTAAATAAATGTATTTTCTTTCCTTCTTTATTTAGCCACATACTGTGTACAAGCAGTTTACCCATCAATCCAAAACTTCAGTACAGCAACCTGCGAATAGTGCGCAGAACAAATGTATTGGGTAACATACTCGTAGCTCGGCAAATGAACTCGTGGCTCTAACATACTTTAAATGTATTAATTTATTGGAACATTTTATTGTTATTAATTGACTTTTCTTCCAGCCAACCATATATATTATGGTGAACATGGTCTGTTCTAAAAGTATCTGATGAAAGCGTAAACAAATCATAAACAGATTAAATTCTTATGCAATCACTTGTTAAAGGTAATTAGTAACATATTCATCTGTATTTAGAGTTTCAACTTTATATCCCATTACTTTTTCCAAGTATTAAGTATTGTTTGAAAAACATTATTAAATTGTTATTTAGAAAAAACACAACTAAAATTGAGATTGTGAATTAACCTCGATGGTCAAAAACATCTGCAAGATGAATACGAATTTCGGGTTTAAGTATTCAAATAATCAAATCAAAGCACTCAATTTGTAAGTGGCACTACAAACAAATTGACATCTACGGTTTTTGATCCATTTGTTTACATTTTAATCGGATAAGTTCGGAACAGACTATATACATAACATTATCTAGCCACAGACTGTGTACAACCAGTTTACCCATCAATCCAAAACTTCAGTACAGCAACTTGCGATTATAGTTCTACATACAAATGTATTGGGTAACAAATAGCTCGGCAAATGAACTCGGGGTTGTAATAGGCTTCTGTATAACCTTGCTGTCGGCCGTTTGTTATGGCTTCGGCTTGTTCTGACGTAACTTGAGTGTGGGGCTGTGGATTTTCTGATTTGTGATTGGAGGTTATTACTTGCGAATCGGTAAGACTCACTGCTGTTGTATTTTCAGATGTTTTTTATTGTGAGATAAACTTGATTATTACAAAAAGTTCATCGGTAAAAGGTCAATGTATTAAGGATATTATTAATGTAATTTCTATTTATTTTTTACATGCTGTTTCTAATGATTTATGCTTTGGTATTAGTAAACGTTGATTAGAAAATTGGATGATGATGAAAGCTAACCATCATAAAGGTTCCCGCAGACAGACGCAATGCGAAAGCGCGACGCGACAGCACGACGCGAGTCTGGTGGAACAATTTCTATGAAAACTTCTCGGAAATTGTTCTATCGGTGTCGCGTCACGCCTGTTTGAGCCTCTATTCAACATTATACACCGTGACATTTGAGTCTTCTTACGAAAGCAGTCCACTTCATGTATCCAATGATTTTTTAATTGCTCCTAGAGGTATTTTATGTCGTGAACATTGAGTGGCGCTTTGTAGGACGACTAAAATGTCACGGTGTATATATATATTTTTTTAATGAATGTTTATTAGTCATTGCTCGTGGCTAAGTAAGAGGAGCTCGTGGCTAAGTAATAACTGCCGCACGGGTCGATCCATCAGGTTAAGCTACGTTTGCCAGGGTTGATCTGTGGATGGGTGACCATCTTTACATACCGAGACTCCTTCGTGCCTCGGAAAGCACGTTAAGCCGTTGGTCCCGGTTGTCATTCGTGGATCTTTGGCAGTCGTTACCGGTCGTCAGAAGCCCGAAAGTCTGACAACCAGTCTTACCAAGGGGGTATCGTATTACCCAGTTACTGGGTTGTGGAGGTCAGATAGGCAGTCGCTCCATGTAAAATACTGGTATTCAGCTGCATCGGGTTAGACTGGAAGCTGACCCCAATATAGTTGGGAAAAGGCTAGGCAGTAGTAGTTTATTAGTCATTGAATACATGAAGTGGGCTGTTTTTGTAAAACTAAAATGTTACGGTGTATTCTGTTATTGTTCCATAACGGACTCAATAACTATAACGTTATTTCGATATTAAAATTTTAAATCTGACAAAAATTCACAATTCACGTTGTTTTTCTGCAAAAGAACACAAAGAAAAGCTCTAACATTACAATTCACTTTTAAATTAACCTATCGCGGTGTTCACCGCTAAATTTATTAGTGGGGAATCTTTATTTAATTTGAGTCAGTTTGTTCATGATTATCATAAATCCCATTGTAACCCTATGTAGCTGAATTTTAAATTACACTTACATTATAAAAGTATCTTTAATGCATATTTATGAATGGGGGAAAAATCTCGACACACAGTCATTAGTAAAGCATTACTTCGGTCGAGGTGTAAGTTATGAGCGATAAGCGGGAAATAATACGAAAGATATTTTTCCTATACTCCATTGCCTTAGGCAATAAAATAAAGGTAAACAAATCGCAAGGGGTTTTGTAGATTACACTTTCTTGTTTAAAAATACTCTTGAAACTTCTAATCAAATTAAATTATTTTTTTATTTTTACGATAGTTTCCTCTTTTATTAATGTATGTTAAACTTTCTTAAAATACTCTTCGTAGATATAATTGCTTATGCAAATTATTTTAGTTAGGATTATAATACTTTTTTATTTGGCAATTAAAATGGTGGCGAAATTACTTTGTTTATTTCAGAAAAATACGTACCTATTGCTTTATTTGCACTATGATGTATCTCACGTTCTTTTTCAATTTCGGTTTTTCACAATTGATTTTCCAGTTCAAGCCAATCCATTAAAAAAAATCTTATTTTACTTTCCATAACTGTTATAAAAGAATGAAAACTTTAAAAAGTCTTCAAAGTATCTTTACCTACCTAACTTTATACAAGAGAAAAATAGGGCAATAAGGAACTTGGCAAAGCAAGTTAAATAAGATTACGCATACATTCGAATCAATCTTATTAGGAAACTTACTGACAAGGTTTCTATATATTTTCCTTTAGCATTGCAAACGCTACTACGATAATCTTTAGACATTCTGTCCCTCGCTAATCTCTTCTAACGTAGGTCCTACTATTACTAAGGGCGCCATAATGGGCGCGTGCGTTTGACGGGGCACGCCCCACTCCGCTCACTTTGTACCAAATGTATTGGACACTGTTCGCGTGTTCTTTTTGCTATCAGTGTGTACTTACCTAATTTTTAATGACTGAATAGGCAGCTTTTACTTGTTATAACGATGATTGAACATATTTACTGCTTTGTCATACTGATATTGCAGTCTGTTTACACCTTATCTCTTGTCCTGTCGGTGACGAAAGCTTGAGAAAAGGCTAAGGAACTTATGAAGTTATGATGACTTATAGCCAGATGCATCCGGTCAGAATGGAAGCCGACCCCAACATAAATATGTAGTTGGAAAAGGCTAAGCAGATTGATTGATGTCTTCTAGCTTAGTATCTTTCTTTTTTCTTTCTTTAATATCGGGTTCACACGGTTCGATTTTAATTGAACAACTTTAGTAGTTCAAAAAAAAAATACTTTGAGTTTGAAATTCAATTTTATTGAAGGTCTGTGTATTACGGTTCAAATCGCTTTCGACTTAGCAGTTGATCAACTTAAACAGAACAAAATAGAACGTGAGATACATCATAGCGCTAATAAAGCAATAGGTACGTATTGTTGTGAAATAAACAAAGTAATCTCCCCACCATTTTAATTGCCAAAACCTCAAAATGCAATACCACAAATAAAACAACGTCAATATCAATCGGAATTCATTACACTCCTCCCTGCGACTCCACCTCACTCACCCACATACCACACCAGCTTTAATTGTTTTAATTAACAAACACTTACCTATTTGTTCCATTGTTTCAGGTATTTAATGCTGATGGCAAGTTGCGGGTAGTTCGATGAAGCGTTATCCATTGAGTGTCGGTACTGTCCGTTGACCGCACTCGTTAACGTTGTGAGGGGGTAACCACAATGTGGTGCAGGAGTATGTCGTTAAGTGCATGTGTACCTATCGGGGATAGGACAAGCGAAGCAAGCGCCATCTGTTTAACGTAGTCACTGTATGGCAAAGACGTTGAGTTGCGCTAATTTACGCGAGTTCCATCCCCGTATAGGCACAGTATAAATAAGTAACAGTATTATATTTTCATAGAAAACGGCCGAAACGGCGCACTTTGAAATCTCAGTGTATATCAGTACGCAATAGTATCATCAAGTGCGCGGCAGTTACGCACGGACGCGGAAGGTTTATCCACTGACAGCGGCCGTAGGCACACTCCCCTGCTAATTTCTTACATCGCATTTACACTTTTTATTTGTTTTTTTTTTTATCTGCTTTCAAATTGTGTACTTTTTAGTGTGTTTTAAATAAATGTATTTTCTTTCTTTCTAGTATTTCAAGGCCGAGATATAATACTGTTACTTTATTATAGTATTAGACGAAATCAATATTTGTTGTTAGTTTATGTGAGACTTGTTTTTGTAACAGCAACCACGTTGCTGGAGGAATTCCTTGTGTGAGGCAAAACTTTTCAATTACCAGACACATCGCCTAAATCATAACTGTGAGACCGTTCGTTAATATACAAGGTACGGGGCATCGATGCGAAAACTGATTCCATGGATTCAGTGCATGATTCTGAACCCCTCCTGCGTTGAAATTTTTCGTCCTTTGTTAAAAAATAAATCTGCAGTTTCATAGAAAAGTGCAATACCTACGCGCTCAAAATGTATGGGACAGCAGATTTTGTTTTTATAACCGCCGAAATTTTTTTACGCAGGTGGTTCAGAATCATGTACATGTCCATGGTAACAGTTTTCATGTTGTTTCCCTGCCACCCTGTATGTTACTTGTAGAACAACAGATTCGATCCGATATTATAAACGTGCTGTAGGTTAAAAGCAAACAGCACACAATAAATCTAAATAAACTAACAAAATCAAAACAAAGTGAAACCCCGTCAGCGAAATTAAACACGGAAACCATTACAACCACAATTTTAATCAATCATGGGACCACAATAAATCACTCTGTATAGTGACGTGAAAAAAACTAATGAATGAGGAATAATCCTGTAAAACAAGCGCTTGATTGTCGCCCTACACTTAATTGTGTTCAACCGCGATAATACAGATTAATGACGTTTTGTACAGCATTTATCATAATTTATGGACACCACTTTGTGTAATTTTAAAGTTTTGTGTACTGGGAACTTTGATGTATTCTGTTTTGAGATAGTAGTTTGTTTGTTCGATAGTGGTTTGTGGAGTTTGATAATAGAAGAAGTTTTGGTTACAAATCTTCTCCATATACCGAAACTAATTCAGTTGCAGTTCTGTAGTTTTGAAGATGATGAGTCACATTGCTGACTGATACTGCATATTTTATAACTAGTTCCTCGGCGACCGAGCTCTGCTCTGGTGAAAACAGAGAATGCTCATTTAACAGTATAGGAAAGTTCATACTAATTCCATGCTGCCATGATAGTAGGTACTTACTAATTCCATGCTGCGATGACAGTACGTACTTACTAATTCCATGCTGCGATGACAGTACGTACTTACTAATTCCATGCTGTCTTGATAGTAGGTACTTACTAATTCCACGGTGCCATGTCTTTATTCTAAGGTAGCCATCTTGTTCTAAACTTTGGGCGACCGAGCTCTGCTCGGGTGAAAATACGAAGAAAACGACTTTTCCCTGATATGGGACCTAGCTAGGTGGATGTTTCACCCCCGTAAACTCCTTATATTGTAATTTCCATCGACATCTTTAGAGCCGTTTTTGAGACCGTGATTACAAATATAGCTCGTTTAATAGTATAGGATTTAATTTTTTACCATTCAATATTATATGAAATATGTAGCAATTCTATTAACCTACACAAAGTTTTCCTTACCCTTTCTTTGAAATGGTGGGAATTGTTTCAGTTTTTCTTTCTTTTCTTTAGTTAGTCTGTTAGACCAACGAAGGCCTCTAACAATCGCATTAGTTTATGTCACTCACTGCACTCTTTCTCTTGTTCTCCTTCAAAGAATCCATCCATATGTTCCTAACACCTGGCTCGCATTGTCCCTCAAGACACATCCGGAGTTAAGCCATTTACACACGGTACGTTTTATTCGGCCGTTTTTATCGAGCTTCCTCTTGACTGAGCAGCATTACCGTAGGGGCTATCGATCCGATATAAAATTATCTTTTTGTAGGAAACAATGTGAGGATAATACGAAACGTACATTTTATTTGTCGGTAGTGTGTGCTCGGCTTGTGTTGATGTGACATTCATTATGAGTTTTAGATTGCAAGGTAGGTGTAACTACGATGGGAAACCTTTTATTTAATTTATTTTTGAAGTGACTTCTTTAGGCGCACTGTGCGCACTTTCTGAATAGTGAACGGAACTGAACCGTCACGCTCGGGTCGGTGACGCTGAATCGGGTATAGACGGTCGGAGACGCTGAACTGCGTATAGGTACCTACTTGGCGCTGAAGCGCGCGTTCTCGGCTTCATTCGTAAGTTTTCCCTTATATCGCGTGGTCATAAGCACACAACGAATTTTTGTTCTTTGTCTATTCTTTTGTTTTTTTTTGTCACAATAAATACATTTTCTTTCTTTTTCACACGTTTGCGCGTAGAAAAGATATATCTGAATTAAATGAGCTTCTGTGGTCACCTCAACGCGACTCCAACTATTTAATTACTCCCTATGTAGGTAAAATAATCAAAACAGCCCTGACATTAACACTTCCTTTCTGATAAAATGACGGTTTTCTCGTCGCAGCATCACTGTCTCTTGTACAGTCATATGCCTTTGGATAATAATAATAAATGGGTTTGGTTGGTAAAAAAAAAGTAATAACAAATACAGTCCATACAATATTACACTACCCACATAAATTTCATACAGGAACAGAATATGCCTCATAAAAATCCACGAAACAGTCTGAGACGATCTTAAATATCCACAGAGAATTCGTCTACCTTAATAACTTGCACTATAATCCGCTGGAAGAGTAATTCAGGCAGATTTTTACCAAGCACTTCCATATAGCAGACTCTTTGTCAGGACTGGCTTACTTCCTGCGAATTTCGGTGAAATACGGAGTACCTATTATTAATTGGGTAGATACTATTTACTAGTTTCATATTTTAGGTGTTGGGGCGTCTGTTATTGGGGCTCGTGGCTAAATAATGACAGCCTCACGGGTCGATAGAAGGTTAAGCTACGCTTGCCACGGTCAGTTCGTGGATGGGTGACCATAAATTACATATCGAGACTCCTCCGTGCCTCGGAATAGACGTTAAGCCGTTGGTCCCAGCTGTACAGAGGAAATTAAATTGTTTGTTCTGTAAATTGGATATCGGAATCACTTTTACACGTACCTAATATTGAAAATAAGCTAGATGAGGTCGGCGATTCCTATCTGACTACTCTGAGAAGAAATGCCGGAACAAACTCAGAGGTCGCAGTCTCTTTTAAAGTCCAGAAATAATCTTGGTCTTGCCATATGAGGACCATGTAGATTAGTGCCTGTCTTTTGAAGAAAGAACCACACAGATTTGAGTGGACCTGTCCAGTCAGTGCAAGCATTTGTCAGTAGTCGTGGAGCTCAACTCAGAACTTAAGGAGCTCCGAGGAAAGTCCGGATAGGCTGCCGACAACCTCTTAGGTTGACGTGCAAGATGCCATTTCACAAAAAACAAATCCCAACTGCGGTAGCAGGAAAACTGCCCATGGTGCTCTGGATGTATACCTATCTATACTCTCTAGTTAAATAAAGGTAAACAAATCGTAAAAAGGGTTTTTATATATGACACTTTCTTGTTAAAAATACAATAAAACCAAATCAGATTTATTTTAGATTTTTACAATAGTTTCATCTTTTATTAATCTATGTTAAGCTTTATCATTTATTGTTAAACTACTCTTTGCAAATGTAACTGCTTGAGCACATTTTTCTTGTTAAATTTATAATAATACTACAATATTTTGTAATCTGTCTATTGTAAAGAGCTGAACTCTAAACGTCAACGAATTATAAGGCTGCTAAATTGAAGAGTACAACTCTCACATGACAACCGAACTGACAGGTATTACGTTTAGTCGGTTACTTGACAGCTGTCTCATCACGTGGTTTTTTTTTGGTTTACCATTATTTAAATACCTAAACCTATGGAATGTAGGTACACGCATTAACGTATTGAGTAGATAACGTACGATAAAGGCAGTCCTTGACCTAACCTTACCTTTTATTTAAAATTCGAAAGTAACAGAACAATATTCTTTATCATGTTACCAACTTGTAGGCTTCAGCACCAACTAAGATCTATGAAAAGTATTACATTCACACATTTTTATCGGATATGTGCTGACGGAAGGCTGATGTTCATGGCTGGTTTAGTAAGTAATGTTCTGGAGAACGTGTTATGTAAAAGAGTAATGTACTCGTATATATTTCTCTTTATCTGTGAGATCGCTCGCGTTTTCTGCTTACTTACCTACGGAATATCTTTTTCAGTATCACGTTTCTTTACAGTTATTTTTCGCTTAGGGGTTAGAGGTTGTTCATTATACCACAAAACCATGTTAGCTCAACAACTCTTTCGGTCTAAGATCCGATTAAGGACGACCTTCAGTCATTTATTTAATGAATGAAAAGTATTTTAAATCTGTATGTTAGAAAATATATCGCGATTGGGTTGGTTTAAAAAATCCCGATCAGTATATGATTAAGAGCGTTTATCCTAAAAGTTGGCAACGTCGCAAATAGCTGTAAAAAATTTATCTGTTTTGATTAATTTGGCAATATTACTGTATGGGAATTAGAAATGTGGCTAACTAGAATATTAATAATGAATTGTAATTATAACGTTGAATTTGATGTTGTACCCGTTTTTGGTGTAAAAAAGGCATTTGGAAACTTTCTAAATACTTTTTTTGCATCTAAAACTAAATATTTGGTGTTATGATATTAATTATTGCATTTCATAATCAGTATTCTAGATCGCTAGTTACCCACATTTGTTATTTCCATACAGTAATATTGCCAAATTAATCAAAACAGTGAAATATTTGACATTTATTGGCGACGTTGCCCACTTTCAGAAAGAAAAACAAAATGGCCTAAAAAAAAAAGCATTAATCAAATGGATTTAAGTCGTTCCTTTGCGGATCCTATGCCTCGACATTTATGTATTGAGAGTTTGGCGTAAGAATGACATAAATAGACACGCTTTGAACCAGTATCTAAGTAGCGAGGTGTATTTTTAGACACTCAATTTCATAGTCTGTGTCTAGCCGAACTTGCAACGGAAATGGCATGGTGTCAATAGTCAGAGAGCAGGATTTTGCACGGATTCTAGTCAGACCTGTTCAGTTGTCACAAATGTTTCAACTGGGAACTTCGTTGGCTCTAGCTATTGTCATAGTGACTGACGAAAATAGTATTTTGCTTTTAAAAATTGAACTGAGTCCAAAAAACCACAAGCTTTTGACTGGATGTGTTCCGAATGATATATATCTGCCTAGCCTTTTCCCAACTATGTTGGGGTCGGCTTACAGTCTAACCGGATGCAGCTGAATACCAGTATTTTACATGGAGCGACTGCCTATCTGACCTCCACAACCCAGTAACTGAGTAATACGATACCCCTTGGTAAGACTGGTTGTCAGACTTTCGGGCTTCTAACGACCCTTATTGACTGTCAAAGATCCACGAATGACAGCCGGGATCAACGGCTTAACGTGCTTTTCGAGGCACAGAGGAGTCTCGATGTGTAAAGATGGTCACCCATCCACGGACCAGCCACGGCACCGTAGCTTAACCTGATTGATCGACCCATGCGGATGTTATTACTTAGCCACGAGCTCCTCTCTGTGTGTGTTCCGAATGATAGTACCTTCCTATTTCAAACTCAGTTTGTTATAAAAGATAAACAAAACTAGCAAAACAAAATAGCTCCGATTGGCCATAGCGGACGCAATAAAATAGATGATCCTCTATAAATTACCATACAGGGGTCGGATAAAACCCGTCACAAATATAATTCACAATAAAACACCCCATTTCGCGTGAATAGTGAGGACTTTCATGGTTTTTGCCTTTTTGAGGTTGTAAATGTAAAATAATATATTTTTAGTTGCAACTGAACAGAAATAATCATAGAATTGTCTTCAAGCATAGGCGAGCCTCCCATCAGCAACTTCTCAGGAGCCTTAGGAGATAAGTATCTAACAAACGATGATACGACAAATTTTATCTTGAAAACTGAAACTTATTTATGTAGTAGTACCAACATCCACTACCATCCACGTTGCTAACTTCAAAAATTTCGAACTTCCATACAAAATGTTATCCCTTTAGGCTTCTAGAGCTTTTTTTCTTTTTTTGGTTGGGAAATTATCAAATAACTTCTCCCGCTCTAGCCGGAGCGGGAGGGCGTGTCAGCCTCTTACTGACTAAAACCCACCCGTGTTCCTTCAGTTGCCTGTACGTTGCCAGGGGCCACGGTATCCCTTTCAGACTTTCCGGCGAACCCGGCAGGCAAGGCTTCTAGAGCTAACGGTTTAAGCTGTGTGTTTTCTTTCAATGAATGAATGAAGTTAAGATTTTTATTAAGTAGATGAACAAATTAGGTTAACTAGCATGTGTACTCCTTTCTGTCGCTCGCTCCTAAACTATATAGCAAGTCTAGTCATTTAGGTTGCTAGGACCGAATTTAGCAGTATAGCAAGTCCCACTAACCAGCAAACAATCAAAAGAGTGTCAGCAAGTATTTTCACTCGCTTTGAAAAGTTGCTACGACAGATTAATGGACAAAGACTTCTCGCCTGTGATCTACTGTGTTATGTAATTTATACAATCGTGCTCGCGACTCGTCATTCAACAAAACTTTCGGGTAAATGTTTCGACGAAAACGACCTTTCAGACATTCGCAGAGTATGCTTTATAGTCATCATGAAAAGAACAAAAGTACTGAAAAGTATGCGTTTGTGTAATATTGATTTCGTGTCGTCATTGGGCGTGTTTCCTTTGGCCCCGGGACTACCGGATCGGTAAGTGGCAAAGGTGCAGTGGCAACACATTGG
This sequence comes from Agrochola lota, assembly GCA_947364205.1. NCBI lineage: Eukaryota > Metazoa > Arthropoda > Insecta > Lepidoptera > Noctuidae > Agrochola > Agrochola lota. Next base: position 20,428,487 of record OX376219.1, read on the forward strand.
CTCAGTGGTAAAACTAAGACTCGTACTCGAGGAGAAAAACCGGTGAACTGTGTAGTAAATGGTGATCACACACTTGCCTCGCAACATCAAATAAAATCCAATAAACTAGGAATATTTATTCATTCAAACTACGAGATTGATGACGCGAAAATAGTCAAAAGCCTCTCCTCCTCCAATAAATATCAATATCAAGAATATCTAGTTTTTGACCTTTTGGATATAGATTTACCTCTTTACATCTGCTAGCAAACGAAACCAATTTACTGTATCGGTTTCATAAACTATTTACGATCTGTATCGATATTCGTGTCACGTAGAGGGGTCCGGGATATTGCGTGGTGGTGTTGCCATATTAAGAACGTTTGTGCTTTAATTTCAGGAGGTTTTGCGGGCTAGAGGTGGATATTTTCTTTGAAAATATGTTGGCTAAGTTTGTGCCAATAAAGTTTAACCTAGGTTATTAGATATAAGTTCAGATAATTAAGGTCGCAAGTCGAAATTTTAATATATCTTCAAAAAAAGAAATTTTAAATAAATCCACATATTTTTTTTAGATCGTAAGAAGTTACGGAATATGTGTTTATGGTGGTAGCATTATTTCAGAAAAGAATACTTTTTAAGTCTGAGAACACTTCATAGTTCATACTGAACACATTAGGTAATACCAACGCCTAAAGTTCGGGCACTATGGGACCGGATAACTTACTTTTAGCACCTTTTTGCATCCTTTCCTTTCAGACCTTTCGAATTGTTGCGTTCCTTTGAAATTGACGGTTGCGCTTATTTCGAGTTTGCTGGAAAATCTGAGTATCAGGTATGATTTAACTGATTTATAAATTCACTCAATTGATTCCGAGAGTGGTATTTTACAGATTAATTAAATATATTTCATCCTCACTTCTTCTGCAACGAAAGAACATAGTTTCACCTTCAGTGATTAAGGCTGTGCATTGTCTGTTAGTTAATATTTCAGTCAAAGGAAATGTTTTATATGTTACAAAAAAAAAGCGAAGAGACCCATTTTATTTCGACAAATTAATCTAGACATTTACGCTCTTATAAATCCCTCTAATTTGGCACAATTGCTCTCACAAACGCGCTTCATAAACATTACCGCGGTGCGTGCAGTGCGGCGGCATATGTACATATTGTACATTATACAGTGTACAGCTTTGTTCCGACTAGCCTCCGGTTATGCGATTATTCGCACGCATACCCCGACTATTAACTAAGAGCAATCATCCCACGTGGTGGAACCCTTATTGCAGAATACCACGAAAATCTGGAAATCTGTTGATATTTTGGCGTTTAGTGGATATCTGTGCTTACTTGACTTAAGATTTCAAGTCTGAACCAAGCTTGTGAAGGGATCTTGATTCTTCTCGTCGTATAGATGACTAGCTGTTGCCCACGACTTCGTCTGCGATCCGGGATGAAAAGAAAGTATCCTATGTCCTTCTCCAAGTCATGGTCTAGTATGTGCCAAATTTCATCCAAATCGTTCAGCCGTTTTAGCGTGGAAGCGTAACACAAACAAACTCACTTTCGTATTTATAATATTAGTTAGGAAGTTTATAATATTAAGTAGGTTTCCATTTATGTGTTTTTAATAAGATTCGTCCAGAATTCGGCCCCTTCGACAGCGTTACCGTTGGTCTCGCGCATTCCAAAGCGCAGGAATTATGGACTTATGCATTCGTTACACGAGCTTAGAATATTACAAGTACCTACTTGTTGCACCATAATCTGTGCCATAGGTTTGATTGAGTCTGGCAACCCAAGCCTTTACAAATTGAATTAAAAAAGAAACTCTCCATTCATTGACTTCACCAAACTGAAAATCGATTAATTCGCGAAATCGCGAACCTCATCATTCGAATTAAAGTGCACTTAACGAGATCAATTAAAACGACATTCATTCGCCAAATCGATATTCGAGTTAAGCGAGTGCCGATTCCGATTACGGGACGCTCGACGTGGCTGTGGTCGGCAACCGAGTGTTTTGTATCGATACGTATGTATCGATAGAACCGAATAGTCTGGTTTGAATCGATAAGCCTGTTATAAATGGTTATTAATTGTTGTTCGACTATGAAGATTATGTGGTTTAAACGTTTCGCTTTGATTTTATGATGAACTGAATATAGGCGCACGGGTTTATTAATTATATCTGGATTTGTGATCATTGGTGACTGGATTTGGAATGGTAGTTGAACAAACTGGGGACCTACCATCACTTCTTTTAGCAGTATAATATACTATTAAACGAGCAATATTTGTAATCACGTTCTCGAAAACGGCTCTAACGATTTTGATGAAAGTTGCATTAAAGGGGTTTACGGGGGCGAAAACTCGATCTAGCTAGGTCTCATATCTGGGAAAATTCGTAATCTCCGTATTTTTACCCGAGCAGAGCTCGGTCACCCAAAGTTTAGAACAAGATGGCTACCTAAGAATAATAATATGGCGGCATGGAATTAGTAAGTACCTACTATCATGGCAGCATGGAATTACTAAGTGCCTACTATCATGGCAGCATGGAATTAGTATGAACTATCCTATCCTATTAAACGAGCATTCTCTGTTTTCACCAGAGCAGAGCTGGGTCGCCCAGGTACTTATTTTAATCTTACTTGAGTGTGAGAAAGAGATGGAGCTAGACGTTCTGTATAGCCCATCTCTCTCTCGCGCTGAAGTAACATGGTGGTTGGCCCCCAGAGATGAAATCCATCATGGGCAAGCAGTCAATAAAATTGAACGTTTTGAATCATGTGAGAGCTATATAACGCGCTAGAGATCTTAGCAGCATAGTAAGTAAGAGTGAGTGAGCTCCATAGGTTTTCCACGCTCTTTAATTAAAACTTGTCATATTTAGTTTGTTTACTAATAAACCCTGTTTAATCAAGCTATACATTACAATAGCCATATATACCTCCCCCAACATATGTACGAGATAATCAACACGAAATAACACAGTATCCCATAAAACCCATAAATTCAAACATTTCACATGGCTGCATTCTGTAGGCGCACCCATCTCTTTCCCCAAAATTATAGCTCCCATCAGCTCCCCAAATTAACTAGCAATATATACGCATATCACGTGATCGGTTCCCGCTTGAGTTAAGCTGGGGTTACACTTAGCGCTATAGGTTAAAGGTGCTGATTTAGAAAGATTATTAACAAAAACCCTTGTTCATATTATACCTGAAAGCGGAACATTTTGGCAACAGTCTTTTGTAATACTAGCCTTCAAAAAGTGCAAATCCACAGCCAATTTTGAATGATTTTGTTTTTCTGGAGTTATCGTGCGTAGTGTCAGATAGTTTGAGTGATATAGTAGATATGTATAGCTTGTCCAGTCTGAAATGACGCGCCCCGGTAGGTACAGCATATTACGCACACGGTAATGCGCCCGCGCCGTGTACGTAAAATACGATAGTGGGGCGCGTCATTTCAGAGTGGACAAGCTATACACAAAGTAGGGGTTGAGAGCAGGGACCGAAACCGGTATGACCAATACGGGGATTTTTGCGGTTACAACGTTTATATTTTGCTTAGAAATAGAAATTTAGAAATCTTGAAGTGTCTCATCGAAATTAGTCCCACAAAGACTAATCTCGACGACTTTCAACCAGGGACCGAAAACCTTGGAGGATTTACCTTAAATTAAGACGAGGTTACCTTAAATTGAATACAACCAGTATTACCGGTATTAATACTGGTTGTATTCAATTTAAGGTAACCTGGAAAAAATATAAATGTTGTAACCGAAAAAATCCCCGTATTAATCGAAATCGAATCTAAACGAAATAAAAGTTACCTCTATCTTACACGTGCCGTCGGCATTAGTCAGAGGACGAGCATCGCCAGTGTGTGTGTAACCGTTACTAAAACGGTAACCGAAATAGAGGTAACATGTTCCTTCTTCTTGGTTACCCAGATAGCGGTAACCTTAGACGTAGAAGTAACCAAAATTTTTCGATACTTGTACCGTAATTTATAAAGGTTTTCGGTCCCTGGTTGAAAGTCGTCGAGATTAGTCTTTGCGGGACTTATTTCGATGAGACACTTCAGGATTTCTGAAGTTTTGACCTTAGGTCAAAAAGTTCAGACACACCCACGCTGTGTAAAATAAGCCTATCATTATTTTATGTAAAGCGATAACAAATAGAAGGATTTTCAAAGAAAAAGAAAACCTATTTTGTGGTTACAGACCATAAATAATAAGACCCAGACAAAATTCGGCGAATTTTGGTAACATAAAAACTTGGAGCCATTTTTGTGCTCTCAATTTATAATTTTATTGTTACGAAACAAAGCATGTCTAGTTTGTTTGAAAACTTTCGAAAGCTAAGTTTCCAACGTCAATCAATTATGTAAAGTGTTCCTACGTTAGGCTGGAAGTTCAGGAATAGTTTAGAAACCAGACCTCTGGGATCTGAAAATACTTTGTATATTTGTAGCCTCTTGTGGTTGAAAATAAGCAATACATCGATGGTAGACATTGTGCTTGACTTTTGTAACATTTTAATAGTAAACTAGCTTTTACTCGTGGCATTGCCCGCGTTTTTGTCCGAAAATGTCCCACGGGAACGTACTAGTGGGATTAAAAGTACCCTTTATGTTTGTCCAAGTTATAAAATATCTGTGTGTCAAATCCGTGCAGCCGTTTTTGCGTCAATCTTGAACATACATCCAGACATACGGACTAAAATTCAAAAAACATATTTTTTCGGCATCAGACTCTCGTTCCCGCACCTCGTAGATTTTTTTTTTATCAGAAACATTCAATGTACAGTTTTGATTTCGTTACTTATTTTATTATTTGTGTAGAAGATATTATTAGATGGTGACGGCTCCGATGAATCCGAAGAATCGGATCCAAAGTATTGGATCCAAATTTAAAGCAAAGTTCTTTTTTTGTCGCTTTCCAACCACTTAAAACATGGCTACTGTGTGTATAGTACTGACGACGTACCTCTTGCTTCAAAATTTTAATTAAATAATGAAGCACCTAATAAAAAAATCAAATTCAATTTTAAGATTTTTAGGACTCAATTTATATGTAGATGTGGATATTTTAAATTAGGTACAACGCAGTCATCTGTTGAAATGGCTGCTCGTAAAAAGAGGGGGGCAATGTTCGGACGTGGCCTGGTAGGTACCGAATAGGATATAAGGGTGAGTGATAAAAAAGGAGGTCCTATGCTTGCTGGAAAAGTATGCAATATGGTCACAAATGCTTTTTTCTGGTATGCGTACGCTATGACATTAATTTTACAGGCAGAACATTAATCAAAACGGATGTGCCAACAAAAAAAACATTAACTGAAGTTTTACACCTACAAAAAATTTAAGTTTTTGGCAACCGTACCTCCATAACGAGGGCTTGTCTCTCGAGGTGAAGCTCGAGTGCTCGACCCTGAGAGGCTCTGCGTTCGCGTCAAGTGTAGCCCAGGCCTTACCGCGAAGAGTTCGTTAGGCGGGAATCGAATCCCGGGGGAGTAGTTGACCTTAACTGTACTCTGTTAGAACGTGAGCTGAATAAAGGGAAATGAGTACAATCGAAGACGAAAGTGTTCATTTGATGTGATTGTGTTAGGCGCTGTTCTGTTAGGATTGTTTTATTGCAGAAATTCTGTGCTTTTCAGTAGGATTATTGCAGAGTTTTGTCCTTAACACAGACAGAGAGGGACAGCTCTCAGACAGAGAGGGAGTGCTGTCTTTTAAATAACATAAACATAACATAATCAGCCCCCTATTCCCACTGTTGGGACACAGGCCGTCTCTGTGAGAGGGAGTGGGGTAAAATCCACCACGCGGGCCCAGTGCGGGTTGTTGATACGTCTTCGAATTTTTGGTTCTAGGACATGCCGGTTTCCTCACGATGTTTTCCTTCACCGTTTTGGGAGCAGTGTTGATGAAATTAAATACACAAAGTAAACTGCCTGCCTGGGTTTGAACTCACGATGAACTCTTAAGTCGGGGCCGATAACACTGTGCCATCACTGCTCATCACTAAATAATCCATACTAATATTGTAAATGCGAAAGTAACTCTGTCTGATACCTTTTCATTTCTTCATTGGATGAAATTATATAAAAAACCTGGGTTAGGACATAGGATTCTTTTTACCCGACTGCACGGCAGCAAAGACAGGGTTATTTTATTCATGCGTATTTTTGTATCTTTTTATCCCGGTCGGTAGTACGCTACGATGGTATGATTTTCGACACCACACGACGAAACTGCGGACAAAGCTAATATTAGTTGCGAAAGTGAGTTGTTTGTTTGTTTGTTACGCTTTTACGCTAAAACGGCTAAACTGGACGGCGGGTCTGCATGAAATTTGGCACATGGGTAGACCATGACCTGGGTTAGGACATAGGACCCTTTTTATCCCGATATTTCTACGGGATCGAGACTTATACGGGCGCAGCTAGTAATTCTATAAATTGTAACATCAATAATTTACATACGCTTAACGTTTAAGGGCTCATAAGGAAACAGACTACCAAATGCTGATCAATATATTATGCATGAATCTCACGCGCCATTGACGTGAACCCACTCATCTCGATTAAGCTTAGTTGAAAGGTGTACTAGAATGACAGCGAGTAACGTATGTGGAAGGTCACATACAAGGAAAAAAACGTATGTGACCTGCGTCAGGCGGAAGGTGAGGACGCCGGGGCGCCTCTGTAGCCACTCCACAAAGAGGGGACGTATCGCCGCAATTGTGGCGTGCCCAGCACTGGGTTGCGACAATCGCACTCTCCATGCCGCCATGAGATCCCGCTGGAGCTCTGTCCGCTGTGCCGTGATTTCTCGCGTCAGCGGAGTTACGCCCCGGCGTTTCACCTCCTTGCGCCAATCCTTATATTGTGCGCGAGGTCTTTTGCCTCCAGATCCCTTGGCGGCAATCCGGCAAGAAGACTCGCCGCCTCACCGGAGACCGTGCGGTATCCCCGGACCAGCCGGATGACCATGACCCTCATGGACTACGTATGTTACTTAAGGTTTACGTATTGTTAAAAATCCTTTGAAAAAAGTCTCCCCATTAAGTCAGATTGTCCAAGCTCTCACAGTAAAGTAACATTGGATATTTCTAAAGCAATATAAAGTGGTTTGAAGTCACCGCTTTGAAATAAAATTGAATGGCGGAACGTCTGCTTTGTACTTTTTTTACCTTCCGTAGATTGCATTGCAGACCTGTGGCTTTACAGGCTTTTAGCGGTGGATTACTTTATATTTTATACTTTCTACGTTGTTATATTGTTTTAAGGTTTTTTATTGCAATGTATTTTTGGGTCCATCCGTATTCCGTCAAAACAGAACAGATTTAGAAATTAAAGGTATTGTAATATTCTGAGATAAGCTAAATTCTAAGTTCAACGATAAATTGAACAAGCGTATAGTTCAATTTATCGTTGAACTTAGAATTTAGCCCAAAAAAAGCCTTGCAATAACAAACCTCAACACAATAAAACAACGTGGAACATGGTGGTACATAATATAAAAATTCTGATCAATATTTTTCTCGCCCATTAACCGTATATTTCAGCCATTAGGGAAGGCTGGAATATAAGGGATGGTAATCTTTATACCGCTTAAGATTACCTACCGTATTTTAGATAGGTAATATTTTTATAAAACAGTCTCTCAAAAAGATATGACTTAACATACATTACATAACATCACGCCTGTATCCACCGAAGGGATGGGCAGAGGTGTACCTATAGTGGGTACTATTGTGGGGGTCCACATTTCGCCAGTTAAGTTTAAGTCCCGTGTAATAGGAGGCGAGTCTATTGCCATCAACCGGGCACAAATCCAGACTGCGGGCTGCCACTGAGAAATTCAAGATGAAAAAAACACAACAAGAATTTTCCAGGACCTTATGCTCAGCAGTAGCAGCGACCACTTTGTAAATACCACTTTTACCTGTAGCTCCACCATTCCATTTCAGCCGAAAGACGTCCACTGCTGGACATAGGCCTCCGCCAAATGGGAGGTTTGCCATAATCGCCACGCTTGGCAGGCGGGTTGGCAATCGCAGTATGACGTTAAAATGCATAGAGCCTTTTACGACACCCACGGGAAGAAATAGGATGGTACTATTTTTTACATCCGGCACCTCTATCTGTCTCAAATTTAACCCGTTAGTAAAATTAAAATAAACACCAGTCAGTTCATTTATTTACCAGTTTAAAATGGTTAGTTTTTTTAAAGTTTTTTTTACATTAATCTTGCACAGTGTACTGAAAGCTATCAATTTTATTTTGTTACCAAAATGCGGCTCTACGCGTTCAATATTTGTATGTTTTATTAATTTCCTGCACTGCCATCACTTTCCTGTCTCTAGATGGATAGCCTATATATAGCTTTGATTTTCCGGTAAGCCTTCCGAATGTGTCCAATAGGACCGATTAATATTAAAGTGTGTCTAATGTGTATCTACTAATTTTAATAGCACCTGTGCACTTTCATAATCGTGTTAGCTCTGTGGGCATGAAGATGGTGATTGCTTTTGGCGTTGCTGTAAGACAGTTTTGCAGTAACTAACCATATAAAATGACAAGTATGTACTTGTTGCCCTTCCTTGAATGTGGTTATACAAAATTCCTTTACACATAAAAATAAAACATTATAATAAAAAAGCAAAAACACTGCAGAAAACTACATAATCAGTCCAAAATTAACAGAAGCTCGACAAAAAGCTGCCGTTTCCCGAAACAAATTAAACCATTCAGTTACACCTTGAAACTCTCTGAAACTGCAACAATATTAAATCAGATTCGCGCTGTCGACGGAAGTGTGAGAATGGACTCACGTGTGAACACGTCCTTCCTTTCGGCGCGTCAGGCCGAACATGGCCCCGTGTCACTGCAGCTTTAATTTAATTTTAATTCTTATTTTTTTTTCATTTTATTTTACAACTAGCGATCTGCCCCTACTTCTCATGGTTTTGAGGACTTGACAAAACATCCAGATTTCTTTTTTTATACTGAAAGATGACAATTAATGTTGGGACTCGGTGCCTTAGTAACTAAAGCTTCCGGAATAAATTCACTACATGATGGTGGAAACACCATCAAAATCGGTTGCGTAGATTAGAAGAATAACGCGGTCACACAGACACGAAAAGCGACTTTAAATGAAAATAAATTTGCCACATGCTAGATCATGCCCTGAGGTAGGACATAGGATATTTCTCATCCCGATATTCCCACGGGATCGAGACTTATGCGCGGCACTGCTAATGTATAATATGAATAGAAAAAAACCGGCCAACTGCGTGTCGGACCACGCACAATGAAGGGTTCCGTAGTTAGGATAAATTTATCCGAAGAACAAACTTAACATTATAGTTGAAAAACATGATCTCCCATACATTCTGTATAACCGCAAATTTAAGTTGGTTGATTATTACTCGTTAACCTGTACAGGTTACTTAGCTCTGATAGTTTTCTTTTTAATTTCGTTATATATACTACTGCTGTGAATTTTTTCACAAATCCAAGTACTACCATTTAGCTGGCAGGGCACCTGGCACCTGACTATAACAAAAAAAATCAGTTAAAAGCTTAATATTTCGCAAAAAAAAAGCCAAAAATGGTTTTAACAAACTCACAATATTTTTGAACGACCTTTCTAACGATACCCCACAATTTGGGGTAGACGAGGAAAAAAAAACGTCCCCACTTTACGTGTAGGGGAGGTATCCTAAAAAAAATGATTTTTCTTGATTTTATTTTACCACTTTGTCGATGATTAATATGTATACATTATGCCAAATTACAGCTTTCTAGTACTTACCGTCTCTGAGGTAAGCCGCGGACAGACAGACTGACAGACAGACATACAGACAGACGGACATGGCGAAACTATAAGGGTTCCTTGTTTACTACGGAACCCTAAAAAAAGGCTTTAGATGCGTTATTTATTACGCAAAGCAAAATATTTTTTTTATTGTAACTAAATATATTTAATTTACTTCTAAGGTTGAAATAGGTGGTTTTGGAAAAAATTACAATCTTTTATCGGCTTTATTTTATTCGATCATAATTCGAATTCGTTCCTTAATGACAAAATTGAATCAGATTCACGATTCGGTGCATCGGATGAAAGTGTGAGCTATGAGTATGGACGCACGTGTGAACACGAAATTCCTCGATGGAGCGTCAAGCTAAACAAGGCCCCGTAAGTTCACACAGCAGCCTTCGTTTCTTTTTTTTTAAACCTTTTATGCTTAGCTTGAACTGAAAATCTCTAAATGCATTAAAGACATTCTTACATCTTTAAACTATTGATAGAATGATGTTTTAAATTCGTATTTAATTATTCGTGGTGGAAGGGGGTCTAGGTCTGACGTGTGGATTATTTATTACTCAAGGCAACACAACTGTCCCGGCTTGGGCGGAGCACCGCCGTGTCCTCACGGAGGCGATCGGCGGCGGCGATCTCTCGCGTCCGGCCCTGGTTCAGGCCATGGTTCGGAGCGAGAGTGCATGGGAGGCCGTCACCTCCTTCTGCGAAGTAGTTATGTTCGCGAAGGAGGAGGCGGAGCGCGCGAGGGAGATGCAAGCTGCACGCCCTCGCGGCCCTAGTTGCCGCAGGAGACGCCCCGGGCGTCGGGAGTCGAGAGCCGACTTCCGGCCACCGTAGGCGCTGGCTTGCGGACGGTGAGCAATGGGCAGCTCGCCGTCCGATTAGGACCAGGCCCGTGTCGACGGCGCGTTGTGTTCCACGTGCGCCTCAAAGAGATGTCTGCACCAACCGACGGGGTCGAAAGACCAATGCCTGCTGGGGTTGCGGGTTTGTCCGAAAGGGATATCGCGGCCCCGGCACACAGGCAACGGAAGGAACACGGGTGGGTTTTAGTCAGTAAAAGTCTGACACACCCTCTCGCTCTGCCTAGAGTGGGAGAAGTCATTTGATGTAATCCCATCCGCAAAAAAAAAATAGGCAACACAACTGTTTCTTTACAGCTACCTAAGTATATTTTAAAAAAAATACTCGTTATGTTTACCGCAAACAAACATATTTTCTTTAAAAATAAATCGAATCAATCTACGTATAGTCTAGCTAATCGCTGAGAACAGGTTTTGCGTGGACAGTTCCTGTTGTTTTCATATATATTTTATTTTTGTTTTTGTAATTTATATTTGATTAAAAGTTTATTTATTTAGAAGTATATAAATTATGTATTAGGTATGTTGAAACTGTTTTGTACTCGCCGTCCCTTGTCCCTACATAAAGATTCATTAGAAAACCAGCGTCAGACAGCATCTGTCTGGCATTAATGCTGCAATGAACCTTTTTGGCGCAGACGTGAGACACACACACTACTCGTATTATTGTTAAAATATTATTTTCACTTTTTTTATTTTGTATTTTGTGTTTCACGAACTGTGTCCAAATAAACATTATTCTTTCTTTTTTTTCTTTTCGTAAAAATTGAATCAGATTCACGGTTCGTTTCAACGAATAGAAATGTGAGAATGGGCTCACGTGTGAACACCTTTTTTCTCCCCGACGTCAGGCCAAGCAAGGCTCCGACTACAGCTTTGTTTTCTTGTTTTAATTATTTTCCAAAGGGATTTTATAAGCTGACGTACACATAACGGTAAAGGAAAACCTCGTGAGGAAACCGGCATGCCTGACAGATATTTCTCGACGGCATGTGAATCCAAGTCAGAGGCCCATGGGCGGCTTTGATACTCTGACACCAGGTTAGTCACTACACACTAACCACATGAAAAGAAGAAGAAGACATAAAATGTATACACGCCAGGTATAATAATATAAGCCTAAGCAAAGGAAGGCATTTATTAAAACGTAAAAATAATATTTACATAAAACCTGCAGCTTTTAAGTAAATTATAAATAGTCTTTATAATTATTACGATTTTTTTGGAGACCGTATTACACTGACTACACTAAAGAGTATCCAAATATACGATTATTTTGGATTAAAAGTTACGAAAAACTTTTGCGTAAATGAGTTCGCAAAAACCAAAACCGGATTTTAAACAAGGTTTCATGATTTTCCTATAGTAACTTTTAAAATGCAGTTAGTGCAAAGTCCCCTATAATAAATCGAGTTACCGTGTAACAAAGCGGAAACTCCGGCGTGACGTCATTGTATCCTGCAACGCGCTACGTAACACGTAGCACGCTCTGAGGCGCGGAAAGCGTCAGCTGCTGAAAAATATTCATTGTTTATTTTTCTATGACATTTTATTACTTATACTTATTAAAAATACAAAATGTGGAGAAAATACCTACTTTAATGACAGTACGATTTGGAAGTAAATACAAAGAACACATTGGGAACAAAGAAAAAACTTTCACGCAACAATAAGTTCATTTGTTTCTTCTTTACTTGGTCTATTTGCTAAGCCGGTTCGAAATTTAAATAAAATCTTTGATAAGTTGCCTCCTTGGTTGAAGTAAAAAGTTAGTTCCATTTTTAAATAACACGACAGTTAAGAGTGTTCATAGTAATTTATTTGACCGCTAAACACGACAGATATGGATTTTCATAATAACATTACCGCTTGGGCGCTCGCTGGTTCTTGACCAGTACAGCAATTTCGATTTATCTAGTCTTCTAGATAAATCAAAAGGTTGTCAAAATAATGTTCGAATTTCGAAGCATGTTTGAGAAAATGAAATTTAATTTAAGAAGAGGGAGAGGAGAGTTTTTCGGAATACTCACTAGTTATCTGTAGGAATAGCTTGGCCACTCTGAAATGACGCGCCCTACTTCATTATTAACGTGTGCGTAAATTGCGGTAGTGGGGCGCGTCATTTGAAAGTGGACAAGTTTTAACCCTATTTGCTCTTGGAAAATAAAGACACTACTCGGTTGCCGGTGTCTCAAACTAGTACCAGAGGCTCATCGAACAGAAAGTGCACTACTTTCAAACTCATACAAGCGATACAAAAATCTAACTTGTGTCCTTATCTAAAGACGATAGAATCAAACTTTGCTCATTCACTTACTGCACAACGAGCGTAGTATCGTTCGTTGGTCCAGCTGAAGTTAAGAGAAAACAGGTTTAAACACGCATAGAATAGAAACTATAAAACTTTCAGATCTTGCAACAAACGTTAAACAGTATACTGCAAATTGGAGACTACTGCTTGAGACTGTTCGCCTGTTTAATGAGTTAGTTCTATCTGCACGATCGAAAAATGGTGCACCCCGACCAAATGGGTAAGATTAGGTTATAACTGCGACCAACCGTGCGCGAGCCAAGCGAGCGGAGTGAGCAATGCCGCGGCGCCCGCAGCAACGGCCGCCGAGCGCTTCTTCCAAGTTGGGCGCAGTTACTTGGCTATTTAGTATTAGCGCAAGGTGCATTCCTCACATGCAAATTTGATACCAGTTCACAATGTGTCGGTTTGCCATGAATAGATTATAAACTATCGAAAATTAACGCGTTAAATTGTAAATGGTCTGTAGAAGATAGATTAAAAAAACTAACGATCTTAATAATCATACAGTGACATAGCCATCAATCGAGCACAAGTTTAGATTCTAAGCTCCCACTGAAAAAAAACCCTTTAACACTTTAATTTTGTTCAAGATGTTCTGTCATTGAAATGATTGGATAAAAGTCTAATACAAATATTGTTACCGCTAACCAGCTTATTTTGTCTTCATGCTCAAACATGCACTCACGATATTTAAAATGCACTTATGTAGTATATGTGAACATCCGCACGTCCAAAGACCACCCAAGCACGCACGACGGATCATGCATGCATGCACGCATGCTACACCGATGCCAAAGTGTTACATAAGTACGACTAAACAATACTATCAACCAGTATTCGACATGATACGTGCGAAACAGCTCGAGCGAAAAAAAACAAGATATTAAGGGAATTGGCATTTTCTAAGAACATAATAATATCTGATAAAAAAACAATCATGTTCGCTCTCAACACTTTTCTAAAGCTACGCGCGATACCGCAACATGATTGACCCTTAAATAAAGTAAGGCGTCTAGGAATAAATCGGTGCCGAATATGGAGTGAGTTAGAGCGAGACAAGTGTATTGCATCATAGTTTACCTTTGTTTGTTATTATTCGAATTTTCGCAAAAACCTTAGTGATACCCTAGGGATATTGCGAAGACACGGTTAATTAGACAAGCAAATTGGAAGTAGCGCTCGCCGGCCGCTGCCGCGGCACCGCTCGCTACGCTCACTCGGCTCGCGCGCGGGTGGTCACAGTTCTAACCTAACCTATTTTACCTGGTTCAATATCCCTAGGGTATCCTAGGGTTTTTGCGAAAATTCGAATTATCAAATCATCCTAAGACATATAATATCAGAAAGGAAATAATACTTTAAATAATATTTTCAGTAACCATGAGTTAATTCGTAACAGATTTGTCCATTAGAAAATTCATAATAACCTTAATATCGGGGACGCATAATATTGCGACTCAACGCCTAGAGCGCTGGTTCATACACAGATGTTGGCTTCACGCGGTCGCCGGTCGGGCAAAGTGTTGTTGGGATTTTCTATTATAAATTTTTCAGTACCAGCACGGAGTCTGGATTTGTGCCCGGTTGATGGCAATAGGCTCGACCCCTTTTACATGAGACTTAAATAACTGGCGAAATCTGGGTGTACCTGCCTGACCCTTTAGAGAACCAAGGCGTTATGTTATGTTATAATAATATCATTTCATAGTCAAAGGAACTAAAAATGAAAGACCACAATAAAATCAAAGAAATACAGTTAACATTTTATCACAAAGGACAAAGGAAGATATGAACATTAATGGGATAAAAAATACATTATCCAGAGGAATTATTATGATAAAAATTACACACTAAACGACTGGAAGCATTTCCTTCATTAGCCTGCGGCACCTTAACAGTCGCTGTTTATCCGCTTAATGTCCGCGATAGCTACTAACATTTTAACACGGCCAGGGAAGAAGACCCGCGGGGTATTTGGGGCCTCTTGAAATTTCTAAGACCTTGGTAGGTCTGGTTATGTTGGCCAGGTAACTTCTGTTGACACTCTTTAAGGCTCTATTATGACGGTACCGCGGATCCGACGGAGTAACGCTCTCCGATCCTCCCAATATTTGCACCTCGCCTTGGCTCGGCTCACGGAATTTTGTTTAACTTGCAATTCTTTGAGTCTGTCAAGTTTCGGACTGCCTTGAGGGATGTTGTTGTGTTTGTATATCTTTATTATGTTGGTAGGGATAATATTATGTTAATTTTAATTGAAAACTTAATCACTTTTGAGTTGACTGAGGAAAATAACTAAATTACTAAAACGTTAAAAAGTTGTGGTGCTTTGCTCTTCCGTAAATGTTATAGAGTAATGTTCAAAACAGATTTTGGACTCTGAAAACTGGTAGTTCACATACAGAAGTGAGCTTTATAACAGAATAACGTTGTGAAAAATCTAAAAGCCTTTCAATTGATGAAAAAGATCACTTAACACAACTTAAACATACACAAAAACTCAGAACTTAGAATATAAGGACCTACATTCTAGAAAATTAAAACGCAGACCGTCTCATAAATACAGGGATAAAAGAGGTTCCCATTCCGGTCATTACGTTTGACGCTAAAGCCGTCCGGCGGAGCGTTGCGAATGCAATCACAGATGCGGTCACCGTCCATCCTCGAGGCATCCGGCCGTCCGGCGGGATACCGGGCCGTGTGCCGTACTCAACCATGGCACACTAGTTTGTCTACTCACTTGAAACAATACTGTTTGCCTTACTGCGAATACCATCTCTCTTTTAGTGTTAATTTCTTGGATTGGATCAATGGAAGAAGATTCTTTTTAATTGGGAAAAAGGTGGACTTTGATTACTTACGTGGTGCTTTCACATAGGTGACTTACGATTTCATTTGCTCCATATGAATGGAAGCAATAAGAATGCATATAAGTTGGAAAGAGTATTTTTTGTAATTAGTTATACTATACTCTATTTATTATAACATTAGACAAATAACGGCTAAATAACGAAATAACGACAGTTATTGTGTAATATTATTGAAATGACTGCACTTAAGAATTTTATTTTTAAGGTTAATGGTCTTCTGCTTTTCGTGTGGTTAGTGATTAACCTGGTGTCAGAGTTTTAAACCCGTCCATGGGCCTCTGACTTGTCTTCACATGCCGTCGAGAAATATCTCTCAGGCATGGCCGGTTTCCTCACGATGTTTTCCATCACCGATTTGAAGCAAGTGATAATTATACAATACACACATGAACCCGAAAAGTCAGACGTGGCTTGCCTTGCCTTGCCGTGCCTTGTTAATGTTAATGGTAAATAGATTACATCGCTTTTTACTTTTCGTGAAATAACAGAGTTTATAATTCGCTTATATCGAAATAACGAAAGGGTGATAACCGTTATTTGTCTAATATTAGAATAAATGGAGTATAGTTATAAAAAAAATCACACATTGTATAAGTACCTACGTTCCACTGATCACTAACTGTACCTGGACACCTATCTCGGCAAGACAATCAATATTCTCTAATTTGCCCAAGTCAACGTAAACCACATTAATCTATTCTAGACTCTAGAATCTGGGGAATCTGACAGGACGTCCTGCGTTATGAGCTTGAAACAAGCCTATAACCCTTTGTCACAATTTGAATAGGTACCTTAGTGTGTTGTGCAGTTAGGGAAATTAAAATTGTTATGCAAATTGACAACCTACGTCAATTTGTCGTGATATAGGCATTTCATACAAATGTCAAAGAATGACAGTTGTTATTTGATTATACGGCTAATTTAAGTTGGCAGCACATTTACTTAGCAATTCATTTCACTGACTACGGTTTCAATTTCCACCATGACAGATGTTTAGGCTTAAATTGCCCTATCTCTACCTATGTACATATCTAAAACTATATCCAAATCTGTATCTGGCCACAACATAACATTATATTGTAGGCTAGCTATGTCTGTGGAGCGTGGGGAATGCGCTGCGTTTGACTGCTGTCCTCCTGTATTCGGATCACTTTGGACGCCACCGGAGTCACTACTGTGTCCACTCGCTCGAAACAATACAGTTTGCTTTACGCTTACCATTGTGAGATAAACAACAGAAACGTCATTTTTTTTTCGTTTATCAATAGTAGAATTTAATGTGATAACACCATGCAAAATGCTAGATATCTGTGTTTGGATCTAATCTTATTGTGAAACTTAATAACATAACGAATGATGCGAGAAAAAATCTTTCCATTACTGCTATTATATTCTAGGTTGACAGTAGCGTTTGACCGCTTTCCTCCAGCATTCGGAACATTTTGGACAGCGCAGCAGCGCTACTGTGTGTCACTAATGTGTCCACTCACTCGGAAAAATACTGTTTCCTATAAGTACCGCGAGTGTTTGACATTGTGAGTTATACAATAAAACGGAACCGTTTTATGTCTAAGGTCTGTCTAAAATGTTACTAAAAGCAGGATTAAAAATGTGACCAGCATGTGACTGTTCCTAAATTACCCTAGGCTGATAAAATCTTATAGTTTTTCCTAATTTAATGATTGTAAAGTGCTAATATCATGCAAAATCCGTTCCGGAGATAATTATAAGCATTAGACCCATATATTTTTTTTGCAAAAAAATATAAGTTGCTAATTTTATCCTATGATATATTTATGCATAATATTAGCTATCAGAAGCCATTTTAAGCAAAACGCGACACTTTAAAATGTAAGCTCCTATTTCTTTTTTCGATCCACAGTGCGACGCCACTGAAGTCACTGGTGTGTCCACTCGCTCGAAACAATTCTGTTTGCTCTACCGCGAGTGCTTACTGACGTGAACTTACTATAAAACAGAAGCGTCTTATGTCTGTGTTAGGTTTGTCTAAAATGCTTATCAAAGCGAGATTAAAAATCTCATAAATTAATAAAGTAATATCTTGCTAAATCCTCTGTCTAAGTATATTATTAGCACCCGTTCGTACTAAGAAAGCAAGAGGATGATAGGAGAAAAGATCCTTTCCATTGCTGATGTTATATTCGAGGCTAGCTAAGGAATGCACTGCGTTTGACCGCCATTCGGGTATTCGAATCACTTTGGACAGCGGAGACACTGAAGCCACTAGAGTGTCCGCTCCCTCGAAAGAGTACTGTTCACCGCGAGTGCTTGCAAATACTTGCTTACAGGGACCTCTGCTTTTGTTAGAGGATTGCGTATTTTTGCTTCCCCGGCCCCAGATTTTTTCAGTTATTTTTTAAGTATCAGCCTGTTATCACTATGTATCACTGCAGGGCAAAAGCCTCTTAATACAGAGAAGACATGAGTATTAATAACCACGCTTGCTCAAGACGGGTTGGCGAAATCGCCAGTTCAGGTTTCCTCCCGATGTTTTCCGTCACCTATGTCCAAGACCCAGAAAGCACATATGAATTGAAAAATTCTCGTTTCGATCTTTACCTTTTGCAAAATATTAAAATAGCCGGGAAAGTTTAATATTCACCACATTGGACGAAAATGACTTTGTGTCATACCTAGGTATGTATTTTTTTTTTTTGTTCCAGGTATGTAAATCGAGTAATCCATGGACGAATGTTGATCTACTTTACTAAGCTTACTTCGTTTTGGTATGTTTTAAAGAATAAGTAAATACGTAGATCTTCTTTCCGTGTGATTAGTGACTAACCTGGTGTCAGAGTTTTAAAGCCACCTATGGGCCTCTGAATTGGCTTCACATGCCGGCGAGTAATATCTCTCAGGCATGCCGGTTTCCTCACGATGTTTTCCTTCATCGTTTTTGAGGCAAGTGATAATTATGCAATACGCGCATGAATCCGAAAAGTCAGATTTGCGTGCCTTGGGTTCGAACTCAAGACGGACTTGGTAGTCCGACAGTAATACCACTAGGCTATTACTGCTCGCAAAGATCGCTCGTAGATTTCGAAAATTATGATGTATCTAATTTAAATAGAAAGATAAGTACCTAGATTATCTTTCTATTTAAGTTGGATACATAGTTTTACTCATCTTGATTTCCGAAATCTCCAGGTAATACTTTAGTTTATATAACTTTTTCTTACGTAAAAGCCTTACCAAGTTTATAAGTGCTACCCAAATCTACTGTCACATCGTTGGTTTACCAAAGTGGCAAATACCTGCATTGACTAGTAGGTCGAAAACCTAGGGTTTAAACATAAATAACGCTAGCATTTCTCGAAGGGTTAGGCAGAGGATATATTAAATCCCATGTGATAGGGGGTGCGCCTATTGCCATCAACCGGGTACAAATCCAGACTCCGGGCTGCTACTGAGAAATTCCTGATGGAAAAACCCAATAACACTTTTCCCGACCCGGATATCGAACCCAAGACCTCAGCAGTAGCGCTTGCGACCAACGAAGCAGGTAATAAACCGGGATTTATATTAATGAATTAATAACTCAGGATTTCGACGTACCTACTATCAAAAGGAAGCCTTTGATAGTATATAGCTCGTCGGGATCCCAAATCTTCATCGGTCGGCTTCAATCTTAATCGGTCTTATCAGCATAATTAAGGCTCGTGCAGACTAGCGCGACGCCGGTAATTGTTCTACCGTGAAGTTTTCTTAGATTTTTTTTGTTAGAATCTCGTCCCATTTTTCTGCACGAGCCTATATACATATCGAGCCAGCATCGTATGAAATTCATCAGAAAATTTCTAAACTAATCTTTTGAGTAAATAAAACCGAAATTTTGTTTCTCAGAATCGTTCACGTCGATAAAATATGCAATCCATAAAGCACTCAATATTCTTTAGAAAATCATCAACACAAATATAAATGGAATTGATTGAATACCGAGTGAAAAATCATCTGCACTGCAATGAAAAGAAAAAAGAAACATTTTATTATTTTGATTTCCCTTCAAAACGAATGAATGGATCCATTCTTACTGAGACATTCCATTTTTTCACCTTGATATTTCATACTGATTTGTTTATACAACACGCTATGCGAAACTAAACCTTACTACTAAGGAATACGGTGATTATTGGTTGTGAAAGCAGAATTTCCATTTGAACGAAGCTGCTTCGAGTCTGAAGGAGATATATGGCTTTGAGAAGGCGAGAATTGACATAATATTGTCCTTTGAGAAACGTGGAAGCGTTAGCCTGTGAATGGGATGCTTTAAAGCGAAAATTTTCTAAATGCCATAAAATTCGGGTGTGGGACGGAAGGCGGAGTTACGATGTGACTCTTCTATCAAGTATCCGAGTTTTATCGCAATTTAAGTGACTTCAAGGGATTTTACTATGATTATATAACAATGCTGTGTGGAAATGCGTGGCTAAGTAATAACTGCCGCACGGGTCGATCCATCAGGTTAAGCTTCTGACGTTTCGAAAGTGCCCTTGTAGGTTTATGTGAAATAAAATATTTTGAAGAAATGTGGGTGTACTATAGGTACATCTCTGCCTAACCCCTCTATGAAAACAGGCGTGATGTTATGTATTATAATTAAATTGTCTTTATTTCATATTCTTACATTAAATTCAATTTACTATTTCTAACACTAAAATATATATATTATCTTCAAATATTTGGCTTGTAGCTAAGTAATAACAGCCGCACGGGTCGATCGATCAGGTTAAGCTACGCTTGCCGAGGTTGGTCCGTGGATGGGTGACCATCTTTACATACCCTTCCGTGCCTCGGAAAGCACGTTAAGCCGTTGGTCCCGGCTGTCATTCGTGGATCTTTGCCAGTCGTTACGGGTCGTCAGAAACCCGAAAGTCTGACAGCCAGTCTTACCAAGGGGTATCGTATTACCCAATAACTGGGTTGTGGAGGTCAGATAGGCACTCGCTCCATGTAAAATACTGTATTCAGCTGCATCCGGTTATACTGGAAACCGACCCCAACATAGTTGGGAAAAGGCTAGGCAGATTGATTGGTTTTAAGGAAACTTTCTTTATCAATGATCTAGAATGATGTTTGCTAAAGCCTGAAACTAGTTTTGAAAATAAGAGATAAAAAGACAGAAGAGTGTTTACAATTGGTCAGTTTTTAAACAAATTATCACCTGTTGAAAAACTACGATTTTCGTACACTTTTAGAATTTTCCTCAATTTTTATAAGCACAGCTGTACAATTACAATCTGATTTCTAAATATAGACTTTCGTACATTTCCTGCTTAGCGAAAACAGAGCCATAACAACATCTAAATTAAGAAAATTACTCCTAATCAAACTAACCACAAACAAAACGCATGCTAATTTAAAGGTATATATATAACTACGCTATATATTAAGCCGTCAACAGCAGCGATCATGACCCGATAACAAATGTGTTGTGACCCAAATAACTAGGTTTATGAGTTCTAGTAATGTACGGTGGCTGTTTGTTGCGAGTTTCAAGGATACGTCCTGAATTTTATGCGAGTTTTTTATCACTCATACGGCTCTAGTCTGCGCTTCTTGTACAATTTTATGCAGGGTATCAAAGATTCCTTCTTCTTCTCGTGTCTATGACTCATATTTTGCACGACCAGGGGGCTTAAAACGGCCACTTTGGCAGAATCTTATTATGATAATAGTTTTTCTTAACTGTCACAAACTGACGATTCATAATATTATGTACATTCAATTCATATTACGCAATTCATTGTTTGACAGTTTTATATTATAATGAAAAATCATAAAAAACTGTAGAAATAAAAAATAAAAATCTCATTTGATTAATAAAATCTGTAAAGAAAAAATATCCGGTAAAATTGCGGTCTTCATTTTTTTCATGCGGCAATATTTACACCAAATATGATTCTGATATGAATTGAATTGAATTGAATATGATTCAGCTAAAATATGTGTCACCATAGAAGAATAGCTGGGAATTCAGAAAATAATGTGGCCGTTTTGGGCACCCAGAACGCGAACGTAGCGACCTGGTCAGCTTTGACGTTTGCTTCATTTAAGTCCTGGAGGACGTAGAGAGAAAACAGACTAATGACCGATTCCTTTAATTTACTTTACGGACCATTACTGGTTAAAATGAAGACTCTTCTATCTTTACCAATAATGAAGCAAAGACCTCATAGCTTTGCATAGCAGATCCGCCCATATGGGAGTAGCTATCACGGGTACAATTGGCTTACGAATCTATTTTTGCCCAGTTTGGAAATAAAATATGCTACCATTGGTATGCAAAACGATTCCGTTTAGTTTATAAGGACCGAGCATAAATACGAGAGTTGCAAATGAGTGCACCTCGTGATGCATTAGTAAATTTCCTTCAGGAGTCTATTTAGAGGACTACGAAACGAAATATTGTTGTTCCTATGCAAGAAAAGGTTTGCATTACTGCTGCAAATGCTACTGTGAAACCATAATGTGGTTCTCAATTCGACGCGTGCGTTTGTTTTTTTTTTGAGGAGCTCGTGGCTAAGTAATAACAACCGCACGGGTCGATCCATCCGGTTAAGCTACGCTTGCCGGGGTTGGTCCGTGGATGGGTGACCTTTACATACCGAGACTCCTCCGTGCCTCGAAAAGCACGTTAAGTGGTTGGTCACGGCTGTCATTCGTGGATCTTAAGGACCGTCGTTACGGGTCGTCAGAAGGCCGAAAGTCTCACAATTAGTCTTACCAAGGGGTATCGTATTACCCAGTAACTGTGGGTTGTAGAGGTCAGATAGGTAGTCGCTCCATGTAAAACTGGTATTCAGCTGCATCCGGTTAGACTGGAAGCCGATCCCAAAATAGTTGGCTGTTGGGAAAAGGCTAGGCAGATTGATGTGCGTTGTTTTTGTTGACAGTTTTTCTTAAGACATGGTGATCCTACTCGAGGATTGCGAAAGAACCCACTCGTTGCGGAAAATTAACGGTTGCGTTCACCCTTAAATATTTCAGTTTAATTGCTTAACTGTTATTTGTTGACGTTCCTATTTGAGTTTTCGTTTAAAATATACTCTGGTATGTAGACTTGTTATTGTCTGGCAACCAGTCTTACCAAAGGGGTATCATATTACACAGTAACTGGGTTGTGGAGGTCAGATAGTAGTAGTAGACGGGGTTGCTCCGTGGGTGGGTGAACTTTACATACCGAGACTCCCCCGTGCCTCGGAAAGCACGTTAAGCCTTTGGTCACGGCTGTCATTCGTGGACCTTTGGAACCGTCGCTACGGGTCGTCAGAAGGCCAGAAGTCTCACAATCAGTCTTACCAAGGGGTATCGTATTACCCTGTTACTGGGTTGTATAGGTCAGATAGGCAGTCGCTTCATGTATAATACAAATATTCAGCTGCATCCGGTTAGACTGGAAGCAAACTCAAACTCAAAGCATTTATTTCAAATAAACCAATTACAGGTACTTTTGAATTATCAAGGGATCGGTCAGTCAGAAAGATGAAGCTTGTAGTTGTGTAGTTGCCCATTCCAAGACTGCTCATCTCTTAGCTGCCGCGGCTTATTTTAATTTTTTTTCTTTTTATATTTTTATTCCGCGTAGTAGGTTTCCATGGAAAAGAGCGGGCAAGAAACTCCACGGACACTCTTTTAAATTAGAATATTTTTACAAAATATTGGCTACATCATTCATGTTGAGAACAATGTAGAAAGACGTGCACGTTAAAAGCGTCCGTAATAAAAATATAAAAAGAAAAATAATTCAAAAATTTAAATTTTATAAAAATAATATAAGCCGCGGCAGCTAAGAGATGAGCAGTCCCCACTGACGGCGCCGTTCACGAACATGACGCATGGATCAGCACCATTTAGCTCAACCATTTTGAAGGGAACATAATGATGCAACACACACGCCACCACCGGCGAGACATTCGAGTGAGCATGACATACTCTGAGCCGACAGGGCACATCATTCAAGTCAATGAAAGACGTACCCAGTAAATGGTAGCTTTAAAGAAGGTACATAGTGCTCACACATGTGCTATACAATTATATAAGCCGATTCCAACATAAAACGTATAACGAGAAACGTATCAGTGTGTGCTGTCTTACTTTTAAAGAAATTAGTTAGCTTAGGAGAAGCGCTAGTAATCCAGCCAAAGACTCGAATTGACGTGAGGCTGATGATGTACGAGTCGATCATATTAACGTAGAAAACCCATTTCTTGGTGTTAACTACCTACCTTCATTTTCTTTCTATCAGTTAAATCCTCCACAAATATGAATAATCTGAAGTAAAAAAAATTAAACATATCTACAACGAGCACAATCCATCGGAATAACAACATCAACGCAAACATTTTGACAAATGTTTGCACATGATTCCGCGGTCGGCCATCATTAATTTGAGCTGACAAGGGTCCGTCACAGGACCTCAATGATTTATTCCTGAGTCCTCTTTGATACCTAACACTGGTTGTGAAATACCGGTCTTCAATATGGCGGTTGTCATTAGCTTTGTCACGAAAGGTTGGATATTTTATGTGGTTGTTATAAAAGTTATGTTTTTGATTTGCGTGTTATTATAACTTGGGAATAAGCTTTTGGGTAGGTACTTATGTTTTTGGTTGAGGGAATGGAGAGTCGATGTACCTGCTGGATATCAATCTGCCTAGCCTTTTCCCAACTATGTTGGGGTCGGCTTCCAGTATAACCGGATGCAGCTGAATACCAGTATTTTACATGGAGCGACTGCCTATCTGACCTCCACAACCCAGTAACTGGGTAATACGATACCCCTTGGTAAGACTGGTGTCAGACTTTCGGGCTTCTGACGACTCGTAACGACTGTCAAAGATCCACGAATGACAGCCGGGACCAACGGCTTAACGTGCTTTCCGAGGCACGGAGGATTCTCGGTGTGTAAAGATGGTCACCCATCCACTGACCAACCCCGGCAAGCGTAGCTTAACCTGATGGATCGACCAGTGCGGCTGTTGTTACTTAGCCACGAGCTCCTCCTGGATACCTGGTAGATATCATGAACTGGTAATTAGGGTTTAGTAAACTCGTACTGACTTAATTGTCCCTACATTCATTGTTTTACAATGCATTTGCTCGAAAAGAGCGTTTTCCAAGCAATTAATTTGTGCGGAAAGTGTCACTTTTTTCACTAGTGCTTTTTACTTTCCTGTTTTTTTTTAATTTTTGAGGCCGTCGTCGTCATTTTATTATTTGAGAAAAGTTTGACAAATCAGATGATCGATGACGATGGCGATGGTGATGGCGATGACGATGGCGATGATGATGCCGATGGCAATGGCGATGATTATGACGATATGGTCAAAATCAAAAATTCAAAGTCGAAGTGGAAATGAAAGTCGAAGTCAAAGTAAAAAATCTAAGTTGAAAGCCAAAGTCATGAATGTTGTTTTTATCATTCATATACGTCGTCATATGTTAGATGTAACACACCATAGGCGACTGCCGTAAGGCTCGCTCGTTTTTTGTTTATTTCCTCGCACAATGCATAGTAAAACGTTGTATGATACACGTGCGTAAGATGATTTCTGACTCGTGTCGACTTATACACTCGTCGGAAATCACCTACCTTCCGCACTTGTAGCATAAATAACTATTGTCCGTCAGGTAAATTATTAAAAAATATTGGACACTTTTTTTTTCTTTTTTTACGTAATCAAAACATTACGGCAGTACATTGAGTTAAAATGTGACATGACCACGCCCCAGTAGATTTTATACTGACGCTACGTCACAAGTAGCGAGCCCCAACTCCCCAACTTTTAATGCATTTTATCTAAACCATTTTTTATTAATATGATAAAGCAAAAACTACGTGTCTAATATTTTTTTTATTATCTGACTGACGGACTAAATAGTTTTTTTTTTCTCAGTCAACATCCTATTAAGAAGAAATGGCTATAACACGTCAAATTGAAGAGAAATTGGTTGAACAGTCAGGGAAATTAATTGTTTAGCAGATTGTCACACTAATCAATCTGCTAAATAATTAATTTCCCTGACTGTACATTTTTCGATCTTTTTAAAGAAACACATAACATACTTAAATTCACGCCTTCCCATGGGGGTAGGTAGAAGGTAGAGAACGCCACCTAAAACGATCCTCTCATAATAGGGTTGCCAACTTTTTTATATCAAATATAGTATTTTAGAAGCCATTGCCTGTAAAAAAAAAAATTGTATTGGTCAAAAATATGTTATTTTTTAAACGCATATTTTATGCTAGTTTGAGCCTTTATTAACAGCTTTTTTTGAATGTCCTATAACAATAATTACTCTTTATTAAGGTTACAAAATACCATTAATTCAGCTTTTACGAGATTAATATTGGCCTTATTTCGATCATCTCGCCATTTTGTACTGACATCAAAATATTGTAGTTTCGCCTAACATATTGTTTTGTTTTTTAATAAAGTATTTAGGCCTCTAATATAGCAGGATACTATATTATATAGTAGGGTTGGCAACCCTACTTACATACCTCGATCCCTCGGTATCCTTTTGCTTCGATACACCTAATTTTAAAAGAAAACTTCATTATATACCATATTGCTGCCTCATATATCTTTGCAACATCCACACCCTACTCACAAGTAAAGACAACTCAAGAAATTCAAGTTAATATTACTCGTATTCTAAGAATCCAGTTAAAGCAATCAAGAGTACACAACTATCCACTAACAAGCATATCAAACCCAAGCCACTGGCTGTCATGGAGAGCATTAATTACTGAAACCAGCGGAGTATCAAGTGTGAGCGATATCACGATATATTGTTTGTTAACGATATCACGATAATATCGCTTACTAACTACGGATCGTTACTTAACCTCGAAACTATAGGCGGTAATACCAAGTGCATCGGATCAATGCAGTTGTATGTCGCAATGTTAACGGCGAGGATTTCTAAGGAAATTGGATTTAGTGGAGACAGTTAAGTTGTCGATATTGATTTGAGGATATATTAGTTCGTAGTAGATGTGAAAGGCTGGTGACTTTAATTATTGCGACTGACTGATCAGTATGTGCTTTGCTGTTGCAGCTGCAGTCGCTACTGACTGATCATTGGACAGGTATGAGACGCAGCTGTCAAATAATTACCATACTTAGCTATCGTATTGAAGATGCGATTTGGTAGACCATAACTTATACCAGAAGATACCTTTGAAAATATCCTCTTATGAATAGGCACATAAGCACTGCTCCAACCGTCTACTAATTAGACTGGTCACCGTCTACTGTCATTACAGCACTCTGAAATTAATCATCCATATCATCTTCAGTGACATGTTCCTCTCAGTTATAAATTCAATGGTAGCGCGTTGAATTTATAACAGACAGTTTCATGCCGCCGAAGGAAAACACAAAAAAAAATATTCTTAGCACAGCGAAAAATATTGCATCCACCATCTTCGCCAACATATCTTGATCGTATCATTTCCAATCTTCAATATTTTTCCCACCACCGGAACACATTGTCGGTGTACCGTCTATTTACTCCTAGTCTTCGATAAGTCGATATTTAACGTGTTTACCACCCCTTACTTGCGCCTTATCACTATACGGGGCGGAGACTAATTTCCTTTCACCATCTCACCCCTACACCATTATTTTGTTATCACAAATCTGAAATATTATGGGGAGTATTCTGAAAAATTCATGTTGAATATTTTGAGGGTGGGAAGAAACATACATATATGTTACGTACGAATATTAAACTGAATGTTGGTATAATTAAACTTATTTTTCATTTTTGATTGAGGGAATCCGATCGTGATAATTATTGTTATAAGATGTTATTCTGACGTCTACGACGTTCTCAACATCAAAGTTTTAGGAAATTTAATTTTGTAATGTGAGAAACGATTGTTTACATAATCACTGGTATCTAATGTCATACTGATATAATTAATATCATTATCTCTATACCTGGAATTATTTTGCGTTTACCAGAATTTCAATAAAGGATCAGTATCTGGTGCCTATCCATCATTTGCAAATCCGTATCCCAACTCGACTTCCAGTTTTACTCTGCAAAAAATTCTGTCACATCTATGAACAAAAAGATAATGCTACAAATTACTCTGTACATTTTCCTTTTACAGTCTTGTTTACTCGTT
The DNA here is from genome assembly GCA_947364205.1 of Agrochola lota. Taxonomy (NCBI): domain Eukaryota; kingdom Metazoa; phylum Arthropoda; class Insecta; order Lepidoptera; family Noctuidae; genus Agrochola; species Agrochola lota. Next base: position 20,456,531 of record OX376219.1, read on the forward strand.
CACTGTTTACTGTTATTGTTAATGTTGTTGCAGCAACACTTTCCTTTATGACGTCATCTTGGGACTCTCTTTGCGATCCTCGTTTCATATGATTTGTTTTTGCTTTCTCTGTCTCTGGGTTATTTACTGAAACACTGCTGCTGATGAATTATGTTTGTATTTGAATGTAATGGCTATAATCAATGGGTGATTGATAGGTCTTATATAGTATAACTAATTGACTTCTTACAATATGGCGAGTTAAACCTCACAAAATTCAATCATAAGTAAAGCATAAATACCATAATAAATAAATATTTACAAAAACATTTACTTCGCCATAACATACAGACTTAGTACCATCAGGTATACATTAATCACTGTCGTGGCTGCACCATCAGGAGGCGGAGGGGTGGTAGCATCATCACTTGGTCCATCAATAATAGTAACACCACCTGGTGCATCTGTAATAGTATCGTCAATTGGTGCAACAGTCGTGCCATCCACTACAATTACTCCATCATTCTCAGTGAAGTGGTCTTCTTGACTGAAATCATAATTAAAACTGTTTATGTCTGTCTTTTCGTAGTCTTTAATGTTGAAATGCAGGGCAGGTGTAGTTGACAGTAATAGTTGCATATGGATACTTCCCATACTCACTTTCCTTAATCAAATATTGCCCTGCTTTCTATCAAATATTACTATTAAAATAACAATACTCACCCTGCATTTTGAATTGCTTCAATAATATAATCTGTCACCAACTCCTTAGCATCTAACGCTACAACAAAATCTTCATGCAGGAAAGTGGTCCTTGCCACCTGACGAGCAATAGCCTTTGGTATATCAGCTACCATAGCCAGCACATCCTTTTCATCCAGTAGATTGTCACTCAGTGTATAGTGCATTGTGACGAAAGTAGTGATGAGGCTAAGGTCGTATAGTGGGGGTTCTTCAGTTCCATATTTGGCCAGATTTGCTTCAGCACCATAGTGAAATCTACGGAAGAGTTTGTCTCTTATGTTTTGACCGTAGTGAGCTATTTGTTTTAATGCTGCTCCTGCTTGGTCCGTTGCCGCGTTGTAGTTCCTCTGAAAAAGCAGTTGTATGATTGTTTTTTTTTTTATAGTTAAATATTCACAAAATATATTAAATTGATACGTTAAAGAAACACTCTGGACACACGCACTTGTACACTTGTACAGAGATGCTTTATTATTGCGGGGTAATGGGAACGCCATTCTTCTTCCCAGCTAAAGCACTAGGAAGGGGTGAAGGGCGGGCGTTTTGGGGGACTGTCTTATGTAATTTTAACGTTCGAAAAGTGCTGATTCTCAGCCTAGTTTGAATAAATGACTTGAACTCTTTAGTTAACAGACTCTATTATGTTTTATTTAAGGAAATAAGTTTATGTACTGATTCCGAGAGAGGCTACACAATTACCTGTCGCTCTAGTTTGGAAGGACTTAATCGGATTGTGGATGCCCAGGACAATTCTTTATCTGGTCTACATAAGGAATTATCCTCTCTCGGAATCACTACTCATACATAAACTCACGCCTTCTTCCCTTGTGAGTAGGCAGGAAGTACAGAACGTCATCCTGCTACGAAAGCTACTGCACTAGCTGCTACTGTAATTAAACAATAATCAATCAATCTGTCTAGCCTTTTTCCAACTATGTTGGCGTCGGCATCCAGTCTAACCGGATGCAACTGAGTACCAGTTTTTTTTACATGGAGCGACTGCCTATCTGACCTCCACAACCCAGTCACTGGGTAACACAATACCCCTTGGTAAGACTGGTTGTCAGACTTTCGGGCTTCTGACAACTCGTAACGACTGTCAAAGATCCACGAATGGCAGCCGGGACCAACGGCTTAAGTGCTTTCCGAGGCACGGAGGAGTCTCGATGTGCAAAGATGGTGGTGGATGGTGGCGGTCGGTATACTTAAACACTAATATTATTTTATAAAAAAAACTTTAAAAAAGGAGCAGGTTCTCAATTTGGATGTTTATATTAAATTTTTTATGTATGTTCGGGCATAATTCCGTCATTTATAGACGGATTTACAAAATTCTTTTTTGTTTGAAAGTGTATGCTCTCAAGGTGGGACCACCCATATAAGTTTTATTAACTTTGCTTGGGTACTTTTCGAGTTAGGTTCAATAATACTTAGGTATTTTTCTTACTTAGTCTATATGGATGATGTTATAATAACTTCCTGTCACTGTTATTTACATAGCAGGTAGTGGTATTCGAATTTCTGTGAGGTTAGGTATCACAACAAAAAACTGAAAAAGAAATTTCGGAAGTCGGTGGCAAAAAACGAAAATTCATAATCAAGAACACCGCCTTCCGAAATAAAGTTATTTTCAATATGTAGTGTTTCTTATTATAAAACTTTTATGAAAAAAAATTTTTGTTTTTAAAACTTTCTTGTTTCAGACAGAAAACTACCGCTTCAGTCTAAATTATGTTTCTTGTGTTGTATGCCTTGAGTGGAATAACGAAATATTACGTAAAAGTATTGTTTTCCCTCACAAGAAATATTTCTCCGACACAATAATTAATATGAACAATTGATTGGTTAATCGCGGTCACAGCTGAACCAATAAAAACCCAATGCGTGTACAGTTATGTGCAAAATTGTGGACATTCATAATTCAGTTGTATTCTATGAAATATATAAGGCATAAAATAATACAAATATGTATTTTTTAATGTAAATATTCCTACCTATAGTATGTTACCTACATATTATGTAGGATTTAATGTGTATTCAATCACACATCGCAGATTAATTCGTTGAACTGTTTCCATGGTAATCAAATGAAAACAGATTTCTCTTGTTTTTGTTCAAAATTAATGTATAAGCAGGATTCTGCAGAATTGTGTTTTTGTCCATATTTAAAGCAACTAAAAAATGTATAATATTGTATTCATAATTTATCAAGTCTTGTTCACTACGAATTTATTATGATTAAAACCTCATTACCTAAAATTGTTCTATGATTATGCCTCCTACTTGTCTATGCCTACAATAAATTTTTACGACTTTATCGAGATTCTTTGTTTAAAAGTTACAGTTTTAACAGACATCTAGGTTTATAAAAGGACATTAATTTATTAATAGATAGAATTTGTATATCCCTGAATAAATTGTACCAACATTGTAATCAAGAAAAACTCGACCAAAATGTATGGAAAAGCTGTTTTTTATTTTGCGCTTAATATCTTGGACCCATGAAGAAAGCTGTTCAGTTTAATGGCCTGCACCATACCTTTAAATATGACCACGCATTTCTGATACACACTCTAAACAATGTTTTTACACCCAGTTGTATTTTTGTTTATTACTTATATTTCCTCGTTTTTTGTAATAAAGCCCGCTTGAACTTGAAGTGTGTAAAATAATTTATTGCGATCATAAAACTATTTAGTAATATTTATGGTAACAATCATAATAAAGATTCCGGTATTGATAAAAAGGAACATAAAATTGGACGATGGAAGTACTTGTTTTCGTAATCTCTTAGTTATTGCGAAATCAGAAGATATTAAAGATAATCAAGTAGAAACTCTTCCGGGGAGGTACCAGCACAAACGCTATTTCTGCCGGCAAGCAGCGTTGCTGGGTGCGTTATTATGTATGACTTTTCTTACCTTGTTGTAAAACAATAAAAAAGAGTAACTATCAAGTAACTATGGAGTTTCTTGCCCATTCTTCTCCATACGAAACTATCTTTTGGAAGGGGCGACTAGAAATTTTATTTTCTTGTAAATTTTGACGTTCTAAAGTGCCTTTTTATGTGCTTTTGTCCGCGGTTTCGCCAGGTCGGAAATTACCCCACGAGAACATACTTTATCACTACTATATACTATTACTATATCACTTTTTATCCCGGTAGCAACCGGGATAAAAAGTATCCCATGTGTTAATACAGGTTACAAACTATCTGTGTGCCATGAATTTCATCCAAATCCGTTCAGCTGTTTTTGCGTGATTTCGTAACAAACATTCATACTTTCAAATATATAATGTTAGTAAGTTTAAAATCTTTTAACATTTAAATAAATATTTTTTTCACAATTTTCGAAATTGCACTTATCACTTGTTGTCCCTGCGTCACCCAAAGGTCGATTGGTACAAAATGCCTATGGCATTAAGTCCGCATGTGTACATTTGTGCTGTGCATTTGCTTGGCGTATTAAATAAATTTGACGGGTATTCCGATTTAGTTACAGGTACATGATACATTTCAGCTTTGACTTTGGAATGGCACCGTGTCCACCATGCTTCTGGTATACTCCGTCTACCTCTGGACCCCTTAAAATTCCACTTGCTTATATGAGTTCCAATAAAAATTTAAAAATAATTAAATAAACTTACCAACTTAGGCGAAATATGACGTACACCGAAGAGTTGACACATGTACATCAATTGAACGTTCCCGAGGCAAAGGTCTGGCGTTGGAAATAAGTCTATACCGCCAGGAAGCATCTCCGTAGAGCCAGGTGGATATAACTCTACTGCTCCCATTTGCACGGCTGCACTCTGGAAAAGACACAATTGATTTGATGAGAACTATGAGATAAAATAAATAAAATACTGTACGTTCGTAGAACGCATGTCGGGAACATGGCAGTTAACATGCACGGTGCAAGTAAAAATTTACCTAAAGATGAACATTTTCATGCTGCGACTGTACATGATGTGGACTATCATATCTTCTTAGTTCTTAGACCACAAAGTTGGCGGCGTTGGGTGTATCAATCTGCCTAGCATTTTCCCAACTATGTTGGATTCGGCTTTCGGTCTAACCAGATGCAGCTGAAAACCCGTATCTTACATGGAGAGACTGTCTATCTGACCTCCACAACCTAGTTACTCAGTAACACAATAACCCTTGGTTGTTAGACTTTTGGGCTTCTTGCCTAACGACTGTCAAGAATGACAGCCGGGACCAACGGCTTAACGTGCTTCCCGAGGCACAGCGGGGTCTCGATATGTAATGGATGGTCATCCATCCACGAACCGACCGCGGCAAGCATAGCTTCACCTTCGACCGACCCGTACGGCTGTTATTATTTAGCCACGGGCCCCTAAACTTGGCGGCGTCGAGTCTAGCCCGGTAAAAATCAATACTTTACGAGGCAAACATCCATCTCCCCATTTTATTTTATTAAATTTTTCGTTCTGTCGTAGGTTACCAAATACTCTTTTGTTACCTCTAATGTAAAGGGAGGATCCTATAATATGATTTGTTATTATTTTGGTGAATATATTTTGTATATAGCGAGGCAGGTTAATGATAATGTCTGCTCTCATTAGGGTTACGGTTAGGGCCCACGCAGGCGCGGTACTGTATTTAAAATACCGTCAAGTTTATTACATTTTTATAAAATATATTTAAAGAATTTCTCTTGGAGCTACAGGACTGGTGTGTTCTTTAATAGAATAAAATAATTAGGTTACTCGATAGAGATAAAAAAATTGTTCTCTTTTTTTGTTAGTTCAAGAATTAAAACGCCAAATTCAAGGGGTTAACAGAATGCTGCATAGCCGAAGTCATTTGCAAGTGATTCCAGTATTTATATAAATGAAGGTCATCAATTTAGATTTCTGAAAATACTCCAACAACAGACTGTTGGATCGCATCAGAAACTTTTTCACAGGTAGCAATAAAGTAGAAAAAAAAAGAATATGAATACCAGCCTATTACTGTCCCACCAAAGCAAAGGACTTTTCTCATACAGAGAAGGCACAAGCATTAAGAGTGCTATTATATTTCTACGCAAATTCAGGATTTTTGACGCTGTCATTATTAGCAGCAGTAAGATATTTTAATTATTGGATTATGAATAACGATAGATTAGATTCTCTTTGAGATTCTCGTGTGATTTACTATAAATATTTTTTTATTTTTATATTCACATTGTTTCATTCAATTCATTTCAGCTTTTATTAAAAGCTGAAATGAATTGAATGTTTTACTTGTTTATTGGAATAGAAAGAGAGAGAGAGAGAGAGTTTTAGAGGTTTCTTGGTTCTAGAATTTCTTTAAATTCCTTGATTTTCACGGAAATAATTGTAAAGCAACGCAATAAATTCAGCGTCCATTATATTGCAGATAAACACAATTTTTTCAAATAAACTAATATGATATAAAACTTCTATCTACAAAATATACGTTTAATTAGTTTTCGTTTCTCAATATATTAAGACAAAATTACAATAAATAAATTTATTCCGCGTCAATTCAGCAAATTACACGAAAAGAATGTGTAACTCCAACTTACAAGAAAGAAAATAGCACTATAGTTATTACGAGTATAATCAAATAATTAAAATATCTTACTGCTGCTGAAAACAACAGCGTCAAAAATTATGAATTTCCGAAAAAAATAATAATTGGACTCTTAATCACCGCGCTTGCTCAAGACGCGTTGGAGATTTCAGACTATTGTAGGTACTAGAAAAACAGACTACTTACATAAATATAATCAGTCATAGCTGCAGTCGCTAATAACTCAGCATTGGGGAAATACTCTTGATAGCCAACTCCTGCTAAGAGGTGGGCTGTAATCAGCTTCTGATTGTATTCCGGCAACATTGAAGCCATAACAAGGAACACTGTTCCACCCTAAAAAAAAATATTACAGCATGTTACAGAAACCCATGAAAAAGAAAGACAAAAAATGTGTACGACAAAATATTTGACGAAAGTTGGTATAAAAATTCATCATAGAATTCTAAGATCCGCATAGGTATTTAGAAATAGAACTAAAACAACTTGGGATATCCCAAGAGCAATAAAAATAGCTCATAAATTCCATAAATACCTGAGAATGCCCAATATAATGCAGCTTGTCCTTCTTAGTATACTCCAGAACGTAGTCGATCATAGCTGGCAAGTCATACATTCCGATCTCTTCGAAGCTAAAGTCGAAGAATTGATACTTCTGCTGCTCATCATCAGGGTCCAAGGTGGTGTGGTACCGAGAGTTCTTGTTGCCTCGAGCATTGCCCATCCAGACGTCAAAGCCACTGTCAGCTAGATTGTAAGCTGGAAAAGAGTTAAAGATGTTATTACGATTTACTTTAAAGTAGGTGGTTCTTCAAACAAAAGCTGAATGAGTTGTGTGAAAGAGGATATATCTGGAAAAGTGGTGCATACTTATAATATTGATAGAAATATATGATAGAAAAAGAAATCCTGCGTCGGCTATAAATCGATTGGAATAGGATGATAGGAATGAGCCAGCAAGAAAAAATTGAGTGCTCTTTACTCTCTCCTGTTAAACTAAAACCGAAGCCATTGTAAGAATATATTTTCTTGGCGCTGATGCCATATCGGTTAAACTAATGCCCGTTTTCACCTTCACTAAGCGACACTTAAATGAATCCCTAAATAAAAGTGCACTGTTGGATTTTCAACTCTTAGCGCTGAGCTTAGCTTGGAAAATCCAATAGTGCACTTTTATTTAGCCATTTAAGTGCCATGCTTTATGTGCCATAGACTTATGTCCGTTTTCACCTTCACTTTCGTTCAGAAATAAATGATTGGTCTTTCAATTCTTACCGAAACTAAAGTCTGGTCCAAGCGGCACGAAGGACTGCGAGGATGATAGGAGTCCATGCATCAAGAAGACCACCGGCCTGTCTTCTGACGTATCCGTCACTGATCTTCCTTGTGGTATCCTGTGCATCTCCAGGATGTAGCCATCGGAAGTGGTGACTTTGTGGCTTTCTGCTTGGAAACCATCTTCTGTTATCTTTTCAACCTGTTATTATATAAACGAAGAGACATGAAGCTTGAAATCAACCGAAATCAACGCGAACAAAAGTCTTAATATATCTTATAAATCACTCCTACGTTTCTGACATATCTACCATATATTTAATCGTAACTTGGAAATACAAGGCATTAATGTGGGACGACATTGTGGAGTAGGTAAATTAAGAAAACACCAACATAACTTCTTCACTTAACCGCTTTTGCCTCCAGATGTCTAGGTAGGCTTTAATTTATTCATCTAGGATTTAATTTCCTTTACAATCCCTGGTAAGATATCTAGTTACTATATATTTTCGTTAATTTAGGTAACCTAATGAATGTACAGCTTAATTCGGGCCCGGATCAAGATACCGCAAGAACTAACCTTGAGGAGATCGCGTATTAAAAATCTGAGGAGAACCTCCTCTGAATGGGACTCTATATGTGAGGCATAATCATTACAGTCAGCCGTGGTTTGCTTGACAGAAAGTGGAGTAGTGATGGCAATATAGAAGAAGAAGAAAGAGAAGAGAGAGTTACAAGTCAATGGTTGTTATTTTGACATCCCACGTGCTGTTTTTGTTAGTTAGAATGTTCAATTTTTTTATTGTTTGTATTTCCTGTGCGTGTCCCAAAAACAATATATTTCTTTCTTTCAAAGAATAAACAATCCTAGGGTTTTTTCTCGTTGAATTGTTAGTTTCGCAAAGATAAAAATATATACTGCTGTCACTTATCTAATTATCAAGGCTATACCGAGTAAGAATTTGACATTCTTTGGAGGTAGCACATTGTTAGCAGTAAACACTGTTCTTCCTGATAAGCTAATGTTCGCGCTAACTCTGTCACTGACACATTTACTCACAGTTTGATATACTGAAAAAGTTTGGCCATCATTTAAAGACACCATCACACACAAAACGCATCCTATGATCCATTGTCCCAGCACCATTGTAACTGTCACTACTGGGAAATGACAATTGTTCTGCCACACTTATACCCTAGCCTTTATCAGTTTGTTTTACAGTACTATTTGTTTTATCACTATGACTTGTTTAAGTACCTTTATGGTGGTAGATTTGCGTATCGGTTTATGATTTTGTTTAATGACGATACATATTCAGGGCAAGTAATAAATAAGTATCTATATTTTGTTTGTTAGGTTGAGTGGAAAATCCAAGTGTTAGTCATCGTTCAAAAATTTTGCTGTTGTTTTTAACTTTGTCTCTTTATCAAGATATTTTGTGATTACTATTATTTGTAGCTTTAACATCCGCATTATCATCAGCGTTACTACACGTGTTTAACATGTTTTTTAATAACCTCATCGTTTGTGGATACCCGATGCGTACCTGAACTTTGTAGTTTCAGAATGGTAGATGTAAGACTGTCGATCTAATCGAACCAGACGTGGTATCTAAATACCAGTATGTATTATTTACGGATGGGACCACCATAGTCACGAAAAAATTATCTGCTGACCTATACTAAACTTCAATATCTACTCGACCCAAATGTATGGGACAACTGTTGTTTTTTTTTTTCCACATTTACAATGTTTCTCCCATGGAGAAAGTCGTTCCATTTGATGGTCCGTACCACACCCTTAAATATGACGACACATTTCTGATATACGCTATATAGCGTGGCGCTTTAATGGCGACATTCATTTAACACACGTATTCGGATTAGCCTTTTTTAATGAAGATATTTTAATTTAATTTAACGTCATTATTTATTGATTTATTTAATTTAATTTAACGTTATTATTTATTGATTTATTTAATTTAATTTAACGTTATTATTTATTGATTTATTTAATTTAATTTAACGTTATTATTTATTGATTTATTTAATATAATTTAACGTGATTATTTATTGATTTATTTAATTTAATTTAACGTTATTATTTATTGATTTATTTAATTTAATTTAACGTGATTATTTATTGATTTATTTAATTTAATTTAACGTTATTATTTATTGATTTATTTAATTTAATTTAACGTTATTATTTATTGATTTATTTACAATTTTCAAAAATAGCATCTTGGAGCAACCTGTACTTAACAGCTGTAGCTCAGAGGTCATTCACCGGGGTCTCGGATCATCGCATCAATGAAAATAAAACGAATAACATGCAAAGAGAAGGCGAATTGCAGGAAAGGGAGAGCCCTATGTCGGCGAGCGTTTGAAAATTGTAATTTTTCAGTTAACGATGTTTTTTTTTTTTATTATTATTACAGGCCTAGCTAGACCTACCCGTGTGTTAAATTAATGTCGCCATTGTAGCGGCATGTTGTATAAAAGACAAAACAAAAAAAAAAAATCTTCTTTGAATTTAAACATCTCTGGTATAAAGTCAAGTTAATCGCATAATATATCATTGACGCGCGTGCCTATAATCAAGCCGCGACGTAATCTTGTTACAGCATTGGCACGATCCAAGGATTAAGGGATCTCGCGCTCTAGACGGCCAGTTGTGGCCATCTAGTGGCGGCTATTTGGCCATTGCGATCAAGTGAACGATTCCTATCGGTTTCTATAATTTACCTGATCGGTGAGACCACTGGTCGTGGTCGTGGCCGTTTATTGTTTGAAACGGTTGCTTCTGGCGCATATCCATTGAGATGTGCTGAGCAAAGACCCAAAAAAAACTAATGTTTAGTACTTACTGTAGCCACACCAAGATATAACCTACAGTGGCTTCCCTAAACGCAAGTATATAAATAGCTGAATAAAGAGGTATTAAAGAATTAGGAATATTGGCATTTTTGTTATAACCCATCAAAGAGCCCTGTAATAAAAACAATAATATTCATAGCAGTTCGCAACCACTGGTCAGTGGTGCAGTGGTCCTTCAGGTATCATATTTGGGCCCAGATACGTACAAAGTATGCCATTTTGCCCGGTTACACGCTGAAGGCTCATTTTCATTGGTCGATAGGGCTCATATGCGGGGTGCGGGAGATTTCTGTAAAGCATGCCATAGGGCTCGTTTGCGCAGAATCGTTTTCATTAGTCGATAGGGAACGATTGAAGTATATGGAGAATCTGCATCGCACGTTCGGCGTGAGTCTCTTAGACCGTGTACCGACCGCGTTATTGACTTATGACTTTCATTGGTCCCGACTGCGGGGCGACCCCGCATGCTGTACGTATATATCGACCGAGCTATCGACTAATGAAAATAAGCCATGATAGCGTAATCTGTGTCTAATCTCAAGGGACAATCATTTACAGCCTTATCCCGTTACTCGTGACTTCCACATTACAGTCGTCAAGAACTTTACTTCGCACTCGTCTTGTTAAAAGGTATCGTTATCTCAGAATAGGGCTGTCTCATTTAGAGTAACGGCTTGAACCTGAGTAGAATAATGTTTTAGTACTTTCCACGTGCCCACTTCGTTAAGTTGATAGAGGTTACTTAAGTAAGTTATTCATACGTTTTCGAGTATTTTTGGTTACTTTTGTTTTTCTTTTACTTAGATAAACATACCCTTTAATAAGTAGAACTTGCAGTAAACAATTGACTTAACAAGTCGATAGGAAAAGAGCTATAAATATAATGGTATGAGAACCCTATCGTTTTACTAACGAAACCGTATAAAATCGGTAGATTTGGTTATTCTGAATCCAAAAATCATAATTTGAGAAATTATCCGCACCACGCACGTCCGATTTGACCGCATTTTTTAATATATAAAAATACCGAACTATTTCATAGTACTCTGTCTGATTTTCAGAATGTAGTTGAACGATAGACTTTAGATAGGTACAGAAAACACAATTTTCAGAAACCAGCAGCGTTACACGTACTCAGGAGACCGGTTTTGGCCGTAAAACGATGCGACATGGTTTTGTTCGTGGGCTCTCGTAAGTATACAAGTTATGAGCGAGGACAGACCGAATGATATCAATTACTGGTACTGAATTTTCTGTTCTCTTAATCACAGGCCCAAGCACGCCTCTTCTTTTGCTCATAAGGAACAACCTAATGAGGTCAGTTTAAAAGACCATTTTACAAAATGCCAACCCTAGAGATGATTATAAGGATAGCGATGTATAAGATCATTACGGAGGCTGTGTTTTACGTCATTACACACGCCGACATGTGGGTGTAACCGCTTGTTTCCCCATTTTGTTTATTTATTCCCAAATTAACTGTTAATTTAACCTTTAACCTTGTAATTTGTGTAATTGTTTCGATAAAAGAAGTCTTCATTTAGGGTACTGCCTTTTTTTATAAGTGTTTTGCCCCTTTAATATTATTTATATTAGTATTCATGTTGTTTTTTTTTTTAACTACAACGGGGAAGCTCTTGTCCTTCATCTCACGTGATGGTAAGTGATGATCAGGCCGAAGGTGGAACGAGCTTCACCCGGAATTCTCAACCGCAGAGGAACTGGAAAGCTTACCTCTAACTGCCGAAACACAACAATGCTGTTAACATTGTTGTTATGGCGACAGACTTAGATACAAGCCCTACCAACAACCAAACCGAGCTGAAAATGTCACTTTTATTTTTCAACACTCTTTCAATGTAAAACACCGTTTCTTTTTCTAAATTGTGATACTGAATCAGGTCTCGTCTTCTTTCTCCATTTTGGTCTGCATTCGTAGAATTTGCATTTATTGCGAACAGAATAGCGTACATTACTTCCTGATATTATACCTTCTGCAGAATATATTATGTCCTACTATGGATGACCAGGCACCCCATATCAAAACATTCTGCATTCTCTAAAATTCTAAACAATTTTCAGTAAACAAACCAATACGATACCGGACACAAACTCAACGAAAATAAATTCTAACTCAAACACCAAAGAGTTAGAAATTCAGAAACCGCCCACCACATTATAGCCAAAACTCCACAAAGTATAACAACATCAGAAACCCTTTAATTGGAGCAAGATAACTCAAATCAAGGAATCCGTAGACCGTAACACTTCTAAATGAATCAAAAGTTTTAATGGCATAGGAAAAGAACTTAAGAGTTGTACGAGTTGAAACAAATAAACTCTACGAATGAGTAACGAGGAAAGTTTTTGATGACGACACTCAAAGACAAGGTTGGGGACGATTTGGACCACTTCTAGAATTTATAGGCCTATTAATCTGTCGTACCCTTGAAGATGGGGTTGTATGGAGGTTCGTTTTGGTTTTCTGCCTCAGAGAGATGTAGAAGTGTCGAGTACGCTTTTACTTTTGATGGATTTCACTCTCGTAGGATTTATGATACTACCTTGCTGACTTGCTTTGTGTTTTTATCACGGTAAGGCTCAATCTGCCTAACCTTTTCCCAACTATGTTGGGGTTTGCTTTCAGTTAGGGTTGCCAATCCTACTATATAATATACTAGCTTTTGCCCGCGACTTCGCTCGTGTGGATGTCGGAAATTACCCCCGGGAAAGTAATCCCGGGATAAAAAGTATCCTATGTGTTAATCCAGGTTATAAACTATCTGTCTGGCTCATCCAAATCCTATTTGTAGCATAACATAATGATTGAATACTATCGTGAATTCATGCAAGCCTAGTACTTTTTGTTAGGTTACTGCTCAGAAATTGTGCACAACGTCTAATGATTGAAATACTATCTTGAAGTTCATGCAAGCCTAGTACTTTTTGTGCCAAGTTAATTAACTCAAGGAATCACGTTGTCCCCATACAAACTTTGCCCCTCTTTGTCACCCCCGGAAAATCCTTTCTTAGCGGATGCCTACGTCATACAAAGAACACACCCCCGAAGTCTCACGTCTCTATGATCAGCGGTTTAAGCTGTGCGTTGATCCGTCAGTCAGTCAGTCATTCAGGACAAAGCATTTTATATGTATAGCTATATTAGAGGCCCAAATACTTCTAACTATTTTTCTAAAGAAAAAATATAGTAGACGAAATTACAATATTTTTATTTCAATACAAACTGGCGATATAATTGCAATAGGGCCATTATTAATGTCATAAAAGCTGATTTAATGGTTTTTTGTAACCTTAATATAGAGTGTAAAATAATTATGACAAATTAAAAAAAAAAACCTGTTAATAAAGGTGCATAGTAAGTACTATGAATCCAAGAATGACAGCCGGGACCAACGGCTTAACTGGTTTTCCGAGGCACGGAGGGGTCTCAGTATGTTAAGATTGTCACCCATCCACGGACTGACCGCAGCAAGCGTAGCTTAACTTGATCGACCGACACTTGCGGCTATTATTATTAAGCCACGAGCCCCTCCACGGGCTTATCATGGTATAGGCTATTCTCATATAAGTTCATGGCACACGCACACACACAACAGTCAACAACGAGTGAATAATTTTAAAATTTTGGAAACGCCGTCGTTAAGGTTAAACTGCACAAATATGAAAGTCCAAGTTCCAATTTAGAAAACCAGTTTCCTTTAAATCCCCTATAACCAAAACTCAATAAGTAAAATCGATGCAAATAATAAAAAAGTCCACTATTGTCACAGATTAGTACAGATGAGACACTCCGAAAATCATTTAAATAAAAAGTGACTCTTGTAACGACACAATAAAGTGCAATTCAGCACAGCGCTATTTACCTACAGTTATATTGAAATTCTAAATATTTTTATTAATTTTGATTATGTTGTATTTCATTAATACAACATAATCGAAATTAATATTAGTGACATAATTTTTTTATTTTGTATTTTTTATTCTTTTTACTTTATTTAATTTGACATTTTTAGTGAGTGTACCGACTTTTGATTTTCTAAAATGTAATTGTTTAAAAAAAACTTGATATTTTGTATGCCTTTTGGCGGGACACAGCTCAGAGATCATATGTATTATAACACCTTCTGTATGTAACCTGTGTTCACGAAATAAATAAATTTGAATTTTTGACCTAGAAGTCGCCTCTCTTTCTATCACGTAACTCATATATCTTCTGACTACGTTACGCCCACTGAATTCGACAAGTCGAGCCCGCCGCGTACTGACTTGTAGCTTCATACTTAAAATGCGCAAGTGTCCGATCTGTATTCATCTGTGGTATTGCTAAGTTACCGGACGCGGGTCGCAGGTACCTATAGCCAGTACCTGAGGTATGTAGTGTCACGTCCAAGTCCAACCAAACTGCGCTCTCGGCACGTACCGCTTATTTCAACGGATCGGAAAGATCCATTTAAAAAAATCTAAAGGGTTGGTTTTACAAGTTAGAATATGACAATTCAGGTGAGATTTAGTTGGCAGGTTCTGATTTTCTGAAACTGTTTTATCTTCTTCCTGTGGTGCTTCTCCAACTAGTGAAGGTAAGCAGTCAGCTTTGCAGTTTTTGCTTGTTTTATTGAGAGGCGAATCATTACAACATTAGAAAAAGTGCATATTGTGGATAAAAAGACAAGAGAAAAACTGTTGGCTGGTAGAAAATGTCTATGGCAATAAGAGCGTTTGTTCTGAAAGTGGGCAACGTCGTCAAAATAGATGTCAAATATTTCGCTGTTTTGATTAATTTGGCACTATTACTGTATGGAATTATGAAATGTGGCTAAATAGCGAACTAGAATATTAATAATGAATTGCAATTATAACACTGAATCTGATGTTGTAACCGTTTCAGGTGTAAAAAAGGCATTTGAAAAGTTTCCAAATACTTTTTTTTACATCTAAAATGAAATATTCGGTCTTACGATATTAATCATTTCATTTCATAATCAATTTTTTAGTTCACTAGTTAGCCACATTTCCTAATTACATACAGTAATAATGCCAAATTATCAAAACAGGTAAATATTTGACTTGACAGCTATTTGCGACGTGTTGCCAACTTTTAGGATAAGCGCTCTTAAGACCACCTCTGTAAATTTGTGTGCTTTTAAAGTATTTAATAAATAAACGCAAATGTATCAACAGGTCAGGTAAAGTAAATAGGTATTAGCTCAAGACACTGCAGAATTTAGAAGGTACTTCTTTTTCAAAACAAAAGAAGCCTTAATAAAATCTATGAACTCTTTGTTAGTTAATTTTCTTACAAGTTAAAAATACTTAGGCCGTAGTGTAATTGAATTAAAGGTCATGTTTAGCCCGAAGCTCTATTCAAGCGAAAAAATACTCAAGTATCTTTGGCTGCTGACGGTCCATCCTTTATTTTTGAAAACCCGTAATTTTTAGGAAGAGGTTCCTTTTTTCAGCTCTAGCAAACTTGATACCTAATTCTAAGCTTGATTAAACATATCGAACCCTTCAACTATATTTCGGATCAAAATATCCTAAATAACTTCTCTAAATTGAATATTTTTGTCTCTATCATAGGATCAAGTTGCAAAGGTTGAAGGTGAGAGAATAAATTACTTGTTCACGTTCCTACTAAAGAATTTATTGTTACTAATAAGTTATAGAACGGTGACAGATGAATAGATACAGTTCGGCTGTCATTCCTTTGTCGCAAATCCTTGGCTTTGAGCCTGACAGTTCAGTTCTCTGTATCGGGGATTACACTTAAATAATTAAGTACTACGAATAGTGCTGCGCTATGATACGTCCGCGACCGGGATTTACTTTCGGATATTGAAATATTGCAACGTGAAATATGTAAGCTTCAGCGATAAAATGTTCGACGTATATTTTGTGATTAAAATCGAATGCATTACAGCTTACAGTTGAAAAATAGCCATGTTTGTGTATAAATATTGAGTATTTTCCCATATATGTTTTAATGTTTTTCTTCTTTTTAAAAATATACATCAGAAGGTGGTTTCCATGTTTAATGTTTACCTTCGCCTAACTCAGCAGCGAAATAAGGAAATGACAAACACGAGGAAACCCACGGGGTTTCGTTTTTCTTTCCAAACTCACTTCAATAATAATAATAATAATAATTTTTTATTTCAAAAAACATTTGTAGTACATTTTTAAACTATATTTTCTTGTACATAATGTGTTACATTAAAATTAACTCTATACTACATATTATATGGATGTCAAACTGTTTACCTAGCTAAGCTAATAGATAGCCTGTGTTAAGGTAAAACAGTTGCCACCCCACCAAAACAAGCTCATTAAGTAACAAAAACAGTAAGTACATTATTACATAATTATTGGTTCGGTAAGTACTACAGTGATTTATGACAGGTAACTGATTTTAGTGTGTGTATGTTCTTGTGTGTGTACGTGTGTGAGTGCGTGTGATGTGTGCTGACTACGTGAGAGGGTGTGTTTGTGTGAGAGAGAGAATGACAGTGATAAGACCACCTTGTTTATATGTAATGTTCGGTTTCCTCGTATGTTTTCTCAAGTAAGAAATTTCGTATAAGTTTTTTACATTCATGATATGGTTGGTCATAGATGTAAATACTTTTGTTTATTTTGTTATAAAGAGAGGGGCCTAAGTAATCAAAAAATCTTTTCGCAAATTTAAATTTTACAGAGGGAAGCGAACAAATTAAGTCTTTACGGCGTTTGGTGAGTTGGGTGTAAGGAGTTTTGCGATGTTGTAATAGAACCGCGTGAAAGATAAACAGTTGTCGAACGTTAAGTACTCCACAGTTTTTATATAGTTCTGTTGTTGGGTATAATATTGGACGAAACGTGGCAACCTTAAGTATAGCTCTATGTGCGATTTCGAGAGGTTTTAGGGTAGTTTGATGTGTACCTCCCCAGGAACAGATGCAGTACGATATTATTGAGCGACATAAGGCGAAGTACACACTGCGTATTATGGTAGGATTTGCAACACTACGGAGTGATTTAAAAATATAAATAAGTTTTCGGACTCTGCCGGTCAGGACTTCAACTTGAGGTTTGAAGCTAAGTGTTTTGTCCAGAATTACGCCAAGATATTTGATCTTATCAACAGTTTCAATCTGGGGACATAGACAAATTGAGTCGAGATCGGGGGAACAAGAGTGAGCTCTGAGTTTCGTTGAAATTTTAGGCTGCGAGGCAGAGCTAATAGAAAAGGTAATGCATTTCGTTTTCGCAATATTTAATGTGAGTGTATGTGAGGTTAGCCATTTGAAGGCAGAATTAAAGCCTACCTGGGCGTTTTTGAGGAGTTCTGACCAAGATTCTGCGACAAAAGTTATTGCAGTGTCATCTGCGTAAGAAGTTATTTTAGAGTTTGGGATATTTAAGTTGCATAGGCCATTAATAAATATTAAGAATAAGGTTGGCCCCAATATGCTACCCTGTGGTACGCCGTAATTTATAGTCAATTCATGACTGAAGTGGTCACCTATTTTTACTGATTGGGTACGGTTTGTAAGGTAGCTTTTAAAGAAATCCAGTTGCAGTCCACGGACACCTATTTCTTCAAGCTTCTGCAAGAGTGTGGTTGTTGGAACGGTATCAAAAGCCTTTGTGAGGTCCAAAAATATCGAGATCACTTTCTTTTTGTTATTAAGGCTGGTGACTATGAAAGAAGTTAGCTCGTGGACTGCGTCGGAGGTCGATTTCTTTTTTTGGAAGCCAAACTGTTGTGTAGAGATAATTTTAAATTTCTCAAGATATTTAACTAATCTGTTATTTACCAAACGTTCAAGAACTTTTGACAGTGCACTAAGTACTGCGATTGGGCGGTAGTTGTTCACCAACTTTCCATCACCACCCTTAAAAATTGGGTGAATAATAGCACGTTTCAGAGAACTTGGAAAGACAGAGGTTTGAAGGCAGAGATTGAAAATGTGGCTCAGAACAGGTGCGAGTGTCACGGCGTATCTTTTAAGAACTATGGGTGAGATATTATCCCATCCGGTTGCTGCACTAGATTTCAATGAGTGAATCAGAGAGGTAATTTCACTTTGATCTGTACTGTCCAAGGCGAAGGAATTTGAGGTAAATGTGTTTGTTTGTGTCCTCTTTTGACCATTTGTAATTTTACTGGCGAGGTTACTGCCTATATCAGTGAAAAACTTATTAACAGTATTACATGATTGGGCTGGTGATTCTGCAAGTGATAGTAACTGTGTAGAAGTTTGTCTGATTTTAATGGTGTTAGTTATGTTTCTGATTGTGTCCCATAATGCTTTAGAATTTTGTCCAGCTTTTTTTAATTGTTCAGAATCATACAATCGTTTTGTTTTTTTTAAGATTTTAGCGCAAAAGTTCCTGTATCTTTTGTAAGTGATACCAAGAGTTGTGTTGTTGGGAGACCGGTTGAACTGCCTATGTAAGTTGTCCCTGTTTCGTATACACCTAAGAAGTCCCGGAGTAATCCAGGGTTTAAGAGTACGTTTCCTCGCTGAAGATCTAGAGACCACCGTATTCAGCATTATTGCACTGGAAACCAGTGCAATAATACGCTCACGACTTCAATAGGACGCTAACGACGTAAAAAATTATTTACTTACCAAGCACTGGGCTTAAAATAAGAATTGTATGTTTGTTAGAAGAAAAATAAGTTCCGAAACACTGAATATGATAAATATTTGAAGTAAATAAACGAAAACACAGGTGTATTTTGAAACTACTAACCTAATTCATGTTCATTCACCGTATTTATCCTAAATCTCTATCATAAATTTCCATTAAAAATATGTTACCTACGTTCTCCACAAGCGAATATAAGTACCTAAGCCCGGACATTTCAGCTAATAGCTTTCCAGAATAATTTGAATTTCGCTGAACAAAATTTAAAAGTTTAATAACGCCGATTAAAGATTGGGATCAAAGCAATCGGGCGTTAAACTGCATTGAAAATGCGGGAACCTACGTCCCGCGCACAATGCGAGCGGGCGTGACCGAAAGCCGGGACATCCCGCGGTAATTGCCTGCTGTCCCGGCGAGTGGCAGCCCCACCTTATACCATGCTAGGGATGTATATTCCTATGTTCATCACGGACCATTATTGTTAGTCAATGTTGGTTTAAGTGTGCTTTGTGAAATTGGGAGTGGGATTAGGTGCGAAATGAGTTTTTGTTCCTTTAAATGGGTGCGTTGCATATACTTACTGTGTCTTGTACCGGTAGAACGCCACTTCAGCAGTTGGAAATAAACGGAAAGGCTGTAAAGGTTCTAAAAACTACTGAAACCGCACAAAGCTGCATTTAAAGCAGTATTTTCATAACATACGGTAAAAAGTAAGCTGTTACAAATACAATAACGGACGACCGTGTCGACGACTCGTGACATTCGTATGCCATCCATTTGCCATCGGGCGGGGAACGCTTTAGTTTATACGACACGATTCCGGCTCGGTGACGATCCGCAAACAAGAGTAGAACATTGTCTCATTGTTGCAAAACAAACTCATTCTATTCTAGCGATCCAAATATCCAATATCATTAAACGTTTGCTTGTAATAAGTACTTATATTCAATCTGCCTACGCTTTTTCCGAGTATGTTGGTGTCGGTTTCCAGTCTAACCGGATGCAGCTGAAAGTGAATAGGGCTGTTTTACATGGAGCGACTGCCTATCTGACCTTCACAATCCAGTTAGTTACTGGGTAACACGATACCCCTTGGCAAGACTGGTTGTCAGACTTTCGGGCTTCTGCTAACCCGTAACGACTCAAATAGATCCACGAATGACAGCCGTGACCAACGGTTTAACGTGCTTTCCGAGGTACGGAGGGGTCTCGGCGTTTAATGGATGGTCACCCATCCACGGACCAACGTCGGCAAGCGTTGCTAAACCTTGAATATCGACCTGTGTGGCTGCTATTATTTAGCCACAAGCCCCTCTAATAAGTACTTATAGTATTATCTCTTTTGTTTCAGGTAAGCGCTGCTGAAAAGTATTGACAAGGGTGCTGAACCATGGTGTAAAGAAAACGAATTCCCAGAGTACATAATTATCTCGAGATGATTTAAGTAAACAGTAACCATATCTTGCCGTTAGCTGGTGCTACCGTTTCACTGGTTTTTGAAATATTAAGTATTTGATCATTAAAGGCTTGTGCCGACCAGCGCGACTTGTCGCGCGACCTGACACCGGTTATTGTTATACTGTGAAGTTTTCTTAGAAATTGTATTGTCTAGTCGCGTCGCGCGACAAGTCGCGCTGATCTGCACAAGCCTTAATGTCATGTTGTTTGGCCAAATTAACGATACCTAGCATAAGCCCATGATTTGATGTCGTGTAGTTATCGTGTCGAATCGTCTAATGTGTGAACGCGTCCGTTTAGCTCTTGACCGCTTGATAGATGTAGTCCCTTGAGTTTTTCACTGTTTTCATTCGATATTTTTCATGAACCTGTAATAATGGAAAGGTTGAAATAAAAATACTGAAATGAATAAATGTGGATCGTGTAGAAAAGGGTTATTTGTTGAATTGTTTACTACAGAGACATTAAATTCTTTTCAGTCTGATGCTGCGGTTTTCATGTTCCTTTACGAAAATCTAACACAATGTATTCACTTCTGGACTGATTAAAGCAATCTCATTGGAATCTGTAGTAGGTATCTAAAAAATCCTCTATAGAATAACTGTAAAAAAAAAATCCGAAAGAGACTGCAATAACATTACCAAAAACTACTTTTTTCTTATTATTATTGAAAATAAAGTTATCGCTATTTAAAATTTTCATTTTTAGTAGGTACCGGAATTACCACAAATTCAACAAAGGTCATAAGTTATGGCTTGTAGACACCCGCTAAACGACGAATAATAATATAAGAAGATAATAAATAACCTGGTAGAATTCCCCATTGAAAAAAAATGTTGCGATTTTTTTTTTCCTGTAAATTACCCCAAAAATAGACTCTCAGTACGATACTTACGAAAACCCTCACGGGTCGGACAGTTTTTTTTACATGTTGTTTATGACATCCTTCTAAAAAAAACTTTCAGCACTTTTCATCAAATCAATGTCTAAGTCTTCATGCAAAACATTTAAGGACAATCTCTTAAGCGCATAAGTCCCTCCCAACATGTGACGTCACAGTATATTACCTCATTTATTTTGTTAAACACTCGACGTGACAGGATGTCGATACACGATGGCGCTTGCCTTGTAAGTCGCTAGTTAAGGAAAAATGCTCTGGAAATATCAACGAAGGGCTAGACTGTGATGATAAGCGGATGATGTAATACAGGTTTTTTTTTAGATAGATTACCTGTGTGGAAAATCCTTTACCTATTCAAAATGAGGAAGCATTTTGGTCACATAAATTAGATTGGGCCTTAAAATGCCGAAAAAAACGTCTTGGTTGTAACCTTTTAAAGTGCTCTTCATTCCATATAATCTCAGTATAAACTGCTACGAATAAAAATTTAATCCCAGCGCCTGACAAAAATACATAAGCAATAAATTGAACCAACGCGAGATGCTAATCTTACTCGTCAAGGAGAAAGCAGTCACGTCCTTGCTTCAACCCTTTCTCCTTTATTTTACGACATCACGCATATTGAGAGTTGTAAAATTTAAAGTCCAAGTAATAAAAGCTCGCTTTAAAGTCCTAAGTCCGAAGTCATAAATATTTTCATAAACTTGATTGGAATTTCAATTTAGCCCAACACAGCAGGCACTTAATAAACTCCGTCAAAATTTAATAATGACTCCTTTTTGGTACTACGCTGAATAAATGTTAGTAGGTAGGCGTACTTGGTGAGAAATAAACTGTCAACGAAAGTTGTAAAATAATGTTTATGTTTATTGTAGGCACTTACTCTTGATTCAAGTTTGATTTAACTAGTAAAAATTAGCCACTTCAGTTAGGTATTTAAATTCAGAAACAATCAGATATTTAAATAAAGCTTGAGAGCTGGCCTATTTTTATTTAGGTCACCATTGCCATCCAACGTGGCAACGCTACCAGCCTTTTGGGCACTTTTCGCGCTGACAGCGCTGCGGATGATTTTTTCATGCACAATGGGGTCTTCCCCTTTTTCCCCCCTTCATATACCAGTAGTGGATCCAGGGAGGGGCTGAGGGGCTCAAGCATCTGAGTTCCTCCGTGACAAATCTTAAAGCCTCCTCATTTTTAGTCCTTTTTTATGTTCACTTTGCTAAAACCCACCCTCAGCAGCAAGCCCCAAACGACAATCTTGGATCCGCCGCTGCTTGTACATAATATAAATGAAGAATACACCATATGAATTATGATATTGTGAAGAGATATTAAAGTGGAATAAATAACAATAATGTGAATAAAATAAAATTTCAATAACCCATACTTCTAAACACATATAAGTACGGAGAATAAAGTAATCCCAATAAAGCTTTGCATTGCTCAACTCTCAAGAGTAGGTACGTATCTTGGTTTTTATAACTGTGCGCTTGGTCCTGTCAGAATCGGAGGTTGTTAGTATTGAATTATTCACCCGCCCCGTTACCTCCTCAGTGACCCGAGGCCTCTTAATACGGTCTACACAACTCGTGTCGTCTCCACAGGTCTGTCTTATTATTCATTAAGTTGTTATTGTTATTATTTAAACCGCATACACTGTAATATTTCGATGTTAACAGGGGCACATTTATGAAAATCGGGTTATAGAGACCATCGAAACAGAACAGTGGGCAAAGACAGTCAATCATACCATCAAAATGCCTTTCAGTATTATAAAGTTACTCCAATATTCTGAGGTAAGATTCTAAGTCCAAAGATAAATTGATCTAGCGTTCATAATAAAAATCCTGATCAATATTTTTCTCGGCCAATAACCGTATATTTCAGCCATTAGGGTAGGCTGTAATATAAGGGATGGTAATCTTCATGCCGCTTAAGATTACCTACCTTATTTTAGGTAGGTAATATTTTTATAAAAACAGTCTCTAAAAAAATATATATTATAGGTAATGTTATATTTATGGAAGTTGCGTAATTTTTTATATTTTAAGGAATATGGTGTAAAGTTTATTCATCCTCTAGAGAAAAAGGAGGATTCTTTGACCAGACGATTGTCGTGTCTGGCGGGCAA
The DNA here is from genome assembly GCA_947364205.1 of Agrochola lota. Taxonomy (NCBI): domain Eukaryota; kingdom Metazoa; phylum Arthropoda; class Insecta; order Lepidoptera; family Noctuidae; genus Agrochola; species Agrochola lota. Next base: position 20,480,120 of record OX376219.1, read on the forward strand.
CTGCCCAACAATTGATGTCGGAAAGTTATATATATGTTGATAGCGCGGTAAATCAGCTTGTGCGATGCAGGATTTGTGTGACGTCACACAAAAGCCTTTGTTACAAAAACTTTGTTATTTAACTAAGTAACAAAGTTTTAATTTCACACCAACTATTAAGGTGGCTGCATAAATTTAAAATGGTTCGTAAAGTTTTTATTTTGTTTGTTTACTGTTTATATTTATGTCAATGTTTTAATTTGTCGGGAAGTGCTTATTTTTAGGCTTCGTTGTGCTTCCAATCAGCTCTGCCTACAGTAGTTCATTGCTGGACATAGGTAGGTCGCCCACACTTTCTGTCCCTAAACATCGCATTCAGTGTTTCCTCTTCTTCAATAGTTTTGGGTTTCATGTTAGTTTTTCTACCTTCATCACCTGAAAACTCAAGGGGTATTCCTCCTACTGGTGCAAAAAAACCGCGGCCGATTGATGTGAAAGTGGACTCCAAATATGTCAGTTCTTCTACGTTTCAAAATGGTGACAATTGTAAACTGCATGTCGATTCTGTAAAAATATCACCGTGAAAACTTGCGTGGAGTGAGCTGTCAGTGAAAACTCACTGATGCTAGGGATTGACCAAGCATTACATTTACAATCGTAATCGAGATTTAAATTATATTTTGTATGCTAATTCTATTGGACATTTTTTATTAAGTATTCTAAAGCTAGTATCTAAATGTCTAAACATTACATTATATACCCCCCTATATAGTAATGTTTAGTAAAATAACAAAGCAGATATCCAATCAGAAACTCAATTTTGTTTTATTCTATTTTGTTCCTAGACTAGTCCCTTAATATATATTATAGCCTGAGGCGCGACGCGTTACGCACGTAGGTGCCAACGCGTGCACCAACAATAAATAAAATAGAACGTACCTACATAGGTATTTACACGTTGCTGCTACTTAAGTACTAAAGAAAATGCTCATCGACATAGTTTGTTATTATGAACCCATTGTTAACTTATATTATAAACGCAATCGAGTGTTAATAGTGTGTAATTTAACCCCACACAAACTATGTGGGAACCTACCTAAACGATGTAAGTAGTCATATAGATAAAAAGATGTGTATATTATTTGTACTTACCTACCGAATATTTTATTGGAGATAACCTACCTACGCGTTGAATAAAATCAAATTCATCAAATCATTACAAAATTCTTAAGTTCAACAGCTGACACTCTTGCAGCGCGCGCAAACCGAATCACTTCACCACGTTGAAGCGGTAAGAATCGCGCTTGCGCGCTAGGTAGACACTATCACATTGAGATTTTTTTTACTTACTACGTACCTACATACTTATTTAACTTGTAACGCGTCACGTACTTGCGTACTAAATACCAACGTCCAATAAGTACCTACAATGTTTTATTCATCATCATCATATATAACCCAAGTAAAACTGACACTTGTAGCGCGCGCACATCACATCACCGAAGTGTTGTCGCCGAGGAAATAACACGCGTTACCATGGTGACCACCCGCGTGATCACTTCACCCGATTCTCAAAGAATCGGATGAAGTGATCACTTCGCGCAGGCGCGCCGCTGAGGAAATAACTCGCGTTACCATGGTGACCACCCGCGTGATCACTTCACCCGATTCTTAAAGAATCGGATGAAGTGATCACTTCGCGCAGGCGCGCCGCTGAGGAAATAACACGCGTTACCATGGTGACCACACGCGTGATCACTTCACCCGATTCTTAAAGAATCGGATGAAGTGATCACGCCGCGCAGGCGCGCTGTTACGCACTTTGTTTTTTTGCTGCTTATTGCTGTACTTATTGGTACCTACTTATTAAATTTTATTTTATATACGTTCTGACTGCACATGCGTGACGCGTTACATACCTACAGGTTAAATAAGTAGTATGTAACTAGTTCATTTAAAAAAAACTAGTTTAATTATTGAAAACAAAATGTATCTAGGCAATAAACTGAGTTTTTAAATGTACAAAACGGTATGATTTAGACATTGAATTATCTAAAAGTATTGAAATAAATAGGTACTCATTATTGACTCTGAATACGTATAGGCTTATGGAAATGGCCGTCAAAGAGGGGAAAAAAATAAATAAAGTGCGTAACAGCGCGCCTGCGCGGCGTGATCACTTCATCCGATTCTTTAAGAATCGGGTGAAGTGATCACGCGGGTGGTCACCGTGGTAAGGCGTGTTATTTCCTCGGCGACAACACTTCGGTGATGTGATGTGCGCGCGCTACAAGTGTCAGTTTTACTTGGGTTATATATAATGATGATGAATAAAACATTGTATCTAGGTACTTATTGGACGTTGGTATTTAGTAAGCAAGTACGTGACGCGTTACAAGTTGAATAAGTATGTAGGTACGTAGTAAGTAAAAAAAAACCTCAATGTGATAGTGTCTACCTAGCGCGCAAGCGCAATTCTTACCGCTTCAACGTGGTGAAGTGATTCGGTGTGCGCGCGCTGCAAGAGTGTCAGCTGTTGAACTTAAGAAGGATTTGATGAATATGATTTTATTCAACGCGTAGGTAGGTTATCTCCAATAAAATATTCGGTAGGTCGGTACAAATAATATACACATATTTTTATCTATATGACTACTTACATCGTTTAGGTAGGTTCCCACATAGTTTGTGTGGGGTTAAATTACACACTATTAACACTCGATTGCGTTTATAATATAAGTTAACAATGGGTTCATAATAACAAACTATGTCGATGAGCATTTTCTTTAGTACGTAAGTAGCAGCAACGTTTAGATACCTATGTAGGTACGTTCTATTTTATTTATTGTTGTTGGTAGGTACCTACGTACGTAACGCGTCGCGCCTCAGGCTATTTATATTAAGGGACTAGTCTAGGAATAAAATAGAATAAAACAAAATTGAGTTTCTGATTGGATATCTGTTTTGCTATTTTATTAAAACCCCCCCTATATAATAATGTTTAGACATTTAAATACTAGCTTTAGAATACTTAATATAAAATTATCAATAGAATTAACATAAAAAATATAATTTAAATCTCGATTACGTTTGTAAATGTAATGCTTGGTCATCCCTAGTATCGGATGGGGTGACACTGACAGCTCACTGCACGAACACTTCCCCTAAGTTTTCACGGTGAGATCGTTACAGAATAGCACAGCTGTTTGAACGAGTTCGAATGAAGCGAATGAACGAGTACGAATCGTACGATATCCGAGTGAATATCAGTTCTTTCGAAATCCTTGTTAAAATATTTGACTTTATTTATGACAAATCTTAAATATAATGTACAATATTAAATATAATATTTATTTTATTTATTTATATATACTTTATTGTACACCAGAAAATACATAGTAAATCATAAATTTAACACTTCAAAACATACAATGGGCGACCTTATCGCTTTCTGCGATCTCTTCCAGGCAACCTTGGAATCCTGCTGGGGTTGCGGGTTTGTCCGAAAGGGATATCGCGGCCCCGGCACACAGGCAACGGAAGGAACACGGGTGGGTTTTAGTCAGTAAAAGTCTGACACACCCTCTCGCTCTGCCCAGAGCGGGAGAAGTCATTTGATGATTTCCCATCCTGAAAAAAAAAAAAGGCAACCTTGGAATATACTTGGTATATACTATGTATACATTTATAATATACATCTAACACTAAAATATATAAATTACTAGCTGCCCGCCCCGGCTTCGCCAGGACTTTATCTACGGCGCACCTACCTATCTACCTACCCTACCCTACCTATCTACCCTACCTACCTACCCTACCTACCTACCTACCTACCTACCTACCCTACCTATCCTAAGAACCTTCTCCTGAGAATAACGAACACAACAAAAAAAATATTATCCAATTTGGTGCAGCCGTTCACGCGTGATGCCTTGACCAAGGGAAATAGGGATTCATTTTTATATATATATAGAAGATGTACAAGTATACAGATGAAAAAAATTAAGAAAGAGCTCATTGGGCCTCAAAAAATTCATCCGCATCGCTGTCAGTGGGAAAAGTGCCCAAAAGGCTGGCAGCATTGCCACGTTGGATGGCAAAATCCTTCCTTAAAGACCAAATCGCTCACAATATTCTGCTGTTTTATTTAGTTAGAAACACGGGTGTGAATCTAAACAAAATCGTTTTAAAACAACACCACCTACATCAAACACCTAAACGCCACTCAAATAGATATACAGTCTGTTCTGGCATATCTGTGCCATATGGTCGCAGAATTGATAGTCTGATGCAGCGTTATAAATACCCCGTCAGACGACCGTAATGCTGCATGCGCTGATGGATCGTCTGAACAGCCAGTATGCTGGCTAAAGGCGCATATTTTTGCAAAGAGCGTAATTCGAGTTTTATTGGATGAGGAATTATCCTTTTTGGGTCGTTATAAATTCGGGATTTTTTAAAGGGAATTTAGTATTTTATTCTCTTTATATAAATAAAGTGAATTAAACTGCGGGCTGACAGTCGGCAGCCGGCCAGGGTAAGTCGCTCCAATATTTTCACATAGTTTTGACAATTTAAGTATAAATTTAATAGCGATTCATTCAATAAGTGAAACATGATAAGGTTTATTTCAGCTTTTGAATCACGTAGAAGGAATCCTAATAAAAATGTTCTAAATCATAGATATTTATCGTGGCTACAAAACTTTGCGATATTATCTTTTTATTGCACCTTTTTCTTCTCAATGCCATCTGTCACTAATAAACGTCAGTTTTTATTATTATCAATCACTGTTATTTTATAGTCTTCTTTAAATATATTATTATTATATCCACCTGTGAATAGCAAATCCAGATATAACGAGACACAATGACTATAATCATAGAAGATTCGGAGGAAATACCATGTTCTTACTGTGACAAGCTTCGACAGACGTTTATCTTGATAGCACTAACAGCTGTTCTCCCGATGGTGCTGTTTGCTGCCCTCCTCCTTGTAACAATGACCGGAGAGATGGACCAACTAGTAGAATTCACAACAAGTCTCATCGTGGAGTTTGTATTTGGGCTCTTGTACGTGCAACTGTTCGTCGCTACGTCAATCCTCATTATCAGCTTCATGAAGAGGAATCAGCCGTTGCCTCTTAAGTACCACTACTGGTACTTCTTCTTCCACATAGCTATCATGGTCCTCTTCCTCATCTCTAGCTTCGTCATGACCGTAGTCAACGACGGCGTCGTCACATCCGGATTAGTATTTTTCGGTGGTGTCTTTTACTTTTACAATTTATATAATTTTATGGAAGCGAACAAGAACGTCTGGACCACTTTAAGAAGAGCTTATTGAGGTGATTTGAAAATGCTTTTGAAAACTTAATAAATTGGCACTCCAAATGTCTTAAAATTGTTTGTGAATTTAGCGAAGTTTAAGGGAGTTAGGTGGCTTTTCAGTAAGGCCGATAAGACGGGGATTCGGTTATAATTGTGTTTAGTATAAGTTGGTAACTTGTCGGTATTGTTGGCGATGGCTAGACAGTAGACACTGAAGTTATGGGTCTTTTAGTTTGGATTACCAAATCGGTTTTGATAAATGTTTTTATAAATATGAGAATAATCTAGGTTATATTGTGAATTCAATAAATACTAAAATAGATCTCACACTGGCCTGTCAGCTCGAAGAACTGTACCCTCTGCAAAGAAAGGTTAAATGTAAAGGTTAAGTGAATTCAATCAGTCATCGGGTTGGTAAATACGTTATTCATTATTAACAATACAGATAACAAAAATACTGCTGTTATAAAAATCAATAATATTAATATCTGACACATGCACGAAAAGGATTATATTAATTATTATTTTTCGTTATCATTTTGTTCTCGAGAGCGCTCGAATCATAAAAGCTTTTACTTAAGAGTTGAACCACTTGTTCCAACTTCGATACAAAATATTACAGAAAAAAATATGTTTTACCTTCTTTTTTTAAACCCTGTCAGTAATGTATTGTTTTCAAGAAATTTTAAAATCACACATTAGTCATCAGCTATCCTTGTGAAATAAAACCAAAGTTTCTCTTCATTAAGTAAATCAAAGGCGAAATAAACCATATTTTCGAGAGCGCAATAATGATGCAACTATTAACAGGTGCTGTGACTGACTCGAATGGTTTAGCATCACGAAAACTGTACTTTTATAGTTACACGGGTTTTTTTTAAGTGCCCTTAAACCAAATAAGTATACTATCAAAATTTTAAAGTCACTTGTTTTGGAAATGCTGATATATAATCCTACAACACGAAAATCAGACTCCTTCCAGTCTCCTGAATCTCAAAGAATTTTTGCTAAATCGTGCAGACTTAGCTAAAGAACAGCTCTAGCCAGTGGGTTACTTGAGTCTAACTTTGTTTACTTAACAGCTTCAAGTTTATTATTCAGCTGCTTAGTATTTCATACAGTAAAAGAAGTAGTTCCTCAAACTTCGTAGAAAGGATCCTTAAAGTTTCTGTTATTTTGTGTTTAAATATTCATTCTTTTTTTGTTTGTAAGTCTATATAAGAGTGAATCTAAAATGGCGTAGTTGTCTAGTAGATTATTTCATTTAATTTAAACTTACATAAACTCACACATTTTTGCCATGGTGGTGTGCCATGGAATGCGAACTACGTATCACACTGACGTCATGCAAAATCCTGCATCGCGCAAGCGGAGTTTACCACGTGACGAGTATATATAAAACGTCCCGACATCAATAGTTGCACACCAGATATGACACCCATCTCGTCGGAGGATTCTCCATTTTCTATAGAGGATGAGTGAATTTTACACCCAGCTCCTCATGCTTCTATAGAGGAAAAAAACTACAGAAAGCCACCAACTATACTTCTTAAAATCCTCTTGTTTCGTTTACTTTCAAACATCCACACAATAAACTGATATTAGATTTAAATAATCTTAGAGAATAATAACTGTTTAGGCTTGCAGAACAAATCTTGTTCCAGTTTTTATAAAGTTAGCATTATAAGGCCAGTGGTGGCCCAGTGGTTACGGCCGCGACTTACGTGTTGTAGGTCGTGGTCCGAACCCTGAAAGGCGCTTTACTTTGTGTAAATGATTTCATCACCACTGCTCTCAAAACGGTGAAGGAAAACGTCGCGAGGAAACCGGCATTTCCTAGAACCAAAATTTCGAAGACATGTTACATCTTCCTACCCGCACTGGGCCCGCGTGGTGGATTACGGCCCACTCCCTCTTACAGAGAGGAGGCTTGTGACTCAGCAGTGAAAACTTATAGGCTGATTAAGCTAGCATTATTGTACTGTTTAAACAACCCAAAATCCGAGGAACAGTCACTGATGAAAGCCTATGAAGTTTCTCTGAAAGCCATCGTTGCACCCAGACCTAAGAATTCGGCATCCCAAATCGAATCACAACAGCAGCAAATTGACACGATTGTGCGAAAAATACAAAGAGAAATAAATCTGCATATTAACGAAGTAATTAAAATATTCGTGTAGGAACCTATCTCGTCTGAAAGTTAATTCGGGCGTTTGTCGGCCGCTCCAAGTCCCAATTTCTGAGGTTCCAAGGCGGGCCACGCCATAATCGGATTTACGTCTTCCAACCTCACATAAACTTTACGAATTTGCATAAACTTTCCTATCGTATCAGCCTTTTATGTAAGCTTCGGCGTGTCAATTAGGACTGGGCCTTCTTGATTTTCCCGTTCATTTTCCGAGGCTCTAAAATCAGTAACATAAATCACTGGAAATAGGGATGAGACATTGCAGATTCCTTGTCAATCAATCTATTTATTTATTTATTTTATTTGGGACAAAAAACAGTTATACATTACAGCATTTACAAAAAGTAGTTAAAATACAGTCGAAAAAACGTATAACCCACACTATTGTCCACGAAGTGACATCAGAGTATGAAAACGAACGCATGCTAAACGAAAACAAAAACAGAAAAAAAAAGTAGATATTTAGAAGAAAAAAAAAAAAAAAAACACCATATTATACCGACGAATCGAAGGAAGCGGATGACAAGAGCATCCGTCCTATAGGCGACTTGCAAGAGATTGAGCAACCATACTTTTAAATTTAGATTGCGACAGCGCGAAAATATCAAACTCAATAAATTGTGAGTTATAGGTTTCTAAAAGTCGGCGGAGAGGGGCACGCACCCCAGCCTTCGTTCTACAACGCGCAGTGTAGAATAGTTGAGGTGCGCGCACCTCCCGCACATCATCATCTACACAGCTAATCGCGTTACACAGCTGGACAAAGGCCTTTCTCAAGTTCCGCCAATATAAGCGATGAGGTCCATTTTATCCAACACTATTGCATCGCTAACAAATCGTTCTAAATTCAATTTAAATTTGTTAACTCTTCCTAAAAAATTAAAAAAAACTTTGCGCTAGATCGAATAGCCCCCTCAACGCAGATACAACACCGCTCTAAAGACACAAACTCATTCATTTAATACATTCTAAAGTCGTCGAGGGGTAGATAACTTTTTGTTCTACCAAACAGAAACTTATTCCCACTACTAGAGCTGAGAAAAGAGAGTTTATAAAAAAACCGGTACCAGATAATAAAAACCCGTAAGTTTACAAAGAGCTCAACGAACAAATTGGGCTAACTTTTTAACCTTTTCTCATCAAATTATGTTCTGGTACAGCAGTTTTTCGACGGTATTTTTTTATGGAACCGCTCGTGGATTCTGAAGTGTAAATGATAGGCAGCGTCAAAAATATTGCCGAGTAATGAAGGTAAATACTGAGTTACAATTTGTGTAATCTGCTTCGGTCAACTTTCAGGGACGGTGCGCTTTATAGCGCTTTTTATGCTTTCTGGTCTAAAACTTGGGCTTTTTTGATGAATTGTTACATCCAGATTTTTTTTGCAAAGTCTGGTTTGTTTTATTTCAGTGATTGTTACAACTTTGATCCCTAAGGGGCAATGAGAGATTGTCTGTCTTCTGTTGCAAATAATGTTACCTAAAACCTACAGACTTGGATTCTTCAGAAAGGTAAGGTGCGTAGTACTCGCAACCGGCGTGCGTGTATGACCAGATGTATGGACGTAAATGAGGGAAAAGGAGTATGTAAAGATTGTACAGGTGGCGTTCTGTAGTTTCTGCCTACCCTCATAGGAAGAAGGCGCGATTTTATGTACGTGTATATGTAAAAAGGGGTGATAGTCGTGCGAGCAAGTACGCGTGCTTAGGGCTCGCGACCTTTCTCGCCCGTGTGAGTACGCGTACTTTAAAACAGCTGAGTAAGTTCGTCGGCGATCCAACTGGTTTGAAATTTTGTTCGTAGCCCGTCTTGGTTCGTAGTTTCTTACGTCTGTCATCGCCGTGAGTCGCGAGCCGCCATTTAGTTTCGACATTTGTTTAATGTTTAGTTCAGAAAATTCGACAATACCGCGATACAGTGTGAGTAAGCTTCACGTGTGTCACTGACGGCGAGCCAAGTAAGTTCGCGAACTTAAAATTCGCGTACTTTTAGTTCGCACGTCTATCACCCACTTAAAACCTGCCATTTTTTTTTTACTTTTTATTTGGTTTACTGTGAATTTCATTAGGAACCTTTCAATCGCGTGCTTTTTAACAAAACCTTCTTTATGCTAATAGAACTCGAAAAGAGAAAGGTGATTACAGTGATGTTTTTTTATGTGATTAATTCACAGAAACATGGGGGCTGCGATATAGCATCGCGTTTTATGGCCCCCATGAGGTCGAGTTGTTATCAGTACCCGGGAATCACATGACATTAAGAACACCACACTGATATCACAAATGTTAAAGGTGTCTGTAAGTATACAAAGTTATTACTGCTAAACTACATACTTAGCCGGGTATTTGGGTAGTATTTGACACAACAGTAAATGTTAAAACGACAAAGGACAGTAACGACACTTTTTACTCCTGAAAATAAAATAGCATAAAAAATAATATCTAGGCTCTATCAATATACTCGTAAAAATCGCTTTTCGTGTATGTCTGTGTGACTGGGTTGATCTTCTAAACTACGCAACGCATTTTGATGTGGTTTCCACCATCATATAGAGAATTTATTCTGGAAGGTTTATGTGTAGTTATACAGGGTGGCCAATTAAAAGTATACACCTTTTTTTAGCCCCCATTCTGATTTGACGCTAAATTTTGCAGTTGTTGTGTTTAGTTCAAATGCGGCAAAATTGTTATGCACAGTCTATAGGACCACCGCAAAACTTTCACTAATCCAATTTTTCAAAAAAATCATTAAGAGTAACGAATACTATTTTGATCACTGAGGATTTCGACACACGTCCAGACTTTTTATCTGTGGGGTTGTAGAAAGGGACGTGTCGTGGTCAAGCTTGACGACGAAACGCAGAGTATTTGTGACTTTGTTAGTTGGATACCTAATAAAGTATGCGAAAATGATGAAAGAACATTGGGAAAAAGCGTCCCCACCCTTGTAGCACCTTTTCTCATTTAACAAATGAAAGAGCGTTAAAAATACATAATTTTATTATATGGCAGTAAATGTGTGAATAATGAGAGAAAAATGTTATAAAGATAGAAAGACAATCAATTATTTTTATTAAGAATAATAAATAAGAAATAATAATTACGACCGAGAATCAGCATCAGTCAGTTGTTTTCGAACCATCATCTATGGAGGACGTCGAAGAGTCCGCGAGCCCCTTTGACTCGTGCCCAAAAAACGCTTCCGACGATGCGAGCGCTCCGAATGGCGTAAATTCTAAAAATATAATTCTTAGAAGCATTTATTTCTACAACCATACTGATTATTACTATACTGAACAATAAGTATACAACACGTGTATAAGAACATGATAATAATCATAAAGAGCAGTCTAATATAAAAACAATTAAGAAAAAATATTGTTTGCCACATTCATTCTTTCATACTTTATTTTAGTAAATTGTTACTCAGATTAACATCTATTACACACACGTGGCCCATAGTGCTACACTACTAGGGACGGGATACATACAAATTTTCCCATTGTTCTTTAATGAAAAAACACGTTGAAAAGCTATCGCATTTTTAAGAATAAGACAGGAGCTGATTAGCCAGATCTTATTCACCGTATAAAATTTCCAAGCCTGAATTTACTTATAGAAAAATATCCGATAATTTTCGTTGGTAATAAAGATAATTTTAATTTAAAGTTGTATACTTTCTTATTGGCCATCCTGTACTATATTAATATTAAACTAACATTATACTAAAACAATCTCGATGTTTTGTCAAGTCGTTAGTTAAGTATAAACAAAAGCAACACCACGAGGACAGCTATGTCTGTGTATATATTTATTACTTACTTAACACCAGCCATATCATACACGTCACGACATACTTGCGCAAATTTTGATTTGCACAAGTCTGTATGACACCGAATGGATTGGATACTTGTGCTATTTCATCCCTCACACGTTAAAGGCTCGTGCAGACTAGCACGACTTGTAGCGCGACGCGATACCGCTAATTGTTCCACCGTGAAGTTTTCTTAGAAATTGTTTTTTTATAGTCGTGTCGCACCGGTTTGCACGACGCTTATTGTATACTTGCGCAAGTCCAATTTTGCGCAAGTCGATCGTAGCGTGTCTGGCCTGCATTATATCAAAACAACTATTCCGATCTTCATGATGTTCGGGAGAGCTATGTATCAAGAGAGGGGAATAACCCCCATGAACTTGAAATATTATACTTAACGAGAATCAGGAATACAAATATATGTCTAGTGAATAATAAATTCTAATTACTCCACATTAGTAGTGCCATTAACGGTGCTCCCCTGATAGATGGTTGTGGACGCAAAAGTGACACAATTCAGTTGGAGCACTTAGCATGATATATGTGCTGACACATTATGTATTTACATATCAGCGTATTAAGATGAAGATTTGTTATGTAATGGAGATGGTATTAATAATGGCTTTTAAAATTTGGACTTGATTATGTATATGCTACTTTATTAATCTTCAAACTTCTCTATTTGAGCATTTCATGGTTAAACTGTAGTTGTTGATAAAAACTTATTACAAAAAAAAACCGACTTCCAGAAAAAAACACTACAACGTGAAAAAAAAGTTATTTTTCACTTTAGAGTGTTTTTTTTGGAAGTCTTTTTTTTTTTTTGTAAAAAGTTTTATTTTTCACTTTTTAGTTGTGTTACCTACCCCACACAAATTCGAATAACACTACCTGCTATGTAAATAACAGTGACAGGAAGTTATCATCATATCATCTACATATACTAACTATAAATAGTTGAAGCTTATTCAAAAAGTATCCAAGTAAAGTTAATAAAATTTATATGGGACCAAATTGGGAGCATACCTTTTCATACAAAAAAAGAATTTAAAAAATCGGTCCACCATTGACGGAGATAACGGTGGATTAACATAAAAATAAAATAAAAATACATACATACGCGACGAACATATAACCTCCTCCTTTTTGGAACTCAATGTATCTATTAATTCTTAACCTATATCATTCCCACTGCTGGGCCACAGGGCCACTCTGGAGGGAGGGAGGGAGTCGGCCGTAATCCACCACGCGGGCCCAGTGCGGGTTGGTAGATGTCACATGTCTTCGAATTTTTGGTTCTAGGACATGCCGGTTTCCTCACGACTCGCAAGTCGGGGGCGTTGCCACTGGGCCACCACTGCTCTCCTCTCTATTAATAAAATAAAATTTAATGGATTAAACTTCTATGAGGAACATCGGCAAAAACATGAATGTTATTCGTTCAGATTTTTTTGGGACAAGCGTGTTCACACAGCAAAACGGGGGCAGGTTTGCTACACTACTGACATGACATATGTATGGTATGTCTTCACAACTGGAGATATCCATATTTAGTACGGATACTTAAATAAACCTAGCCTAGAACACGATTTACTATAGCTTACTTAGGTAGCTGCCGAGTACCAAAATGTTACCTCAAAAGGAAAAAGCTGGTGGCATATCTCATACTTTTTGTTGAATCGATCCAAGAATTTTCAGAACTCTGGATCCACGTTTCTTTCCTTCCTATGAATACGCAAGTATTTACACAATGATTATATGCATATAGGCCTTTTCAATATAACGTTTCTTCTTCCTTATACCGATTCGTGGAAAACGTTCAGTAAATTCGTCTTATTTTGAATTGAATTCAAAGTAACGCTCGTTCAAACACGAGTGGTATAATGTTTTCGTATCATCCACTTGGGTGCTTAGTATATTTTGTGAAAATAAATGTTACTTCATTCGGAACAGTTGCGTGTTCGGTACTCCACATATTCGGGTTTTTTTTAAGCAATGTGCCTCACTATTTTTCTCATTTTTGGGAACTTTCTCGTGTTAAGGCGACGATAACGGACTTTTAATGATTTTATACTGAACATCACGTCTAAACGAGTTGTGATAATGATTTCGAAAAAATATAAATGTTAAATTAGAGCATTTTCTTAATAACGTAATATATGAATATTTTAGATTATGTTTATATTACATAGTGAAATTAATTTGTAAAGTTATGTCTAACGCGGATAAAAAACTGAGAATCACGCAAAATTTATCAAGCGTATTTTTCTGAAAGATAATTTAATTATTGATCTTTTAGTATACTTGTTTCATTCAAATACCTTGAGTTTCATGTATAATAAATTAATAATTCTTCTAATTTGAGACAGCGCTCCTTGATGGGCGAGTCCTATTACTGGCTGAACGTACGACGCGTTGCGTGAGATCAGTACAGAACACGCAAGCTAACATATATCTGCGTCTTAAGCGAGTACGTTAACAGACATACAGCATGTATCAGAAAGTTCCACAGGTACAGACCATAAAATATCACATGTCCCATACATTTGGGTCGAGTAGACCGTATTGAAGTTTTGTATGAAAACGTTGTTTTTTTTGCGATTACTATGGTGGTCCCCTAGAGAAAGTTGTATGGGTTGTATAGGTACCCAAACAGCAAACCATGGAACAACAAACAACAAGTGAAAAAATATAGTTTATTAACAAGGAAGTTTTAAAATAAAATACTTTGCTTTTATACTTAGAAACGTAAGAAAAATCTTTTCTTATTTTTCTTTCTTATCTCAAAAGGTAACTTCACCTACATCAAAGGAACTGGTCAGTCGTGAGTTATAAAGAAAAAGATGAGTTTTATTCTTAGCCTGTCGAAATCTGCTCTATTAAAGTTTTACATCGCAACCGGTATCTTTTATGCGGTATCTTATTTATCCTATAAAAAGATCATATCAGATCATAATTATAGACAAATTAAATTTCAGAAGGTATTTTTTAAGACAGGTAAGGTATGTTTTACCTACGGAGCCATTTTGCATACTATCAAGTCAGTCCTTGATTGAGTCCAATTCAAAAGAAGTTTCGCTGCAAAAACACAAAACTGCTACGAATATACGCTGGGAGATCATCCATCTGCCTAGCCTTTTCGGGTCGTCTGCCAGTCTAACCGGATGCAACTGAATACCTGTATTTTACATGGAGCGACTGCCTATCTGACCTGCACAACCCAGTTACTGGGTAACACGATACCCCTTGGTAAGACTGGTTGTCAGAATTTCGGGCTTCTGACGAGCTGTAACGACTGTCAAAGGTCCACGAATGACAGCCGGGACCAATAGCTTAACGTGCTTTCTGAGGCACGGGACGCTAGTCACGCTGGGAGTCCAAAACATATAAAATAGCGGAAACAAAAGACAACACAAAATAAAACTTATCAAATAACTAAAAACAAAATAATAAGCATCACCTAGCCTTCTCGAATCCAATAGCTTTGCCTTTTCAGCTACTGGCAGCAAAATGATTTTTGCAGCACAAAATCTAGTAGTTATGAATATTTATATGAAGGATGGACTATACTGTGGCGGTAATTGTGTTAACGTTCCACAGTAACTTCGTTAAAGGCAGTTGTGAACATAACTCTAGATTTACAGTCCAGGACTTCAAATATTATTGATTTTGGGTAACGAGTTTTGATAGTCTGAATGTGGTGAATGGGTTGATAAAGTTTTGATTTCCGAAGAAAGTGGTAAACGGTCACACAATAACGGCTGTTTAAATACAGAGCGTTTTTTGACATCTTTACGTCAAATACTGGTGAAAATGACAAATTTTCATGGCTCAGCTGGAAAATTACCGCTTCTCAAAATGACTACCGGACGCAAAATGTCCACTTCTCAGAATGGCTCTTTCGAAAAATGACCACTTCGCAAATGTCCCTTTTTTCATATGCACATTTATTTATTCATATCAGTACAAAATCGGTCAAGAGCTAGTCAGATTCGCGCACAGAGGGTAAGTAACATAATAATCTTTTATTCAGATAGGTAGGTAGGTACATACAATAAAAGACAGAAATTTAATCATCAAATCTCATTTTGCGAAGTGGTCATTTTGCAACAGAGACATTCTGAGAAATGGACATTTTGCGTCCGGTAGACATTTTGCGACTGAGCCACTTTCATGAAGGACGTTTTAATATGACAGCCACCGTTCTTCTAGGAAACTGCTTAAATGTCGGTGTGTGTTTCAACACGATAATTTTGTCCCTCGGTATCTTTGAATCAAGCACATCTAGGGGTAAAAGTATTGTTTAACTCGACATGGCTATTTCTAATATTGAACAGTTTACAATATACGATTTGAAACAGTAGTGATCCAGTGATAACGGCCGCGGCTTACGAGTTCTAGGTCGTAAGTCCGAACCCAGGCAGGCACTTTACTTTGTGTAAATAATTTCATCACCACGCTCACGATCTCAAAACGTGAAGGAAAACTACGTGAGAAACCGGCATGTCCTAGAACCAAAAAAATCGAAGACATGTGAAATCTACCAACCCGCACTGGGCCCGCGTGGTGGATTACGGCCCACTCCCTCTCACATAGAGGAGGCCTGTGTCCCAGCAGTGGGAAAATTATAGACTACTATACATATATATAAATCTAATAAACAAAATAAAAATAAAAAAGTCTTTTATTTTCTGCAAGTTTAGAGAACAGAAATGAATACTAGTTTAAATGTAATTTTTGTGATATAAGTTTTTAGCTGAAATTAGTTTGTGTACTTTTTCCACTTGCAGGAACCCCTCCACAGGTGAATTCTTGCAAGTGAAAATAGTACACAAACAAATTTCAGCTGTGCTGCACTACTATAATATAATCGTAGTTATTAGTACAGGTAAAAAAGAGGTGCAAATGTTGATATCATCCTTTTCCCCCTATTCCGATCGTAATGGAACCCAAACTCATGCTTGATCATATTGTTTTCTTGCCAAATTAACGCCAAAACAATGGTAGCCATATTCCCTTTTATCTTTCGTCAACATTTTACACAGCTAAATCCACCCTTTAATATAATAAGTACCAAGCTACGATGTATTTAAAATCACAACGGCCGAGCTCGCCCGATGCAACAGCCGAACTCCACCGAATTAAGTTCCTGACAAATTGAGTGTCTGTACGCCCGGAACTCCTGTATCCTCCTCGAATCAGTCAGGTAATTGGCTGGCTGTGAGCTTCCACTTGGCTTCGGGATTGTACGTATTGAAGAATCAACTGGTAATCCAAAGTTGAAATTGTGGTGGAAGGTTATGATCGCAATGTCGTGGTATTAGTGTGGACGTGAATCAATTTCAAATATGTATGGCGTTGGCTTCTCTTTCTTATTGTGCGGCTTTGTGTTGGAACGCTTGCTGGAAAAATTACAAGTAATTTTTAAACAGTTAATTGATTCAGGCGTGACCTTGCGGAAGTCCATTATAAAATGCAAAAGACGTAGACATTTTAGTAACATATTCCGCTTAACCGGAATAGGTCACTAAATACTACATTTCAAATAAGATTAGAAATTTTACTAAACCTTTTTTACAGTCCGTTCAGCCGATTTTGACTTCTATTGCTTCCGTGGCATGACAAATGGCAGCTGCAGTAAACAGTTGGTATTGTCACCACTTTTTTGCATTTAATACCATCCTTATGCCTACGGTATAGAAGTGAGAATCGGTTGAACGGACTGTAAAAAAAGGTTTGTTTAAATGTCTAATCTTATTTCAAATGGAGTATACGTCTATTCTATTTTTTCATTTTGAATAATAATTTACTGGACATCAATTAATCTTTTCCAGACCTCACCCAGTTTTCAGTTTAAATGCTGGAAATCCGGAAATCTAAAATCATTAATAAACAGTTCATGTCGATTTAATTTTACTGTATTAAACCTTGTGAAGGCCGCAGGAATCCGCTGGATGCGAGAAGCACAGAATCGGTCGAAGTGGAGGTGCTTGGGGGAGGCCTACGTCCAGCAGTGGACGTCTTTCGGCTGAAATTATGAAATCTTTCACTCCTCTAACTTATTGAATCCTTACCAAATTCCATCCTTTGAAGGCCACCATCACCAGAACCTATTAAACAGGTCCCCAGAATAAAAGTCACCTGAAATAAGTGAGAAAGGGCGAACCATTTTCACGCCCAAACTTGTCGGCACCACCGCCATTAGGCATTCTACACACGCGCCACAAATGACCGTACCAACGGTAGATGGCGGTGCGACCAATTAACTTGCCGCGTTGTAAAAACGTGTGTAGACTGCCTTATCGACCATTCTATTCAATGATAGGTAATATCAGAGAATGCTGGTTTTAATAGCAATTTTGATAGAGATGTTGGTTAGGGTGTGATATGGAATTAAATGGCAATTTATTTCTGTATGGAAATAAATGTGTGAAATTCTCTCGTGTCTTATGACTTACTAGTTTAACCCCCCACGACTTCATTCGTTTGAAATTCGTAAGACACACAATATACTAAAATTAAAGCCACATTTTTGTAAAACCGCGTCACATCGCATCGCCCGACCGCGCTATTACTTTGTTTTCGCTTACTGTTCTTTCTGACTTTTATTCTTTTTGTTCGGGTCCTACTGGACCCACTACCTACCTACTGGTCGCAGCGTGATGTTAAATAGCATATAACCTAACTTAAGAATTCGACTATCAAATGCAAAAAGAATTTATCAAATCCGACTGATAGTACACACGGCTACTCATAAAGCTAAACATTTCCTGTTTATGCTGATCTCGCATTGTATAGGATTTCCGTGCACTGCGAGGTCAGCTTATACTGGAAATGTATAGCTTGATGTGTAGCCGTGTGTACCAAAGATAAGCGCATTTAAACAAAAAAAAACAAACTCTAATTATTTGTACCTAAAGAATTCATCATCAGCATCTTTTAATTTGGTAGCAGCAAAGTATAAGCTGTTTTACACCTTTTCAGGGAGGTTATAAATCTATACATATTATAAAACAAAGTCCCTTTTCGCGTTTGTCTGTATGTCGTTAGTTATTCTTCTAAAATACGCTACGGATTTTGATGAGATTTTCAACACAATTTAGGGAATGTGTTCCGGAAGTTTTATGTGTATGATACATTCATATTAAACTTATAGATAATTAAGAAATCTCCATGTTTTGTCAAGTCAACGTGTTTTGATAAGTATCGGGTGACGTTGAAATGTCTTCTTTTCATTACTGCGTTATCGGGTTGATTGTAATACCCATTTTCGGAGGTTGTGAACAACTAGCTCGCCGTCCTATAAGGACCAGGCCGGGTCGACGGCGCGTTGTGTTCCACGCGCGCCTCAAAGAGATGCCAGCACAACTGACGGGGTCCGTAAGGACCAATGCCTGCCGGGGTTGCGAGTTTGTCCGAAAGGGGTATCGCGACCCCGGCACACAGGCAACGGAAGGAACACGGGTGGGTTTTAGTCAGTAAAAGTCTGACACACTCTCCCGCTCCGCCCAGAGCGGGAGAAGTTATTTGATAATTTACCAACCTCAAAAAAAAAAAGGCGGTCTTGTCGCGATACGTAGTTTCCAACCTTTTAAATTTTTTGTAAATATTTGTAACCGTGAACAAAAAAAGATGCTTGTATTTTAAAACCAACGCTTGTACTAATAAATCTTGTTAAAATATACATGAGATATAATTTTGACGGTTTATAATGCTGTATTCCCTAAGAAAAACCTACGTTTATAATGAGCCCTCCGCGAGGGCTCCCGGCATCCCATATGCACTGAAAGTGTTAATATAAACTCAGCCCCCAGCTTAATTATATCGCCATTTATTTCCCTCCATTGCACTCACTTTTCGCGCAGCCAGGCTGATCGAAATCAATTCACTCCGGAACGCCCCGTCAATTTAACTTCGATTAAGCCGTGGGACACAATGAAGTAAAAAAGAACTATCTATCTCGAGTGGTTTCTTTGCAAGCTTATTGTGAAAGTTCACACAAGTTGGACAGTTTCCGAACTGCTTATTGTAATCGATGCGCGGTTGTGTATCTGGGTTTATTGTGTAGCGATCGTCTTTTTTTAGTTTTAAGCTTTTGGAAGGCAGTTTTGCAGTTGTGGGTAAAGTTTTTCATGAACTGTTTGAAGTTGAGAATTACTGGGACATGTCTTTGTGATAAAAAAATTGGATATATACGTAACAATTTTCGATCTTCGGAGGGAATTGATTGCAAACCGATTACAATAATCATATTTGGATGAGACTGAGGAATTCTGTGAAGTTCTTAAAATCCAATACTCAATACAATACACAATTCTTTAATGCATTTCATATGTATTACATAGTTGGTATAACAAAGTAAAAGACCAATATGGACCCTTCGGGCACAGCAAAATTAGGAGAGAGAAAGAGCGCTAATTCAAGCAATTCGATATAATCCCTCCCCTTTTATCCAAGTCACCTGTCCCACCAATGCGCGACGGCTACGAGCGATTACTCGCTTGTATGCGTATCTACCAAGCGTGAGTCTCGAGTGTTCTACCCGCCAAGCGAGCATTGATAGCTCTTGTCGCTTGTACTGCTTCTTGAGCGAGAAAATCGTTGATAGCTTGTCGCTTCCTCGTCGGTGGGACAGATGCCTTAGTATCCACCATCCTTTAAATAGCTTTTACTACTACTTCAATATACCAAAACAGTACTTAAGTAACCCGTGACTAAGGGTCAAATCTCCCTGAATTAGATCCTAAAACCTAGATCACAGCTTCTGAATACAAGGACCAAATAACAAATGAGATTTGCCGACACTTACATATTGTGGTTTGTTTAGGACCTTTCCTCTGGTAATGTCCGGAACGCAGCCACAGTATAAAGTTTTATAGAAGGTCCAGTTTATGCAAATAAAACATAGGGAGAATTGGGTGTGTGACGATCCGAGTGTATTTGTAGAGGACAGAAAACGCAGTAAATATGGCGACATGGAATTATTTGCCTTGCCGTGGGTCACAAACTGTTACGAGACTGTCAAAAAATGGGGTATCGAGGAAAATTACACAACAGCAGTGCTTTCGTCATGTCTTTTATTTTAAATTAGCTGACGTTGATTTGTCAAAATTTCAATTCACGTAGAAAAAAGCACTTTCAGGTTTTCCCGAAACTTCCAATTTTTTGTTTAAAAAAGACTTAGTTTCGAAAATAACATAACACTAGATTCTCGATGTGTGTATCTAACTTTCATTGATAAGTACGAGTAAATCATTTTTATTCAAACCTCATTCATATTTAAAGGTAACAAAATGCGATGTAGTATTTTTTTTTTTAATGAACGAGAATAGTTGAATTAAATGTTTTTCTTTTCACGCAAGGGTGTTTTACTTAAACAATCGTGACTTTGTCGTATTATTTAGTATAAAAAAAAGAAAAAAAAATTGGACAAAAAAAATCATAAATGCCAGTTGATTCTTTGACATGGTCTCATTAATACCCTAGGTTATGTGATATCAAAAGAAACACGTTGTATCCTAACTAATACTATAAATGCGAAACTGAGTTTGTTTGTTACGCTTTCACGCTAAAACGACTGAACGGATTTTGATGAAATTTGGCATATGGATAGACCACTCTCTCTCCTAAATACAGATTACTCAGTATTGTTCTGTATTTAGGAGAGCACCGATTCACCCAACAATTCATTGTTACTACACCATGTTATTAATAATGCATCACTTAAGTCCCTCATGTGCTACAAAACCTTTATGTTCCTAAATAAAAAAAATATTAAATTAAATTACCTTGACCTAGAAAAGAACATAGGCTACTTTTTGTCCTGGATCGCAGACGAAATCGCGGGCAACAGGTACTAGATTAAATAAATAAATAACAGGCTTCCACATAAAATAATGTTTCAGCGGATTTGGAAGGCAACCCTGACCAGCGTTTCGACATTGGTTTTTGATGGATGCAGTATTTTACGTGGAAGAAACTTATATCAAACAACATTTTTTTCTTGGAGAATGAAACTTCTGTACTGTTACAGTTTGTATGAAAGCCTGAAAGTAAGGCAAGTATTTTTCGGGCGTCTTGATTAAGGCTCACACGTAATGTGGAGTAAGTGCTGCTTTTTCCGAGAGATAATTGAGCGTCTAATAGCATTACAGTAAGCTGTTATGTGTTCGGGGGTATACAATTACTGGCGTCAAAAGATAAATGGACGTACTTATTACTCATTTTAGGGTCCTCGTTTTGGAAGATATCGGAGAAAATCTGGTTTGGGGAAAAAACTAATATGTCTAGATAACATATACCATCAAATAAGTTGATAACTAACCACCGTAAGGACTATTCTTGCTAGCAGCGCTCGGCGGCTATAGAACCGCGTCGGTAACAGATGTTGTCATCGTTTTCACGGGATTTTGTTTTCAAACTGGTTAGATATGAACTTGTTTGATAGTACCTAATACAGTGGTTCAAAAAATATTTTAGTTTTTGCTGTTACATTGTATGTGTTAGTAGGTACAGCACGCATAGCATTATCAGCCCATAACGTTCCCACTAGTGGGACACAGGCCTCCTCTCTGTGAGAGCGAATCCGCACTGGGCAGTGGGCACGCGTGGTGGGACGCGTGCCCACTGCCCAGTGCGGATTGGTAGATGTCAAAAATGTCTTCGAATTTTTGGTTCTAGGAGATGCCGGTTTCCTCACGATGTTTTCTTCACCGTTTTGAGAGTAGTGGTGATGAAATCAATTATATTAAGTAAAGCGACTGCTTGGATTTGAACTTACGACCAAGCACTCGTAAGTCGGAGCCGTTACCACGGCCACCAGTGCTCTCAGTTCAGACTTACTTGCTCTCTCTTGCTTGCTTACCTCATGCTAAGCTGGACTCCCATTTGGTGCAACCATGAGACGCACACTGCACTTTGTATGTTTCATTATTTTAAAGTGTCTTAGCCAATATTGTCATCACAATGTAATGTTTTCGTCTTTATTTATTTTTTGGTATATTGGCACCTTGTAGCTATATTCATGTATTTAGTTATTATCTAATCGTGTTTTTTCGTCTTTTGTGTGCACCAAATAAACGATAAATCTATCTATCTATTCTTCTTGCTATTTATTGTATTTGTTAAGTAAGAAGCGAGAATTAAAGTGACCCATAAACAGCCAAGAGGAACGATTTTGAAATTACTACCCAAAGCACATCCAATGCCAACACCACTTACTCCATTTTACATCAAAATCACAGGTTACATAACCTTCTTCTCCACGTGAAAGGCATTAGGATAAAATCCACGCACACTCAGATCTAAGGTAAAGATAACAAAAAATACGTGGAACCCAATGGTACTGCCGAATTAGGGATTTTACGAATCTTGCACATTAACTTGAAGTGTCTTCTCAGGATTATCACAGGTTTTGTAAGTAGAAGAAATAAATTGGTGGAGTGTTGTTATAACATAACATCAGCATAAAATCCCTGGAGGGTTAGGCAGAGATATACACCCACATTTCGCTAGTTATGTTTTATTCCCAGAACCTGGTCGACCGAGCTCTGCTCGGGTGACAATAGATAAACATATCGTCCAGGTGTACCAACGTTCTAACACATTCCCGAGGCTGTGAAAATAAAGAAAACGAATTTTAGATATGAGACCTAGCTAGATCGATTTTTCGCCCCCGTAAATCCCCAAAACCCTGCAACTTTCATTAAAATCGTTAGAGCCGTTTTCGAGAACGAGATTACAAATATATATATATATACAAATATTGCTCATTTAATAGTATAGGATGTAATAGGGGGCGAGCCTGTTGCCATCAACCGAGCATAAATCCAGACTCCGGACTGCTACTGAGAAATTTCTGATGGAAAAACCCAACAACACTGCCCGACCTGGGAATCGAACCCAGGACCTCATACTCAGCAGTAGCGGTCGCGGCCACTATACCAACGAGGCAGTGTTCTTAGACACTTCTAGAAATAAAACATTAACTATGGTTCCCATAACAATGAAATATGTAGATATCCGTTTCTATTTGGGGGGATGGGACAATCCAGAACCATCTAATAGGATGGAATAATTTAAAAACATCTAAACTCTTCCAGGGGACATAGAAATAAAAAGTATTCTTTGGGACTCGCAATAGAAGATCACATAAAAAGGTCAAGGCAGATGTGAGTGGGAACGCCGGGACCCCGGACGCTTTAGGAGGACATATAGTGACGACATTGGTGATGTTTTTCAGAAAGGTTAGGTGCGTAGTACTCGCAACCGGCGTGCGTGTATGACCAGATGTATGGACGTACACGAGGCGAAAGGAGTATGTAAGAATCTTAGCGTTCTGTAATTTCTGCTTACACGCATGGGAAAAAGAAGTGAGTTTATGTATCAAAAACTAAACTAAACAATCATAGAAAAATAAAAACAATATAGATGCTATGACGTTTTATAGAGGATACTTTCAGACCAAAACAGAGTCCGGAGTTACCAGTTCCACCACTGACATAAGAATAAAACAATTGTTATTTATAAAAACAAAGACTTCGAGAAGCAATCTTTTGAAATGAACACAATCCATCTATACATACATACATAGGCAGGAACTACAGAACGCCAGCTGTTACAATCTTTACATACTCATTTTCCCTCGTTTACGTCCATACATCATACACGCACGCCGGTTGCGAGTACTACGCACCTCACCTTTCTGAAGAACATCACCTATAAAGGTCACTAATTCACTGTGTCCTCTTAATCGGTCCGCTCCCGGCATTTCCACTCACATTTGCCTTGTAAATCTTTTGTTAGTCGCCTTCCATTCATCCTCTCCACATGCCCAAACCATCTAAGCATACTCTTTTCAATTTATGTCACTACATCTTCTTTTAAACCGCACCATTGCCTTATCACATACTTCCTCAGCCTATCATTCATAGTCACACCACACATGCTTCGCAAGGAACGCATTTCCACAGGATTCTACTTTCATGCTTCTTTTGCCATACCTAACATTCACTTCCATACATAAGCGTAGGCACTAGCACACCGTGAACAGCCGGTCGAGCCTTTCTATATATGTTGTAAATTAAAGTTGCTTTTCTTTTCTGTCTGTGTGATCGCGTTCTTCTTCTTAACTTCACAACGGATTTTGCTGCAGTTTTCACCATCACTTAGAAAATTTATTCCGGAAGGTTTATGTGTATAATTATATTCATAATGAACTTTAATAAAGACATCTCGGTGTTCAAGTCCTGTCAAGCGAAGCTAGGGCGGGGTCGTTAGATACATGTAAGTGAGAGTTCAAAATATTTTACCCAAATGTAATCAATGGAAGGTGTTATATTATAGCGGGTAAGCGTTGAATAATAACGACACAACTACCCTTGAAACCCTTTGATCACATGTGAATACAAATGAATGATTTCCCGGGCGAAATCTACAAGACTGGCAGACATTAATATACAAACCGTGTTCTGATTAGAAACTGAAGTGTAGATACAAATATTTAGAGCGGAATTTACCCGAGATCTTTGCCAATGTTAGCTTCATGGCCTTAAACCTTTTATAAAGAAACTTCGTTATAACCATTATTATAATCACTAAAAGAGACAGTACTATAGAAACATCTTGGCTAATAAAGCCAAAATGATTTGGCTATAAAGTGGTAATAAAAAATCATT
This sequence comes from Agrochola lota, assembly GCA_947364205.1. Classification (NCBI taxonomy): domain Eukaryota; kingdom Metazoa; phylum Arthropoda; class Insecta; order Lepidoptera; family Noctuidae; genus Agrochola; species Agrochola lota. The sequence goes on from OX376219.1 coordinate 20,505,106, forward strand.
GTCTTTTCAGTAAGTTTGAGAAGGGTTTGCTATGCCCTATCTTGGGTCTCCAAATGACTACTAAAGCTTCAATTAACAGACATGGTTATCGAATCTGTGTTAGTCCTGTGGCGTGTTTCTTGCCTGAAAGCTTTAAAGGTATGATTCCGAACAACTCTGCACGCGGCAGTGCTGTTTGCCGCGAGATTCCGAGCACCGCTGCGGCACTGCTGTTCGTGGTTTACTTCACAGCAGTTGTCAACATTCACGAGTTATCGTTGTGATGAACGCCGCACTACTGGTCTGCCGTGGCGGCAGGCAGACACTACCGCTCAGTAGTGACATCGCAGCATTGCTGCCGAGCTCGGAGTGTAATCTTATATGAACCTACAGAAAATGTTTGGGGACCAGTAGTGACGCGGCGACACAGCCGCGTGCAGCGTTGTTCGCAATCATATCTTTATTCTACTTAGCGTTGATAGCTCCTTTTGCAGTAGATCACACACACATCACATTTCTTTATTTTTCACTCTAAGAACCTAGCCTTATCAAGTACCTAGTAATATCTTATTAAGTACCCTCCATGCGCAGCAATATCTAGCAGTTAAATGCACCCTTCTATCCATTTCTTACGAATGGGATCGTCCCTTTCAAATAAAATAGATTTAGGCACCCCTGAAGCCCTTTTTATTGTCGTAGTACATAACAAATGATGCCCTTACAGTCCTATTCACTTGAGTTCAAGGAATCTGCCCGTACAATGGTCCAGGGTTGCTACTGAGGATTTGAAGATAACTAACTACATGTACAACGTCTTCATTTTGATATCCCATAACTCTAGGGAAATGAGATCATGTCAAAGAATCAGCTAGCATATAAATTATTTTTCTTTTTTTTTATTAACAAAACATATTGAACGAACAAAACATAGTGAACACGAACAGCCTTTTGGCATGTACGCACGAAACACTTTGTTCACATATGCGTACCACTAACGAACATCAATCACTGTGTTCGTAAAAATGTTCGTGGTGATCCCATCTCGAATCCATGATTATTAAAGAGAGTGGGGCGGTTGAGCGCGAACTGTGTTCGTATGATGTTCGTGTTCGCTTTGCAAATTTACGTCCACACGTACGATCCAAATGTTCCGTGCTCGATGTTCGTGTTCACCATGTTTTGTTCGTTCGTGCGTACACGCCTTTAGGATCACCACATCGCGTACAGCACCGTGGAGAACATTTATGAGCTCGCGATAAAATATCGGCATTTCATTTCAGTACCGATCAATACAATACTGAAACCGATGTTTTTCTTGAAAATAACGCTGGAATTCCTTCAGTTACTGAAGCAGTTCGCCACAACCCTGCAACGAACAGTGTTAATGTACTAAGATGTCTACAAAACCTAATAAATTATCCAACAGTGGACTAGTGATTCTTTGAACACAGCTCCATAATCCTTGCCGAAACTCTGCAGGCAATTCTGGTTATTACAACTTTACTTTAAGGGTCAAAACAGTGTGGTATGTGTGGTAATTGTCGTTGACCGTACACCGAACTCCACTGTAGTTAATGTTGCGTAAGGACGATTGAATTTAATTACTTTTGGGTGTCGGATACGAAATTACGTAGCGTTGGGCCACAAAATAAAGAAGAATTCAGAAGGTCGGCTCCATGGAACGAGCGTGAACAGGCGCACTCACACATAACCACTAAACTATGTCAAACAATGAGTGCGCTTGCACTTGCTGTACGTGAAACGTGTCTGAGTGTGTGCGTTTTAGCTCGTTGTATGGAGCTGACCTTCTGTCAATTTTATTTAATGGTAGGGCTGTCAATTATGCGTATTAATTATTTGTTCAGCCGGGTCGATTGGAGTATGTATGGGAGTTTAAGTATGTATGGCAGGGTGCTGAACCCTCGTGGGACGGAAAGAGAATTCTGTTGTAACTGTTACGGTTTTAAAACTATTTTGGGTTCCCCACTTTCTTTACTCTAAAATTCCCCTTTAAAAGTCTATTTCTGACCTAATTCTGTGAAAACTGTTTATTATAAGCAGGTCTCGGAAATGTTATTTTAAATAACGTTTTTAAAACGTTTCTAACAGTTCTCGTTCTTCTTAGTACAACATTATGTTCGGAACGAAAACGAAAGAAGAACGTTTTGAAAAACCGGTTTATTCCGCGGCACGCAGCCTCGCACGGTGCGTGCGCCGACAAGCATGAACTTATTTAGCTTCATTTCATTACATCATTGATTCCAATTCGCTTGCTGGTTACGTATTGATTAGGGTTGTGTTGCGAGTTTTCTATCGATCAACCCAAAAATGGTTAAAAACATTTTTATTAACCGAGAACGATTTAAATTTTGTTCTTCTTCAAAAACTTTTTAATAACGTTCCATTCGAACGTAACCGAAACAAGTCGTTCTTTAGGTTTTTAAGACGAAACCGTTTCGAAAAATATACTTACCGATATCCGAGCCTTGTTAATAAGGTCTCTTACAAAGCGTCAAAAGTCCGCACTCTGAGTCTGCCAACGAGCTATGGAACGAAGCATACTTGATACTAGGTGTCAAACTTGTGAGTTTGACACCTAGTATCAAGTATGCTATGTATGTAAGTATTGATATTCGAATGTGATCTGTGGACCACATTAGAAAATCAATACTTCATTCCAAAACACAAATAGTGGACGCTGGCCGCACAGTTGCTGGACTAAAGTGGAACTGGGCTGGCCTCATCTGTCCCATGTTGGAGCAGCAATACGCAAAAATCACCACTCAGTAGATCCCAAATAGCAGGAAACGACTACGCGGCAGGCCCAGAATGAGATGGCGGACTGAGCTGGACTCCTTCCCCACAATCGCAGTACACCGGGAAAAGTGGCGAGAGGGAAGGGAAGCCTTTGCCCTGCCGTGGGACAACACAGGCACAATAATAATAATAATTTATAAGGACACGCTTGCGCACGCAAATATGTGTATATTGAAATTCTATTTAATTTATGTGTGTATCAAAAATCTATCAATTCAATGATGTTTCTTCAAATCCAGCTCTTGACTGACTCGAAAGTTGAAACATCGATAACGCCTTGTAGACAAAGCAATTCTGAAAAACAAAATACATAATATCATTAATTGAGATTCTTCTTTTCTTTGTTTTCCCTTAAAATAACTTCAAATATAAATATTAAAGAGCGTATAGAACAACTATATACAAGGTTAGCCTCTTTTGACTCGTATGCAAATGTCAAAATGTTTCGAGTCTATTGACATTTTATATTTGGAAAATGGTTGACATTGGCATGGGGTCATCGGGGTCATTTGGTTGCAAATTACATCTCCTACATCCCCTTAACGGGTTGCCGACGTATAACTAATATAGGCTCGTGCAGACTAGCGCGACGCGACACCGGTAATTGTTCCACCGGTAATTTTTATGTATAAAGACTGATCTAAAGATCAGACAGTCGTATTGATACTAAAGTTTATTCAAACATACTTGCCATGCAAAGAAAACGTTGCATGTAATCTCTTGCAAAAGAAATCGTATGTAAAAGTTTGTTTCTTATGAAAATGCAGTCGTGTCTACGCGAAAGTTAGTTGTTCTGCACTCTTTGGTGTTTGTTATTCAGAAGTTCAAGTCAGTTCTTTGAATTTCAAAATGTTGTAGATAAGAAAAGTTGGGGGTAAATCTTGTTGTCCTTGTGAAGTGTAGGGGCACAGTATAATAAAGTAACGGAAGTATTATATCTCGGCAGTGACTTTGAAATAATTACCGCTCGGTAGATAAACTTTCCGCGTCCATGTGGAACTGCCGCGCACTCGATACTGTTGCGTACTGATATATACTGAGATTTCGAAGCGGGCTGTTTCGGCCGTTTTCTTTGCAGATATAATACTGTTACTTATTTATACTGTGGTTTGGTGTGAGACCGAGTGCGAGGAACTCTGAATATGTTTTTCTCAATGTTCTTCCTAAATAGGTAACTTTATGGTAATTTATAGTCTTGAATTAAATAAACGTTTGAATTTTTGTGACTAGTATTATTTAAATGGTAACGTTTAATTTTGAATTTTGCAAATTTCAATAAGCAATTCAGTAGGTTGGTACCAAACAATGATTGATTGGTCCCGATTTTAGTGATTTCAATAAATAAAATATTTCTAAACAATATTGGCCAAGAATTTACGTGCAGCTCCAATAATGCCGTTCCAATTCTAAACACGAGAATTTAACAGAATAATTTAACAAGGAATTATTTCAGTAACGTCGTCGTTGTCCAGAATTCGTAACGTTTCGGCTTAAATGCCTACCAAAATTTAAAAATTCTTCTCAACTTCGACCAATCCCAGACATTTCATCGGCTTCTTAAATTAATAAAATCGCTCGACCCGTAGAAAAAAGATAAATATCAGACATTATAATGACAAAGTCGAGAGATAGAAGATAGAAGATAGAAGATATTGAGACTTTTTGTTGAAAAACTAGTAAATTTTGACATAGAGTCCGCGCCACCACTCAAGTACAATAGACGCGGAGCTAGTGTCTATGTCATTGCATTAAACAAAATTTTGGAACTAAATTTTGTTTCTATTTCTTCATCTTTTTTTTATCAATTTTCAGATAACCATACATCAAAATCAATGAAACTGTCAAACCTTTTTCCAACTATGTTGGGGTCGGTTTCGGATAAACACAAATCTTATATTTAAGACGGGATATATGCCAGTGGCCTTGAGTGGTTAGCTTGCGGTTTCTGTGCTGACCTCACACAACGCGTTGTACGTCCAGCCAGTAATAGGACTCGCCTATCAAGGAGCGTTGTCCCAAATTAGACGCATTATTTTTTTATACATAAATCAAAAGGTATTTTAATAAAACACGTATACTAAGAGATAAATAATTAAATTATCTTTAAAACGGTGAAGGTTTTAGAAAAATACGCTTGATAGTTTTTGCGTGCTTCTCAGTTTTTTATCCGCGTTAGACATAACTTTAAAAATTTATTACACTATGTAATATAAACATAATATAAAATATTCACAGATTAAGTTATTAAGAAAATGCTCTAATTTAACATTTATTTTTTCCAAATCATTAACACTACTCGTTTAGACGTGATCTTCAGTATACAATTATTAAAATTCGGTTATCGTCGCTTTAAATATAATCATGTCACTTTGTGCTTACTAAAGGATATCGTGTTATCCAGTTACTGGGTTGTTGAAGCAGTCAGTCCATGTGAAATAATGGTATTTAGCTGCATCGGTTAGACTGGAAGCCGATCCAGTATAATAGAGAAAAGTTTAGGCAGAATGAAGATTTTACTTATTGAAAAAGCAAATGAAGCAAGTACGCAAATTGCTTTTAAATACTAGTTTACATCACAGCCACTAGACACAACATAACTCAAAAATCGAAACTGAAAGCTACACACCGATTTCAATTGCGTCTTAATAAATCGAGCGGTTGGTTGTATTGGACAGGGCGACCGCGGTGTTACGATGTATTGTAATCGATTCTGCTACTCGATTCCGCTGCATCGTGGTGGTTTGACTGTGGACTGCAGTGTGCACAACTCGAAATTGATTTGGGAACGAACAGTGAAATTCCGAATTATTGTTGCTGGATTTCGACGGTACCTATGGAAGCGGTATCCTTTATTTGTTTAGGTTATAAACATAGCATCGTGCCTGTAATCGCTGATAGGTTAGGCAGGGTTGTACCTATAGTACACCCACACTTCGGCAGTTATTGTTAAATCCTATATAATAGGGGGCGAGTAATTTTTTAACCAACTTCCAAAAAGGAGGAGGTTATTTTAGGTTATACTCTGTTTTTTTTACTGTTATATATTTTGTAACACTTAAAATGATAAAACGGGAATCCCCCCGCCCATACCCACTGTTTAAATAACAATGTCAATCTGTGAAATAATTTAATTTGGAAATTATATTTGCCGAGCTCGTAGCGCCATAATAGGTTTTATTATGAAAACCTGTTCGCGTAAATTAACAGATTTATACTGTGGGTACTCTTTGGCACTGTTGAATTAAGAGTTAATTGATGCTATCCACTGTTTTTTCGTAGAGACTCTCAAAAATATTGCTTCTTATAAAAAGTTCGTTAGCGATCACTTAAGGATCCTAATGAGCAGATTAGTTTTTGCTTGGTTCTGCTCATTGCCATTGATGTCATTGTAACAACTCGAATCTTGTCGTCTGCCAAAGACAATAGGTCATGTAAACTTCATATTAACTTATGATAAGACGTAAGTTATATACACATTTTAGAAACAAATTTTATGATTTAGAGTGTCGTTCTCTAAAGCACGCTGTTGGATTTTCAACTTTCGACACTGAGCTGAGCGTTGAAAATCCAACAGAGCGCTTCTATTTAGGCATTCATTGGGTGATATGGTGTTAGTGAAAACAGACATAATCCACCAAACGAGTAAGTGAAATTCCTGTATTGATCATAATAATCACTTCTCATCCACTGCAGATCAAAAAGCCAATCTTAACTGTTCACATAACCACCAACCAAGGACAGAAAACCTTTATAAATTACGGTACAGGTATCGAAATTTTAGTTACTTCTACAACTAAGGTAACCGCTATCTGGGTAACCAAGAAGAAGCAACAAGTTACCCTATTTAGGTTACCGGTTACACACACAGGCGATGCGCGTTACAACAATGCCGACGGCACGTGTAAGACAGAGATAATTTTTATTTCAACCTTTAAAAATACCAGTAAAAAATATAAATGTTGTAATCGAAAAAATACCCATATTGATAAACCAGTTTCGGTCCCAGCCAACCAACCAACAGAAAATCGATCAAAAACGTACCTTCAAACATCATTACCCTTTTACGAGACACCAGTTTTAACGTTAAACGTAACTGGCGTGAGAACTACCAACAGTAATGAACTATCTCGCAATAGTTTTTGACCATTTACGACAAAACTTGGGCGTCGTAAAAATGTTGTGTGGTCGGACTATGAAGTTTATTGATAGCCTTTTGGTGAAGGCTTTTGTCGGTTCGGAGACAAATAAGAGAAACTAGATAAGGAATTAGATGTGAACGTTGATTTGTGGTTTGCCTACATAGAAACTGCTGACATTGTCACAAGAATGGTAATGATGAATTAAATCGGACACGACGTAGACACAAAAAAGATATAGGACAATTGCCAGAGATGGTCTTGTTACGTCTTGGAATAAATTTACCGCGATCTTGCGATGGGCCCATGAAACCCTGGTTAAATTTAGGGATCTTGCGCACTAGATGGCCACAACTACAATCAGTAGTCGCAGCGACCAGGTAAACTATAGAAGCCGATATGAATCGCGCACTTGTTCGCAACGGCCAACTAGCCGCAGACCAGGCCACGGACTATGGAACACGACTGGCCGGAATTGTGGCCGTCTAGTGCACGAGATCCCTTAACTAGGCTAATACTAGGGTCCATTGCTTGATGATTGCATAGATGCTTGGAAGACTAAATTTAGATCTAGAAATATTTGTGAAGAGACACTTGAATGGGAACACAATTTTGCTCTAAACTATGTATAGTATATATTCATCAATAGTGATTCAACATTTAAAAAGCCACATCGTTGGTTATCTCTGCCGGTATTAGGGAACCAGTAATGGGATCCAATTTACTTGCCTCACGTTCAGTTCCTAATCGAAGGACTGTGCTTTATAACAATACGTGATCTGAATATGTAAAGGCACATTGATTTCAGGACAATAATCTTCTATTCATATCAGTTTTGGTACTGATTGGGTACATTATTGATGTAGGATATATTTTCTTTATGCTAATGTAGGTATGCAAAAGGGTTGGATGTCTGAAAGGCTTATTAAAAGGTGCAGAATTAAAACGTTATCCTGGATTTTGTTTACTTTATATATTTATTTTATATACGATAAGTTTGGGTCGTTTGTTCCTTTCTAGCCTCGATTTTGAAGACATTCTAATTACATATTATATTATTGACAAATACCTATTCTAATTCATTTCGCTTTCTTATGTATTTGAAATAGTTTAGATTTCATCGCTCTCTCTCTCTTCCTAGCTATGTATCCCACATGGTGGTGGCGTCAGCCTTCTTGGTCTTTTTGTTCCACTTCGCTCTATCCTTGACATCGTCTTCAGATACCTGACCCTCTTTCATGCCCAGCTTTCCACCTTCTTTTGGGTCTGTCACGGGGTCTTGGACTGGGCATGGAAAGTTGTGGTTGTAATAGTTTACATTTCATAATATTATTCTGAATTCATGTATGTTATTCGAATTTGAAACAAGCGTATGATCGCGTATGACCGTGTGACTAATAAACTTTATTCTTTGTTTCAGGTATGTTTTCAACTAAAGCTGTATTCAGAAAATAGAAACCCTGTTGATTAGAATATTCTATATCTGAAGAGTTATCCCGGAGTGACAGTAAAGGTCCTGCGTGGTAAGTCACGTTTTACATAGCAGCGGCAATCAAACAAACAATGCTACCTATTCTAAGAGGCTTCTCATTTTATTTTAGTAGTAAAATTAACTCCCAAACACAATAATAAAACATAATCATACGTGTATACTCTAGAACAATATCACATAATCTAGTTATTGGGAGCCATAGTACCTACGTATCCACTTTTAGCCCTAGAGGGACATTGATTCCATTGTATAGACGCTCCTGAACACAATACCTTTCTTATCAGATCGTTAGTTGGTTACAATTGTTGTAATACTTATTATAATCGATAGGAGAAAATGTAGAACTCTCTATGTATCTTACATATGGTTTTCCAACTAAGAAAATAATCGATTTGGAAAATTTGAATGGGAAATCGATTCTCACTTAATTTTATCTATCAGTAGTTTAGTACCTACCTGACGATGGACACATCTTTCTTTCTTTTTCGTGTGGTCAATGACTAACCTGACGTCAGAGTTTTAAAGCCGCCCATGGGTCTCTGACTTGGTTTCACATGCCGTCGAGAACTATCTCGCAGGCATGCCGGTTTCCTCACGTTGTTTTTCTTCACCGTTTTTGAAGTAAATGATAATTATGAAAAACTCACCGAATCCAAAGTCATTGGTGCGTGCCTTGGGTTTGAACTGGAGACCTATGACTTAGCAGTCCGACGGTCACAACACTAGGCTATCACGATAAACACTGATAAACATAATTATTTGTGGAACTCCCTAATGTACCTACTTAGATACAACTTAAAAAACACATTCAAAATCATTAATTTAAGCTATCCCGAGAGTGAGGACGTCATCAGTTGCAAAAGGCAGACCCTCATAGAGCAACCCCCATTATCCTTGAGCCTGGACTTGAACACAAAAGTATCTACTATTTTAGAAGGTATATTTCACTCCACTATACATACTTTCACTTTCTGCCTCAACATTTTCTAACAAAAATTTTGAAAAAAAAAAAGCAGCGTAAATTTAATGCTATAACTTAAAACACTACATGCGATAAGTTGAAAGGGATGCGTGATTCAACCCGAAATTGTTCTTTTGTCTGTTTCTTTATTGTAATAGACGTTTTATTATCTCTGGAATTCTAGAACAGCCCTTTTGGCTAGACAGTCGAAATCTTTTACGAGCTAACCCTCGATGTAGAGTGTCTAAGTGCCGCAAAAAATCAAAAATCTCTCCGAAAGAACAAAAAAGCCTTTTTTTCTCACCGTATCAAAGAACTTTACTTGCACACCAAAGGATTTCTTTACCCAGATTATTAACGTAGACAGACAGACGTGTCTTAATCAACGAAATCCGATAGAAGGCAGGGGTCCGCCATTATTGAAATCGGTTCAGAAACGTTACAACCGAGACGGATGATGAGATAAGCCATTTAAATTTTGTTTAGCTCCTGGAGTATTTTTTGTAGATCTCATCCTTCGGAAAAAAAATTGTATAGGTATGCTTTAGAAATATGGTAGGTTTAAGTTATAGAACATGGCGGGGAAGACCTGGATGAGAGTCGCACAGACCAGGGAAGCATGGGACAAACGGGAGGTCTATACTCAGCAGTGAGTGGAACAAGGCTGCCAAATATGATGATGTTACATTTATATCTGTATTTTATATGATGTGAGGAGCTCGTGGCTAAGTAATAACAGCCGCACGGGTCGATCCATCAGGTTAAGCTATGCTTACCGGGGTTGGTCTGTGGATGGGTGACCATCTTTACATACCGAGACTACATCGTGCCTCGAAAAGCACGTTAAGCCGTTGGTCCCGACTGTTATTCGTGGATCTTTGACATTGTCTGACAACCAGTCTTACCAAGGGGTATCGTATTACCCAGTTACTTGGTTGTAGAGGTCAGATAGGCAGTCGCTCCATGTAAAATACTGACATTCAACTGCATCCGGTTAGACTGGAAGCTGACCTCAATATAGTTGGGAGAAGGCTAAGTAGATTGATTTTATATGGTGTACATTCTTCTTCTTCTTCTTTTCGTGTGGTTAGTGACTAACCTGGTGTCAGAGTTTTAAAGCCGCTAATGGGCCTCTGACTTGGCTTCTCATGCCGTCGAGAAATATCTCTCAGGCATGCCGGTTTCCTCACGATGTTTTCCCTCACAGTCTTTGAAGCAAGTGATAATTATACAATACGCACATGAATCCGAAAAGTCCGAGGTGCGTGCCTTGGGTTCGAACTCGAGACCTATGACCAGTCTGACGGTCACACCACTAGGCTATCACTGGTATTCGCCCAAGCTATCGATCTATCCTGAATTCAATGAAAAAAGGCAAAATTGATAATAACTTAGCTATTGAAAGAACAATCTGTCAAGCTTTTATTAAGCCAATAATAACATACATGTATCAAGAACAAAGTTAACTGTACTTAGTCCCAAAACTTTATTACATCGCTTTTAGGCAGCCTGTGTCCTTCGCACAAAAGCCTTATATTACTTTTATAAGTGTTTTAGGGTTCGGGCCCTTTTTTGTCATTTAGCAAGGCTTAGTAAGGCCTTGGGATATGCGGTAAATGATACGCCTGTGCCCCTGTCATTAATTTTAGCTTGTTTATGTACCATCGAAGAATTTCATATCTAAGCAATTTGAAAACAAAATCCCGTGAACGCGATGACCACATCTGTTACCACCCCGGTTCTATGGCGGCCGAGCACTGCAAGCAGAAATAGTCCTTACGGTGCATAGATATGAACTTCTTCGATGGTACATATATCGCTCTGATATAATGTATGTTTGCATCTGGAACACTTTTTGGTAGGATATGGATGTAGTGTTATATTACGGTTTGTGTAAAGAAGGACAAAAGGCCTGGTTAATGTATATTGTATGGCATAGGCACAGTATAATAAAGTAACAGTACTATGTCTCGGCAGTGACCTTCAAATAATTACCTACGGCCGCTCGGTAGATAAACTGCCGCGCACTCAATACTGTTGCGTGCTGATATACACTGTGATATCGAAGCGCGTCGTCGTTGTGGCTGTTTTCTATGATTGTATAATGCTGTTACTTATTTATACTGTGACATAGGTACAGCATAGGCTATATCCCATTTCTGTTTCCTAGTGCATATCTACTGACTAATCTAAACAGGAACTTTTAGCTTTGGATATTTGTATATTTTCATGATCCACATTTGTTCATGCTCTTTATAATAATCAATCAATTAATTAACCCGTTTCATCGCAGTCCACTGCGTGGTGAAGTCGTACCCAACTGAACGGCAACACCCGATCGATCATCCACTATCCACTGGATATTCTGATGTCCATTTCCCTGAATCAGTTACTATTTTTATTTGCGGCTAGCGACCCGCCCCGGTTTCGCACGGGTTCAATTTACATGTGAACACGATATTCTGTTCACAACACGTTGTGCACAAGTTCTGACCAGTAACCCAACAAAAAGTACTAGGCATGAATTCAAGATATTACATCATTAGTATTATTTAGTACTTCTTTTTGTATATATGTACACAATATATAGATCCCGTGGGAATATCGGGATAAAAAGTATCCTATGTTCTAATCCAGGTCATGGTCTACCCATGTGCCAAATTTCATCGATAACCATACAGCCGTTTTAGCGTCAAAGTGTAACAAACAAACAAATGAACTCACGCATTTATAAACTTAGGATGTCCATGTGGAATAATATACCTTTCAAATGGTGAAATAATCTATCAAGTAGGAGCTGTGTTTGCGGGTGTATATAATATGTGGAGGGTAATCCCGGAGATTACCCTCCACATATACTACACTGCACAACTTTATAATAACATACCCTCACACATAAAAATGTAAACTCATTTAATGTATTCAAAACTCAATTAGACCAATTTGTAATTGCGAACAATAAGTCTCCTCAAACATTTACGACGAATTGTAATTATTGTTTAAGTTGATCTGTTTTTCTCAAGTAAGCGAATTTGTATTCTTTATTGAGAATAAATTCTTTAAACCTATATACACCCGCACATAATTCACAAAATTCGCTCTCTCTCTTCATAATATTAGTATAGTATAGACTACGGTTAGATAGATAGGTACGAATCGTGCAAGAATGCGCGAATTCGATCAAAATATGTCTCTAAACAAATCAAGCGGATCGGTTCTATGCGAATGCTTCCGGGATATTTAATTAAAACTTTGTTTTTTCCAAACTTGGGCTCGATTGGGGCCAGAGGGAATGTTTTTGATCTTTGTTGGAACATCGGATAACCTTTGTGGGATATGTTCGGTCGTTTGAAGTCCGTCACTGGGTTTTGTTGCTCAATGACATGTTCGTGGGAACTCCGTTTGTGTGTAGTATTTGAATACCTTACTGTATTTTCTGGTGTGGTTATTTGTGCTTAGGAATCTGTGGTTTTATTTGGTGACAAAAGTTTGGAGGATGTGATGACTTCGATGACTAGTTGCACATAGACCTGTGTGCAATTAGTCATCGAAGTCATTTAGGTGCTTATTCTATTCTTCTTATTGTGTTGCATCGAAGTGTCCCTACAATTGACGCCTTGCCAATTTTCCTAACTTGCTTATAAATCTATACTTAATAATAATATTATAAAGAGGTATTTTATTTTTGTATTTTTGCATTGGATAGCCCAATACTCGGGGCTAACATCATGCTACGACTCTTAGGAGCCGAGCAAAAAGAAAATAAGTCAGAAAGAAAAACAAAGTTACAATAGCGCATGCGGGCGATGGGCTAAGCTAGTTAAATATATACCTACCCCAAAAATTGTTACTCATAGTATTGAAAAATTATGTAAAATTGACGTGTCTAGACGCTTGGCAGATACTCTTTAAGGATTACACTGGGACTTCTGAAGACCACATTTGCAGTTTAATACACGTGTCAACAAATACTCAACTCATTTTTAGTTCAGACAAAGCTTCAACACTACCGACATCACTAAAAGTTCTAGCAATAAAAACCTCGGCTCAAGTTCAAACTTTATTAAGAAAAGTCTTTCTCTGTGGCGGTATAATAAAAACTCAATAAGCACAAAGCTGCGAGGGGTAAATATGAAAATGATTATCCTACAAAAGTCATTAAGCGAATTTATATTTTTCGCTACAAAAGTGCTGGGTTTTGAACGCAAGTTGTCGCTAAGTGCCACCAGACGTAAGTGTGCGTTGTTGCTCGATTCTACTAAGAATACACTTTAATATCGCTCGGATATCTTTTAATATGGTTTATGAGGAACGAGTTTTGCATTGCAGTGTTTGCGGGCTTAATTTTGTTGCAAAGTGTGGTTTGGAGACAAGAATGTTGAAATTGATATATTTGGGAGTAAAAAAATATTATTTTTTTATTGGTATTATTTCGTCAGGGAATATAATTATTTGAAAGAATAGGTATGAGTATTTATCCAATATGGCCCTTTGCCAAATATGGGCCTTTTCGCAGACCACTAAACTAAAAGTTCCAGTGCTAACATAGCCATAATCATCGTGCTTGGCAAACGTATTGTTATTAAACGAAAATTCTGCTGTTTATCCATCAGAGAAAATTCCTGCAAAATTAACCACAGGTTTAATGTTTTTAGGGTTTCGTACCTCAAAATAAAAAAAGGAACCCTTCTAGGATCACTTCGTTGTCCGTCCGTCAGTCTATCAAGACCCTGCTTCTCAGGAACGCGTGGAGGTATCAAGTTGAAATTAATATCAAATACGTAGGTCTACGGACCCTTGAGTTCTAATAAATCATTATTTTGATAGTCGCAAATAAATCAAACCCTACTGGGTACTTCCCGTTGACCTCGAATCATGAAATTTGCCACGAAGCAAGGTCTCGCAGCACAAGTAATGGAAAAATTCCGAAAGTCGTAAATGTTTTGTTTCATCACATATTTTTATTTTTTTTGTGATTACAAACTTAATTTGCAATTGTACATATAGGAGAACATGTTTTTCAACTATAAAGTTGGGTTTGTTTTTGGGATGAATTCATCCCAAACGAAAGAATTTCCATTGATTAACAGTAACTAGCACCTCTTCCAAATCACTCGACCACTTGTTCCACAGTACATCATATAGACCAACTCGTTACGAACTCTCACAGTCAGATTACGACCTCTATGTTATGCAAATGAATTTCCTCAGAATATAATTGTGCTTCCAACTTCCACCGTCTCATTTAAAGGGCATTCAAAAACTTCACAACTCAATTTCTGAGTTGCAAACAAGTCAAGATGCGGCGTGTCGTTGTGTTTGTTGGTTGATTACCAACCCGGTTCATGTTTGAGGTTTGCGGTGGAGAAAAATCGTGAAAGAATGTCTGGGAGAAGAACTTTGAGAGTTATTTTGGGGATGGTTTGTGTCTGTTTACGATAAATTGGGTTAAAGCAAAGCAGAGAATAATGGCGTCGAGGGGTGATGCTCCTAGTCCCTAAGCATGAAGGCCGAAGTTATAGGCGATGCCTACTCCACCTACGGACATAGGATTTTGCAGCCCGACCTAAGAATAAATTACACCACGAATTGACAGTTGTTTTTGCCTGTCTGAAAAAGTTAATTAATCGGATATAGGGTTCACACTACAGTTTCGAACTACTTTCGAACGGCCCCGTATCTTCGTTGACGGACTTAACAGAGTAGCTGTGGGTTGAAAATGGTTATGAATGATGATAGGACAAGAATCGATCATCTTTTATTACTGTTTTAGAGGCATGAGGAACAGGGTGTAAAATTTACTCATCGTCTATAGACAAGGGAGGATCCTCCGACCAGACGGATGTCGTGTCTGGCGGGCAACTGCCCAACGATTGATGTCGGATAGTCTTATGTCGTTCGCGCGGTTAACTCTAATTGCGCGATGCAGGATTAGTGTGACGTCAGGTCTTTGATGCGTAGTTCGCATGTGGCGATGTAGATGGCGCCACACCTTTCAAATCTTGCAATTTATTTAAACGAAACATCACGCCTGTATTTCCCGAAGGGTTAGGCAGAGATAGGAGAGTTCCCACTGCTGGAACACAGGCCTCCTCTAGGTGAGAGAGAGTAGGCCGTAGTCCACCAGGCGGGCCCAGTGCGCGTTGGTAGATGTCACATGTCTTCGAATTTTTGGTTCGAGGTTCTAGGACATGTCGTTTTCCTCACGATGTTTTCCTTCGCCGTTTTGAGAGCAGTGGTGATGAAATAATTTACACAAAGCAAAGCGCCTGTCTGGGTTCGAACCTACCGTAACCACTGGGCCAACACTGCTTCTGAGTGACGGACATAAGAGGCGAAAAAGCTGAACTTTAAAAAAAATTGGTTGTGTCATATTTAAGGTACCATTCCGTACCCGACCGCAGGAGGCAACTGCAGTTAACGTATCGCCGCGACACGACTGGTTTCTATGCATTTCTATGAATTACCTTCCGTAGCTAGCGACACGTCGTTGGCAGCTACCGTTGAGTGACAGGCGACACGAACAATCCGACCGCAGACCAGTCAGTAGTGTCGCCAACACTCGAGCGATAACACGTTTTTCTATCTTCTATCTACTGACTGGAGTACGGGCTGCTACCGCCCGCAGTCGGGTTCGGAATCATGACTGCACCGACATGACGCCGCGACACATTGCGTGCGGTCGGGTACGGAATGGTACCTTTGGGGTCGCTAATGAAACTCACACATGCGTCCCAGCTGTTAATTACTTGCCTAAACTCATTTCCGACTTCTGTTTGAACGGTGCGTCGGTTAAAATAGCACTTGTGCTAGCCCATGTTTGTTCAACACGGTTGAGAGAATGATTAATTAGAATATATTAATCATATTTCAAGATTATATGAAAATTTGAACTAAATGAATGAGTATTTTAGGAAATTAAGTGAGTAATGAGTGAGGTTCATGATTGGTGATTGCTAGATTGAAGGGTTTCATTTAATATTTCTATGAGATTATTTACCTTTACTGTGCTTTATACATCATGTACCTTCCTTTTTTTGAAGTCGGTAAAAAACCCTGCCGCATTATGCTGAGATAGGAGCCTTTTTGGCCTCGCACAGGTCGTTATTATTCTCTTAGTTTTTAAATGCTCCTTTCTAGGGTTCCGTAGTAAACAAGGAAACCTTATAGTTTCGCCATGTCCATCTGTCCGTCTGTCTGTCTGTCTGTCTGTCTGTCCGTCCGTCTGTGTCCGCGGCTTAGCTCAGAGACGGTTAGTACTAGAAAGCTGTAATTTGGCATATGTATACATATTAATCATGCCAACAAAGTGGTAACATAAAATCAAGAAAAATATTTTTTTTTAGGGTACATCCCCTACACATAAAGTGTGGATGTTTTTTTTTTCCTCATCTACCCTGTATTGTGGGATATCGTTAGAAAGGTCTTTCAAAAATATTGTGAGTTTGTCAAAACCATTTTTGGATTCTGGGATCCGTTTGCGAAATATTAAGCTTTAAACTGAAATTTTTTGTTAGAGTCAACTGTCCCCCCCCCCCCCCCTCTAGCTAAATGGTTGTACCTACTTGGTCTTGTGAAAAAAAACACAGCTATAGTATATATAACGAAATTAAAAGGAAAACTATCAGACCTAAGTAGGCTCTACAAGTAAACGAGTAATAATCGACCAACTTAAATTTGCGGTTTGAAAAACATGATATGCCATGCAGTCCGTATGGGAGATCAACATGTTTTTCAACTACAATGTTAAGTTTGTTCTTGGGATAAATTCATCCCAACTACGGAACCCTTCATTGTTTTGGCCGGTTTTTTACTTTTATTTTTATTATTACTTACTGTTTGTATTTCCTATGCGAGTACCAAATAAAATAAATTTCTTTCTTTCTTTTCTTTCTGTCCGGTCCGTGAGTTGAGTGTTGTTACGTATCGTACTATATACTTAAAGATTACCTCGTTGGCCTTGAGCTCGCAAGCGCTACTGCTGAGGATGAGGTCCTGGGTTCGATTCCCGAGTCGGGTAAAGTGTTATTGAGGTTTTCCATCTGGAATTTCTCAGTAGCAGCACGGAGTCTGGATTTGTGCCCGGTTGATGGCAATAGGCTCGCCTCCATGGAACTTAAACATAACTGGCGAAATGTGGGTGTACTAAAGGTACACCTCTGCCCTACCTTTCGGGGTTTACAGGCGTGATGTTTTGCACGTAGGGAATAATCATTACCCTATTTCTATCAAAGGGGTTCCCTCTGGGAGAATCATTTAGTGTAGGAATACTTACAATAATAAACGACGACGAAGACCTGGTTGTCGTCCACACAGACTTAATATCGACATTTGTCAGACGTAATTATTAGTTTTTAATATCACTATCTAGAATTTAAGTACATTAAGACTTTAAAATTAAAGTTATAGTCACAAAGAGCATTTTGCATGCGGTGTTTGCCTTTAATTGGTTTCGCAGTTAGATTTAAGACACTATTACCTATATGTTCCTATCTGTTTATTATCTGTAACAACTGCTGGTGAACCTTAATTAAATAAATAAAAATATACCTATTTACTTTCATATACCTGAGCCAAAAGAAGAAAAAACGGTCTCTCTATTCCCACACAAGAATACAAACTCTCATTCATTCTATTTACCTCTTAACACCTAAACACGAGCACAACTATCCCGAACTTAGCTTCCTCAAATGTTTCAAATGTTCCATGAAGGTTTTAAGGCACTCCGAACTTCGGCTAACTCTTTAGTGCACCTTTAAAAGCGTACAGTGTTCTCCAACGACCAATTCCGAATTTAACTGCATCTTGAGACACTAACGTGCTTGAACTTGGGAGAAATTTTATTACAATGTTTAGTATACAATGTGTTTTTATTTGTTTGGGCTTTGAGCTGTTTTGTCGTGCTGCGTTTAGAAGTTTGGGTTTTGAAAGGCTTTATAAATGTTGATGTTGAATCTCATGTCACTTTAGAAGAGACTGTATATTTTTTGACCATTTTGTATTGGAATATTAGAGTTAATGAGGTAATACGGAATATTCTTTACCTTTACACTACCTTAGCTCAAAAGTTTGAAGACTTCAAAATCATAATTTGAATAGATATTCCGAGATTGAAAACTTTTCAAACATTGGTTGAAAAAAAACAAAATACTTAAATATTTTATAAGTGGGAATAAATAGTTTAATTAACTAAAAAATAAAACATAGGGACAAAATCTTTATCGAGCCATTTCAGGTCGTTCTTTACCGGTGATTAATGATTCACCCGTGTCCGTCGTACTTTTAGTATGCGTAATAATATACGAGCGTCTCTCATATTACGCATACTACGAGTATATATCTACAAACTTACCCTAACACGTATGTATAAAACACGCGCAGCTGAGGACTCAAAATCATTCGTTATCTGGCCAGCGGTCGTTCAACACATCAAAAGTACAGCAATTTTGTTAAGTACCTGGTACTTGTTGGGGTAAATACTGGTAAGGGATATACTGTCCTCCCATATCTAACCGTCATCATTTGCTTAGCTTTTTCCCAACTACGTTGGGGTCGGCTTCCAGTCTAACCGGATGCAGCTGAATACCAGTATTTTACATGAAGCGACTGCCTAACAAAATCAAAAAAAAAAAAGATTAGTTAAGGGAGGTCACTCCCTTAACTAATCATTTCTTTTTTTAAAGTAACCGTGCTGTTTCTTGCCGGCTCTTCTCCATAGTGTGGCATAAGTGGGCATTTATGCAATGTTTGAAGCTAGGTGCTCGGTCCCAAATGTAGGTTTATGAGTTTTAATGTATTTTGATTTTGAAGACTACTTGCTTAGCAGCAGCAGTTAGCCAATCAAACCATGCTACAGAGATTGGGCAGAATATTTACAGATTAGAGAGTTGATCAGGCTTTAACAGCTAAGGCCTCAGCGAACTAACATGTTCAAAGTATCATTCTGCCCCTGCAAGTGGATCTAAGTATCTGTACCTCTATAGACTGATTAAGAAACAGAGAAATACCTACTAATTTGAACTATGAAAATGGGCAGCGTTCACTTCGATATCAGCTATAAAAAAACTGAGACTCACTCTACTCACTTTATACGAAAATATCTGGCAAAGAGAAAGAACACGAGATATTAAATCACATAAAACATAATATAAAAGCACGTCTGTTTTCCTCGAAGGGTTCGGCAGAGGTGTACCACGCCACAATTGTGGCGATAAGTCCCCTCTTTGAGGAGTGGCTTGAGAGGCGCCACGGCGTCTTCGCCTTCCGCCTGACGCAGGTCCTCACCGGACACGGCTGTTTCGGGAGGTTCCTGTTCCGCATAAGGCGGGAGGAAACGCCCGGGTGTCACCACTGTGTGGATCGCCCGGAGGACACGGTGGAGCATACGGTGGAGGTCTGCCCGGCTTGGGCGGAGCACCGCCGTGTCGTCACGGAGGCGATCGGCGGCGGTGATCTCTCGCGTCCGGCCCGGTTCAGGCCATGGTTCGGAGCGAGAGTGCATGGGAGGCCGTCACCTCCTTCTGCGAAGCAGTTATGTTCGCGAAGGAGGAGGCGGAGCGCGTGAGGGAGATGCAAGCTGCACGCCCTCGCGGCCCTAGTCGCCGCAGGAGACGCCCCGGGCGTCGGGAGTCGAGAGCCGACTTCCGGCCACCGTAGGCGCGGGCTTGCGGACGGTGAGCAATGGGCAGCTCGCCGTCCGATAAGGACCAGGGGTCTTACTCCCGACAGCTTCGAGTTCTGAATTAATCGATTTCAATACCGATTCATACTCTTGAATCCGACACTAGCGCACGATCGTGCGGTGGTTCAAAGCGAAACTAATTTCGATCGAGAGATTCGTTAGAATCGAAAAGTACGTACTCCACACGCCATCTGACAGTTGATTATGGAATTGTTGGATCGAAACTAAACGTCAAATTACACGATAGCAAAGAAGCTACTTTTTTCAGATCGAGTGAGGTTTTTTAGTGTCATTTACTGCTATATTTCTTCAAATTCATTATTATTATGGCTCGCCTTGCGTTGTTTTTCAATGTTCTTGAGGAAGCAAATCGTATGGTTATTCGTGCAAGAAGAAATATGCAAAGGATTAATCGTTATATCACCCGGGTATGGAAATGGATTCGGAAGAATTTCGGAGAAATTCTTTTGTCGAAGGAGTTGTTTGATGTATTGGTAGACGATTTAACACCATACAAGAAGAAACCAACCAGACGAAGTGACATTTCAAATTATATGTATGTTTTAACCAAACAAGACAGTACACCATTACCATTCATTCGGATAGCATAAATACTCGTATTTACGTTATCTCAACTGTGTTTAACTTACTTTTGCCCATGACTAGAGTATTTTGTTGCACGCAAGGAATTTAATAATATTGCGACCTCTTCCCATTTTTGTTTTGTCTGTTGGCGAGCTTGTGAAGATATGAATTGAAATTAAATAATTAACTCTTATAGCAGCAGACACACAAATAAACTTTTGAACAACAGCGCTCTTAGCATAATATTTGATACTTGACAGCAGTTCGGTTACACATTTTTTCCGAAAAATTATAAAAAATCATAAAAAGTTTTTATTTGTTATGTGTAAATAAAGGACTAGGGTATCGTTTTTTACGTGGGAAAGTGATAGAGAAGTTAAAACATTCAATTACTAACCAAAGACTTATAGCATTTGGCGGTGACGTAATCCACCGGATACGACTAACGACGCTGATAAGATTCGAACGTTATGTCGATCTTGGTTTACGATTCGAATTGGTTCGGGAGTAAGGTTTTAAGTCGAGTTTGGATCAGAAGCGAGTTCGAATCGAAAACCAAATCAAAATCGAATCGTTTTCGGGAATAAGGCCCCAGGCCCGTGTCGACGGCGCGTTGTGTTCCACGCGCGCCTCAAAGAGATGTCAGCACCAACTGACGGGGTCGAAAGACCAATGCCTGCTGGGGTTGCGGGTTTGTCCGAAAGGTATATCGCGGCCCCGGCACACAGACAACGGAAGGAACATGGGTGGGTTTTAGTCAGTAAAAGTCTGACACACGCTCTCGCTCTGCCCAGAGCGGGAGAAGTCATTTGATGATTTCCCACCGTCAAATAAAAAAAAGAGGTGTACCCACATTGTACCTACATAGTTCCTTGACCATTATTTCTACAACAGTGTCGCCAGTTATATTTTTAAATCCAAGGTAATAGGGGTGAGCCTATTGCCACAGTATAAATAAGTAACAGAAACTTCATAGGAAACGGCTGAAATAACGCGCTTCCAAGTCTCAGTGTATATCAGTCCGCAACAGTATCGAGTGCGCGGCAGATATGCACGGACGCAGAAGGTTTATCTACCGAGCAGCCGTAGGTAATTATTTCAAGGTTACTGCTGAGATATAGTACTGTTACATATTTAGACTCCGGGGTGCTTTTGAGAAATTCCTGATAGAAAAGCCCAATAAACCCCACTTTGTCCGACATACATGCGTAGCATGGCCACAAAAGACACAGATTCACAATCACAATCTGTCATTTTGTCTATTCTTCCGTCGGCAAAACCCGTTTCTAT
Organism: Agrochola lota; assembly: GCA_947364205.1. Classification (NCBI taxonomy): domain Eukaryota; kingdom Metazoa; phylum Arthropoda; class Insecta; order Lepidoptera; family Noctuidae; genus Agrochola; species Agrochola lota. The sequence continues at coordinate 20,527,047 of OX376219.1, forward strand.
GGTGGTCATGCAGTTTATTCCCGTTGTCCCCGTATGCCATATCCCCGTCACGGGGACAGCGGGACGTGATTTAATTTATTTCCCGTTGTCCCCATAACGTACATTTGGCTAACGGGGACAACGGGAAGTAAACCTTTTTTAAATCGAAACAGCTAGGTTAGGTTAGGTTAGAACTGTGACCACACAACGCACGAGCCGAGCGAGCGAAGCGAGCGGTGCCGCGGCAGCGGCCGGCGAGTGCCAGAAACATATTTTTGAATGTAAAACCAAACCACGGGGACAACGGGAAGTATTATTAAATATTTAATTGAAGTACCGCTGTCCCCGTAGGACGGGGACACGGCGTACGGGGACAACGGGAATAAACGGGTCATGCTACACGTACTGGGAATCGAACCCAGGACCTCATGCTCAGCAGTAGCGCTTGTGACCACTATGCCAACGAGGCAAATTAAATCAATCAACCGAAAATCAAGCTTCAAATCGACTCAAGAAGTCATTTAAAATCTTGCGCTACAAAATTCTAATATTCTTCTTTCTTTCTTTGAGAGAAAGACATGACAAGTGAAGTCGAAAGCGAGGAAGCGTCGTTTTACTTACGGACTGTAATCAAAGGCTCTTGTGAGGTCTAAGTGTTCTGCAAGGCTTTATATTTGAATTCGATGGCTGTCTTGTATGAATTTTTTGTAACAGATTGTTGAGTTAACGATGGAAAGTGAATGCGTATTGATGGGATCTTTTGAAGGTAGTTTAGTACCTATATTGTTTATTTAAAGTAAATTTATTTAATTATAAGTAGGTACAGTACGACACAATTTAGATGTACAATAAATTTGAAAATTTTCGTTCATTCATTACAATTTTACGAATGTATTTGGTTATGACTTTACAAATTATTGCGTTTTCGTAAAGATCATTTTCACCTAAAGCAGTAATAAAGATTGGTGATTTTCCGCGCTCAGTTCAGATGGTGATCGGTTTTAATTTTTCCGATGCGATTTTTAAGTTGTGTTCATCTCAGAATTTTATATTATCCTATGACCTCGTTCAAAAATCTTTGGAGTCATTTTAATGGTTTTGGCCATTTTCAGTAGTAGACATATTTTGGCTGAGAGAATGAATAATTTGAATAATTTCAAAATTGTCTAAAGGGTCCCGCAGACAGGCGCGACGTGGCTCTCATGGGATGATTTTAGTGAAAACTTTATGGAAATTGTTCTCGCGGAGTCGCGTCGCACCTGTCCTACCGTGTACGAAAGCTTATCAAACACTCACACTTCACATTCACACCTCCCTACACACACAGTACACTCATATACACACTCCTAGATACACACCACAATCATTCACTCCATCTGCTGTGTTAACAATCAGTGTAAAAAAACAGAAAAGTCACCGTTGTATTTTATAAATTAAAGCTGCAAAATCTCCGACTCCTAAGATACAGGTCTGTGTACCTAGTTCAGGAGCCCGGAAAGCTGATTATATTTTTAAACTTGGTAGTACAACCCTCTGTTTCCATATACTATACGAACGCTAGCTGTTACAATCTTTACATACTCATTTTCCCTCGTTTACGTCCATACATCATACACGCACGCCGGTTGCGAGTACTACGCACCTGACCTTTCTGAAGAACATCACCTATAAAGGTCACTAATTCACTGTGTCCTCTTAATCGGTCCGCTCCCGGCATTTCCACTCACATTTGCCTTGTAAATCTTTTGTTAGTCGCCTTCCATTCATCCTCTCCACATGCCCAAACCATCTAAGCATACTCTTTTCAATTTATGTCACTACATCTTCTTTTAAACCGCACCATTGCCTTATCACATACTTCCTCAGCCTATCATTCATAGTCACACCACACATGCTTCGCAAGGAACGCATTTCCACAAGATTCTACTTTCATGCTTCTTTTGCCATACCTAACATTCACTTCCATACATAAGCGTAGGCACTAGCACACCGTGAACAGCCGGTCGAGCCTTTCTATATATGTTGTAAATTAAAGTTGCTTTTCTTTTCTGTCTGTGTGATCGCGTTCTTCTTCTTAACTTCGCAACGGATTTTGCTGCAGTTTTCACCATCACTTAGAAAATTTATTCCGGAAGGTTTATGTGTATAATTATATTCATAATGAACTTTAATAAAGACATCTCGGTGTTCAAGTCCTGTCAACCGAAGCTAGGGCGGGGTCGTTAGTTACATGTAAGTGAGAGTTCAAAATATTTTACCCAAATGTAATCAATGGAAGGTGTTATATTATAGCGGGTAAGCGTTGAATAATAATGACACAACTACCCTTGAAACCCTTTGATCACATGTGAATACAAATGAATGATTTCCCGGGCAAAATCTACAAGACTAGCAGACATTAATATACAAACCGTGTTCTGATTAGAAACTGAAGTGTAGATACAAATATTTAGAGCGGAATTTACCCGAGATCTTTGCCAATGTTAGCTTCAGGCCTTGAACCTTTTATAAAGAAACTTCGTTATAGCCATTATTATAATCACTAAAAGAGACAGTACTATAGAAACATCTTGGCTAATAAAGCCAAAATGATTTGGCTATAAAGTGGTAATAAAAAATCATTGTCTTTTCAGTAAGTTTGAGAAGGGTTTGCTATGCCCTATCTTGGGTCTCCAAATGACTACTAAAGCTTCAATTAACAGACATGGTTATCGAATCTGTGTTAGTCCTGTGGCGTGTTTCTTGCCTGGAAGCTTTAAAGGTATGATTCCGAACAACACTGCACGCGGCAGTGCTGTTTGCCGCGTGATTCCGAGCACCGCTGCGGCACTGCTGTTCGTGGTTTACTTCACAGCAGTTGTCAACATTCACGAGTTATCGTTGTGATGAACGCCGCACTACTGGTCTGCCGCGGCGGCAGGCAGACACTACCGCTCAGTAGTGCCATCGCAGCATTGCTGCCGAGCTCGGAGTGTAATCTTATACAAACTTACAGAAAATGTTTGGGGACCAGTAGTGACGCGGCGACACAGCCGCGTGCAGCGTTGTTCGCAATCATATCTTTATTCTACTTAACGATGATAGCTCCTTTTGCAGTAGATCACACACACAGCACATTTCTTTATTTTTCACTCTAAGAACCTAGTCTTATCAAGTACCTAGTAATATCTTATTAAGTACCCTCCATGCGCAGCAATATCTAGCAGTTAAATGCACCCTTCTATCCATTTCTTACGAATGGGATCGTCTCTTTCAAATAAAATAGATTTAGGCACCCCTGAAGCCCTTTTTATTGTCGTAGTACATAACAAATGATGCCCTTATAGTCCTATTCACTTGAGTTCAAGGAATCTTCCCGTACAATAGTCCAGGGTTGCTACTGAGGTTTTGAAGATAACTATCTACATGTACAACGTCTTCATTTTGATATCCCATAACTCTAGGGAAATGAGATCATGTCAAAGAATCAGCTAGCATATAAATTATTTTTCTTTTTTTTTATTAACAAAACATATTGAACGAACAAAACATAGTGAACACGAACAGCCTTTTGGCATGTACGCACGAAACAGTTTGTTCACATATGCGTAACACTAACGAACATCAATCACTGTGTTCGTAAAAATGTTCGTGATGATCCCATCTCGAATCCATGATTATTAAAGAGAGTGGGGCGGTTGAGCGCGAACTGTGTTCGTATGATGTTCGTGTTCGCTTTGCTAATTTACGTCCACACGTACGATCCAAATGTTCCGTGCTCGATGTTCGTGTTCACCATGTTTTGTTCGTTCGTGCGTACACGCCTTTAGGATCACCACATCGCGTACAGCACCGTGGAGAACATTTATGAGCTCGCGATAAAATATCAGCATTTCATTTCAGTACCGATCAATACAATACTGAGACCGATGTTTTTCTTGAAAATAACGCTGGAATTCCTTCAGTTACTGAAGCAGTTCGCCACAACCCTGCAACGAACATTGTTAATGTACTAAGATGTCTACAAAACCTAATAAATTATCCAACAGTGGACTAGTGATTCTTTGAACACAGCTCCATAATCCTTGCCGAAACTCTGCAGGCAATTCTGGTCATTACATCTTTACTTTAAGGGTCAAAACAGTGTGGTATGTGTGGTAATTGTCGTTGACCGTACACCGAACTCCACTGTAGTTAATGTTGCGTAAGGACGATTGAATTTAATTACTTTTGGGTGTCGGATACGAAATTACGTAGCGTTGGGCCACAAAATAAAGAAGAATTCAGAAGGTCGGCTCCATGGAACGAGCGTGAACAGGCGCACTCACACATAACCACTAAACTATGTCAAACAATGAGTGCGCTTGCACTTGCTGTACGTGAAACGTGTCTGAGTGTGTGCGTTTTAGCTCGTTGTATGGAGCTGACCTTCTGTCAATTTTATTTAATGGTAGGGCTGTCAATTATGCGTATTAATTATTTGTTCAGCCGGGTCGATTGGAGTCTGTATGGGAGTTTAAGTATGTATGGCAGGGTGCTGAACCCTCGTGGGACGGAAAGAGAATTCTGTTGTAACTGTTACGGTTTTAAAACTATTTTGGGTTCCCCACTTTCTTTACTCTAAAATTCCCCTTTAAAAGTCTATTTCTGACCTAATTCTGTGAAAACTGTTTATTATAAGCAGGTCTCGGAAATGTTATTTTAAATAACGTTTTTAAAACGTTTCTAACCGTTCTCGTTCTTCTTAGTACAACATTATGTTCGGAACGAAAACGAAAGAAGAACGTTTTGAAAAACCGGATTATTCCGCGGGACGCAGCCTCGCCCGGTGCGTGCGCCGACAAGCATGAACTTGTTTAGCTTCACTTCATTACATCATTGATTCCAATTCGCTTGCTGCTTACGTATTGATTAGGGTTGTGTTGCGAGTTTTCTATCGATCAACCCAAAAATGGTTAAAAACATTTTTATTAACCGAGAACGATTTAAATTTTGTTCTTCTTCAAAAACTTTTTAATAACGTTCCGTTCGCACGTAACCGAAACAAGTCGTTCTTTAGGTTTTTAAGACGAAACCGTTTCGAAAAATATACTTACCGATATCCGAGCCTTGTTAATAAGGTCTCTTACAAAGCGTCAAAAGTCCGCACTCTGAGTCTGCCAACGAGCTATGGAACGAAGCATACTTGATACTAGGTGTCAAACTTGTGAGTTTGACACCTAGTATCAAGTATGCTATGTATGTAAGTATTGATATTCGAATGTGATCTGTGGACCACATTAGAAAATCAATACTTCATTCCAAAACACAAATAGTGGACGCTGGCCGCACAGATGCTGGACTAAAGTGGAACTGGGCTGGCCTCATCTGTCTCATGTTGGAGCAGCAATACGCAAAAATCACCACTCGGTAGATCCCAAATAGCAGGAAACGACTACGCGGCAGGCCCAGAATGAGATGGCGGACTGAGCTGGACTCCTTCCCTACAATCGCAGTACACCGGGAAAAGTGGCGAGAGGGAAGGGAGGCCTTTGCCCTGCCGTGGGACAACACAGGCACAATAATAATAATAATTTATAAGGACACGCTTACGCACGCAAATATGTGTATATTGAAATTCTATTTAATTTATGTTTGTATCAAAAATGTATCAATTCAATGATGTTTCTTCAAATCCAGCTCTTGACTGACTGGAAAGTTGAACCATCGATAACGCCTTGTAGACAAAGCAATTCTGAAAAACAAAATACATAATATCATTACTTGAGATTCTTCTTTTCTTTGTTTTCCCTTAAAATAACTTCAAATATAAATATTAAAGAGCGTACAGAACAACCCTTTATACAAGGTTAGCCTCTTTTGACTCGTATGCAAATGTCAAAAGGTTTCGAGTCTATTGACATTTTATATTTGGAAAATGGTTGACATTGGCATGGGGTCATCGGGGTCATTTGGTTGCAAATTACCTCTCCTACATCCCCTTAACGGGTTGCCGACCTGCTGGGGTTGCGGGTTTGTCTGAAAGGGATATCGCGGCCCCGGCACACAGGCAACGGAAGGAACACGGGTGGGTTTTAGTCAGTAAAAGTCTGACACACCCTCTCGCTCTGCCCAGAGCGGGAGAAGTCATTTGATGATTTCCCATCCAAAAAAAAAAAAAAAAAAACGGGTTGCCGACGTATAACAAATATAGACTCGTGCAGACTAGCGCGACGCGACACCGGTAATTGTTCCACCGGTATTTTTTATGTATAAAGACTAATCTAAAGATCAGACAGTCGTATTGATACTAAAGTTTATTCAAACATACTTGCCATGCAAAGAAAACGTTGCATGTAATCTCTTGCAAAAGAAATCGTATGTAAAAGTTTGTTTCTTATGAAAATGCAGTCGTGTCTACGCGAAAGTTAGTTGTTCTGCACTCTTTGGTGTTTGTTATTCAGAAGTTCAAGTCAGTTCTTTGAATTTCAAAATGTTGTAGATAAGAAAAGTTGGGGGTAAATCTTGTTGTCCTTGTGAAGTGTAGGGGCACAGTATAATAAAGTAACGGAAGTATTATATCTCGGCAGTGACTTTGAAATAATTACCGCTCGGTAGATAAACTTTCCGCATCCGTGTGGAACTGCCGCGCACTCGATACTTTTGCGTACTGATATATACTGAGATTTCGAAGCGCGTTGTTTCGGCCGTTTTCTATGCAGATATAATACTGTAACTTATTTATACTGTGGTAGGGGTGTTTGGTGTGTGACCGAGTGCGAGGAACTCTGAATATGTTTTTCTCAATGTTCTTCCTAAATAGGTAACTTTATGGTCATTTATAGTCTTGAATTAAATAAACGTTTGAATTTTTGTGACTAGTATTATTTAAATGGTAACGTTTAATTTTGAATTTAGCCAATTTCAGTAAGCAATTCAGTAGGTTGGTACCAAACAATGATTGATTGCTCCCGATTTTAGGGATTTCAATAAATAAAATATTTCTAAACAATATTGGCCAAGAATTTACGTGCAGCTCCAATAATGCCGTTCCAATTCTAAACACGAGAATTTAACAGAATAATTTAACAAGGAATTATTTCAGTAACGTCGTCGTTGTCCAGAATTCGTAACGTTTCGGCTTAAATGCCTACCAAAATTTAAAAATTCTTCTTAACTTCGACCAATGCCAGACATTTCATCGGCTTCTTAAATTAATAAAATCGCTCGGCCCGTAGAAAAAAGATAAATATCAGACATTATAATGACAAAGTCGAGAGAAGATATTGAGACTTTTTGTTGAAAAACTAGTAAATTTTGACATAGAGTCCGCACCACCACTCAAGTACAATAGACGCGGAGCTAGTGTCTATGTCATTGCATCAAATTGCATTAAACAAAATTTAGTTCCAAAATTTTCCGCCGGACTTCAGTGGTGGCGCGGATTCTATTTCTTCATCTTTTTCTTATCAATTTTCAGATAACCATACATCAAAATCAATGAAACTGTCAAACCTTTTTCCAACTATGTTGGGGTCGGTTTCGGATAAACACAAATCTTATATTTAAGACGGGATATATGCCAGTGGCCTTGAGTGGTTAGCTTGCGGTTTCTGTGCTGACCTCACACAACGCGTCGTACGTCCAGCCAGTAATAGGACTCGCCTATCAAGGAGCGTTGTCCCAAATTAGACGCATTATTTTTTTATACATAAATCAAAAGGTATTTTAATAAAACACGTATACTAAGAGATAAATAATTAAATTATCTTTAAAACGGTGAAGGTTTTAGAAAAATACGCTTGATAGTTTTTGCGTGCTTCTCAGTTTTTTATCCGCGTTAGACATAACTTTAAAAATTAATTACACTATGTAATATAAACATAATATAAAACATTCACAGATTAAGTTATTAAGAAAATGCTCTAATTTAACATTAATTTTTTCCAAATCATTAACACTACTCGTTTAGACGTGATCTTCAGTATACAATTATTAAAATTCGGTTATCGTCGCTTTAAATATAATCATGTCACTTTGTGCTTACTAAAGGATATCGTGTTATCCAGTTACTGGGTTGTTGAAGCAGTCAGTCCATGTGAAATAATGGTATTTAGCTGCATCGGTTAGACTGGAAGCCGATCCAGTATAATAGAGAAAAGTTTAGGCAGAATGAAGATTTTACTTAATGAAGCAAGTACGCAAATTGCTTTTAAATACTAGTTTACATCACAGGCACTAGACACAACATAACTCAAAAATCGAAACTGAAAGCTACACACCGATTTCAATTGCGTCTTAATAAATCGAGCGGTTGGTTGTATTGGACAGGGCGACCGCGGTGTTACGATGTATTGTAATCGATTCTGCTACTCGATTCCGCTGAATCGAGGTGGTTTGACTGTGGACTGCAGTGTGCACAACTCGAAATTGATTTGGGAACGAACAGTGAAATTCCGAATTATTGTTGCTGGATTTCGACGGTACCTATGGAAGCGGTATCCTTTATTTGTTTAGGTTATAAACATAGCATCGTGCCTGTAATCGCTGATAGGTTTGGCAGGGTTGTACCTATAGTACACCCACACTTCGGCAGTTATTGTGAAATCCTATATAATAGGGGGCGGGTAATTTTTTAATCGACTTCCAAAAAGGAGGAGGTTATTTTAGGTTATACTCTGTTTTTTTTACTGTTATATTATTTTGTAAAACTTAAAATGATAAAACGGGAATCCCCCCGCCCATACCCACTGTTTAAATAACAATGTCAATCTGTGAAATAATTTAATTTGGAAATTATATTTGCCGAGCTCGTAGCGCCATAATAGGTTTTATTATGAAAAGCTGTTCGCGTAAATTAACAGATTTATATTGTGGGTACTCTTTGGCACTGTTGAATTAAGAGTTAATTGATGCTATCTACTGTTTTTTCGTAGAGACTCTCAAAAATATTGCTTCTTATAAAAAGTTCGTTAGCGATCACTTAAGGATCCTAATGAGCAGATTAGTTTTTGCTTGGTTCTGCTCATTGCCATTGATGTCATTGTAACAACTTGAATCTTGTCGTCTGCCAAAGACAATAGGTCATATAAACTTCATATTACCTTATGATAAGACGTAAGTAATATACACATTTTAGAAACGAATTTTATGATTTAGAGTGTCGTTCTCTAAAGCACGCTGTTGGATTTTCAACTTTCGACACTGAGCTGAGCGTTGAAAATCCAACAGAGCGCTTCTATTTAGGCATTCATTGGGTGATATGGTGTTAGTGAAAACAGACATAATCCACCAAACGAGTAAGTCAAATTCCTGTATTGATCATAATAATCACTTCTCATCCACTGCAGATCAAAAAGCCAATCTTAACTGTTCACATAACCACCAACCAAGGACAGAAAACCTTTATAAATTACGGTACAAGTATCGAAATTTTACTTCTGTTACTTCTACGACTAAGGTAACCGCTATCTGGGTAACCAAGAAGAAGCAACAAGTTACCCTATTTAGGTTACCGGTTACAAACACAGGCGATGCGCGTTACAACAATGCCGACGGCACGTGTAAGACAGAGATAATTTTTATTTCAACCTTTAAAAATACCAGTGAAAAATATAAATGTTGTAATCGAAAAAATACCCATATTGATAAACCAGTTTCGGTCCCAGCCAACCAACCAACAGAAAATCGATCAAAAACGTACCTTCAAACATTATTACCCTTTTACGAGACACCAGTTTTAACGTTAAACGTAACTGGCGTGAGAACTACCAACAGTAATGAACCATCTCGCAATAGTTTTTGACCATTTACGACAAAACTTGGGCGTCGTAAAAATGTTGTGTGGTCGGACTATGAAGTTTATTGATAGCCTTTTGGTGAAGGCTTTTGTCGGTTCGGAGACAAATAAGAGAAACTAGATAAGGAATTAGATGTGAACGTTGATTTGTGGTTTGCCTACATAGAAACTGCTGACATTGTCACAAGAATGGTAATGATGAATTAAATCGGACACGACGTAGACACAAAAAAGATATAGGACAATTGCCAGAGATGGTCTTGTTACGTCTTGGAATAAATTTACCGCGATCTTGCGATGGGCCCATGAAACCCTGGTTAAATTTAGGGATCTTGCGCACTAGATGGCCACAACTACAATCAGTAGTTGCAGCGACCAAGTAAACTATAGAAACCGATATGAATCGCGCACTTGTTCGCAACGGCCAACTAGCCGCAGACCAGGCCACGGACTATGGAACACGACTGGCCGGAATTGTGGCCGTCTAGTGCACGAGATCCCTTAACTAGGCTAATACTAGGGTCCATTGCTTGATGATTGCATAGATGCTTGGAAGACTAAATTTAGATCTAGAAATATTTGTGAAGAGACACTTGAATGGGAACACAATTTTGCTCTAAACTATGTATAGTATATATTCATCAATAGTGATTCAACATTTAAAAAGCCACATCGTTGGTTATCTCTGCCGGTATTAGGGAACCAGTAATGGGATCCAATTTACTTGCCTCACGTTCAGTTCCTAATCGAAGGACTGTGCTTTATAACAATACGTGATCTGAATATGTAAAGGCACATTGATTTCAGGACAATAATCTTCTATTCATATCAGTTTTGGTACTGATTGGGTACATTATTGATGTAGGATATATTTTCTTTATGCTAATGTAGGTATGCAAAAGGGTTGGATGTCTGAAAGGCTTATTAAAAGGTGCAGAATTAAAACGTTATCCTGGATTTTGTTTACTTTATATATTTATTTTATATACGATAAGTTTGGGTCGTTTGTTCCTTTCTAGCCTCGATTTTGAAGACATTCTAATTACATATTATATTATTGACAAATACCTATTCTAATTCATTTCGCTTTCTTATGTATTTGAAATAGTTTAGATTTCATCGCTCTCTCTCTCTTCCTAGCTATGTATCCCACATGGTGGTGGCGTCAGCCTTCTTGGTCTTTTTGTTCCACTTCGCTCTATCCTTGACATCGTCTTCAGATACCTGACCCTCTTTCATGCCCAGCTTTCCACCTTCTTTTGGGTCTGTCACGGGGTCTTGGACTGGGCATGGAAAGTTGTGGTTGTAATAGTTTACATTTCATAATATTATTCTGAATTCATGTATGTTATTCGAATTTGAAACAAGCCTATGATCGCGTATGACCGTGTGACTAATAAACTTTATTCTTTGTTTCAGGTATGTTTTCAACTAAAGCTGTATTCAGAAAATAGAAACCCTGTTGATTAGAATATTCTATATCTGAAGAGTTATCCCGGAGTGACAGTAAAGGTCCTGCGTGGTAAGTCACGTTTTACATAGCAGCGGCAATCAAACAAACAATGCTACCTATTCTAAGAGGCTTCTCATTTTATTTTAGTAGTAAAATTAACTCCCAAACACAATAATAAAACATAATCATACGTGTATACTCTAGAACAATATCACATAATCTAGTTATTGGGAGCCATAGTACCTACGTATCCACTTTTAGCCCTAGAGGGACATTGATTCCATATTTCATTGATTGTATAGACGCTCCTGAACACAATACCTTTCTTATCAGATCGTTAGTTGGTTACAATTGTTGTAATACTTATTATAATCGATAGGAGAAAATGTAGAACTCTCTATGTATCTTACATATGGTTTTCCAACTAAGAAAATAATCGATTTGGAAAATTTGAATGGGAAATCGATTCTCACTTAATTTTATCTATCAGTAGTTTAGTACCTACCTGACGATGGACACATCTTTCTTTCTTTTTCGTGTGGTCAATGACTAACCTGACGTCAGAGTTTTAAAGCCGCCCATGGGTCTCTGACTTGGTTTCACATGCCGTCGAGAACTATCTCGCAGGCATGCCGGTTTCCTCACGTTGTTTTTCTTCACCGTTTTTGAAGTAAATGATAATTATGAAAAACTCACCGAATCCAAAGTCATTGGTGCGTGCCTTGGGTTTGAACTGGAGACCTATGACTTAGCAGTCCGACGGTCACAACACTAGGCTATCACGATAAACACTGATAAACATAATTATTTGTGGAACTCCCTAATGTACCTACTTAGATACAACTTAAAAAACACATTCAAAATCATTAATTTAAGCTATCCCGAGAGTGAGGACGTCATCAGTTGCAAAAGGCAGACCCTCATAGAGCAACCCCCATTATCCTTGAGCCTGGACTTGAACACAAAAGTATCTACTATTTTAGAAGGTATATTTCACTCCACTATACATACTTTCACTTTCTGCCTCAACATTTTCTAACAAAAATTTTGAAAAAAAAAAAGCAGCTTAAATTTAATGCTATAACTTAAAACACTACATGCGATAAGTTGAAAGGGATGCGTGATTCAACCCGAAATTGTTCTTTTGTCTGTTTCTTTATTGTAATAGACGTTTTATTATCTCTGGAATTCTAGAACAGCCCTTTTGGCTAGACAGTCGAAATTTTTTACGAGCTAACCCTCGATGTAGAGTGTCTAAGTGCCGCAAAAAATCAAAAATCTCTCCGAAAGAACAAAAAAGCCTTTTTTTCTCACCGTATCAAAGAACTTTACTTGCACACCAAAGGATTTCTTTACCCAGATTATTAACGTAGACAGACAGATGTGTCTTAATCAACGAAATCCGATAGAAGGCACGGGTCCGCCATTCTTGAAATCGGTTCAGAAACGTTACAACCGAGACGGATGATGAGATAAGCCATTTAAATGTTGTTTAGCTCCTGGAGTATTTTTTGTAGATCTCATCCTTCGGAAAAAAAATTGTATAGGTATGCTTTAGAAATATGGTAGGTTTAAGTTATAGAAGATGGCGGGGAAGACCTGGATGAGAGTCGCACAGACCAGGGAAGCATGGGACAAACGGGAGGAGGTCCATACTCAGCAGTGAGTGGAACAAGGCTGCCAAATATGATGATGTTACATTTATATCTGTATTTTATATGATGTGAGGAGCTCGTGGCTAAGTAATAACAGCCGCACGGGTCGATCCATCAGGTTAAGCTATGCTTACCGGGGTTGGTCTGTGGATGGGTGACCATCTTTACATACCGAGACTACATCGTGCCTCGAAAAGCACGTTAAGCCGTTGGTCCCGACTGTTAAGGCTTCTGCAGACCAGCGCGACTTGACGCGCGACGCGACACCGGTTATTGTTATACTGTGAAGTTTTCTTAGAAATTGTATTGTTCGTGTCGCGTCGCGCGACAAGTCGCGCTGGTCTGCAGAAGCCTTTATTCGTGGATCTTTGACATTGTCTGACAACCAGTCTTACCAAGGGGTATCGTATTACCCAGTTGCTTGGTTGTAGAGGTCAGATAGGCAGTCGCTCCATGTAAAATACTGATATTCACCTGCATCCGGTTAGACTGGAAGCTGACCTCAATATAGTTGGGAAAAGGCTAGGTAGATTGATTTTATATGGTGTACATTCTTCTTCTTCTTTTTTCGTGTGGTTAGTGACTAACCTGGTGTCAGAGTTTTAAAGCCGCTAATGGGCCTCTGACTTGGCTTCTCATGCCGTCGAGAAATATCTGTCAGGCATGCCGGTTTCCTCACGATGTTTTCCCTCACAGTCTTTGAAGCAAGTGATAATTATACAATACGCACATGAATCCGAAAAGTCCGAGGTGCGTGCCTTGGGTTCGAACTCGAGACCTATGACTTGGCAGTCTGACGGTCACACCACTAGGCTATCACTGGTATTCTCCCAAGCTATCGATCTATCCTGAATTCAACGAAAAAAGGCAAAATTGATAATAACTTAGCTATTGAAAGAACAATCTGTCAAGCTTTTATTAAGCCAATAATAACATACATGTATCAAGAACAAAGTTAACTGTACTTAGTCCCAAAACTTTATTACATCGCTTTTAGGCAGCCTGTGTCCTTCGCACAAAAGTCCTATATTACTTTTATAAGTGTTTTAGGGTTCGGGCCCTTTTTTTGTCATCTAGCAAGGCTTAGTGAGGCCTTGGGATATGCGGTAAATGATACGCCTGTGCCCCTGCCACTCATTTTAGCTTTTTTATGTACATATATCGCTTACATGGCGCTCTGATATAATGTATGTTTGCATCTGGAACACTTTTTGGTAGGATATGGATGTAGTGTTATATTACGATTTGTGTAAAGAAGGACAAAAGGCCTGGTTAATGTATATTGTATAGCATAGGCACAGTATAATAAAGTAACAGTACTATGTCTCGGCAGTCACCTTGAAATAATTACCTACGGCCGCTCGGTAGTTAACTGCCGCGCACTCAATACTGTTGCGTGCTGATATACACTGTGATATCGAAGCGCGTCGTCGTTGCGGCTGTTTTCTAGATGGTACAACGCTGTTACTTATTTATACTGTGACATAGGAACAGCATAGGCTATATCCCATTTCGGTTTCCTAGTGCATACCTACTGACTAATCTAAACAGGAACTTTTAGCTTTGGATATTTGTATATTTTCATGATCCACATTTGTTCATGCTCTTTATAATAATCAATCAATTAATTAACCCGTTTCATCGCAGTCCACTACGTGGTGAAGTCGTACCCAACTGAACGGCAACACCCGATCGATCATCCACTATCCACTGGATATTCTGATGTCCATTTCCCTGAATAGGTTACTATTTTTATTTGCGGCTAGCGACCCGCCCCGGTTTCGCACGGGTTCAGTTTACATGTGAACACGATATTCTGTTCACAACACGTTGTGCACAAGTTCTGACCAGTAACCCAACAAAAAGTACTAGGCATGAATTCAAGATTCATCATTAGTATTATTTAGTACTTCTTTTTGTATATATTTACACAATATATAGCCTACTAGGTGATCCCCGCGGTTTCACCCGCAAAGTCTCGATCCCGTGGGAATATCGGGATAAAAAGTATCCTATGTTCTAATCCAGGTCATGGTCTCCCCATGTACCAAATTTCATCGATATCCATACAGCCGTTTTAGCGTGACAGTGTAACAAACAAACAAATGAACTCACGCATTTATAAACTTAGGATGTCCATGTGGAATAATATACCTTTCAAATGGTGAAATAATCTTTCAAGTAGGAGCTGTGTTTGCGGGTGTATATAATATGTGGAGGGTAATCCGGGTGTATATAATATGTGGAGGGTAATCCCGGAGATTACCCTCCACATATACTACACTGCACAACTTTATAATAACATACCCTCACACATAAAAATGTAAACTCATTTAATGTATTCAAAACTCAATTAGACCAATTTGTAATTGCGAACAATAAGTCTCCTCAAACATTTACGACGAATTGTAATTATTGTTTAAGTTGATCTGTTTTTCTCAAGTAAGCGAATTTGTATTCTTTATTGAGAATAAATTCTTTAAACCTATATACACCCGCACATAATTCACAAAATTCGCTCTCTCTCTTCATAATATTAGTATAGTATAGACTACGGTTAGATAGATAGGTACGAATCGTGCAAGAATGCGCGAATTCGATCAAAATATGTCTCTAAACAAATCAAGCGGATCGGTTCAATGCGAATGCTTCCGGGATATTTAATTAAAACTTTGTTTTTTCCAAACTTGGGCTCGATTGGGGCCAGAGGGAATGTTTTTGATCTTTGTCGGAACATCGGATAACCTTTGTGGGATATGTTCGGTCGTTTGAAGTCCGCCACTGTGTTTTGTTGCTCAATGACATGTTCGTGGGAACTCCGTTTGTGTGTAGTATTTGAATACCTTACTGTATTTTCTGGTGTGGTTATTTATGCTTTGGAATCTGTGGTTTTATTTGGTGACAAAAGTTTGGAGGATGTGATGACTTCGATGACTAATTGCACAGAGACCTGTGTGCAATTAGTCATCAAAGTCATTTAGGTGCTTATTCTAGTGTTCTTATTGTGTTGCATCGAAGTGTCCCTACAATTGACGCCTTGCCAATTTTCCTAACTTGCTTATAAATCTATACTTAATAATAATATTATAAAGAGGTAATAATATTGTATTTTTGCATTGGATAGCCCAATACTCGATGCTAACATCATGCTACGACTCTTAGGAGCCGAGCAAAAAGAAAATAAGTCAGAAAGAAAAACAAAGTTATAGCGCATGCGGGCGATGGGCGATGGGATGCGACACGGTGAATCGGGGACGGAAAGTCCACGCGGACGTTGCGGGCAGAAGCTAGTTAAATATATACCTACCCCAAAAATTGTTACTCATAGTATTGAAAGATTATGTAAAATTGACGTGTCTAGACGCTTGGCAGATACTCTTTAAGGATTACACTGGAACTTCTGAAGACCACATTTGCAGTTTAATACACGTATCAACAAATACTCAACTCATTTTTAGTTCAGACAAAGCTTCAACACTACCGACATCACTAAAAGTTCTAGCAATAAAAACCTCGGCTCAAGTTCAAACTTTATTAAGAAAAGTCTTTCTCTGTGGCGGTATAATAAAAACTCAATAAGCACAAAGCTGCGAGGGGTAAATATGAAAATGATTCTCCTACAAAAGTCATTAAGCGAATTTATATTTTTCGCTACAAAAGTGCTGGGTTTTGAACGCAAGTTGTCGCTAAGTGCCACCAGACGTAAGTGTGCGTTGTTGCTCGATTCTACTAAGAATACACTTTAATACCGCTCGGATATCTTTTAATATGGTTTATGAGAAACGAGTTTTGCATTGCAGTGTTTGCGGGCTTAATTTTGTTGCAAAGTGTGGTTTGGAGACAAGAATGTTGAAATTGATCTATTTGGGAGTAAAAAAAAAAATTGATTAAGTAGGTATTATTTCGTCAGGGAATATAATTATTTTAAAGAATAGGTATGAGTGTTTATCCAATATCGCCCTTTGCCAAATATGGGCCTTTTCGCAGACCACTAAACTAAAAGTTCCAGTGCTAACATAGCCATAATCATCGTGCTTGGCAAACACGAAAATTCTGCTGTTTATCCATCAGAGAAAATTCCTTCAAAATTAACCACAGGTTTAATGTTTTTAGGGTTTCGTACCTCAAAAGAAAAAAAGGAACCCTTCTAGGATCACTTCGTTGTCCGTCCGTTAGTCTGTCAAGACCCTGCTTCTCAGGAACGCGTGGAGGTATCAAGTTGAAATTAATATCAAATACGTAGGTCTATGGACCCTTGAGTTCTAAAAAATCATTATTTTGATAGTCGCAAATAAATCAAACCCTACTGGGTACTTCCCGTTGACCTCGAATCATGAAATTTGCCACGAAGCAAGTTCTCGCAGCACAAGTAATGGAAAAATTCCGAAAGTCGTAAATGTTTTGTTTCATCACATTTTTTTTTTTTTTTGTGATTACAAACTTAATTTGCAATTGTACATATAGGAGAACATGTTTTTCATCTATAAAGTTGGGTTTGTTTTTGGGATGAATTCATCCCAAACGAAAGAATTTCCATTGATTAGAGATACCAAAAACAGTAACTAGCACCTCTTCCAAATCACTCGACCACTTGTTCCACAGTACATCATATAGACCAACTCGTTACGAACTCTCACAGTCAGATTACGACCTCTATGTTATGCAAATGGATTTCCTCAGAATATAATTGTGCTTCCAACTTCCACCGTCTCATTTAAAGGGCATTCAAAAACTTCACAACTCAATTTCTGAGTTGCAAACAAGTCAAGATGCGGCGTGTCGTTGTGTTTGTTGGTTGATTACCAACCCGGTTCATGTTTGAGGTTTGCGGTGGAGAAAAATCGTGAAAGAATGTCTGGGGGAAGAACTTTGAGAGTTATTTTGGGGATGTTTTGTGTCTGTTTACGATAAATTGGGTTAAAGCAAAGCAGGGAATAATGGCGTCGAGGGGTGATGCTACTAGTCCCTAAGCATGAAGGCCGAAGTTATAGGCGATGCCTACTCTACCTACGGACATATGATTTTGCAGCCCGACCTAAGAATAAATTACACCACGAATTGACAGTTGTTTTTGCCTGTCTGAAAAAGTTAATTAATCGGGTATAGGGTTCACACTACAGTTTCGAACTACTTTCGAACGGCCCCGTATCTTCGTTGACGGACTTAACAGAGTAGCTGTGGTTGAAAATGGTTATGAATGATGATAGGACAAGAATCGATCATCTTTTATTACTGTTTTAGAGGCATGAGGAACAGGGTGTAAAATTTACTCATCGTCTATAGACAAGGGAGGATCCTCCGACCAGATGGATGTCGTGTCTGGCGGGCAACTGCCCAACGATTGATGTCGGATAGTCTTATGTCATTCGCGCGGTTAACTCTAATTGCGCGATGCAGGATTTGTGTGACGTCAGGTCTTTGATGCGTAGTTCGCATGTGGCGATGTAGATGGCGCCACACCTTTCAAATCTTGCAATTTATTTAAACAAAACATCACGCCTGTATTTCCCGAAGGGTTAGGCAGAGGTATATCTATTACACCCACATTTGGCCAGTGTTTAAGTCCTACGCAACGGGGAGCGAGCCTATTGCCATCAACCGGGCACAATAGTTTATTTTCTATGAACACTACCTGGATAAATCAGCTCAAATCGTTAAAGAGACTATCACATCAGGTATGACTGGTATGAGTAACAGACATAGCACAATCAGCCTATAATTTTCCCACTGCTGGAACACAGGCCTCCTCTCTGTGAGAGGCAGTGGGCCTTAGTCCACCCGGCGGGCCCAGTGCGCGTTGGTAGATGTCACATGTCTTCGAATTTTTGGTTCGAGGTTCTAGGACATGTCGTTTTCCTCACGATGTTTTCCTTCGCCGTTTTGAGAGCAGTGGTGATTAAATAATTTACACAAAGCAAAGCGCCTGTCTGGGTTCGAACCTACCGTATCCACTGGGCCAACACTGCTCCTGAGTGACAGACATAAGAGGCGAAAAAGCTGAACTTAAAAAAAAAATTGGTTGTGTCATATTTAAGGTACCATTCTGTACCCGACCGCAGGAGGCAACTGCAGGTAACGTATCGCCGCGACACGACTGGTTTCTATGCATTTCTATGAAATACCTTCCGTAGCTAGCGACACGTCGTTGGCAGCTACCGTTGAGTGACAGGCGACACGAACAATCCGACCGCAGACCAGTAGTGCCGCCAACACTCGAGCGATAACACGTTTTTCTATCTTCTATCTACTGACTGAAGTACGGGCTGCTGCCGCCTGCGGTCGGGTTCGGAATCATGACTGACATGACTGAATCCGACATGACGCCGCGATGCTGCTTGCGGTCGGGTAGGGAATGGTACCTTTAGGGTCGCTAATGAAACTCACACATGCGTCCCAGCTGTTAATTACTTGCCTAAACTCATTTCCGACTTCTGTTTGAACGGTGCGTCGGTTAAATAGCACTTGTGCGAGCCCATGTTTGTTCAACACGGTTGAGAGAATGATTAATTAGAATATATTAATCATATTTCAAGATTATATGAAAATTTGAACTAAATGAATGAGTATTTTAAGAAATTAAGTGAGTAATGAGTGAGGTTCATGATTGGTGATTGCTAGATTGAAGGGTTTCATTTAATATTTCTATGAGATTATTTACCTTTACTGTGCTTTATACATCATGTACCTTCCTTTTTTTGAAGTCGGTAAAAAACCCTGCCGCATTATGCTGAGATAGGAGCCTTTTTGGCCTCGCACAGGTCGTTATTATTCTCTTAGTTTTTAAATGCTCCTTTCTAGGGTTCCGTAGTAAACAAGGAACCCTTATAGTTTCGCCATGTCCATCTGTCCGTCTGTCTGTCTGTCTGTCTGTCTGTCCGTCTGTGTGTCCGCGGCTTAGCTCAGAGACGGTTAGTACTAGAAAGCTGTAATTTGGCATATGTATGCATATTAATCATGCCTACAAAGAGGTAACATAAAATCAAGAAAAATATATTTTTTTAGGGTACCCCCCTACACGTAAAGTGGGGATGTTTTTTTTTCCTCATCTACCCTATATTGTGGGGTATCGTTAGAAAGGTCTTTCAAAAATATTGTGAGTTTGTCAAAACCATTTTTGGATTCAGGGATCCGTTTGCGAAATATTAAGCTTTAAACTGAAATTTTTTGTTACAGTCAACTGTCCCCCCCCCCCCCCCTCTAGCTAAATGGTTGTACCTACTTGGACTTGTGAAAAAAAACACAGCAATAGTATATATAACGAAATTAAAAGGAAAACTATCAGGGCTAAGTAGGCTCTACAAGTAAACGAGTAATAATGGACCAACTTAAATTTGCGGTTTGAAAAACATGATCTCCCATACAGTCCGTATGGGAGATCAACATGTTTTTCAACTACAATGCTAAGTTTGTTCTTGGGATAAATTCATCCCAACTACGGAACCCTTCATTGTTTTGGCGGGTTTTTTATTTTTATTTTTATTATTACTTACTGTTTGTATTTCCTATGCGTGTCCCAAATAAAATATTTTTCTTTCTTTCTTTTCTTTCTGTCCGGTCCGTGAGTTGAGTGTTGTTACGTATCGTACTATATACTTAAAGATTACCTCGTTGGCCTTGAGCTCGCAAGCGCTACTGCTGAGCATGAGGTCCTGGGTTCGATTCCCGAGTCGGGTAAAGTGTTATTGAGGTTTTCCATCTGGAATTTCTCAGTCGCAGCACGGAGTCTGGATTTGTGCCCGGTTGATGGCAATAGGCTCGCCTCCATGGAACTTAAACATAACTGGCGAAATGTGGGTGTACTAAAGGTACACCTCTGCCCTACCTTTCGGGGTTTACAGGCGTGATGTTATGTACGTAGGGAATAATCATTACCCTATTTCTATCAAAGGGGTTCCCTCTGGGAGAATCATTTAGTGTAGGAATACTTACAATAATAAACGACGACGAAGACCTGGTTGACGTCCACACAGACTCAATATCGACATTTGTCAGACGTAATTATTATTTTTTAATGTCACTATCTAGAATTTAAGTACATTAAGTCTTTAAAATTAAAATTATAGTCACAAAGAGCATTTTGCATGCGGTGTTTGCCTTTAATTGGTTTCGCAGTTAGATTTAAGACACTATTACCTATATGTTCCTATCTGTTTATTATCTGTAACAACTGCTGGTGAACCTTAATTAAATAAATAAAAATATACCTATTTACTTTCATATACCTGAGTCAAAAGAAGAAAAAACGGTCTCTCTATTCCCACACAAGAATACAAACTCTCATTCATTCTATTTACCTCTTAACACCTAAACACGAGCACAACTATCCCGAACTTAGCTTCCTCAAATGTTTCAAATGTTCCATGAAGGTTTTAAGGCACTCCGAACTTCGGCTAACTCTTTAGTGCACCTTTAAAAGCGTACAGTGTTCTCCAACGACCAATTCCGAATTTAACTGCATCTTGAGACACTAACGTGCTTGAACTTGGGAGATATTTTATTACAATGTGTTTTTATTTGTTTGGGCTTTGAGCTGTTTTGTCATGCTGCGTTTAGAAGTTTAGGTTTTGAAAGGCTTTATAAATGTTGATGTTGAATCTCATGTCACTTTAGAAGAGACTGTAGATTTGTTGACCATTTTCTATTTTGTTAAGTACCTGGTACATGTTGGGGTAAATACTGGTAAAGTATATACTGTCCTCCCATATCTAACCGTCATCATTTGCTTAGCTTTTTCCCAACTACGTTGGGGTCGGCTTCCAGTCTAACCGGATGCAGTTGAATACCAGTATTTTACATGAAGCGACTGCCTATCAAAATCAAAAAAAAATAATTCTAATAATTCTTTTTTTAAAGTAACCGTGCTGTTTCTTGCCGGCTCTTCTCCATAGGTGGCATAAGTGGGCATTTATGCAATGTTTGAAGCTAGGTGCTCGGTCCCAAATGTAGGTTTATGAGTTTTAATGTATTTTGATTTTGAAGACTGCTTGCTGCTATTTTAGTTAGCCAATCAAACCATGCTACAGAGATTGGGCAGAATATTTACAGATTAGAGAGTTGATCAGGCTTTAACAGCTAAGGCCTCAGCGAACTATCAAAGTATAATTCTGCCCCTGCAAGTGGAACTAAGTATCTGTACCTCTATAGACTGATTAAGAAACAGAGAAATACCTACTAATTTGAACTATGAAAATGGGCAGCGTTCACTTCGATATCAGCTATAAAAAAACTGAGACTCACTCTACTCACTTTATACGAAAATATCTGGCAAAGAGAAAGAACACGAGATATTAAATCACATAAAACATCATATAAAAGCACGTCTGTTTTCCTCGAAGGGTTCGGCAGAGGTGTACCACGCCACAATTGTGGCGATAAGTCCCCTCTTTGAGGAGTGGCTTGAGAGGCGCCACGGCGTCTTCACCTTCCGCCTGACGCAGGTCCTCACCGGACACGGCTGTTTCGGGAGGTTCCTGTTCTGCATAAGGCGGGAGGAAACGCCCGGGTGTCACCACTGTGTGGATCGCCCGGAGGACACGGTGGAGCATACGGTGGAGGTCTGCCCGGCTTGGGCGGAGCACCGCCGTGTCGTCACGGAGGCGATCGGCGGCGGTGATCTCTCGCGTCCGGCCCGGTTCAGGCCATGGTTCGGAGCGAGAGTGCATGGGAGGCCGTCACCTCCTTCTGCGAAGCAGTTATGTTCGCGAAGGAGGAGGCAGAGCGCGCGAGGGAGATGCAAGCTGCACGCCCTCGCGGCCCTAGTCGCCGCAGGAGACGCCCCGGGCGTCGGGAGTCGAGAGCCGACTTCCGGCCACCGTAGGCGCGGGCTTGCGGACGGTGAGCAATGGGCAGCTCGCCGTCCGATAAGGACCAGGGGTCTTACTCCCGACAGCTTCGAGTTCTGAATTAATCGAATTCAATACCGATTCATACTCTTGAATCCGACACTAGCGCACGATCGTGCGGTGGTTCAAAGCGAAACTAATTTCGATCGAGAGATTCGTTAGGATCGAAAAGTACGTACTCCACACGCCATCTGACAGTTGATTATCGAGTTGTTGGATCGAAACTAAACGTCAAATTACACGATAGCAAAGAAGCTACTTTTTTCAGATCGAGTGAGGT
Source organism: Agrochola lota (assembly GCA_947364205.1). Classification (NCBI taxonomy): domain Eukaryota; kingdom Metazoa; phylum Arthropoda; class Insecta; order Lepidoptera; family Noctuidae; genus Agrochola; species Agrochola lota. The sequence continues at coordinate 20,550,013 of OX376219.1, forward strand.
TTTTAGTGTCATTTACTGCTATATTTCTTCAAATTCATTATTATTATGGCTCGCCTTGCGTTGTTTTTCAATGTTCTTGAGGAAGCAAATCGTATGGTTATTCGTGCAAGAAGAAATATGCAAAGGATTAATCGTTATATCACCCGGGTATGGAAATGGATTCGGAAGTATTTCGGAGAAATTCTTTTGTCGAAGGAGTTGTTTTATGTATTGGTAGGCGATTTAACACCATACAAGAAGAAACCAACCAGACGAAGTGACATTTCAAATTATATGTATGTTTTAACCAAACAAGACAGTACACCATTACCATTCATTCGGATAGCATAAATATTTACGTTATCTCAACTGTGTTTAACTTACTTTTGCCCATGACTAGAGTATTTTGTTGCACCCAAGGAATTTAATAATATTGCGACCTCTTCCCATTTTTGTTTTGTCTGTTGGCGAGCTTGTGAAGATATGAATTGAAATTAAATAATTAACTCTTATAGCAGCAGACACACAAATAAACTTTTGAACAACAGCGCTCTTAGCATAATATTTGATACTTGACAGCAGTTCGGTTACACATTTTTTCCCAAAAATTATAAAAAATCATGTTTTTTCAAAAGTTTTTATTTGTTATGAGTAAATAAAGGACTAGGGTATCGTTTTTTACGTGGGAAAGTGATAGAGAAGTTAAAACATTCAATTACTAACCAAAGACTTATAGCATTTGGCGGTGACGTAATCCACCCGATACGACTAACGACGCTGATAAGATTCGAACGTTATGTCGATCTTGGTTTACGATTCGAATTGGTTCGGGAGTAAGGTTTTAAATCGAGTTCGGATCAGAAGCGAGTTCGAATCGAAAACCAAATCAAAATCGAATCGTTTTCGGGAATAAGGCCCCAGGCCCGTGTCGACGGCGCGTTGTGTTCCACGCGCGCCTCAAAGAGATGTCAGCACCAACTGACGGGGTCGAAAGACCAATGCCTGCTGGGGTTGCGGGTTTGTCCGAAAGGTATATCGCGGCCCCGGCACACAGGCAACGGAAGGAACACGGGTGGGTTTTAGTCAGTAAAAGTCTGACACACCCTCTCGCTCTGCCCAGAGCGGGAGAAGTCATTTGATGATTTCCCACCGTCAAATAAAAAAAAAGAGGTGTACCCACATTGTACCTACATAGTTCCTTGACCATTATTTCTACAACAGTGTCGCCAGTTATATTTTTAAATCCAAGGTAATAGGGGTGAGCCTATTGCCACAGTATAAATAAGTAACAGAAACTTCATAGGAAACGGCTGAAATAACGCGCTTCCAAGTCTCAGTGTATATCAGTCCGCAACAGTATCGAGTGCGCGGCAGATATGCACGGACGCAGAAGGTTTATCTACCGAGCAGCCGTAGGTAATTATTTCAAGGTTACTGCTGAGATGTAGTACTGTTACATATTTACACTGTGCTATTGCAATCAACCGGGCACACATCCAGACTCCGGGGTGCTTTTGAGAAATTTCTGATAGAAAAGCCCAATAAACCCCACTTTGTCCGACATACATGCGTAGCATGGCCACAAATGACACAGATTCACAATCACAATCTCTCATTTTGTCTATTCTTCCGTCGGCAAACCCCGTTTCTATGGTGGTCATGCTACACGTGCTGGGAATCGAACCCAGGACCTCATGCTCAGCAGTAGCGCTTTTGACCACTATGCCAACTAGGCAAATTAAATCAATCAACCGAAAATCAAGCTTCAAATCGACTCAAGAAGTCCTTTAAAATCTTGCGCTACAAAATTCTAATATTCTTCTTTCTTTCTTTGAGAGAAAGACATGACAAGTGAAGTCGAAAGCGAGGAAGCGTCGTTTTACTTACGGACTGTAATCAAAGGCTCTTGTAAGGTCTAAGTGTTCTGCAAGGCTTTATATTTGAATTCGAAGGCTGTCTTGTATGAATTTTTTGTAACAGATTGTTGAGTTAACGATGGAAAGTGAATGCGTATTGATGGGATCTTTTGAAGGTAGTTTAGTACCTATATTGTTTATTTAAAGTTGGCGTCCTCACCTTTCGCCTGACGCAGGTCCTCACCGGACACGGTTGTTTCGGGAGGTTCCTGTTTTTATTTAATTATAAGTAGGTACAGTACGACACAATTTAGATGTAGAATAAATTTGATAATTTTCGTTCATTCATTACAATTTTACGAATGAATTTGGTTATATGACTTTACAAGTTATTGCGTTTTCGTAAAGATCATTTTCACCTAAAGCAGTAATAAAGATTGGTGATTTTCCGCGCTCAGTTCAGATGCTGATCGGTTTTAATTTTCCCGATGCGATTTTTAAGTTGTGTTCATCTCAGAATTTTATATTATCCTATGACCTCGTTCAAAAATCTTTGGAGTCATTTTAATGGTTTTGGCCATTTTCAGTAGTATACATATTTTGGCTGAGAGAATGAATAATTTGAATAATTTCAAAATTGTCTAAAGGGTCCCGCAGACAGGCGCGACGTGGCTCTCATGGGATAATTTTAGTGAAAACTTTATGGAAATTGTTCTCGCGGAGTCGCGTCGCACCTGTCCTATCGTGTACGAAAGCTTATCAAACACTCACACTTCACATTCACACCTCCCTACACACAGACTACACTCATATACACACTCCTAGATACACACCACAATCATTCACTCCATCTGCTGTGTTAACAATCACTGTAATCAAACAGAAAAGTCACTGTTGTATTTTATAAATTAAAGCTGCAAAATCTCCGACTCTTTTTTTTTTTTTTTTGGATGGGAAATCATCAAATGACTTCTCCCGCTCTGGGCAGAGCGAGAGGGTGTGTCAGACTTTTACTGACTAAAACCCACCCGTGTTCCTTCCGTTGCCTGTGTGCCGGGGCCGCGTTATCCCTTTCGGACAAACCCGAACCCCAGCAGGCATTGGTCTTTCGACCCCGTCGGTTGGTGCTGACATCTCTTTGAGGCGCGCGTGGAACACAACGCGCCGTCGACACGGGCCTGGTCCTTATCGGACGGCGAGCTGCCCATTGCTCACCGTCCGCAAGCCCGCGCCTACGGTGGCCGGAAGTCGGCTCTCGACTCCCGACGCCCGGGGCGTCTCCTGCGGCGACTAGGGCCGCGAGGGCGTGCAGCTTGCATCTCCCTCGCGCGCTCTGCCTCCTCCTTCGCGAGCATGACTGCTTCGCAGAAGGAGGTGACGGCCTCCCATGCACTCTCGCTCCGAACCATGGCCTGAACCAGGGCCGGACGCGAGAGATCGCCGCCGCCGATCGCCTCCGTGAGGATACGGCGGTGCTCCGCCCAAGCTGGGCAGACCTCCACCGTATGCTCCACCGTGTCCTCCGGGCGATCCACACAGTGGTGACACCCGGGCGTTTCCTCCCGCCTCACGCGGAACAGGAACCTCCCGAAACAACCGTGTCCGGTGAGGACCTGCGTCAGGCGGAAGGTGAGGACGCCATGGCGCCTCTCAAGCCACTCCTCAAAGAGGGGACTTATCGCCGCAATTGTGGCGTGCCCAAAATCTCCGACTCCTAAGATACAGGTCTGCGTACCTAGTTCAGGAGCCCGGAAAGCTGATTATATTTTTAAACTTGGTAGTACAACCCTCTGTTTCCATATACTATGTACTGTGTTTTTGTTTTTTATGTACTAATAAACATATCTTATCTTATCTTATCCTATCTTATCTGTTTGCGGAAGCCTCACAGTAAAAGAAAGCATCAATCTTCACACAAACACATTCAACATACCTACTCCTCTTATATACCTACTGGGAAACAGTTACCTCTATACATTTAACTCCTCGTACTTCTGCCACTATTATACTGAGTTGTTCTGCAACTGACGGGGCAATAGCAAATGTTCCAATATTGGCAGGTAGGTTATCGACTAGCCTCAAGCACTTACGTCCAGTCAAACACTCAGTTAACTTGACTTGCTTTGCCACTGTCACGCAGGCGATAAACTGTATGGCATTCGTATGAGTCCAGTTTCGGACAGCCAGATACCACAAATTCATTCGTACATTTTCAGTATTGAACATGGATGATTTTTTTATCTCTTGTATTGGCCGGTAGGTATATGAGAAAATTATACGTACTTATGAATGTGCTAAAGATGATGATGCCACGATGTCATCATGACTGGCAGCCGCAGACACACACACACACTCCCACACACACACACACACACACACACACACACACACACACACGCACACACGCACACACGCGAATACACACACACCACCACCAACAACACTATCGTCACATTTAGATCACCATTTATTATTGGAAGACAGAGTCGTCATTATTTCCCAGCGTCTTGATGTAATCCAGTCAGTCTCACATTCTTTATTAAGCAGTGATCTCCCTTCACGGCAATCAACCAACGTGGCCATCATCTTTTTGCACTTGTCCATGTTACGTGGGGCTGGAGCAATCCGTTTTTTTACTTTCATTCTCCCCTGTTACCCGTCCCTGAATCATTCACTCTTTTAGGGTGCCAATGGTGTGACGGGGCCCTGTTGCTAAAGTTCCGGTGTCCGTCCGTCTGTCACAGGGCTTATCTTTGAACCGTCACAGACACTTGAAATTTTCACAGAGTATGTACTACTATAGCTGCTTCAACAACAAATTAAAAAATAAAATAAAGTTAAAAATTAAAGGGGGTTGCCATACAAGAAACTTATTATTTTTCTAAAGTATTTATAAATAATACTTTTAAATATAGTATGTAGTGTTAAATATTGTATGGTGGTATGGAAACCTTCGTGTGCGAGCCCTCCTCGCACTTGGCCGCTTTTTTCTTTCATATTTCATAACATCCCCATACAATCCATCCATCTTTTTCACCAAATACTAATAATTCAATCATTTTGCGCGGTTCTGTTCCGAAATCTTCACAGCCCAGCGAAGGGCATTCGCAATGAAACGTGGACGTCGACGAGCCAACAGCCAACAATCCAATTTGCGTTTGCTTTGTGAATGTAAATTACAATCACGACGAGAGCGCGTGTACAGCCGCTGATAAAATTTGATTAACAAATGAGAAATTCTATAACATAATGCAAGCAACAAAGCACATGTTGCTTTAGTGTCAAATTGTTCTGAAAATAAAGCATTATAGAGTTGACGAGGTCGGACTGTTTCAATTTTATTCGACCTAAGGTTGTGTCGGTGACCTGCCTATGCGTTATTCTTGCTTCGGAGACCAGACGATCAAATATTATTATTAAAGTTTCTAATTTAAAACAAACTTATTTTGAACCAAATAGCTTTCACGATAAAGCAGAAAATTGGAGAAGGCTTTGATTATTTATGTGTCTAGATAGATTGTTGCGCTGCAAAAGAACTAAAACAAACAAGCCAACTTTGTTATGCTGGTGTGCGTGACAGCAACGTCTTACACTCGCGTCACGTCATTGTGCGTGCATTTACCGGCCAGCAGTTGGACGCTATTTTTTTTCAAAGAGGTCACGGCTTTGACTGTCCATCTAGAAATATTTATATCTTTGGGAGAAGGTTGTATTTTATTTTTAATTTAAATACAATCTTTAATTTGTGCCAGATCGTTTGATAGGCTCTCAATTAAAGAATTGAAAATTGACGTTATGAAATGCCAAGAAAGGGTCTTGGTGTCAGTTATGTTTATGGTTTTAAAAAGAACTGGTACATTAATAACACCAATCATGTCGTAAAATCTTTTCGCTAAAAACACTCGTGTTCCACACTCTCGTTTCTGGTCATCGTCAACTTTTTAATTTTGTTCGCCAACTTGTAAAAATCCTCGTCACAATATGCGGCGTTACAGCTGTTATGGCTTTTTGCTGGATTTGTTATTTTTCAAAAAAAAATTGGTTGTTTGTTTTTAAAATTGGTTTCGGAAGTTCTCTGGGGAGATTTTTTTGTTGGCAAGTGCGATAAATTATTTGTGGATGGAATTATGTAGTGGTATGTGTTACCTATATAAAATATACTTAATTTTTGTCTTTTGCAGCTCAATTTAATTAACACTGATATAGCGCAGGCATTTGCTTCACTGTATGCTTTGTGGCTTTGTTATTAATAACGAAAATTCTTTTTGCTATTAAAATAATTATTTTGTCACAAGTTGGCTACTATAAGTACAAGTACATTTACAGACAACGAGGAAAACTGTTCCACCATAATACAGTTTGTACTAAAGTTCGTTTTTTAATGTCAGAGACTAAGTTGTTTGTTTTTTCATTTTGTAGTTTGACATTTGCACCTGTCAAGTTAGTCTCTGGGATTAAAGGCTTGTGCAGACCAGCGCGACTTGTCGCGCGACGCGACACGAACAATACAATTTCTAAGAAAACTTCACACTATAACAATAACCGGTGTCGCGTCGCGCGACAAGTCGCGCTGGTCTGCACAAGCCTTTAAAAACACGGAACTGATTCAGTCTGCTCCACGTACTATAGAGTACGTGGAACAGAGTGAATCAGTTCCGTGTTAAAAATTATAATAAGTACTTAATTAAACCTAAATTGTACGTAACTTTACTGCTTATTTGTAACTTACTTGAATTGCCGAAGGTTATTATGTTGATTTAGCAAATAAAGATGTTTTTTTTTAAATTTTGTTCTGCCAAGAGTTATTCGAATTAAAAAGCTATCAAAAATGCCAATCAAAATTATTCACACTCAAAAATTAAAGCCAATATAAAGCCAATATAAAGCCTCTGCAATAATACATCAACAAATGATTGCTGACAACTTTTCGTTCGAAATGAGAATTCCCGAACTCCCAATAAACAGTTGAAAGCGAGGAATACCTGAGACGCGACATGCATTCGAACGCGAGTCGAGTTTCGCGATCTGAATGATCAAACTTTTTGGATGAAATATTGTGATCTATGAATACGTTTGTTTATTGATATGAGAATGTTGTGATGGTTGTGAATCCGCTGGATGCGGGAAGCACAGAACCGGTCGAAGTGGCGGTGCTTGGGGGAGGCCTATGTCCAGCAGTGGACGTCTTTCGGCTGAAATGATGATGATGATAACATTATTGTAGCGTAATTAAAGCTGCGTTTTGAACATAACTTTTCACAATACAGATACACGATTATGTGGTAAAACAGAAATTCTTTGTTATTCAAAACTTTAGCCGAAAGAAAACTTCAAAACCGTAAACGCTTTTCGAAAACTTGATTCAGTTTCATATCCCAACCGCTTACCAAATTCATTGACAGCACCGTCGCCTTTGTCCTGCTACCGTGAAAGACACTTCAATCTATTTATATCAATAAAACCGTCGCCACACCACTGAGCACTCAAAGCTCACTCTTTCGTTTGTTTAAAACGTCTCACCAACTTTAGTGGTAAACACAAAGTTTGAGCGGTACTCCATTGCCAATACGTATTGAACACTCAACCGTTGACATGAAAGTTTTTCCATTAGAACTTTGGAAATGTGAAAATTATTCGCTTTTGAGCCACTCCGAACGCTTGCTGCATATGCTTTTTATAAGCACTCAATATGACAAACAGTATGACTGATTTTATTGCTAAATCTAATGGACGGGTCGCGAAAAGTTGGTCCTTTGTTGAGTTACTAATGTTTCGTTATGGGCTAAATTGGTCTACAAAAGGGATATCTGGCCAAATAATGGATGTTCTACGAAGGTCGGAATGTAATTGAATAGCAAACAAACACAAATTCACTTAGCTATTTTGTTTGAGGGTGAGTCCCTTCAAGTTTTGTCAAGGCTAGGTATCTGTACCACGAGTAAATTAGTAGCATAGCCGTGTTTTTTGTCTAAAAACAAAGAATACTGCCCTATAAGTATCGAAGGGATTATTTCAAGAATTTGATATTATTTATGATCAGTGATGACAATAGGGATGATGCCTGGATAAAGATATTTAGTCCGTCAGTCAAATAATAAAAAATATTAGACACGTATATTTTTTGGTATATCATATTAAAAAAACAAATTGCTTAGATAAAACGCATTAATGTTGCGGAGTGGGGGCTCGCTACGTCACAATTCAGTATAAAATCTAGCAAGGCGTGACGTCATGCTTCATTTCAACACAATGTATCGCCGTAATTTTTTGATTACGTAAAAGAAAAAGACGTGTCCAATATTTTGTATTATTTGACTAAAAAAAAATTAGTCATCATCCCTATTCTATTAAGATTTCAGTTTAAGAATGTAAAGACCTTGCAAGTAAGAAAACTTAACCACCTAATTATTAGCAACACATCTACAAGCACATGACGTACTTGAAATTCAATTATGTCAACATGCATCCCAGTAGGAACAAGTTAATTTAATTGGAAGCGCAAACCTCACTGCCTTTTGAGATTTCCTAACTCTTATAGTTACATGGTTTCATGTTTTCCTGAGCAACAGTGAGCCACATATGAAACTACTTCCAATTTCATAACTAGAGGATGATTCATTTTTACTAAGTAATTGTTTATGCAAGTAAAGTAAAACTTATTTGCTTATGTAGATATTTAAAATAAGTAATTAAGTACAATCAATTTCAAATTTTAAAAACATTTTTTTTAAATCATAATAGGTATTGTTAAAATGCATGCTTAAATAATTATGAATGAATTAACTAGTTTTAAATTAGAAACTAATGAATATTTATATAATAATATTAGGTATAAGTTGTTATGGACCCACTTGTAAATATTACCCTTCAGTGAATAAAAGTATACCATATAGTCTAGAATAAAAAAAATAAAAACTTGGAATTAAACATGAATATTTTATGATACAATGTAATGAATTTTAAATGTATTTTTTCGGGAAATAAAAGTTTAATAATAAATTAAAAAATTAAAAATAGTTACAATAAAATGTCAGGTCAGGCCACCAACTTTATGCGGATATTTTACGTGGAAAAAAAGGCTTAAAGGTAAGATGATTTTAGAGATCGATGTGCGATTTTTATTTTATCTTGGGTTTGAAAATTCTTGGTGAAGTTAATCACTAGTAAGTCTGTGGGCAAATCTCATTTAATTTGTTTTGTATTGGTTTTCAGCTTACATTTGCGATTGTATCCGCAAAAATATCCTTGCGGCCATCAGCTTGGTCGACCAGCATAACAGGACTTGCCAATTTCTAGAAATATCCAAAAATAATTTCCTAGTACCAACATTACCATTTTGATACCACAGCAACCAATAATTGACTAATAAAAAATACAACATTAAAGTATTCGCCGACATTTGGCTTGGTTACTGCTTCGGGCAACAATTGGTAACTACTAACGAAGAGTTTAATATGTTGGCAACATTAACCGTCGGTCGCATACGCTGACCCGCGGTGACCTTTACATTGGCTCAATTCCATACTTTTGTGCACATTACCCGGCATTACGATGGCTGGTGAAAATTGTAGGTTGATATTTTTGTTCGGGCAAATTTAGTGGTTTCTATGGAAGTTGGTGGGGGAGGTGGAAGTTGTAGTTTTGGTAAGACAGTTGAGTAATAATGACCTAATACTGTTTTAAAAAGCCTGTTTATGGAACGTAGTATCAGTTTTCTGTGAAATTAGAACCAAGTTAAACTATTGTCGTAAATTGAGTCAATAAAGCATGCAACTAAGAAGGTCCAGGACCGCAAAGGGGGAAGTCTTACCCAGTAGTGAGGTTATAGGTACAAATTCTGTGAAATATGATGACAATATTTTTGGTTGTCCTCAAGAATAAGCTCCACAATAATAATGTTGGCAAAAAAAATTTTTTTGTCCGTCAGGTAGATTCTTAAAAATATTGGACACGTATTTTTTCTTTTTTTTACATAAGTAATCAAAAAATTACGGCAATACATTGAGTAGGCAATGCGTTAAAATATGGCATGACATCACTGCCCGGTAGATTTTATACTGACTTGTGACGTAGCGAGCCTCCACTCCCAACTTTAATGCGTTTTATATAAACTATTTTTTATTATTATGCTAATGCAAAAAATACGTGTCTAATATTTTTTACTTTATTACTGACGGACTAAATCGTTTTATTTTTTCCCAGTCAACATCCCTAACCTATGCAAATGCCAAAGCAAGCAACCAACCACATTCGAAACAATATGAAAATTAACAGTGCGTGGGCGTTAACAAATCAAACACATCTGCTATACAGTATCAACTTTGAGTAAACCCTACCTTAATGTAACAATCCTATCTATTTTTAAGCTTCGTATTAATTTTGACGAAGGTTCCAAAAACTGTTCAGAGGTCAAAAAGATATCATTACTTTCTCGGCCTTTTCATCTGTCATCGAGACGTCAAATAGTACGGTCACGTTAATTCTGCTCCGTAAATAAAATTCTTAAATCTTAAAAAGTTATTTTACGACTGTGTGCTGTCTAGTCACTCTGAAGCAGAACCCTACGGGCTGCAAACACATAATTCTCTAAACGTTTAAAGTGTTTTTTAAATGTGCTAATAGTTTAAACCAAAGTGTACTGTGGCGGTGATCTAACAAAAGTAATAAATGAAATTATTTCCAACCTACCTCCTGTTGTGCTAACTTCGTGTTGTCACCACACAAGATCCATAATTTCGTGAAGTTTACTTAAGTCTAGTTGGCTCTGAGTGCTAACGTCTACCATACACACAGGCTATAGTGAGTTCGAATCCGGCAAATCGCACTTAGGCCCGTATTAATAAACGTCCCTCAACAACGTACTTAAGTGCGCTATCATTTGATACGCCATTATTACGATATCAGCATCTCAAGATCATTGCTAATTAATAAACACATGAGTACAGTATCTCAGTTACCAAGATCAGCTCCTCAATGCGCTGTACTTGATGGCGATCTCATGTACGATTACACACACATTGACCGAAGTTAACAATAACATTCATCACGTTTCGTTATTGTTATGTCGTAAGATTTATTGAAACACTTTTATTTTGTTAAAAAAATTATGAATAGCACTGTATCACGTTATAAAGTTGTTGTCTACGCAAGAAAACCTTAAATTGTTAAAAATGTTGTATAATTATTTCTCAATATGACAGAAATGCTTACTACTCAACTTAGCAGGTACAAATAACATAACGCAATAAAGCGTCTGGAGGGTCAAGGACGAGTCTCAAAAAAAAAGGATGAAATATAAATTTAGTAGATTACTTTTTCATATGAATATATTGGGTTTGTTTCTAATAATATTAGATTAATTGGATTTATAAGGTACTTACCTACTTTTAAACTTTATTTATTAAACTTTATGCAACTAAATAAGTGGCGGACAACATAGGCGGATTTAATGTCTTTATGTGTTACATCTATTTATAAATAGTAATTAAATAAATGATACTTATACATATAAATGTACTTACAATATTTATATAGGTAGTTACCTACCTGAAATGATGCTGTTGCATATACCCTTAAAGATAATAGGACGACTATAACTGGGGAAATTGAAAGATCTCTATTACTGTATTTCACGAATGAGTCTTTTAATTAATGTTACTGTATACAAAACTGACTCTTGATAAAATCTGAATCGTTTAAAAATAAATCACTTTTTAACTCAAAAGGATTTGAGGTCGCCCTTATGTATATTTTTGCTAAACGATATCGCAATGGCCATAAAATAACGTCATAGTACTCTATTTGATCGTAATAATTAATTTCACCCAAAATATTTTCAAAATCCATGCTTCGCGCTACTAATCACGACCTCAAGTCACGTACTGCCTACACTCAGGTTTTAGCATGTTGAGTACACTCACCTATTGTATACTTAAGTGTCGAGTTTCGTTTATTAATCAGTCCATCACTCGGCTGATAACGTAAACCCAAGCCGTAACTTGGGTACATCAATTCTTTTGTTTATTAATACGGTCGAGACCTCAAGATTGGTATCAAGTGCGAGCTCTTGGGCTGAGTAACGTTTATTAATACGGGCCTTAGTCTTTTTGGATTTATTGTACTGTTTGGGAGATTGATTGTGTACTTAGAAAATGTCTAACTGTGATTCTTGTGGATTACTAGTTAAACAAAATGAAAAAATAACATGTTCGAATTGCGATAAATTCTATCATCACCTGTGCGTTAACCTGAGTGCTACTGCGTTTAAAAGGCTCAATAAAACTGCACGATCTCAGTGGAATTGTCCGAGGTGTTTATCTCAGCATGAACCTGATAAATCGACGTCTGAGACAATTGAAGACAGCTCTGAAGGTGAGCATGATAAGGTCAGTGATATACGTCTTGTTATACGGGAGGAAATTCGGAATACATTGCGTATTGAGGTAAAGAATATGATTAGCGAGCTTAGATTTGAAATGGATGATTTAAAGAAACAGATTGATGAGTTGAAGTTATCTGGGTCCTTTGACATATCTCAAGTTAATGACTTAAAAACTGAGCTCAAGGTTGTGCAACGTGAGAATACTGAACTTCGTTCACAGAACTCCGATATCCTAAAGACTATGGCTCAGCTGAAAACGCAAATAAACACCCTTGATCAGAATATGCGCGAGGCGAATCTGGAAATTCACGGATTACCTGAAAATAAGAATGAAGTGTTACCGACCATCGTAACACAATTGGCTAATGTTGTGTCGTATGCGCTGAAAGACTGTGATATTATGAAATGCGTTAGAGTGGCCAGTATGAGCAACAATAAGTCTCGCCCGCGCTCCGTAATAGTGAAGCTGCGTAGTTCGAGATGTCGCGACGAATTGTATTCTGCAATAACGAGATATAATAAGTCTCACACTGGTGATAAATTGAACACAAGTCTTTTGGGTTATGGCGGTAGCAAAGTGCCAGTTTATGTATCCGAGCACCTTTCTCCGACATATAAATCCTTGCATGCTGCTGCACGTCTTAAGGCCAAAGAAAAATCTTATAAGTTTGTCTGGGTTCGCTACGGTAAAATTTTTGTATGCAAAAGTGAAAATTCCGGTAGTATACTAATTAAGGATGAGCAGTGCTTGGAAAAAATTGTATAATTATTAGAATTGTTAATTAGGTTCCAATTATTCCTATTATTCATGTTTACTTTTTTTTTGTTTTAGTGTTTGATGGTATTTCGATATTTTATCAGAATGTGAGGGGCATGAAAACGAAGTCACATGAAATTCTAATGTCAATTTTAAGTTCTGACTACGATATAATATGTCTGACGGAGACTTGGTTAGATGACTCGTTCTTATCCTCCGAATACTTTGATCAGAGATATACTGTTGTACGCCGTGATCGTAGTGCACAGTTTAAAGATTTGTACTTTAAAAGTTATGGTGGTGGGATATTGGTAGCTATTAGGAATAAGTATAATTTTGTTAATAAAACTGAGTGGCAAACCTCCGTTGAGGATATGTGGTTATGTATAAGTGCTGGAGGCGTCTGTATGAATATTTGTGTTGTTTATTTACCATCTTATATACCTTGCCATATCTTTGTTCAGTTTTTGGCCAGGGCTGAAGAAATTTGCTTGCGTTGTATGGATTGCACCACTTTGATTCTTGGTGATTTTAACCTTCCTAATGTGAAATGGCTTCAGTCTAATGATCCCTTTGTAGGAATTAGTGACCCTAAGTCTTTAGCGTTGAGGGACTTTCTAAATATCACCGGCTATGTTCAAATGAATAGCGTCAGCAATGTAAATGATAATATCCTGGACCTCATCTTGGTGGATGAGAATTCCAGTCTTTCCGTTTATTCCGCACCCCCCATCAGTAAACCAGATATACATCATCCACCACTAGAATTAGCTCTTACTAAGACTTCAATTTCTAATTTAAATTATAATAGTTTACAGTCTAAATATATTTTTATTAAAACAGACTATGAGGCATGTGTTCGTGATCTATGTAAAGTAAATTGGGAGAATTATTGTCATTTGAGTTGTAATGATTATGTTCTGACATTTTATAATATACTATGGGAAAATATAGATAAATACACTCCAAAGGGTAAACCTAAGAATAATTGTTATCCAGTTTGGTTCTCAGCTTCGTTGATTAAACTTCTTAAAGAAAAGCATAAATACAGGACTCGGTTTAAACGGTACAAAAATCCTCGGGACTATGATACTTTTGTTTGCCTACGGATGCGTGCTGGGAGAGCTATGGATAACTGTTTTAAAGATTATATAGAAAGAATTGAGAGTGAATTAAAAACAAATGTAAAAGCTTTTTGGCGTTATACTAGGTCTAGAAAATCTTTCAGAGGTGTCCCTGACCAGGTTTCATGGGGTCATCGTTTTGGTGAGGGTGGTAGAGGCGTGGCTGATCTATTTGCAGACTATTTTGCATCTGTGTACGGTGTTAATCAACAGCCTGGTGACTTGTCTCCAGGTTACTCCTCTTCTAATTACAGTATGTCTTCCATTGGTTTTACTGAAAATGACGTTAGAAATAGCATCAAAAAGTTAGGTCTTAACAAAGGAGCTGGTCCGGATGGACTTCCTCCTATTTTTATTCGTCTCTGTATTGATGCTCTTGTTATACCATTGCAGATAATATACAATAAATCCCTTAAGGAAGGTACATTTCCTGATTTATGGAAAATCTCACACATTATCCCTATACATAAATCCGGTAGTATGAATGACGTAACTAACTATAGACCAATCTCTATTATATCACAATTTGCAAAGATATTTGAGGGTCTCATATACAATGTAGTTTATTCCCATCTCCGTCATATAGTTAGTTCGAAGCAACATGGTTTTGTGTCTAACCGTTCTACTATGTCTAACTTGCTTATTTACACTACTTTCATTAGTAACGCCTTTGAAGCTAGGGGTCAGGTTGATGCCGTCTACACAGACTTTGCAAAAGCTTTTGATCGCGTTGATCACTCAATTCTTTCTATTAAATTGAATTGCGCTGGTATTCATGGCTCTCTATTGCGGTGGTTTGAGAGTTATTTAGCTAATCGTTCTCAAATAGTTGCCTTGGCGGGTTATGATTCTGTACCTTTTTCTCCTGTCTCTGGTGTTCCACAGGGCTCTAAGTTGGGTCCTTTGTTGTTTTTGGTATATCTGAATGATCTATTAGATTTAATAAATTGCAATTGTTTAGCCTACGCTGATGATTTAAAAATATACTGTGGGATATCGGACCTGAGTGATTGTGCGAAGCTTCAGAGAGATCTTGATGTGCTTCAACAATGGTGTTTGAACAACAGAATGACGCTCAATGTTAAAAAATGTCAGACTATTACATTCACAAATAAAGTGAATTACTTTAAATTTGATTATCATATTGATGGATCGACACTGAATAGAGTGTCGGTCATCCGTGACCTAGGGGTACTCTTTGATACATCTCTATCTTTCCGCGATCACATAGATAGCATAGTGACTAAGGCTAAAAGAATGCTTGGTTTTATAATCCGTGTGTCGAAACCTTTTCGTAGTAATAGTAGCATTATTTTACTTTACAACGCACTAGTAAGGAGCTCCTTGGAATATTGTTCCACTATTTGGTCTCCCTATTACTCAACTTATAATAACAATGTAGAATCTGTTCAGGCCCGTTTTGTTCGGTATTTATGTATGAAGAATGGGATTCGAAAAGCTATACCTGATTACAATGACAGGTTAAGGCACTTTAATATAATTAGCTTAAACGAAAGACGTAACCATTCGGACTTACTAATACTTCATAAAATTATAAACGGTTCCATTGATGCACAATTAATTAACTATTTTAACTTTAGGCCTAGCCAACGTAGTAAGCGTCATCATCGTATTTTTGAATTACCTACATCCACCTTGAATACTACATTTAATAGCCCTCTTACACGTATGGCAAGGCAATATAATGAAAGGTCTAATTTGACGGATTACCCTATTGATATATTCTTCATGACTTTCGCTTCATACAGGCGCTCCCTGTTTAAACAGTGTGATGAGTGCCCGTCTATCTAGCTCAAATTGTTTTTTTTTTGTAGTGTTGTAGATTTATGTCTACTAGACACATTTTATATTTTTTATATTGTTCTCCTTTGTCTCTAATTTTCATATGTGAATGTCATGCATACCTGTCATTTGCATGTTTACTGAAATGTTAATTTTAGATGTTATTTAATTTGAATTGTAAGTGACTGTGCTGTTGGTGTGCTTATGATAAATAAATAAATAAATAAATATGATACGGCCAAAAACATTGACTGTCGAGGTCCCTATACCATTCAAATTTTGCCATTGTTCTTTTACTAGGAGAGAAATGAGAAAAAAAAGCAGCCAAGTGCGAGTCGGACTCGTACACGAAGGGTTTTGTACCACAGTACAATATTTAACTTACAGTCGAACCTGGATAAGCTAGAGTTCAAGGGACCGCGAACAGGTTTTCGCTTACAGAAAGAAAGACGAAAGAAAGAACGAAAAATTGTTAATTCTGCACAAACAAAACGCACATATTAAGACAAAAAGATATAAAATACACACATAGAAAAGTAGCCAAAGGCCTCGTATTCAACCAATAAATAAAAATAAAATAAAATAAAGGTACTAGAGTGACCTTTCTTACTTATAGAGGTTGAGGCTGGTTGGGATAGGTTGAGAGAAACAAAACAATATTAGTTCCACGAAATTTTAGAATGAGACATAGATAGCAAATGTTAAATTACGCTCGACTGTCACTTAAAGAGGTACAGGCAAGTAGCAGTCTCAGTTATAGGGCTCCATGAGCGAATAACGACTTTATCTTATAGAGGTTTCTCAATTATATAGGTTTTAGAGGGTTTAAATGACGGGACCTGGCAATTACTCTCATTTATAGAGTTTTTTCGCTTACCTAGTTCTCACTAACTCAGGTTTGACAGAATTTCATATTTCTTTTACACATTTCTTATATAGGGTACCTGTTACCGTTTAAAAGTTGCAGCCCTGTGAGAGACGGACGGACAGATGGACAGCGGGGCCTTAGTAACAGGGTGGGTCCCTTTGGGTACGGAACCCTAAAAACAAGGCTGCCAGCAATTCATCATAGCGTGCTTACAGTCGATAAATATTCATGAACATTTTGATGAATTTCGTTTATTCAGATTCGTCATAAAAGGAATTGTGTATATTGTATGGTACCTATCACAGAACAGATAAAGCCTCGTGCGGCCTGGCGCGATGCAACACCAGTAATTGTTCTACCGTGAAGTTTTATCAGAAATTGTTTTGTTAGAGTTGCGTCGCGCCAGTCTGCACGAAGCCTAAAGTCTATTCCGTTGTTCCTTTAAGGACTTTTATTCCAAAAATATTGACAGTATACCTGCATCTTTTCAAGACTGCTATCACCAATTCCTTGGCGAAGCGTTGTGTATTAAATAATTAATTTCTGAGAGACTGATACCAAAGTAGGTCGTAGGTAAGCTCGAACCCAGACAGGAGGTGGTTTACTTTGTGTAAATTATTTAATCACCGATGCTCTCAAAACGGTGAAGGAAACTATCGTGAGGAAACCGGCATGTCGTAGAAACAGAAATTCAAAGTCATGTGACATAACCAATCCGCACTGGGCACGCGTGGTGGATTACGGCCCACTCCCTCTCCGGAGAGGATGCCTGTGTCCCAGCAGTGGGAAAATTATAGGTAAGTAAGCAACATGTTGTTTTCTTCCTTACTTCTCTATTAGTCGCCATTCAAGTAGTCACCCCCTTTCTATCCATATCATCTTCCACACAGTCCATCCATCGTCTCTTTGGTCTTCTCCTACTCTTATAGCCATCGACATTCATACTCAAAACTTTCCTCACGAGTCCATTCGCAATGAAATACATAATTGAATCTTGCCCTTCCAAGGAGGTAGATAATTCTACTTGTCTACTGCCTCAGTATTGTATTCGAAAAAAACCGGCCAAGTGCGAGCGGGACTCGCACACGAAGGGTTCCGTACCACCGTACATTATTTAGCAAATAAATGAAAGTACTAAATGAAAGTACTAAATGAAGAATATTATTATTTTTCATCTTAAACTTTAAAAATCGCGAAGATACATTTGTATTTCATAATGATACTATGAATTGCAAAGCTATTTCTGCAGTTGAAGAAAATCACCCATATTTAAATAAAATAAAATATCATAAGAATCGGCGTTTTTAGTATTTGTTGATTATATACAGTATATTTATGGTACATGTTATTCAAAAGCTTCAAATTCGTAACTTGTTTAGGATAGAGCTCGTACAAAAATGGTCTAAAACTGACAACTTTTACGGCCCCCTATTTCATCATTTTTAGAAACAAAAATATATAAAAAATATATTTATTCTCTACTCGATGAGCTCTAGACAATGTCACCCCACATGCCACGTTTCGTTCATTTTTTCAAAATCAAAAGTTTATGGTTTTGTCATTTTTAATATTATTATTTGTTGTTATAGCGGCAATACAAATGCATAATCTGTAAAATTTTCAACTGTCTACATATTACGGTTCATGAGATACAGCTCGCTAATAGACAGACGGAAAGACGGACAGCAGAGGCTTACTAAAACGAGGAAGGTACCTAATTAAAAACTTTATAATTTCAGCATTGTTCCACTCAGCTCTTAACCTCCTCCTCTCAACTATTTCCATCAACCGCATTTCGCCACCCAATCTATTCTGACATTTAAATACAAACAGAAACAAGACACGGCCAAGATGCAACTAACTGTGGGTAATTTCACAAAACGGGGTTTGCAGTGTACCAAGCTGCGTTTGCGGTCGTTTTTCAAACAAAATAAACCAAAACCTCGCTTTCCAACTGCATATTTATGTTTGTAATCCTCCCGTTGATTTTTCATCTAAACTTCAACGGTTAATTTACATTTTTAAGGTATTTGAAATTTGTTTTTCACACGAGTGTAATCAATGTTTGTTGTTTAGATTTTAATATATTATTTTGTTGGAGTTTCGTATTGGTTAGATTTTTTACATCTCTTTTTTTATTTGAAAACATGTGACGTTACAGGCTCCCGTAGCCAGGCGCGACGCGACACCCGGTAGAACCCTTTCCGAGAAGTTTTCATTGAAATTGTTCCACCAGAGTCGCGTCGCGCCTGTCTTAACACGTAGTATCATGTATGACATATTCACACACAAAGAACACACTAAGAATCTGCGTTCTTCTAACAATCTTCTCCTACTATTGAATGAATGAATTAATGAATGATTATTTATTTGTTAAACACAGGTACATACATTTGGTCTTCAGTTACAATTCAGTTGGCTCTCTATGTTTTGCCATTGGCGTACAAATTTTATAATTACAGTAGGTAGGTAAAATAACATTAAAATTAAATTCTGAGTCATGATAAATTAAGTATTTACAAATTTAGTAAGGTATTTTTAGATTCATTTGTATTAAATTCAATACACAAATCACACAATATACAACAAAAACACACATTCATTACTTAGTCAAATTATAATAATATTATTGTCATGAAGGAATTCATCTACAGTGTAATAACATTTATGGATTAGAAACATTGAAAATTTCTTCTTGAAGCTCGTAATCTTAAGTAGCTTCCAGGAGTCAGGTAACTTATTGTATATTCTGGGTGCTATTCCCATCAAGCTTTTGCGAATTAAAGCTGTCTTACATTTTTCGGCACATAAAACATTTTGATATTGAGCACGCACTGCTTTTGGTATATCATTTATATATGTTAAAAATAATGGAGGACCTAATACGCTCCCTTGCGGGACTCCGTATTTTATAACTCTAGACTCTGACAAGTGCTTTACCTCCATTTTTGTACTCATATATGCAAGATTTTTTATTTTTTTTTAACGTTACCCCTCACTAAGAATTTCTTCTTGTATCGTGGGTGCGTTTACAAACATATAAGCTCACATACACTAACACCCAGACCCGGAACAACTACTTGCAGATCATACAAATATTTGTTCCGTGCGGGGATCGAACCCGCGACACGTTGCGCAGCAGTCGATCGCTCAGCCACTGCGCCAACCGTGTCGATATTTCAGTATGTTGCCGTCTGTTTTTCAAATAAGATTCGAGTAAGTTAAGTATACGTATTATATTACTACTACATCCTTCTCATACTTCTGACTTTGTTCATTCTTCCTTTCATATTCAGTCCATTCTTCTCTGGAATGCGCTTCTTCTTGATATCAGGACGGCCACCAGTCGGTATGCATTTAAGCGGAAATTGCGGAGTTATTTTCAAAATAAATAGAGTAGAGTCATCTCAACACCTATCTCCCTTGAATTCGTATTATAGTAAATATGTATGTGTATGTAGTTTGTAATGTATTGTTATACCTATTTTAGTTATAATGCATTAGAATATATTTTGTAAATTTTTACCTTGTTCCTCTCAACTAGAGCACCTGCCATCTAATCTCTTCACCACCCTTGGTTGACTGGTAGAGAATGCCTGAGGCATTAAATCCGCCTTTGTACTTTTTGGCGTGTGAAAAGTTTAAATAAATAAATATTCTGTGTATGTTGTGTTCTGTTGTTCGTCTTTTCAGTATAAAATATAGAATATATAACTCAAACTATGATAATGAGCAACATAAAATATTCCATAGGAACTAACCATAACATATCGCTAAGACTTTATATCTTAGTACTAGTTGCTGAAGTTAACCGCAGCTCTATTAGCATCGCTAAAAACTTTTATCGTTCACCTTCCCTCTTCAAGTAGAAGTTCCTGCTATACAAACACTTAGAGACGAAGAGACTGCCCAAGACAACCCATACAAACTTCAAACAGCTCTCAACATTCTCCGATACAGGCAAACAGGCCAAAGTTCCATAACAGCACACACTGCCAGCATATATAGCATAATTAAAGTACGTTAACTGTGTGTCCCCTTAAAACAGAACTTATTAAATTAAACAGTGCTCCTTGAGTTTCCTAGGGGCTCTTATCTCGGTGCCGGCTCCGAGGCCATTAAAACTTGGCCCACCCCCCACTAACTGTGACACAACACTAATTGGTTGGAGAAACCACTTTGTGATAAATTAAAAATTATTATCAACTCCCCAGGCCAAGGAAAAGTGTAGTTTTAGAGGTGAGTTCGGATTGCAAGGAGTTTTGTTTAGTTTGGTCCGTTCTTCGCCAGCAGTATTGTTTTTATTAATTACTGTTTTTAGTGGAGCTTCATTTTAGGTGGGATTCTGTAATTAATTTTGAGTGGAGTTTCTTGCCGGCTCTTCTCCATAGGAAACGACCAATTGGAACCGCGCACCTAGCTTCTGACGTCTCATAAGTGCCCATGTAGGTTCATGTGAAATAAAATAATTTGAATTTGACAAACTTTGCTGGATAGCATTAGGTATGTAATGGTACCCATTTTGCTTGCGTGTATATTAAATTCTATTAGGATTGTATCATGCTTACGTCGAATTTCCACGAATTTCATCCTGAATAACCTGTAAATTAATAAACACTAAATACGCTTTCGCCATCAATCTACTCACAAAGTCTGTTTTTTATTTTGCGTATTTAACATAAGGCTTAGAGTGCCTTTTCACCAGAGATGTGCTATGCTACGGTGCTATGGATGCGTTTGATACCCACCAATCATATTCATTGGTCCACATGGCGAATGAATATGATTGGTGGATGTCACCGCATCCATAGCAACGTAGCATAGCACATCTCTGGTGGAAAAGCAGCCTTAACCATCGATAATACGACTTTTGAACTTACCCTCTGCTCCCTAAAATACCCTAGTAGAACTACTCCAAATTTTCATTAGTTACAAAGTACACGTGCACTAATAACGTACCTACTGGTAATAACTTGTAAAATCCGGTTCAGACCGGTTCAGTCTAGATTGGACCAAGTCCCGCCTCGGGCGCCAAGTAATGTTCAACTCTCAACTACAATGAACCGTTTAGACTGCTTTGCTTCTATTGTTGCTATACGTGATGAGCATGGTTGATTCTACACTGAGAATATTAGCCATTTATCTCCAATTTAGAAGACATTTTGACCTTAAATTTAAATAGAAAAAGTTTAAGAAAATTGCGGGTAGACTCGGGCAGTAATAAACAGATTTGAAAAATTCTTGGACCTAATCTAAACATAAAGGAATCTTGGCCCCGGGGAAAATAAACGGTACAGAGAAGCAATTAACTAGTTTGTTATAATTAAGCTGTGTCCCTTCCGAGACAAACTGAATGAAGCCAAGGTTGTGCTGTTAATTTGTTTCCCTCGGTATGAATATTATTTTCTATTTGCTTATAACTGTTCAATTTGCAGGCTTTTTGCGGATTGACGGTCAAAACAGAAGTTAATTCTTAGCACAGTATTAATAAGCTTGTAGCTTTTGTATTAATTTAAAATGACTTTAATAATAAAATTACCGACTGCAGACCTGTCGACACAAGCAGCAACAAGTCACGGCCTTTATATGTGATTTTATGATATTGCGGATTTAGCTTCAAGGCAAAGTAATAACTAATAACCAAAACCCATTTCGTACGTCTACTAAACGTTTAAACAAAGAGGTGGACAAAGAACTTTGTCACATGAAATTAAATTTTACTGCACATACAAGCACATCCCAAATCCAAATCTAAAAATACAAAAACGAAAGTTACAGTCGTCCTCTGTCCAATCACCCCACAATCACTCGGAAACTTTTCATATTTCGGATACCGTTAGTCATGAAACATTGCCTGCCAAGCGTAGAGTCAAAAGTTGTAGCTCCCCAACTTGGCCGATATGAAAGCGTAATAATGAAAGTCTATAGAAATGAAACTGACACTTTGCCCCCTTCTCCCCAATTCTTATTTCCTATCTGACAGTCAAAGTGACAGATGTCAACTTTTTAGAAACCAATTTACGTTTTTTCGTTTTAAGAAAATATAAGGTAACAATGATATGTCTAGAACAGTGTTTTTCAACGTGTGGGTCGGGACCCCCTGGGGTCTTGAAGCCTCAAAAAGGGGGTCACGAAGCTTCAGTAAAAGAAGAAAAAAGAAACAACTTTAAAAAATATTTTTTTACTTTGTTTTGTTGCTTTAGATAATTCCAGCAGATTTTCTTTTAGTTTGCTTCCCAAACTTGCCTTATCTTTATCTGTATTTATATCAATCGTTTAAAAAATCCATCACATATACTTAGGCTTTAATTAGGAGGCGAGTAGGATATGCTGTCCCCACAAATTCATCGTATCGTTTTTCCGTGGAGGCGTTTGGCGATGTAATATATCTGTTAATATATTGATTGATGATGTAATTAGCCAAAACGTAATACCTAATAAAAATGTTGTACGTATTTGATATTTGTATTATAATAAAATAAAGATTATAAAAAGTCGAGGGTAGGGGGCCGCGAAATATTTTTCATACTAAAGGGGTCGCGTCATGGAAAAGGTTGAAAAACACTGGTCTAGAATGTATTGTTTTTTGTGTGGTAATTTACTTGAATATTTTTTGTGGGGAATTAATTCTGCTTGCTTGGTATTATTAATCCTAATAAGGGGTCTTTCAAAAGTAACCATCAAATATTTTAGAAATAAATAAAACTTACCGTTCTTTGTAGGTGTTTTTTTATGTATGCGTAGGTATTTCCAGATTTAACGCCATGTTTTCGGGTGTTGCTGAAGTATCAGATTTTTGCCGCCCTGTATTTTATTTTCGTTTTTTACTCTTACTTACTAAACTTAGGTTCCTATTCTCTTGGAGTCGAGAGCCGACTTCCGGCCACCGCAGGCGCGGGCTTGCGGACGGTGAGCAATGGGCAGTTCGCCGTCCGATAAGGACCAGGCCCGTGTCGACGGCGCGTTGTGTTCCACGCGCGCCTCAAAGAGATGTCAGCACCAACCGACGGGGTCGAAAGACCAATGCCTGCTGGGGTTGCGGGTTTGTCCGAAAGGGAAAACGCGGCCCCGGCACACAGGCAACGGAAGGAACACGGGTGGGTTTTAGTCAGTAAAAGTCTGACACACCTTCTCGCTCTGCCCAGAGCGGGAGAAGTCATTTGATCATTTCCCGTCCTGACAAAAAAAAAAAAAAAGTTCCTATTCTCTTGGTTATTAACTGTTGTATCTAAAACCAAAGAAAAAAGCTATTAATATTTTGCAACTTTTTACTTAAGATCTTTTAAATGACGATGTAATTGCTTCTCACGTTTTTGAGGTAAGCTTCTAAATTGTTCTCTTAGTTAATTCTTAACAATTACGATTTCGTTGTGCGGCTAGATCAAAAAGTAATTACTTTGTAATTGAAGTTAAAAACTTTTTGAATGCCTATCTAATCGCTTACGTAAAACTTTCTTCAGTAGGATAAATCTATACAGAATGGTCCGCATAGTGAAGCCATAAAAATAATAAATTGAGAAATCAATTAATTTCTATATGCTTTTCTTTTTTTACAACTTTCTATCTGAAAATACCACATGTATGTTCCGTGATTCTTGATAATTGTCGTTTTCCAGTTACGATTATAAAAAAAAAAAAACTTAAACGTTATGGGAACCGCTTTACAAAAAAACTCTATCTTTATGTTTACACGACTTTTTCACATATATTTTTTTACCAATTTTCATTGTTATGGAATATTCTTTCAGACATAAAATAATCTTTTTTAATAATTTTCCTATCATTAATTCAAGATAAGAAAACTGATCGAAAATGAGGAATTTATGGTCAGAGAGCAGTGATAGCCTAGCGGTGTGACCGTCGGATTGCCAAGTCTCGAGTTCGAACCCAAGGCCTCTGACTTTTCGGATTCATGTGCGTATTATATAATTATCACTTGCCTCAAAAACGGTGAAGGAAAACATCGTGAGGAAACGGGCATAATTGAGAGATAAAAACTCTGACCCCAGGTTAGTCACTAACCACACTAAAAAGAAGCATGGTTGAAAATTCAAAACTGAACGTCCTTTTTTCTATGGGATTTTTGTATGAACTCAAGACTATAATTCAATTGTTGAACAGGACAGGTTTGGAGAAAACATATTTACCTAGCCTACCTATCGTGTGTGACAGTGTAACCAACGCTCATGAAAACGAATACGTTCACGTTTAAATTTTAATCAGATCTTCCTCCACATCAACCTTGAAACTCTACCAATCTCTAACTAATTATTTTATATTTATTTTATTTTTATTATCATAATTATATCTCATTAAATGCTGCACCGGTCGACCTCTTAACGTCAACGCCGTCGCTGAAAACCAGCGCTGGGGCTCTGTTTCGCATAGGGTCGCAACATTATGCTGAGTGATGGCCGTTTTGCGTGGATGTGACGCATATTTTCACCCAACTTGTTTCTTTTTTTATTTTGTGTTCTTTCTTTGCGTCATGTTAACCGCAAATAAATTTATTTTCTTCCTTAACTAAATTAAAACTTAAAATATACTCCGGCCCGCCATCTAGCCGGGCCGTTTGAAAAAAAAAGAACAATATTCTGTTTATTAAATCTCTGAAGAAAACTGACCTGATCAAGAATTCTGAAGGGAAAGCATGATTAATTTATTCCTAACAGTATAAGGACCCAAGGCCCAATGAACCTTTTAAAAAGCAATGTTCAGCCGACCCGTGTCTATGCTTTCTTGCCAACGAATTATTTTTCGTGTTCTTCGAGTCTCAAATACTGCTACGATAAAGGCTCTGCAGACAGGCGCGACGCGACTCTTGTAGAACAATTTCTATGAAAACTTCATGAAGATTGTTCTACAAGAATAGCGAGCACCTTAACAGGGGTACATATTGCCTTAGCATGCCTTGGTTACTACTGAAGATGGGTTGGTGATCCCTGTCAATATACAAGTTGGCTCACAGAGACGCTACATTGACAAAATAAACTTAAAAAACCGGTCAAGTGCGAGTCGGAATAGCACGCGACGGAACCCCATTAACTGATAAGTCATTTAACTGATACCTCCAAATCCGAGTTTAATATAACATTGCCCGCAATACATTATCAAACCAAGTTATACTAAAATATTCTAGAAAATAGATTTCACGTTGCTGTAAAACCCTATCTTCGTCTTAAACCAATATTTAAATATGTACCTACGAAGCCTTTTTAGTGGCCTCGATGTGAAAGAAAAATCCACCATCTTATGGCGAATTGCACCAATGAAACCGAACGTGATCAGCATACCTAAACCGTGATTAATAGCTGTCAGTGTCATCTTAATTGTGGAATATTGACACCAAGCTCTTGAACGCAATATAGATGTGCTGATCGCGTTCAGTTTCATCGGTGAAATTCGCCCCAAGTGTGTCGTTGCACTGTTATAAATGCACTCTTTATCTCGCTCGCACACTACTGCTCGCGAACTGAGTGAGAGCGACACTAAGCGGCGGGGGGAAGGCTCCAAAGCGCCGATAGTTTAGGTTATTTCTTTTTACGGTGAAAATAACGGTAATAAAAAAAATGGTGTCTGCTTTATATTTCGTCCAGTCATTATGCATAGTTTCATGGTCTAATTCAAAGTATTTTTTTAATACTAGCGGTTTATTGTTCGGTTAGCGGGAAACATTTGTAATTATTTTCTGTCGAGAAAATTTTATGTAATCGTGTTTTCGTCTAACATAGTACTTAATATTAATCCTCAACTTTACCATATATTTATTTCAAAATTAATGCTGCAGTATTTTCGATATAACGAGGAACATGCTAAGCAATTTTAGGTATTATAGACTCTTAAGTAAGTTTCAATTAAAGGCCGACTTGATTAGATAAAGGAAACGTGGTTCAACTAGTAATTAGCGAGTTACCCTGAACTTAGTAATTAAATCTTTGCGGGTATATTATAATTCTGGGTAATTGATAATATTATATTGTGAGTTGATTAATACCTTATGGTTATAATGTTTTGAACTCGTGATCTGAAATTGTACCAGGTTTGGTTATATCTGGGTTGGTGCAGCATAGACACCTTTTATTATTCCATTTATGTAGCAGGGAGTAGGAGCAGTGTGCACCGTGCTAACGGCCGCGACTTTGTGCATATTATTTCATCACCACTGATCTCAAAACGGTGAAGGAAAAGATCGTGAGGAAACCATCATGTCCTAGAACCAAAAATTCGAAGACATGTGAAATCTACCAACCTGCACTGGGCCCGCGTGGTAGATTACGGCCCACGCCCTTTCAACGAGAGGAGGCCTGAGTCCCAGCAGTGGGAATATTATAGGCTGATTATCTTATGTCATTGAAGCCATGTGAACAATAATTAAGTCCAAAAAAATACAAAGTTTTCTTTTGCTTCTGCAGCTGTGTTCAAAAGCATAAGGGATCTCGCGCACTAGACGGCCACGACTCCGGCCAGTCGTGGCCGTCTGGTGGTATTGTATGGTCTGCGGCTAGTTTGCCGTTGCGACTAAGTGCGCGATTCATATCGGTTTCTATAGTTTACCTGGTCGCGGTCATGTTCGTGGCCGTCTAGTGCGCGAGATCCCTAAAAGTAAAGCAATACCCAGTGCCCTCCTCTCAGTAAAACAACAAACTTCATAAATATGCAACGTTCAACCATCGTCAGTATTTCGTTAATCACTCCGCTCGAACATTGCACATCTCGAGCACTTATAAGCATTAACAATGGCTCCAAACTTTCCTCATTATTTGGTGCGTTCCCCACGATTTACCACGCTTTTCCGCTTACTGCAACATTCATGAATAACCACTCAGAAATTCGCCAACTGAACTCTGTGCTAATTCACTGCAGACATTAGTAAACAAAGCTGCAGACTTGCAGGTGACATACGACTGTAGATCTTAAGACGTTGAAATAGGGACTGTCCTCGCACATAAATTTTGGATCGCAAGAACTCGCAGCAGCAAGGATATAAACAATTTGGATGGGGCCACGAAGGAAGCGACTTTGAAAAGGAAATTTTAAAGTGAATTTATAATTATGATATGTTCATGACGTTGTGGAAGAATTTGAACCGTCTTCAAACAATACTATAAAATGTATTACTTAATACATTTTTTACACCGGAGTTTAATTTCATGCCGCATTCACCTGACTCAACGCGACCAAGAAATGTACAAAATAAACACGAACAATGTTTTTTCCAATAGGTAACTAGGTGATTAATAATAATGAATCATGGTTTCGTTTCTGTGAGTTCAGATCTGATACAGTTCGAATACGATACGACACACAGGTGCAGTCACTAACTCCTGCCAGGGATGCGAGTTTGTCCGAAAGGGATATCGCGGCCCCGGCACACAGGCAACGGAAGGAACTCGGGTGGGTTTTAGTCAGTAAAAGTCAGACACGCCCTCCCGCTCCGCCCAGAGCTAGAGAAGTTATTTGATAATATCCCAACGTCAAAAAAAAAAGGCAGTCACTAACTGCGTCACGCGTCATTTTATATTATCCTACCTACTCTTATTATTGTTTAGAAACTGTGTTTAGTTATAGTAACTTCATCTTTAAAGTAATTATGTTAATGAACATTTAATTTTATCACACTATAGAACCTCTACTACATCCTACCAAAAGTTCTATAACAGATTTAATTAACTGTATAATTGAAGCGGTTAACCTCTTTTAATTATTAGCGCTGTTTCATAAAATACATATATTGTGGTATACACTTTTGGTGTCCTTTTTTATCGTTAGTAGGAAGTGTTGACCTGGCATAACTAAAATTGTAAAAATAGGCAATTAAAAAGACCTGCAGTTGAATATCAAACGGCATCATCTATCGGTTGCTCTTCACGTTGTTCAACTATAATAGATGTAGTATGAACCAACAGCATGAATATTTTATTGAAATATATTATTTTACATTTATTTCATTTAAAACACTTATACATTACATTTTTTAATATTAGAATATAAAATATAATAACACATTTAAAAATATAAAAAATATTGCCCACCGGTATCGGGAACAGGGTCCCAGTTACCGGCGGTCAGGGCTCCAGGGAGAGGAACCTCCTGACAATGCGAGCCGTGTCTAAGAGTACCGCTTTCTGAATCAAGCCCTTGATCCAGCTGCCCAACGAGAGCCTCCTTCGGTGTTGGTCGAGGCTCATGGCAATATTATTTTACCTATTCTTTTACTTAATCAAAACAGCTTGATTGATCATTTGTAACCCAGTTGAGTTAGACTAATTTGAGTTATTAGAAACATAATTATTGTAAATTTTTCATAGTTATTGAAGTCACTCGTTTGCCCGCTGGTTCTGTGGCCCGTTCACTAGTGCGGTAAGTGACGACGACAGCAGTGCCCCGCCAAGAAGATTTACAGGTCTTGCTGACTGTAAATGAATTCGCCTAGTGCCACTCACTTCATGTTTTCTGCAGCTGCATGTGATTCCACACTGGAATTGTTAATAACATCGAGCAATTTCGAGATTTTCAGTTACTGTAGCTTCACACTTCTGGACAAATTGTTTCACTGTGGAAGATAGTTTGAGTAACAAATAACAGATGCTTCGGTATAAGTCGAGAATAAATTCTAAAGCATCTATGAGATTTAGGTATTAAAGAACATAATGCATGAACATAACACGTTTGTTTTGTGTCGCTGCAATTTTGTAAATCCTATTTTATGTGGGAATGAATAACAGAAAAAACAGAACGAATATAACGTAAGAGAAGGATTGAGTGAGTGTGAAAACGAAGGCGTGAGGCAGAACGAATGTGGGGAGAGCAGTGTAAGGACGTAAGGAAGTAGTTACACTGTAAAACATATTTGAAATTAAAAGAAATCGAAAGTCTTAGTAAAAAAGTGATTTTATTGGTTTTCGAATCCAAATGCAACTACAATGCAAATGTCTGTGGCGAAAAATGTTACCCGGTATTGGTACCCACTTGAACCTTTTTAAAACCTTAAGGACTTTAAAAGGGCGCACTAGACGGCCACGACCACAACTAGTGGTCGCTGCGACCAGGTAAACTATAGCAACCGATACGAATCGCGCGCTTGGTCGCAACGGCCAACTAGCCGCAGACCATACAATACGAATAGACGGCCACGACTGGCCGGATTTGTGGCCGTCTAGTGCGCGAGATCCCTTAAGGAAGCCACTAACTTCGTGTAAATGCCTGAAAAAGTTTGAAAGTCTAGTCATAACTAAGTATATTACACCAGTATCAGTAGAGACCTGCTTAAACTTATGAGGTATACCTACTTATAAATGTTCTATTGTTTCAGGTACGTGGGTGTGAGGATAAGATGGCGGCCAAAGTTTAATTAAAATCAAACAATGCAAGTTTCAATGAACTTTTGTTAGAAAACGTTCGATGATAACCTTTGCTGCTTACAAAAGGTTTATAATATTCTGTTATGGATTTTATTGATACTTAGTTCTTTTGGTTACAATTACAACATAATCGTCTTTTTTTGCGTGAATTGGTTGGGAATTGTCATTTTATCCATACATTGAAATTACCAATTATAAGTAGGACTTTTCTGCAATAAAGACTGCCTAAACTTAAGAAGTTTTGTCAATCTTAAAGGTAGGTACTTATTTTATCTGATAGAAAAGTTCACTCATCCTTCATAGAAAAATGAAGATTATCCGTCCAGACGAGTACCGTGTCTGATGGGCTACTGCCCGACGCGACGATAGATGTCAGGACGTTGTATATATGCTGGTCGCGCGGAAACTCTGCTTGCGCGATGCAGGATTAAGCGTGACATCAGTGAAATGCGTAGTTCGCATGTGGCGGTGTAGATGCCGCCACAGTGCCTACTCATTCCAATAGGTAGGTACTAAAGAATGATAACATTTTACGACCATTGACCTAATTTATGCTCTCACAAAATTGCATTGCTTACAAATTCTCTCTACAAATATATTTCTATTTTACAAATACAAATAGAAATTTCCATTTCCAACTAAGTAAATGCAGTTCAAATATTTAGGATGCACTTCGTTTCAAATAAGGGAAATATGATAATGATAACGCTTGTATCGATAGTATATTTGTATTTCCGTGCCTACCTAACCTCCCGGCTTTTCGATGAACTTGAATGATGTTCCTTTCGCTGAATATGATTATATGTATTAATACAGAGCTATCTAATATGGTCTCAAGTATCAAGTGTAAAATATTAAAGATAGACCCCCCTTTTTAAGTTTATTATCGATAATTTGTCATGAATATTCAAAAAAATACGGGTGGTCACATGCCCATGGGCGACATTGTATTATGTATTAATACAGATTACAGAGCCGTCTAGAATGGTCTCAAGTTTCAAGTGCCAAAAAATTGTGTTTTGGTTTTTAATACTGAGCCTTCTAAACAACAGAAACTTTTTCCGGAATAACGCTTTTTCGTTACGTGACGATGAAAAACTTCGTTCCAAAAACATTACTGATTGGTTAAAATTGCTCATAATCTAATTATTGGTACCAATGACGTTATTTATTTTTTATCAGCCTAGTTTTTTGCGCTGATATCGGGGGCAACAAAACCTAATCATCAACTAATAAGGGCGAATTTCTCAAATAAAACTGAACGCGATCTGCACATAATCCACGTTTATAAGAGCTGTCAGTGTCATTATTTTCTTTGGAATTTTGACACTGACAGCTCTTGAACTCGTTTAGAATGTGCTGATCGTGTTGAGTTTCTTTGGTGAAATTCGCGCTTAGAGTCATAAACTATTGTAGGACGTTTAGTCAAATGAAATACAACTAACTTATAGTAAATGTAAACCTGTACCCTGATTGCGTAATACACGATCAATCGGAATCCGAATCGTTTTGAACAGATTGTTAATCCATAGCTTCTAAGTTCGAAAAAAAATCTGCTCAACAACGTAAATAACGCAATGAATGTTGTTGAACTGTCAAAATGAAAAAGATTAGTCGTAATCGTTTACGAAAATGTGTTACATAATTAGATAGCTGGCTTATATTAAATGGAAAGGAATCTAAGCATTTTACCCTATTTCTGAAAGGTAATTGAATTTAATCTCATGTAAATATTGTGTCACAGTGACTAGATCGATTTAAGTTGCGTACGTATTTTTAGGCGGCATCGGTGTGAGAGTCGTTGCAGACTGAACGGAATGTTGCGATTTTAATTATGATATTTATATAAACATTTAGAATTAAGTATTGTGTCTTTATTTAAAATTTCATATTTATGTATATCACATTATATGCTGCATCGGTCGACGTCATAACGTCAACGCCGGCTGTCGCTGAAAACCAGCGCTGGGGCTCTGTCTCGCATAAAGTCGCAGCATTATGCTGAGCTGATTAGATGGCCGTTTTACGAGGATGTGACGCATATTATCCCCCAACTTGTTATTTTTGTGTTCGTTCTTTGCGTCATGTTTACAGCAAATAACCGTATTTTCTTTCTTTCTTTCTTTTTTCTTTATGTAATTGTTGATGATGATTGATGTTTCCAGTCAATGGTTCACAGCAGTTTCAAAATGAGATTTGACTGACACTTAGTTAAATGTCATGTTTGAACTGCTGTGACTGGTTAGTTAATTTTTGTGTTGATCAGCGTTTCAGAAATTGTATGCAAGCCATTTCGTACGTGCTCACGGTGAAACCAGCTAAAATACCGAACCGATTTTAATGCAAGTTCACCAAAGTGCATAGTTTGACCATCGGCTGTCAAGCTTTGAAACCTCCATCTACTCACGCTATCTTTGCATGGGGGTAGGCAGAAACTATAGAACGCCACCTATTACTATCCTCACATACTCCTTTTGGTTCGGTTATGTTATACATCTGTGGGCTTAAAACGGCCGCTTTGGCTGAATCATATTATGATGATATTATTAATCACAAAAACTATCACAAACTGACAATTCATAATATTATCTGCTTTCAATTCGTATTACGCAATTCATCTATTTGACAGTTTTATATTATATTGAAATAACATTTAAACTGTAGAAATAAAAATCTCATTTGATTAATAAAAACTGTAAAGAAAAAAATTCCGGTAGAATTACGGTCTTAATTTTTTTATGCAGAAATATTTACATCAATTAGGATTTTGATATGTTCTCTAAAATATGTGTCACCACATAGGCAGGCATTGCTGGGAATTCAGAAAATGAATTGGTTTTTGAGGAATTGCTTAATGTGGCCGTTTTAGGCCCTCTGCTTATAGACGCACAGCGATTGCAAGTACTACGCACCTGACCTTTCTAACATACCTTATCTAACATAAAAAAATTACCTCTCAGTGACAGATGAATACAGAGATTCAGTCCGCATTTTAGGGTTGAAGCTACAAGTACACGGAGGGATCGTCTTGTCGGGCCAATTTAATTAGCGTAACGCAGTCAGAAGATATAACAGTTACGCGATAGAAAGAGAGGCAACTTCTATTCGAATATAACTGTAGGTAATTAGCGCTGTACGACCTTTTTTTTTTAATGGTGGGAAATTATCAAATAACTTCTCCCGCTCTGGCCGGAGCGGGAGGGCGTGTCAGATTCTTACTGACTAAAACCCACCCGTGTTCCTTCAGTTGCCTGTACATTGCCAGGGGCCACGGTATCCCTTTCGGACTTACCGGCGACCCCGGCAGGCATCGGTCCAGCGGACTTCGTCAGTTGTGCTGACATCTCTTTGAGAAGCGCGTGGAACACAACGCGCCGTCGACCCGGGCCTGGTCCTTATCGGACGGCGAGCCACCAATTGCTCACCGTCCGCAAGCCCGCGCCTACGGTAGCCGGGAATCGGCCTGCGATTCCCGACGCCCAGGGCGTCTCCTGCGGCGGCTAGGGGCGTGAGTGCGCGATATTTGCCTCTCCCTTACGCACTCCGTCTCCTCCTTCGCGAGCATTACTGCTTCGCAGAAGGAAGTGTCGGCTTACCACGCCCTCTCGCTCCGTACCATGGCCTAGACCAGGGCCGGACGCGAGAGCTCACCGTATGGTCCACCGTGTCCTCCGGGCGATCCACACAGTGGTGACACCCGGGCGTTTCCTCCCGCCTTATGCGGAACAGGAACCTCCTGAAACAACCGTGTCCGCTGAGGACCTGCGTTAGGCGAAGCCGTGGCGCCTCTCAAGCCACTCCTCAAAGAGGCTACTTATCGCCGCAATTGTGGCGTGCCCAGCGCTGTACGACCTGAAGTGCACTTTATTATGTCTTAGAGCAAGAGTCGCTTTTTATTTAAATTATTTTGCGGAGTAAACCATCTGTATTAATCTGTGTCTCAGTGTCATTGTTAGCATACACATAAAAAACTAAAAGCCGAGGCTATCGCTAACGAATCACAAATCGTGTACAATAGCAACGTCGGCCATTTTGTTGTACAAAACACGCGCCATGAATATGCAATGAACGTAACGATGCAACACAGATCCCTCTGTCGCCAGTGCAACGCTTATCTAACTTTTTGGTTGAAAAAATGCAATTTTATACTTATGCTATCATACTTTTTGTTAGGGATTTTTGGGGAGTATGAAATTCTAGGATAAAAGTTAGCAGTTGTATCCCGGAGTCTAGATTTGTGCCCGATTGCGAGCCCCGTGAAATAAGGGGGCAAGCCTATTGCCATGCTTGCCCCCCCCTATTACATGAGGCTTAAGACGCAGATATATGCCAGTGACCTTGAGTGGTTAGCTTGCGTGAGGGACCGCGTCGTACGTCCACCCAGTCGAAGAATTAGACGCATTATTAATTTATTATAGATAAAACAAAAGGTATTTTAAAAAAACACAATTACTAAAAGATCAATAATTAAATTATCTTTAAAATGGTGAAGGTTTCAGTAAAATACTCTTGATAAATTTTGCGTGATTCTCAGTTTTTTATCCGCGTTAAACATAACTTTACAAATAAATTACACTATATACTATAAACATAATCTAAAATATTCCTTTAATAAGTTATTAAGAAAATGCTCTTATTTAACATATATTTTTTCCAAATCATTAACACTTCTCGTTTAGACGAGATCTTCAGTATAAAATCATTAAAAGTCGGTTATCGTCGCCATAAACATAACTTCGTTCGTCATAATCGTTTCGGGGTAGAGCCATGATGTTATGTTATGTTAGAAACTGGCTTTATTTATTGTAGGTATATGAATCACACGTGTTAAAATCAGCTCGGAATACGAAAAATAAATACACGGATGTTTAAACAAATATTTTTGGAATGGAAATATTCTACAAAATATACAAGGACTTATTTATATTTTACACGTTCACAAATTCTAGGAAAGGTAAAGTAAATAAATACAGGCTTCTGTTACAAAACAAGATGTTAAAATATACTTGGTAACATAAGGACGTGTTCTAACTAGTAATCTTTTATGTAAGAGTCGCTGGTATAGTCATACAGGGTGACTTGAAAATCTTGTAGGGGTGAAACAGGGTGAAAGGGCCATGTCTTAAATAATAATAAAAATAATAATGTTATTACAAAAAAACAATAATACTACACATAACACGTTTCACATAACATTATACCTGTAATCCCCGAAATTTTAGTTACGGTACCTATAGTACACTCACATTTCGCCAGTTACGTCGGTAAGTCAATACTAACCAAATAAAAACGTATAAAATAAAGCATATGCTTTTTTCAATATGATTAAGTTGGGTCCATAGTAAAAAAATACATAATTTTGTCCATAATTAAGAGTATAGTACATACTTTCACTCCCTGTAATGGGGTCATTTATCATTGGCAATCTTATGGGGTCCCTAGACGATCAAATGTGCTTGACAAGCATTTACGTGCCTGACAAGCACGCTTTACGCAACGTCAAGCAGGCTTGTCAAAATTCTATTTAAAATATTTTATTTCACTAAAAACGTACATGGGCACTTATGAAACGTTAGAAGCTAGGTGCACGGTTCCAATTGGTCGTTTCCTATGAAGAAGAGCCGGCAAGAACGTCCACGGTTACTCTTTTAAAAATAATTGGCTTTTACAACATTTTCAAATAACAGTGTTAATAGGTAAGGGAGGACAGCATCCACATCCTCCACATTCATTTTCGTCGCGTTCACGTAACACGTTCCGTAGCACACTGTATTGCTTAACAAGCATGCGTATAAACGGGCAAGCATGCTTGACAAGCATTGCAAAAATATTATTTTTCATCAAGCATTATCAAGCACGTCTTTTCCTTGTCAAACACTTCAAACTTCGTTCTAAATGGTCAAAATTGTTTGCCAAGCGCGAAAAATTCACGTGTTTGTCAAGCAATTTTGACCGTCTAGGGACCCCATAAGATTGTCAATGATAAAGAAACAGCCTGTATAATAAAATTAGATTTTTACGCTCTCAAATCAAAGGAAAAACATATCAAACCAGCACAATGCGACACTTAATTATTTTTTTACAACTTTTTTATTCGAACTTAAAATGTCAATCCTTACCTGAACATATTTCACTGTAGCTATATAAATATGAGACTATTTAACTTATGAAAGGTAAATACTAAAGTAAAATTCGGGAAAAAGTAAATAGCATTTAACTCCTGGGAGCGGCTTAGCGGCTTATCAAAAATTTAATAGAAAATGGAATCATTCAGGATTATTCTTTGTAGCTAAAGTGTTTACTTATTAAATGTTTAGCTCTAAAGAGCTAGGATTAATTGGGTGCTTACAATTTTCATAATTTGCGGGGGTATTTGCGTAATACACTAACAGTAACAATGGCTTTCATTTCGACAGTTCAACAACATTCATTGCTTTATTTTCGCTGTTGAGTGAAAGAAAAGAAAGAAAGAAAATACGTTTATTTGTGGTAAACATGAGTGGATGGAATTAATGGATCAGCAATATCCTTCAGATTGTGATTGAAAGTGTGTTACGCAATTAGAGTGGGGTTTAAAATTAAAACAATTTGTACCTACCTACTTATTTTAGTCTTTAGTTCAAAGCTTTCAATACCTTTATTTAAAAGTTGTTTTTACCTTTAATATCTAAACATGTATAAAAATACTGGTATTCAGCTGCATCCGGTTAGAATGGAACCCGACTCCAATATAGGGAAAAGATTAGGCAGATAATGATGTCTGAACATGTAAAGTTAGAAAATATGATAGTTGGAAGAGGTATTCCTATTCACCTCATGAAAGTATCAGTAAAATAAATAATTAAAAAAATCAAAAACCCGACTGCGAAATCACATAACTGAAAAGAGAAAAACAAGGATTATAATCTATAAAATTTTATGGTATTGCAGGCGGGGGACAAATTAATGACCTGAATTTTTTTTGAGGTTTTTAATTTTTTTAATTACTCGTATTTATTTTATTTAGACTTTTTAGTGTGACAAACATGGTCCATTTTTAAGCTATCAAAAACTTTTAAAACCAATTTATTAATACTAATTAAATTGAAACATGACACACAAACAAACATACATACAAGATACGCGCGAGAAACATAACCCTTCCTTGGCAGCTGGGTCACAGTCGGGTCGTCATGAAAATTTTGATTTCAAACTCGACCATTTTCTCAAAACATTATACATCATCATCTGCCGATCCCAACGTAAAGCTTCGTGCAGACTAGTGCGACGCGACACGGTTATTGTTATATCGTGAAGTTTTCTAAGAAATTGTATTATTCGAGTGCGTCGAGCTGGTCTGCGCGAGCCTTAACTATGTTGGGATCGGTTCCCAGTTTAGCCGGATGCAGCTGAATACCAGTATTTTACATGGAGCTACTGCCTATCTGACCTCCTCAACCCAGTTTCTGGATAATACAAATGACAGCCGGGCCCAACGGCGACTACAAACATTATCATAATGATTGATTCCATGTTTTTTTTACATGAAAAACAATCATGATAACTCAAAAAACATACGAAAGACAGAAAACTTTCATAGATCAGATATTCGGGTTGACTCTCATCCAATTAATATGGAATACGTTCACGGTCTCACTTAATGAAAAAGTTTCAGTTAAAATACCGTTTTAAATTGCGAAAACCGATCACCAACCGGTATTCTGGCTTACGATAATATCATGTCGGTTCGCGGGTATTTCATAACCAGCTTATAAACGATTTATTAGTAGGATTAACCGTTGCATGCTTTTGTTTTTTGAAAGGGGTTTAGGCCAGCGATGCAAAAATGGTGTTTGT
Source organism: Agrochola lota (assembly GCA_947364205.1). Lineage (NCBI taxonomy): Eukaryota > Metazoa > Arthropoda > Insecta > Lepidoptera > Noctuidae > Agrochola > Agrochola lota. The sequence goes on from OX376219.1 coordinate 20,587,978, forward strand.
TGATGTTTATAATAGATAATGATCAATTACAAATCATGATTTTATCATTGATCTAGCTACCAATATGTGAAGCAAACTTGAGTTCTAGATAGCTCTGCTTACTGTTATGACTGGATACCTTCATTTACAGTATCTTCGTCGTCGAACTATGGCGGTCCACTGCTGGATTATCTAATTCAGTATATAGGCGCCTACTCACGTTTCGAAACTTTCATAAATTCATTATGTTTAACCTATGTTTAATAGGATTCTGTAGTTATATGCTATAACGTCTAGATCAAACTAAGCCAAGTAATCAATTAGGGTGACCCCTTAATTGGTCTGGTATGGGATGCGTCAAATTCTCCCGTCAAGGGTTCTAAAATGTTCATGGCGGCATGAAGAGTGCGATTGTCGCAACCCAGCGCTAGGCACGCCACAATTGTGGCGATAAGTCCCCTCTTTGAAGAGTGGCTAGAGAGGCGCCACGGCGTCCTCACCTTCCACCTGACGCAGGTCCTCACCGGACACGGCTGTTTCGGGAGGTTCCTGTTCCGCATAAGGCGGGAAGAAACACCCAGGTGTCACCACTGTGTGGATCGCCCGGAGGACATGGTGGAGCATACGGTGGAGATCTACCCGGCTTGGGCGGAGCACCGCCGTGCCCTCACGGAGGCGATCGGTGGCGACGATCTTTCGCGTCCGGCCCTGGTTCAGGCCATGGTTCGGAGCGAGAGTGCATGGGAGGCCATCACCTCCTTCTGCGAAGCAGTTATGCTGGCGAAGGAGGAGGCGGAGCGCGCGAGGGAGATGCAAGATGCGCGCCCTCGCGCCCCTAGTCGCCTTAGAAGACGCCCCGGGCGTCAGGAGTCGCGAGCCGACTTCCGGCCACCATAGGCGCGGGCTTGCGGACGGTGAGCAATGGGTAGCTCGCCGTCCGATAAGGACCAGGCCCGGGTCGACGGCGCGTTGTGTTCCACGCGCGCCTCAAAGACATGTCAGCACCAACTGACGGGGTCCGTAAGGACCAATGCCTGCTGGGGTTGCGGGTTTGTCCGAAAGGGATATCGCGGCCCCGGCACACAGGCAACCGAAGGAACGCGAGTGGGTTTTAGTCAGTAAAAGTCTGACACACCGTCCCGCTCCAGTTATTTGATAATTTCAAAGGTTCCATACTGTACCTAGACACTTGGTGGAATACATCTAAAACTTTAAATTACTTTTATCAGCAACAAAGCAATTCAGATATTTCTTTGGACATTTTGTGAACTTATATTTAGACGGCGAAAAACTTACCTATAGTCTGGACAAGTCTGTCGGTTTGTCTGGGATCTTGAAATAAAATTTCAAGGTGAGAATAAGTAAAAGTATTCGATATAGCAGACAGTTCGTTTAGCATGTTCGGAAGAATTTACCAGTCTGGTCTAGATTCAATTGAAAATCTGATAATTATAGGAAGTTTTGTAGTTGTCTACTAAAGGTAGTGAGTCAAGTCAGTTTATAAATTCAATACAATCAATGACGTTTTGTAATCACGTTCTCGAAAACGGCTCTAACGATTTCGATGAAAGTTGCAATATAAGGGTTTACGGGGTGAAAAATCTATCTAGCTAAGTCTCATATCTGCGAAAATTCGTTTTCTCCGTATTTTCACTCGAGCAGTGCTCGATCGCCCAAAGTTTAAAACAAGAATAATGACACCTTACAATAATGAAATGGCAGCATGGAATTAGTAAGTACCTACTATCATGGCAGCATGGAATTAGCATGTACTATCATGGCAGCATGGAATTAGCATGTACTATCATGGCAGCATGGAATTAGTATGAACTTTCCTATATATACTGTTAAATGAGCACTCTCTATTTTCACCAGAGCAGTGCTCGGCCGCCCAGGTACTATCTACAACTACTATCTGTTATCTGCCCCTCGTCATGGAAGAAGGACTTTTGGCCGCAGGATGTGGCGTTCCGTCGCTTCCGCGGACAAGTTCCACACGAACAGCACAAATTCAACCTAGTGCAAAGTGAAGTGCTACTAACATAGTCTTAGCCTTATTTATTAATACAAGTTTTTTTTGCTTATATTAAAATATGTATGTTTAGGTTAAGGTATTTTTCTATGGGCCTGTGTCGCCTGAAATAAATGGTATTATTATTATACGTTGTAACAGCGAATGAATTTTCACGCCTCGCTCTTAAGACCTAGGACAAATATTTTTTAATACTTATTCGGATTGCTCATGACCTAGGGAGGATCATCTCTTTTTTTTAAATCATATTCTTTATGACAAAAAATAATAAGAATTATAACATTTATGCAATAACGCGAAACGCGTGTATTCTGGTTAGGTACAATATGAGAGTTTTCAAAATGAAGTCTTTGATTGTATTTACTAAAAAAATCGAGATAAGTACACAAAGACCAGACATGGTATGCAAGTATGGAATTATTTTCAAAGAGTAAATTGTCAGTTTAGGGGGTGAAATCAACCCTTTAAGTTTAACAGATGCATACCTTTGTTTATTAGGAAAACAATCTAGAAATATCAACTAAAAAAAGCTTGTAAAAAGGAAGATATCGTGTCACTATAATCTAGTGAACGCAGTTGATCAATACGTACCCAAAACTTTTTAATTATTTTCTACACTACTTTTCCACACTGCACCAGTCCATTTTCCGTCCATGCACTAAAAACAAAAACACATTTAATACGTTGCCTACGGTAGGTTATCAAAACATTTCATCCCGGTTATAAAAGGGGGATTAATTAAAATGAATATTTTCACAAAACGCCCGCGAAGCTCGCTGGGTTAGGTGCTGTATCTAGGCGTGGTATCTATGTACGTAATGTACATATAACGTCAATCGTTGGGAACAATTGGATTGAAAGTTTGATACGTTGTCGACCACGACTGGCTTTCAATTTTGAAATATTGTTTTTTTTTATGATAGTGCAAGGGGAGGGGGGTAATATCGGTGTTTGGAAATAGACGTGTGGTTCATCGGCTATGATTTGTGAATATTTTGGCGCGAACGTATATTTCTATCGGCGGCCATTTTGGGTAGGATAAGCAACAATGACTGGCACCGTCTTAACAACACTTACAATTGTTGCACGACAGAATAAGTTGCCGTTCAAAACTGACAGCTACTTTTATTGAACGACAGTGCCGATAAGTGAAGGAGTTAAACAATATTACTGTGGGTTCGTTCCTAATAAACGAATTTCGGGACAATACAGAAAACTAACTTAGAACTGGGTCAATTCCTAGTTCTTAAGTCACCGAAATAAATAAATAAATAACAAATAATAGGGATGATGCCTGGGTAAAAAAAATGAAATTCTAATTAGTCCGCCAGTCAGATAATAAAAAAATATTAGACACGTATTTTTTGCTTTATCATATGAATAAAAAAATTACTTAGATAAAACGCATTTTAAGTTGGGAAGTGGGGGTCGCTACGTCACTAGTACGTATAAAATCTACACACTCGTGATGTCACGGCACATTTTAACCAATGTATCGCCGTAATCTTTAGATTACGTCAAAAAATAAAAAATACGTGTGCAATATTTTTTTTAAATCTCAAAGACGGACTAAAAAGAAAATTTAGTCATCATCCCTATAATTACGTAGAGTCCGCGCCACCACTGAAATCTGGCGGAAAATTCTGGAACAACATTTTTTTAAATGCAGTTTGATACAATGACATAGACACTAGCTCCGCGTCTATCGGACTTGAGTGCTGGCGCGGACTCTATGTATACCTGTTTCCGTCATAACAATATTATCCGCTAATACGATAATTAGTACTGCTATTATTCAATAACTGAGGTGTGGAATTACACACCTCAGTTATTGAACCAATTAATAGAATGCTCAGATGAATTCATCTGAGCATTATAACTATTAATTGGTGCGTAATTATTATGGATTAGTGAGGAATGTTCAGTAAACTGGATATTGTTGTGAGACCAGCTGAAATGCATTGGGCACATTAGTGAGTTCTTTGTTAAACCGATGAGAAATGAGTTCGATGACCTAGCTCTTGGGTTGGGTTATATAATTCAAGTTTATTTATGGATTTAACAAGTGTTCAAGTTCTGCATTTCTCGTAACGACACGAAAGAAGAATAATGAGAATAATTAGCGCATGCATAAAAAATAGCAATTTTGAATTTAGATGCAGAAGCACATACCTTTACGATTCGCCACTCACAGAGGCTTTATGCATTTAAACCCTTGGCTTGGTTTCTATATAAGTTTTGACACAACACTTTCATCACCTCAAGAAGTGCATAAACGATACATACATTAAAATAAATAACCAAAGACAAAAAAAAAAACAGGTAAATCGTAAAAGGCATACTCAAAATAACTTTATTTCGGAAGTCAGTGTCTTTGTATTTTTGCCACCGACTTTACAAAAAAAAATATTTTTCACCTTGCAGTGTTTTTTTTTTTGTAACAAAGTTTTATATTTTTCTCTTTTTAGTTGTGGTACTTACCCCATACAAATTCCAATTGTAGGCAGGTAATGGTACCTACCATTACCTGCCTACAATTCGAATTTGTAAATAGCAGTGCCAGGAAGTTATTATAACATCATCCTTAGAGGCTAAGTGGGAAAAATACATATTATTGAAGCTTACTTAAAAAGTACCCAAGCAAAGTCAATAAAAATTATGGGAACCTCTCGAGAGCATACTCTTTCAAACAAAAAAAGAATTTTGCAAATCCGTCTATATATGACAAAGTTATGCCCGAATATACATAAAAAAGAAAAAAAAAAACATTTGAATTGACAACCTTCTCCTTTTTTGTCGGTAAAAAAATGGCAATACACGGACGTACGGAAACTATTGAATAGTCTATGAAGTTCGATCTACTCTGCAGTCAGTTCGTTAGGCCCGCGGCGTGGATTTCAGAGCGTTGGCTTTTACTCGCTGAATTGGTAAATTATACACGTGCTGTGGTAGCTGGTAGCCGAGACCGAGTGCTGGATTTCTTTGAATGCATTTTCGAGAGTCATTTACTGTGTGGCAACTGGCAATGTGCATTTTTGAACTATGGATTGCGTTGGAGCGAAAATGTTTTGAAATTAGAATGCGTGTATGACTGTTCCGTAATCCTGAAGGATGGGAAATAGTGTTCTTGTTAAAGGAACTTCTTGGACGAGAATTCGGGATCTCACGCACTTGACGGCCACGACCACGACCAGTGGTCGCAGTGATCAGGTAAACAATAGAAACCGATACGAATCGCGCACTTGGTCGCAACGGCTTACTAGCCGTTGACTATACCACTTCCCTTAAGAGTGAAATTTCAAGGACGCGTCACGTTTAATCACGTTTCGTTACATGATAGAAAAGAAAGATATAACCCTCTCTGCCTCTCATACTCAAAACTGAACGCGACCACGTTTAAGAACTGTCAGTGTCATTATTGTCTTTCGAATATTGACACTGACAGCTCTTGAGCTCGGTTTAGATGTGCTAAGTGTCATTGGATAAATTGGCACTCAGTCTCTCTTATTATTTATTTTTTAAGAAGTTTCACTTCTATTACGTCACGTGTGCGGTGTTGCACGCGGAATTTTAAACTTGCCAACTTGCCATTGCTTTTAAATAATAAAACCAGCTTATTATTGTCACACTGCCGGGCAAAGGCCTCTTCTCATGCAGAGAAGGCATAAGAAGAGCATTTCTCAAGGCGTATTGGCAGTTTCAGACTGTATTAATTATAAGTCCAAGTTTCCTCACGATGTTTCTAGTGAAGCTAGATAATTTGTCCTTTGAACATTGTCAAAAACAATAGACAACGTATATTTAGAACCTTATCCGCTGCGCCGCTCGTCGTTGTGTCCGGGTTCGCAACAAGTCAATCGTCATCTTGAGGATGCCTCGTTGAGAGGTGAAACCCGTGTTGATTTCTAACAGGGTTCTTTATTATGACTCCTTAAGAATAGTTAAGCGGATTAGGTTACTAAATATACGTATATGTTGTCTATTGTATAAAAAAAAAATTCACGCCTGAAACAATTAACTATTCTCGAAAACTTCTTCAGAGTGTTGGGTATGCATTCAATACATTATCACATCACCTTGCCCTGTAATAAGGAAACGCCTAAAGCTTATGAATTGTAATCGCAGACACGTCATAGGTACCTTCCCTTCTCAATAAAATACCTTTCAAAAAGTTCAGAACTTTAGACTTCCGAATTCGTAAAAGGCATTAATTAATCATTTTTAATCCAAATAGTTGAGCGGAGTTGAGCGCTGGCATTTCACAGCATTCCATTAGACCTGCATATGATCGTCGTACGCTCCATTGCAGGAGTTTTTCCACCCATAAAACTTTATCCCATTAGAGCAGGTAAGAATGAGTTAAGTTAAAGGAGGTTGGTGAAGCGAGCGGAGCGGAGGCGATAGGCCACGTGACGTCATAAACACTTTGAGATGTTTTATTCCTTTTCCTACTATCGTGTCAATGAGATATTAAGTTACTATCGCAGCAGTGATAGCCTAGTGGTGTGACCGTCGGACTGCCAAGTCATAGTTCTCGAGTTCGAACCCAAGACACGCACCTCTGACTTTTCGGATTCATGTGCGTATTGTATAATTATCAGTTGCTTCAAAAACGGTGAAGGAAACCGGCATGTGAAGCCAAGTCAGAAGCCCATCGGTGGCTTTATAACTCTGACACCAGGTTAGTCACTATCCACACGTAAAGAAGATCGCATAAAAAATAGTTTTGATTCGTGTTGAGGGCACTGTTCTAGCGACAATTGTTTTTTTTTTTGCCATTTGTGATGGACATTCGTGTTATATTTCAAAGTCATGTAGATTGTGGTTTGTGTGATAAATAGCATCGGATGACTTTTGTGAAAACATTTTCACACCGAAAATTCTGCTCTACCGAAGAATTGATAGATTTTTCACATGATTCCGCTACATCTCCCCACTTAAAGTTAACCCTAAAGCGCTTAGTGGGCGCCGAGGCTTGGTTTAATTAAAAATACCTACGAAGGAGGTGGCGACCAACTTCATTTGCCGCCGCGATTAATTGAACTGGAATAAAGCCTTCGCAGGTGCCCGATAGTTCCTCTTCGTGCAGCCGTACGAACATCGTCCCTTTTGTTTTCTCACTGGAGATAAATTAGGCTTTTGAGAACTTCTCTGTTTCGTTGGCGGAGTCAGGGTTAAATGCAGATGGAACATTTTTTAATCTGTCCTTTAGTGCTGGTTTGATATGGTTGTGTGTTTTTTTGGTGTGTCAGTTTTTGGGACCTGTTGAGTATAAGTAGGGCACAGGTGGTTTGTAGGTGCTTTGCATAAGTATGACGAAATGAGGTAGATTTTTTTACTTTTTTAGAGCGATGAGGATGAGCCTGGAGTTTGATGAGGACGCTTTGTGTGTAGGTTTCATGATAAAAACATGATTAAAGTTGAGTTTGTGTTGACGCTTCGACGCTTATTAAAAAAAAGTAAATACCAAAAGCTCAATTTTGCACGGCTAACGGTCTCAACAATTAAAAAATTTACAAAATAAGCCGTGGTAGCTAAGAGATGACCAGTCCCTACTGACGGCGCCCATTCACAAACATGACGTATGGATCAGCACGATTCAGGACAACCATTTTGAAGGGAACTTAATGTTCTAACACACACGCCACCAACATTGAGACATTTGTGGCACATTCAAGTTGTTCATACATTACGTACAAAATACAGTCTCCCAAAAACGCCCGCCCTTCACCACTTTCTATTTATTACACAGGTGTTCATAAACCTAGATCAGGCAGGTCTTCATTACACTTTGAATAAAAAATTGGAATTAATGAATTATAAATTTTCCTCGATTGTAATGAATGTAAATCATAATTTTACTTATACTTGAATAAATTTGTATTTATTTATTCATTTTTTTCGTCTTTAAACTTGGTCTTTGACTAACATCCAGAAGTCCAAACCCAAGGTCGACCAACGAGCAATGGAGCGCAGTATACTAGGAGTTAAATTAACTGATCGTGTTCGAAACACAATAATGCGCTCCAAAACAAAAATAGCTGACGTGGCTCAAAAGGCTGCCCAACTTAAATGGGACTGGGCAGGACATGTCTGCCGCATGCCGGACAAACTGTGGGCCCAAATAGCACAGAGCTGGTGCCCTGAGACAGTGAGGCGGGGTCGCGGCAGACCGCGTAGGAGATGGCGGGACGAGCTGGATAGTTTCCGTCAAAACTAGAAGGAGGACGACATCTAGCTTCATCTTTCTGACTGACCGACCCCTTGACAATTCAAAAGTGCCTGTAATTGGTATATTTGAAATAAATGCTTTGAGTTTTTTGACGCGCGGGCTCGCGAATGATGTAAGGAGTGCAGGGAGGCCTTTGCCCAGGAGTGGAACAGCATAAGCCAGTAAAAAAAAACAATATTGTTTTGATTATTTACGTCAAAACTAAAAACAAACACTTCCAGCATAATTCTCCGAGTGTATTTTATTCTCATAACACTCTCACAATATTCGCCACTCAACAAATACGAAAGTCCTTTACCAAACAGTGTTATGAAGTTAGGGCACAAAGTTACAAACGGGACAATAGTCTAAACATTAAAATATAAACCGCTGCCCACACGTTAGTTAACAAAGGCAAGTTTAATTAAATCTAGTTAACTTGAACATTCGAGAACAGTAGGTACAGTATAGTCAGGGTGTTCAATTCTTAGAATGTTGTGCGAAATATTTAGTTTATGGAGTTGAGTTCCAGAAAAAATATTATAATATGCGTTTATAACATTAGGCAAGTACCAGAAGTCAATCAGAAGGATAGGTAATTAGAGGGCTATCTACGAACCCTTTTTTAACCGCTTTAAAAAAATACGACGTTGTTATGCATTCCAACCATGATGTTTGTGTGTACAATGTTTAAATCTTATTATGACGGATACAAGACGAAATCTTGATGAAAATTCCACGTCTTATATTTTAAGGTTTGACCGCCTAACTGTCCAACTAATATTATAAATCCTACTAAAATTATAAATCCTACTAATATTATATATCCTACTAATATTATAAATCCTACCAATATTATAAATGATAAAGTATGTTTGTTACTCAATCACGCAAAAACCGCTGAACGGATTTGGATGGAATTTGGCACACAGATAGTTTATAACCTGGATTAACATATAGGATATATATATGATATCTTTTTATTCCGTTAGTATGTTCCCGTGGGATAAGTAATTTCCGACCTCTACGCGAGCGAAGCCGCGTGCGAAAGCTAGTAATATATATTATAAATGCGAAAGTGAATTTGTTTGTTTGTTACGCTTTGGCACATAGGTAGACCATGACCTGGAGAAGAACATAGGCTACTTTTCATCCTGGATCGCAGACGAAGTCGCGGGCAACAGCTAGTTAATTAATAAATGAAGTGAACATATTTAACCTATTTGTTAGAAAAAATAAATATATTGTAAGAACTTTTTATTAAAAAAAAACTCAAGTAACTAAAAGTTCGTTACCCGTCTAGACATACCTTTTGTTAATTTATTTTTAGTTTCTGAGTGATTTGCTGTAACAAGTTACAGAGGGCAACTGAGTAGCTCTTAGTCTTAACACACAACAATCTTAATACTATCTGGGATTAAGAGCCCTATCATAAAAATACTATGATAAAAATAGGATCAGAGATGTATGAGTCATTTTTATATGAAGCACCTATGACGTGACGGTATAATGACTACATATGATTCATATTTTCTATGATCATAGATAAGGGATCCCATTTGACAGCAAGCGAACAAATATGATCATATCCTTCTAACCTCAAAAATGGCAAAATCAAATACGGCTAAATTGTTTTCCACCTTGATTAAGTATGACGTGTATATGATTGTAATAAGTTAAAATGACGAACAGCATCATTTAACTATGATCATAGAATTTGACAGCTATAAAATCATATTTTTATGATAAATATATGATAGTGTAATTGGGGCCTTAAAAGCGAACTTTATAGTATTTTTATCTCACGAAGCGACGCGCGTTTTACTTGTGTATCAACACGCTGTGAATGTGTGTGTAAGCGCAGGAGCTCTCTGTACCGTCCGAGACAGAGATTTTTATCTCAACAAGCGAAGCGCGCTTTACTTGTGGTATCCAAGAGTGCAAACACGCTGTGAATAGTGCGTGAAGACGCGTAGCGTCAGCACATAACACTCACACGCATACACACACACTTGAGATAAAAATACTGCAGTAGGTATTATTTAATTCGCACAAAAAGCTTCTAAAGTCACCTAGGTAGGTATGGCCGACCTCATAATTGCTTCACTAGTTTTGACAGCAATTCCTAGTAAATTGAAAGTTCGCTTCGGTTGAAAACTTGTAACTATCTAACTGTCACATCGACAACACCTTTCGTTTTATGATGTGCAAGTGACTTTGAGCCTTACACTGTTTCTCCACCGCCACCATCAACGGGACTTCAACGAGAAACGAGATTATTCGAACCGAACGTGACGTGCGTCCCGTTGACAGAGAAGTACGGTAGACACGCGGCCATAGTCACTACTTCAGCGCGCCGTCGACTCTTTCTTGTTGACGTTACCGATAAAATAATTACGGAATTGGCTTTCTATACCTGCCCAGTGGCGTAGCGTGGTGCGGGCGGCAGGGGAAAAAAATGCTTGCCGAAAACTTCTCTAGAATTTATGTATGTAATGTATAGTATACATTAAATTGAAATACCTAAATAAGGGGGCGGCAAAATTGTTTCCGCCCCAGGCGGCCGATGCCCACGCTACGCGGCTGAACCTGCCCACAGGTTTTTGTTATTTTATCATTTAAGTATATCAACATTATAAAACCGCTAAGGGCTGCTAGACTGAAGGGTAAATCACTCTAGAATCATTTCACAATCATGTTTAGAATTGTTGAACGCTTCAGTGCACCTCGACCGTATTACTTTTACTGTCGTCAGTGCTAATTACAATCTAATATTTGAAAATAAAACGTGTGGTTTCCGTGGTGTAGCGGTTATCACATCTGCCTAACACGCAGAAGGCCCCCGGTTCGATCCCGGGCGGAAACAATAGCTTTTTGCTTTTTTTTCATTTAGTTGCAGTTTTTTCAATGTCGATTGATTTCGTTATACATAAATGTGATAAACTTTATTTATTTTTCTTACAAAAAAACTCAAACTCAAAGCATTTATTTCAAATAAACCAATTACAAGCACTTTTGAATTGTCCAGGGGTCGGTCAGTCAGAAATATGAAGCTAGTTGCCCATTCCAACGCGTAGTAGGTTCCTATGGAGAAGAACGGGCAAGAAACTCCACGGACATTCTTTTAAATCAGAATATTGTTACAAAATATTGGTTACATCATTCATGTTGTAATTATGCATGTGAGAAAAATGTAGAGAGACGTGCACGTTAAAAGCTTCCGTAATAAAGCAAAAACAATTCAAAAATTAAAATAAATTCAAATAAGCCTTGGCAGCTAAGAGATGACCAGTCCCCACTGACGGCGCCCGTTCACGAACATAACGCATGGATCAGCACCATTCAGCTCAACCATTTTGAAGGGAACTTAATGATCTAACACACACGCCACCACCAGCGAGACATTTGAGTGAGCATGACATACTCTCAGAAGCAAGGGCACATTCAAGTCAATGAAAGACGTACCCAGTAAATGGTAGCTTTAAAGTAGGTACATAATGCTCACACATGTGCTATGCAATTATATAATACTTAAAGACTGAATTTATACAATCTAAAGATAGTCTTACAATCATCAGCAGCTCCAACAATATTTTCGAATGCCAATCAATTAGTTTATGCGCCCTTGTGGAGCTGGACCAGCGTTGAGCCAAGCATATTTTTATCAACGATGTAATCCCCCAACTTATAATATGCTTGGCAGCATAGTGTGCGTTTTATAAAAGATTTAATTTTCGTTTCATTCAGTTGGAGTATGTGGGGAGGTATTTTATTGTAACGTTTTAAACAGTACCCCATGAAGGATGAGTCTACTTTAGCCAGTCTGAAACCCGGTTGAACTAATTGGTCCATATTTCTAGGTCTATAATTGTGTCTATCACTTCTTTTACTGAAAAGACATAGATTTTTCCAAACGTACATGATGTTTTCATAGATATGTTGACAAGGTACCGTCATGATGTTAATATCTTTAAACAGTTCCCTTAGAGAATCGCGTCTGCGGCGACCATATATTGCTCTGATGGCTCTTTTCTGCAGAATAAAAATGACTCGATATCTGCACCCCGTCCCCATAGTAGAATACCGTAAGACATGATACTATGAAAGTAACTGAAATAGACCAGCTTCGCGGTATCTACGACAGTAAATTGACGGATTTTTCTCACAGCATATGCTGCTGAACTTAGGCGTCCTGCAAGAGATGTTAAATGAGGACCCCATTGCAGCCTTGAGTCGAGCGTAATCCCCAAGAAAACAGTTTTATCGACGAATTCTAATTTCTCCCTATTCAATTCTATGTCACAATCACTACTTTTAACATTCGGTAAAGCAAATCTTATGCATTTAATAACATAACCGTCAATCAGATATTTCATGTAAAAACCACACCAACCCAATCCCAGGACCTAAAAACGAAATACACTGAACAATACACATTTGTATTTGTACCACAAAACGCGTAACACGAACACGCCGCTCAGAGCGCAGCTGACACGAGCGGCGTGCTTCGCTTTTTCAACGGACGTGACTCGTACGGTCTATTTTCAAATCCTCCGCCTCTTGTGTTGATTTTTCTTGGAACACTCGGACCAACGTGCAACGGTGCTACGTCGAGTGCATTCTGTCCAGCGTGTTGTCTGAAAGCCTGTTTCTAGTTTGGAATGGAACTTTTGGAATGCTGAAAGCTGACTGTGTCTTGTGAAGGGAGAAAAAAAAATTGCGGGTGATTTTACATGGATTCTAACGAAAAAGATGGAAAAAGTTTTTTGCTTAAACGTGACGATAAACGTGATGCAATAGACAGTTTGACATTAGAGAAAACGGCGTGTTCAATGGTAGCTACAAATAACACTGTGGCAGTTCACAAGGCTCTTTGCTAAGCAAGATAATTCGAAAAATACATATTTTCCTGCTCTAAAAACCTTCACAAATACGAGGCAAATGTGGCAGTAATATTTTAGGATACTTTTTTGCACTAGGTCTAATACATTCGACCAGGACAAGACATCAATGTACGTCAGTTATTCAATACGGATACTAGCCAGCTAATTTTTGTATTCCCCGAATGTATTCGCATTCAATGATAATAATTTATTCAATGCCCGTACGGCGTCAGCAATGGGATTTGTATGTGTTGATGTAGTTAATATAATAGTGACGTAATTGGGAATTAATGCCGTGAATTAGTGGTGTAATGGAGTTAGAGGTAAGATAAGATAAGATAAGATAAGATTTATTTATTTGCATAGAATGTAGGTAACGAATACATTTAGGTGTTACAATATTTTGAGATCCTTATACATTCTGCCTCATGGCATGCAAAATTTTTTATTAGCTTTTAAATGTAAATTAATTATTAACTTATTACAGTTTCTTTATAAAAAGTTATTTACTTATACAATATGTTATTTACTATTTTTATTATTTAATTTATTTAGAGGTACTTATTTGTTTAATATATGTACAATAGTTATTAAAAAGACTTGTCATTTAAGAAATCTGTTATAGAGTAGTAGCATTTTTTTACTAGTAATATTTTCAAGTACTTTTTAAATATTCTTAGGGGTTGCTCTTTAATATTTCTAGGTATATGGTTATAAATAAGAGGAGCCATACACATAACACTTTTCCTCAATAAAGCAGTTTTATATTTACCTAAGCATAACTTGACTTCGTATTGGGTTCTTAAACTTGTAGTCCTATTTCTAGTATTTTTTAAAGTCGGGAATAAGTGAGTATTTGTTTTAACAAAAATAGCCATTTCTAATATATATAGACATGTAAATGTAAGCAGATTATTTTGTTTAAATACAGGTACACAGCTGTCGGTTACTTTAAGGTCAAAAATACATCTAATACAGCGTTTTTGCGCCTTAAAAATATTTTCTCTTTCACTGCAGTTGCCCCAGAATATTATACCAAACCTCAATACAGAAACAACTAGACTGTGATATGCTATCAAAACTGTCTGTAAATTAACTTTTTTTGATAAACTATATAATGCGTAAGCGGCTGAACTTAATTTTTTGCATACGTCATCTGCTTGAGTTTTCCAAGTCAGTTGGCTATCAATTGATATTCCTAAAAATTTTGTAACATTGGCCTTCTCTATTGTTTGTCCATTATAATTTATATTCATATTTGTGTCTAGTATTCTTTGATAGAAATGCATTACTTTTGTTTTGTCTAAATTTATAATTAAATTATTTTCATCCAGCCAATTCACGAATTTATTAAGCGTACTATTGATATTAGCTTCATAACTATCTTTATCGTTACATTTAATTATTAAAGTGCTGTCATCAGCAAAAAGGACCATTGGGTTTGGTATTTGGCTTGGTAGATCATTTACATACAGTAAAAATAGAGATTAGAGATAGAGGATTAGCTATTCGATAATTACGGAGCCACACTATTGTGTTTGACGATATTTTGCTTATTACATTATTAGATATTGTCTGTCACGTTGTGTAGAATAGATAGGTATTGGCCACATCTGTTTGTGTGTTTCTGCCGTTACAAGAGTATCTACCTACTTGTAGCCTTTGAGGGTAGATGTTAAAATAGCCTCTACGAGTAGCAATACTTAAATGTGCATCTGGTAGTTTTTGGGCAGGCCCGCTACCACATTGCTCAGAGATACTTGAGCAGCACGCTTAACATAGCCACAATAGAAACGGGTTTGGTCGACGGAAGAATAGACACAATGACAGATATCTATTCTTCCGTCGACAAAACTCGTATCTATGGTTGTCATGCTTACGGGTGCAGGGCTTAAGCTATAATTATTTAGTTTGTAACCATAAGCAAAGAATCTGATAGTACGAGTAGTTTGTGTTGAAACGAGAGAATAAGAAAAAGCGCAGATGAACGGCGCGAGGCACATATTGTAGGAAATGTCTTTGCAGTTTTGGGACCAAAATTACATTTTGTTTGCCCTCAAAACAGTTCTGCGCTGAAGTATCGGTATATCCATCACCCATCGCAACGATATAGATCCTAAACTTCTCTGTATGCCGTGTTACGTGCACCTTTAGCTTTACAAATGTGTATCCTACACGTTCATATTCCTTACTGAATATAAATAAGGCTTCAATTGATACTGGCGTATTTCTTAGAACTAGGAACGTAAGTTGTAAGTGCGTGATCGTGGGGCATGAAGAGAAAATTGATAGACACAAGTGTAATAGATGTGAATGGTTGAAATGAGGCTATGTTTATTTATAAGTAATATATTTGGATTTAACCCTAAAAAAAAACGAGAAATAAACTAGTTTATGTAGACTTGGGAAGCGATGAAAATTGTGACTTGACAAAAAGCTATGTTTCCGCCCGGGATCGAACCGGGGGCCTTCTGCGTGTTAGGCAGATGTGATAACCGCTACACCACGGAAACTATGGTTTCAGCTTTAAAATTCAGTGGCAGTATCAAATAATAACATCCTCTTTGTTTTTATAAGTTTTTATAGTTATTGTAGGGGTATGAAGAACAGGGTGTAAAGTTCACTCATCTCCCATAGAAAAGGGAGGATCTTCCGATCAGACGGGTGTGATGTCTGGTGGGCAACTGCCCAGAGGTTGAAGTCGGGAAGCTTGTATATATGTCCCTCGCACGGTAAACTCTAATTGCGCGATGCAGGATTTGTGTGACGTCAGGATGTTGTGTGACGTCAGGTCTTTGATGCGTAGTTCGCATGTGGCGATTGTTGATGCCGCCACAGTTATTACGCCTACAATAAATCTTGTTTTGTCCATAAATAATTTCGATAACTTTATCTTTATTATATTAGCCGTGGGGTATTCCATATTTATTGCTAAGTTATGACTATAATAATAATTAATGATTGTAATAATCTCCTAATCCATACCAAAATGATAATTGTCATGCGTGTTGATTATGACAATATCATCTAACCTTTATTTACAAATATATGTATGTATCCATTACGTTTCATCATTGTCATCATTTCAGCCAAAAGACGTCCACTGCTGGACATAGAAAGAAAGAAAGAAAGAAAATAGGTTTATTTTTCACTGAAACACGCGCATACAAAAAAACAAGTGTAATCAGAAAACAAAATAGATGTATGTACACGAGCATAATAAAGAAATAGTCGGCAGCTGCACGTCATGACTGTGACAAGAAGGCCTTCAGTCAGCATGATGGTGGCCGGTGGCCTCCCCCAAGCACCACCAGTTCAACTGGTTCTGTGCTTCCCGCATGCAGCGGATTCCTACCACCACCACCATTACGGTTGGCTAAAGGACCTTTAGAGGTATGAGGAACAGGGTGTAAAGTTCACTCATCCCCCATAAAAAAGGGAGGATCCTCCGACCAGACGGGTGTTGAGTCTGGCGGGCCACTGCCCTTTTCTATGGGGGATGAGTGAACTTTACGCCCTGTTCCTCATACCCCTAAATTGATGACGCGCCACCTGTGACGTATGCTACTGGACTCGCGCACGGCGAGCTACGTCATCGTGACGTAGCTAGCAAGCACCGAGGTGGGAGTCGGAGGCAGCGAGCGTCCGATCACGTCGGGTTCACCAGTAGTTGTTAGGGATGTGTTATAGGCAGAGTAAATGAAAGAGTGGCAATCTGCTTAAGTATTCACGGTTATATTGAGTAGTAACACACACACACACACACACAACACAGAAAACAGTCAGAAGGAGAATAATCACAACACGATAGGCACACACAATAGTCACGGCACAAGATAACAGTTATTATAGGACAATGCACGCATTATTTGATTAATACCTTGATCACCTACTGTAAGAAAACCCCAAGAACGCAAGAACCCTTAGAAGACTCCAAAAAGTCTTCTTGGAGTCTTCTTAGGTAGATATTTTTAAAGTTTCCACCCTTGCCCAACTCATTTCGTTATATCCAAAACGAGATCCCTTAAATGTTCAGTACAGTTCAGTTTTGAAAGGTTAGCTACAATTGCCTCCACTTTTCGTTTTTATATTAGTAACCCTGTCACGTACCTGCCAACTCACCTCGTTATCTATATTCTTCTTTTGTTGCGGAAAACGAATTTACCGAATAGGTACCAATTCCCACTTAATTCTTTTTTATAGGATATAAATGTCACACCAACACATAATCTGCGATATTTTTAGCCTAGCTTTCACAAAATCGCAACCAGCTTTTTTATAAAAACTGTAAACTGTAAATAATAAATTTGTAAAACTCATTCGATTTAAAATACATTTTTGACAGTTGCGTTAAGCCGCACGTCAAAATGGCGGCTATTCGAAAATGGCGGCATTAGATTTGTGACGTCACTAAACAGTGTTTGCGATTCTTTATCGACATTAAAGCGTGGTGCCCTCCGAGGCGTGGTGGTGTAAATCACAGGCGCAGCTTTAGCGGTATTGATGTCGATATATTAGACAGCGTGTTCTGTACTGAGCTCAAGCAACGCGTCGTACGTGCGATTAATGTATATATATACATAAAACGAACGGTGTTTTAATAAAACACGTATACTAAAAGATCAATAGTTAAATTATTTTTTAAATGGTGAAGGTTTCAGAAAAATAGGCTTGATAGATTTTGCGTGATACTCAGTTTTTAATCCGCGTTAGACATAACTTTACAAATTAATTTCACTATATAAATTATAATCTAAAATATTCATATATTAAGTTATTAAAAAAATGCTCTGATTTAACATATATTTTTTCCAAATCATTAACACTACTCGTTTGGACGCGATCTTCAGTATAAATTCATTAAAAGTCGGTTATCGTCGCCTTAAGATGAAGATACGATGATGAGTACCAATAGTTACAATGCATTTGTTTACGACATTTCAGATGTTTCAGTACCAGTCGTTAAATGTTACATAGATGGTGATAAATTGTACTGTTTTATCGTCCCGATGTCTGTAATAGATGGGGCTCGTGATTTATCCCGCAATTAACAAGATGGCAGTTGTTTCAAACTTTGTCTTTTAATAGTTATTTGTAGTGCTATGAGGAGCTCGTGACTAAGTAATAACTGCTGCATGGGTCTATCCGTCAGGTTAAGCTACGCTTGCTGGGGTTGGTCTGTGGATGGGTGACCATCTTTACATTCTGAGAGTCCTCCGTGCCTCGGAAAGGACGTTAAGCCGTTGGTCCCGGCTGTCATTCATGAATCTTTGACAGTTGTTACGGGTCGTCAGAAGCCCTAAAGTCTGACAACCAGTCTTACCATGGGATATTGTATTACCCAGTTAATGGGTTGTGGAGGTCAGATAGGCAGTCGCTCCGTGTAAAATACTGGTATTCAGCTGAATTCGGTTAGACTGGAAGCCGACCCCAATAAAGTTGGGGAAAGGCTAAGCAGATTCATTGTAGTGCTATGTGGTACTTAGTAAGGTGTGGGTAAGTTTGTATGTGATGATAAATGGTGCTTACCTGCTTATAAAAGGTGCTGCAGTAGTAGAATGTAGATTCTTTCCGACTGCCGTGTTGTACATTTGATATCAGTCGTTCCTGCCTTGAAGAGTCGTCTCTAACGTGACAAGTACGGTACGAACACATATGTTCTCAGCAGCGTGATCACAGCTCGTGGTAGAATATTTAAATGTATTTTTTCCCTTTTTGCTCCATCACTGTAAAAAATATACACAGGGTAGCAGGACAACGATGCGAAAACTGTTACCATGGATTCGGTACATGATTCTGAACCCCCTTTTTTTTTTCTCCCGCACCGGGCAGAGCTAGGGCGTGTGAAACTCTTACTGACTAAAACCCACCCGTGTTCCTTCAGATTACCCTTTCGAATTTTCCCGCGAATTCTGAATCATATTCAGAAGTTAAGTAATACTTAAGTACTTAACGTCTTTTCTCAAAGGCAAACAATTATAGAATTTGTAATTTATCATTTTAATATCATAACTTTACAATTTTGCACTGTTAGATTTTAACAAAAATAAATTTAATACCTGCTCTAAATTGTCCTTTTTTAGCAGTATTTCTTTTTCAGATTTTTCGCCTTGGAGTTTCTTATTATCTACCTTAAAAAAACTTGTGGAATTTTTAAATGGAGGTACAAAGTAGCTAAGACGAAAGGAATTCTTTGCATCACGAAGTTTCTTTTATAAAATTTCTTTAAGAATACCGCTACATAGATCAACTTATTATCTACGACTAGGCGAACCATATCTTTTCATTAATCTAAAATTATGGTTTTGAATTCCCTTAAATCAAGTTTTGAGTTTTCTAAGAACATCTTTTAGGAAAATTACTCAAAGATAAAACGAACCAAGTCTTTTGATCCAAATAAAACATAACATACGCCTGTGATCCCCAAAGGTATGGGCAGAGGTGTACCAATAGTACACCCATATTTCGCCAGTTATGTCCCATGTAATAAAGGGCGAGCCAATTGCCATCAACCGGGCACGAATCCAGAATCCAGGCTGCTACTGAGAAACTTCTAATGGAAAAACCCAATAACGCTTTACCCGACCTGGGAATCGAACCCAGGACCTCATGCTCAGCAGTAGCGCTTACGGCTACTAGACCAACGAGGCAGTCGTAAATAAAACATTTTTCACTTTGTAGTCTTTTTTTGGAAGGCGTTGTCTTTTTTTTTTTTCACTTTTTATGTGTGGTTTCCCACACAAATTTGAATACCACTACCTGCTATGTCAATAACAGTGACAGGAATTTTTAATCATATCATCTACATAGACTAAGTGGGAAAAATACGTAATATTGCAGCTAACTCAAAAAGTACCCAGGCAATGTTAATAAAATTTATATGAGAGCACCTCTGAAGTATGACATACCAAACAAAAAAAGAATCATCAAAATCAATTCATAATTGGCGGAGTAATCACGTAACAAACATACAAACAAAAAAAACAACATTCAGTCGAATTGAGAACCTACTCCTTTTTGAAGTCGGAAAAAAATGTAAGACTTTATTTAAGTGCTCGATTTTATAAAATGTAGCAGATAATTCAGCGTAATCAGCACATAATAATTATTAAACCGAAACTGAGGCTCCCTACAAACGAATCTACTTACACATCACAGTCCGCTATCTTTACGATGACAGGCACTAAAGTGACAACTCCGACTTAACATTCATAAAGCAGTACATTTAACTGAACGCCAGCTAAGAGGATTACAGAGACGCTCAGCCTGACGGTATTCAGTACCGAGCTAGCCAAAAGGCAATTTCTAAGTATTCGGCTAGAATTCCTGTCGTAACTATGAATATTATGTTATTGTGTGTTTGTTACCTACTGCAGTTTATGTTATACGTAATTTTGAATGCCTTTTATTTTTTAAATTCCAAACGCCGAAGAACTCCCTTTAATTTTTTACTTTATTTTATTTTTATTTTTGCTGTTATAGCGGCAATAGAAATACACAATCCGTGAAAATTTCAACTGTCTGCCTATTACGGTTCATGAGATACGGCCCGCTGACAGACAGACAGATGGACAGCAAAGGCTTAGTAATATCCGTCCGTCCGTTTGCCATCCTTCGGGGACGGACCACAAAAAATGAGTCTGAAATTCCAAAAACATACATACGTACATAAGCTGCTTAAAATATAACCACGCACGCAGTTTAGTAAGATACAGGTGATCTTTTCCACTAAAGTTAAGTACCGTATTGTATTGCACAGTTTTGCACCATCACTGGTGGAAAAATATCTGTAAAATTGTTTTTGACTTTGCCGTAGTCGGCGGCAATAGCTCAACGCGTGAACGAAGTTCAATTCCGAGTATATTAAGTTTTGTCCAATTGCGATAAGCTTTTTGATACCCAACCAGACGGGTGTCGTGTCTGGCGGGCAACTGCCCAACGATTGATATCGGATTGTCTTATTGTTGTTCGCTAAACTCTAATTGCGCGATGCAGGATTTCTGTGACGTCAGGATTTTGTGTGACGTCAGGTCATTGATGCGTAGTTCGCATGTGGCGACGTAGATGCCGCCACAAAGACAACTTAGCTTACCTGAAAGCTTCTTGAATCCAGCTAATATCAACAAAACAACCCGTTAATAAAGGCTATTCTTCACAAAACGAGTCTTAACCATAAAGCTCATCATTTTTAGCTCTACTTAGCTCTATTTAGCTCCGCTCAGAAACAATAGCTGGCCGTCGGGAATCTCAACTCAGCGGCGATGGAATTTCAGTAAACTGAAACGCTGAAATTTAATTATGGGGAAGCAACGAGACCGGTTGTTTCTGCACTTCCAACGGATATCAGTTTGGTTATAATTTGCAGTTTGTTTTGGTTATTTGTGCAAAGTTTTTATTAGAAATCAGGGTTATGGTTTTAGAGATGATTAGCTTTAAACGGGTATGTTTTTTGATAGTTTAATTACTGTGTGTGTTTTATTTTTACTTCATGGTATATCGCTTACCTACTACGGCAGGACCCAGACATACCGACATTATAAATTTTCTGCACACTTCCACATTATACAGGGTAGGATACATCGACGCGCAACTTGCTGCCATGGATTCAGTACATGATTCTGTTTCCTACAAAAACGCAATCCCTATGCGGTCAAAACGTAAGGGACATTCACACAAATTGTTTGGACGATTTGGACAGACACAAAAATTTCAACGCGCCTTTACCAACGAACAACATTTTATTATAGATTCGGTGAACGGATGATCTATGATTAAGAATTCAGCCTAGATAGGTACAGTCAGCATCAAATGTTGATGACCACATTTAGATTATCAAAATCGCTGTATAATCAAGTGCTAATAGTGAATACAATGTACAGCGATTTTGAAAATCTAAATGTGGTCATCAACTTTTGATGCTAACTGTACCTATCTAGGCTGAATTCTTAATCATAGATCATCCGTTCACCGAATCTATAATAAAATGTTGTTCGTTGGTAAAGGCTTGGCATTTGTTTTAAAATGTTCGTAATAGTCTGAATACTCAATTATTTATTGCATTCCATATGTATAACTTACATGGTATAAAAAATTAAAAGACCAACATCGGGCAACTGTCGGGCACAGCAAAATTAGGAGAGAGGAAGAGGGCAAAAAGTATCAATTTAAACAATTCGTCTTATTACATCATCTATTAAATTATATTAATAACTATTTACACTAGGTACTAAATGTCTGAATAAGGTTTTTGGGGCTTATTGGTGATTCGCCCGAATTTACCTGCCCAAAACGGGCGAATCGAAGCCGTTTTTGGACAGGGTAAGGTCTGACGGGTTATCTCGTATAAAAAAAAACTGTGTATAGGTCAAGATGTTTAGTAAATAAACCGTTTTCCCATCCGGAATAGGAGGTAATAAGGAGAATAATTATAATCCCTCTGCAATGCTTCCGGTTTAATTAAATACAAGGAACTGTGTTTCTTTTACATTTTTATTCATTTCCGTATTTTCCCTTTGAACGTAATACAAAGTAATTCTTAATTCAATACCACTGTGTCTTGTGAGTAAATGAGATCATTTAAAAATGTTGTTTTGCCATGTCAGTGCGTCCAAAGTAGAATTTATTTCATAGAAATTCTGACATTATCAGCAAATCTATAGTTAGGTCATTTAGTATTTTTGTCCTTTACATTTTTGGTCCTTTGTCATCATGTTACTACCAAGTCAATTTATGAAAAGCCTGAACTACTTGGTATGTATAGTCTAGGTATTTACTGAAAAAGTTGATATCTTTTTCTTATTTTGCCATAATTTTCCAAAATATTCTTTCATAACATAACATAATATCACGCCTTATTTCCCCGAAGGGTTAGGCAGAGTACCCATAGCAGGTACACCCAGCCAGGTGAGCCTATTGCCATCAACCGGGCACAAACCCATTCATTTAAGTATTAAATATTCATTTATTCATAATATTTAAACATCGTTTAGTATGATAGTTCTATACATTTTTGGTCCTTCTTGCCTTAATAGCAACAACATTGATAATGTTACCAACAAAGGATAGAGGAATAGAAGAGAATTGTACTTTTCTATTAATGAAGAAAGCACATCCCACATATCCATCTGATCTGTCATGGCAAACACCTCTGAAACATGGAATCCTTTTTTTTTAAATCATTTTAGTTCAAGTGAATTTTTGAAACACCTTAACCTAGAATTTAGTCTAAGTATTTACTGAAAACTTGAAAACAAAAACGACATTTCATATTTCGTCATAAATACCAAAATTATTCATTCATAAAATATTTAAATATCTACATCTAAAATGTCAGTACAGCAAGCTTAGCTCTGCTCGGTCCCAAGCCAAGCCATTGGCCTAAGTAAATATTTTACGAGAACAAACACATAAGTACCTACGCATTTCACGAGCAATGACGCGACTAACTTTTTTATATGAGAACATTTACGTCCCTCATTTATTAAATGTAACCTACTTATTTTATGTTTTTTCTCTTCTTTTTTTTCGTAGTTTATAATTTAATGTGGCTTTGTTTGGTCCTACGTATTTGTTTTGCTGTATTTGTAGGTAAAAACAGGGTATTAGTGGTAGGAACAGTGGGGCTTTAGTCGGACATAACCCTCCGTTCTCCCAAGACGGAAATTTTCGTGGGGAAATCCTCATGGATACACCCATGAGAATTACCCACACCAACAAAAAAAAATTGCCGGCGAAACTTCAGAGATATGATTGGTATCATATCTAATGACGTTTGTGTTATCGTCATTAGATAACGAAAATTTCTATACTCATAATTTTCGAGCCCGTTGACCCTGTAACTTGTCTATTCTTGAAACTTTTTAATGTTTTTTTTTGTTTTAACGTCGATTCCTATCGATACCCGTACTGACTTCATTCACTCTTCCTTCTTCGTTCAGTCTATCTCTCTGTGGAATGCGCTCCCCCAGGAAATCAGGATGGCAACCAACCGATTATGCTTTAAAGTTCGCGAGCACATTCGTAAGAAGCTGACTGTATCATCACAATGTTAGTGTTTTCCCATTGTTTGTCTTATTTGTTTTAGTACATTTATGTATTCATGTGTATTTATTTGTGCTTATATTTATAAATATAATATAAGCAATAATAGTAACATAAATATAAGCAGCCTACCAGGGCTGGGCCAATTATGTGAGTGTAACGTAGTCAGAAGATCTAAGAGTTACATGATAGAAAGAGAAGCAATTTCTAGGTGAATATAACTGTAGATAATTAGCGCTGTGCAACCTGGATTACACTTTATTGTGTCGTGGCAAGAGTCGCTTTTTATTTAAATAATTTTGCGGAGTATCCCATTTATATTAATCTGTGGCTATAAGCATTTTCTTCCAGTCAACCTTTGGGTACTATACTCACACTTCACCCAGTAAAAAGCCTATACAAAACTTTACATTGTTTGTAGCACAAACTCAAAATGAAGCCGGTTTTCAAGTAAACTCAAGTAGGTGCTTGATTATCTTAGAACGAGCCAAGTGGCGTGGACTAACTTCAAACGCCGAACTAAGTTCTGATACAACAATTAAGTCGAACTTCAAGTTGTGTACAGTGTGTGATGGCACCTTTATGGATCCAATTTAGACAAACTACTATAAACAGGCTTCAGTTAACTACGAGTATTTAAGGCGAAAGCGTCAAGGTAACCCGCGAAATTCATTTTTTTTCAATAGTTTTTTGAAATTTGCAGGTCAGTATCAAGTTGTATGTTGTTCTAAATATGATTTTTAATATTTATACATAGAAATTATCAATACCTACAACTCTCTACCGAACCAAATCGTCTCTGTGACGCTTATCAGCCCGGTTTTGTATCACTGATGTCCAGTTTCTAAATCTTCAACATTTGTGATATAGGTAAACAACGACAATCCGTGACATTGAAAAATTGACCTTACAAACCAGTCCAGGATCCCATTAATACTCAAATGTAGCTATGATTTTAGAACTAGACTTCATTCTAGTTTTGGAATAAGAATACAGGGTGGCAGGACATCGACGCGAAAGCTGTTACCGTGGATTCGGTACATGAATCTGAAACTTTTCGTCGAAGTTGAAATTTTTCTTCGGTTATTTTTTTTTTATTTTCTGTTCCATACATTTTGACCGTGTAGGTATTGCACTTTTCTAAGAAACAGCAGATTTTATTCCAAAATTTTCAACAATAGATGGGGCTCGTGATTTATCCCGCAATTAACAAGATGGCAGTTGTTTCAAACTTTGTCTTTTAATAGTTATTTGTAGTGCTATGTGGCACTTAGTAACGTGTGGTTGAGTTTGTATGTGATGATAAATGGTGCTTACCTGCTTGTAGGTGTTACAGTAGTAGAATATGGATCGTTTTCTACTGCCGTGTTGTATATTTGTTATCACTGGTTCCTGCCTTAAAGAGTCGTCTCTATGTAACATGACAAATGTTCCCAGCTGCGTGATCCGAGCTCGTGGTAGAATATCAAAACGTATTATTCCCGTTTTTTCTCCATCCCTGTAAAAAATATACATGGTGGCAGGACATCGATGCGAAAACTGTCACCATGGATTTAGTACATGATTCTGAATCCCATTGCAATTTTTCGGTTATTCAAAAAATAACCTGTAGTTCCATATATTTTGAACGCGTAGATATTGCACTTTTCTATAAAACTGCAGATTTTTTTGTTGATAACTGACAAAAAATTTCATAACAGTGGGGTTCAGAATCATGCACTGAATCGATGGTATCAGTTTTCTCGTCGATGTCCCATGCCACCCTGTATATTTTTATATCTCTAAAGTGAATATATTTTGGTGTAGAAACTTCAGTAGGAAGGAACTGCGCTCGTGGCGCACCCTAGTGTAACCATGAAATTGAATCAGTTACACGAATAAGATTTACTAGATATGTTTAAGGCGTAGTTGAAATTATGCGTCCATAGAATATATAAGTCTTCATCTTGAAAAAGATAATTTAAAGAGAAAAAAAGAGATTTTTATGGCAACATTTTCACCCTCCCTTCCCCATGGTGATACGTTGTGAGGTTTTAGAGTAACGCCCAAAATCACGTGTATTTTTTTAGTATCTTAATATTTTTCAGAATATTTTGTCTTGAAATACAGGTATAATCGTTACCTGGCAATGGCAAGTCAAAGTCACGCGCCGCGTAAATAAAATACACGTGATATCGCACTACACACCCCCTCCCCCCTTGTGATATTTCGTGATTTTTCCCTCCCCCATTTAAAGACTCACGTGATTAATGGGCGATCCCTAGGTACTGTGATTGAACACTCATCGTGACTAAGAAAGGTCGCCATGCATTTTCAAATGCATACAAACATAACCGATAGGTTTTATTATAGGTTAAGTATTCTGTTTTTATTTCATACAAAAAAAAAAAATATTATAATCAATGAGAATTATGAAAAGCGAACTGTTATCTCATTGATTTCGAGAGCCGATTATACCTTTGAGTGTACACAAACAGTCAGATTAATACGCGTTGAAATATCGGCATAATCATGAGTTGTCATTAATTAATTTTCACGAAATCATGAATCATCAGGAAAAAAACCCAAAATATGTTCAGTGAAAATGTTTGTAGTAAAAGTACCTACTGACGTAGGTACCTATTTGTTTGTTACGGTTTCACGCTAAAACGACTGTACGGATGTGGATGAAATTTGGCACATAGGTAGATCGTGACCTGAGTTAGGACACAGGTTAATTTGGTATAGACCGCGGGGCGCAGCTAGTATTTTACTAAAATCACAAAGCGTATGAGCGCCGAATGAAGTCTTTGATGTTGTTATTAATTTCATTTGTGTACAGCTCCAGCATAATATTGACAAGTACTTTCTTACCATTGGTCTTCTTGGAACAAACTTCTTAAATAACCTGAAACCTAGACCAAACTAAGTGCAAGTGCCAATAAAACTGAACGGGATTAGCACATTTAAACTGCGTTCAAGAGCTGTCAGTGTCATCATTGTTGTGGAATATTGACACTGACAGCTCTTGAACGCAGTTTAGATGTGCTGATCGCGTTCAGTTTCATTGGTCAAAACCGCTATAAGTGGATGAAACATTTTTATCCCATGTCTGATGGTTATCAATTCAAATAGGCGAAACATTTTTCGAGATTCAAAAAATCCTACACTGAAACCGCATCTAGTAAATCTAGGTTCAGATTTCGTACATAGCACTAAGTAATTTGATAACACATTGTCACAACGCTCGCGTTTCGTTCGTGGGACAATTTAGCGCACGAAACGCTCTTAAATGCGTTTTATTTTACTTTTTATTTTTATATAATATGCTTGTTTCACTTCTGCGTGGGATGGCAGTTATTTTTAAACACTTTCAGCTACAAACCAGACGTTATTATTAAAGCTGTTGTATCGGCAGGAGGGACGTTGTTTGTTTTTAAACAAAATTATTATTAATAAAACCAACATGGCAAAAATAAATTCATAAAGTGTCAAAAAGTAATTTGAACTTCATACACACATTTCATTCAGTTAAAAAAACTTTCTAAATCTGCATCTCCTGAGATAGTAATGGAATAAGTTGTTCAAACTTGGGGTCCAAGGGATCTCGCGCACCACACGGCCACGACGCGTATCTCCAATCTATACAAGGCCAGAACGCAGCCATACGAAACTGCTCGCGTATACATTGTAATGCTATTTCGATGCTATCTTTTCTTATTTTTTTGAGGTTGGGAAATTATCAAATAACTTCTCCCGCTCTGAACGGAGCGGGAGGGTGTGTCAGACTTTTACTGACTAAACTACTACTGACTACCCACCCGTGTTCCTTCCGTTGCCTGTGTGCCGGGGCCGCGATATCCGTTTCGGACAACTCGCAACCCCGGCAGGTATTGGCCCTTACGGACATTTAGGCTTGTGCAGACCAGCGCGACTTGTAGCGCGACGCGACACCGGTTATTGTTATACTGTGAAGTTTTCTTAGAAATTGTATTGTTCGTGTCGCGTCGCGCGACAAGTCGCGCTGGTCTGCACAAGCCTTTTCGATGCTATCTGTGATTACAATGTATACACGAATTTTGCGTACTGCTCGTGTATAGTTTGTAACGTGGACGCGCGCGTCCTGGTTCCAAACTATACTCCATCACTTACGCCTGACAAGAGTTTTAAAGATATAGTTTAATAAAATTAAAATAAAGAACAAAAATATGAACTGGGTGAAATGGGTTAGTTTTGTGACTAACCGCCCGATAGTCGAGCGAGCGTAGCGAGCGGTACCGCGTCAGCGGCTGGTGAGCGCTACTTCCAAGTTCCTCGCAGTCAGGCAGGCTATTTAGTATTAGCGCATTACGTCGCAAACAAGTTGGATACCAGTTCTCAATTTGTCGCAATCTATACACGATATGTCCGTATGCGTATTAGTACAGATTGGAAGACTTTAGTAAAAAAGGGAGTTCCAATCTATACGCGATTAGCTTCACACCCTTGCGTTCTGGCCTTGTACAGAAACGCGGCCACGACTCCGGCCAGTCGTGGCTAGTTGGCCGTTGGGACCAAGTGTGCGATTCGTACCGGTTTCTATAGTTTGCCTGGTCGCGGTCGTGGCCGTGGCCGTCTAGCGCGCGATATCCCTAAATCTAGAATATTAGTACTTAACAGTTTTAAAACAAAAATCGAAGTAATAGGTACTTCCATTTTTTTTTGAGTCTGCAACAGAAATTGAATCTGTCAAACACGAGCAGCTGACAATCGACGGATGAATAGATGAATCATTCTGTTGGGGTGAATACCCGGTTATCAGTCAATCGGTTTATCCGAGAGCAGAAAATCCGGCTTAACCTTGCGCCAGACGATTTAACTAGGGGTTTGTGAAACGAATTTAAGTAAGCTTGTTGGTACTTGTTTCGTGTTTGTTTGATCAAATACTCCGTGTTTACGATGCAGATGCAATTATTGTTTAAAGCGTCGTGCAGACTGGCGCCACGCGACTCTAACAAAATCATTTCTAAGAAAACTTCCCGGTAGAACAATTACCGGTCTCGCGTCGCGCGATAAGTCGCGCTAGTCTGCACGAGCCTTAAAACATCATTTTTGGTTTACTACATATTGCTAGGGACCTTATTGGTGATGTAAGTACTTACATCAGAAAGGTCAGGTGCGAAGTACTCGCAACCGGCGTGCGAGTATTAAACGAAATATACATTATTATAGGTAGGCTGATTATGTGAAGCCAAGTCAGAGGCCCATAGGCGGCATAAAAACTTGGACCAGGTTAGTCACTAATAATAATACCAGCCTGTTACTGTCCCACTGCTGGGCAAAGGCCTCTTCTCATACAGAGAAGGCACGAGCATTGATCACCACGCTTGCTCAAGACGGGTTGGCGAGGTTAGTCACTAACCACACGAAAATTAAGAAGACTAAATAATCTGATGAAACTATAGAGTTAAAAAACCGGCTGCCGACTCGCACACGAAGGGTTCCGTACCACCGTACAATATTTAGCAAATATGACGTATTACAAAAAAACTACTTCCTAGATCTCGTTTAAACCAATTTTCGGTGGAAGTTTACATGGTAATGTACAACATATTTTTTTTTTAGTTTTATCATTCTCTTATTTTAGAAGTTACAGGGGGGGACACATTTTACCACTTTGGAAGTGTCTCTCGCGCAAACTATTCAGTTTAGAAAAAAATGATATTAAAAACCTCCATATCATTTTTGAAGACCTGTCCATAGATACCCCACACATATGAATTTGATGTTTTTTTTTTTTTTAATTCCAGTTCTAAGTATGGGGAACCCCCAAAAGACATTTTGACGTTTTTTTAGGGTTCCGTAGTAAACAAGGAACTCTTATAGTTTCGCCAAGTCCGTCTGTCTGTCTGTCTGTCCGCGGGCTAGCTCAGAGACAGTTTTCTAGTACTAACCTAGAAAACTGTAATTTGGCAAATATATACATATTAATCATGCCGACAAAGTGGTAAAATAAAATCAAGAAAAATATTTTTTTTTACGGTACCTCCCCTACACGTAAAGTGGGGATGTTTTTGTTTCCTCTCTGTTCAAAAATATTGTGAATTTGTTAAAATCATTTTTGGATTCAGGGATCCGTTTGCGAAATATTAAGCTTTTAACTGAATTTTTTTGTTAGAGTCAAGTGTCCCCCCCCCCCCCCCCCCCCTTCTAGCTAAATGGTTGTACTTGGACTTGTGAAAAAATTCACAGCAGTAGTATATTTAACGAAATTAAAAGGAAAAGTATGAGAGCTAAGTAAGCTCTACAGGTTAACGAGAAATAATCAACCAACTAAAATTTGCAGTTTGAAAAACATGATCTCCCATAAACTCCGTATTTTGCCATTTGGCTACGGAATCCTAAAAAGGAGGTCGTTAGATGATAAAATCTACTTTTTTTTTGCTATTTTACATAATTTGATTGACGTTAAAGTTTACTTTTAATCAAGGGCTATAATAATAAACAGCACTTCGGCTAACTTGAAATATTTTCTAGACTACATTTATAAAATTATTTAAGTTTCTAATAAATTATATTTTGTAATGTAGATTATTTTAATATTTACAAGTGGGTACCTACATAACAACTTATAACTAATTAATTAATAAAAATTATATACTAACCTAACTAAAACTATTCAAAGACTTAAAATATCGAAAAATCGAATGTTACTTTCCAACTTTATTTAAGTATTGAATTTAAATGGGTGAACTTTATTTAACCTAAATTACAATTTCATTTACTTACTTAATTCAAAGACTCATTGTTTTCAAAACTTATTACATTTGATTTCAATAATATTTAACTAAATAAATGGATGTTTTAATTAAATGTTAGCTCAGACACATAATTGCAAAAGTTGTGAAAGTTTTAAATCAATGAATACAAACTATACAAACTTATCATTGGTATTTTATTCAATGTGGCATAGGCAATGTTATTATTAATAATTGAAATCCTTTTTCAGGGATGCTTAATACTACATGTAATTTAAAAATAAATACACCAGTTAACTTTGGGATGTGGTATGTGGTAAGGAAAATGGAATATGGTAAGAAAAATATTCTGGGAAAGCTGATGGGCCATTAGCGTATTTTTAAGTCTCTAAATGTCAGAAATACCTCTATTTTATTTTTATTTTTTTGTTCTCGCACAGGTAATTTTTTTTGTATATTGATTTATTTTTTGGTTATTTTTAATGTTAATTTTGTTAGATTTAAATGCTCCTTTTTAACCGACTTCCAAAAAGGAGGAGGTTATATGTTCGTCGCGTATGTATGTTTATTTTTTATTTATGTATGTCCACCGATTTCACCGTCAATTGTGTGTGGACCGATTTTGAAAATTCTTTTATTGTTTGTATTTCCTGTGCATATTTATTGTTTGTATTTCCTGTGCATATTCCAAATAAGAATATTTTTCTTTCTTTTACATTTTTGACCGTAGGTTTTGACATTGATTATCGCTGAGTTGAGATTGACACTTGAATTTGAAAGTTTTTGAACAAGTAGGTACGAGAATTGGTCTTCTGAACATAGTTGCTTGAAATCGCCCCAAACCTTTGTTCAGGTTTTCTTCTATCTAGTATAGTATCTAACAGGCTTTATTAGGTGTAAGCAAAGTTCATCAAAGTTCCTTAATTTTTCTAAGCGTAAGAAGAGACCTCGTTTCTCCCATTATAACAGTTACAATCAAATTACTTACTATCTACACCAAATTTGAACTCAGAATACATTGTAATCTAGCCAGGTCCGCCATGATACTTCATTTCTGACATAACAGAGTGACACTCGTTGGCCCATGTGCCAGTGTCACGGTTTGCTGACACGCCAGCTTTCAGCCGTGGATTTAGTCGCTTTACTGCTCCGAACAGGCGACAGCTGAGATGTGTCGGCCATTTTGAATGATTGTAGTTGTAGCATAGTGTATGCAGGCATGGTGTATGTTAGGCAGGAAAACTTACGCGCAAAAAAACAAAAATGTCATTTTAAATATTTAATAAATGATAAATGATGATATTATAAACATTAATTACAGAAGTAAATATCATTTATATTTGGTTAAAATTATAAAAACCCTGTTACACGTCCAATAAATTAATTTAAACTAGCTGACCCGACAGACGTTGTCCTGTCAAAATTTTAATATGGCCGTGGTTAAATTGAATAACTGCGATTGTTTGTAAACGGACGACGCCGTTTGTAAAAAGCGGAATCATATAAATAGGGATGTAGTCTGGAAAAAAAGAACTATTTAGTCCGTCAGTCAGATATTTTTTTTATTAAACACGTATTTATTGCTTTATCATATTAATACAAAATGGGTTAGATAAAACGCATTAATGTTGGGGAGTAATAATAATATAAATGTTTTTATATTTTATTCCAATATTTAAAAATATAATTTATATGTATAAAATGAAATAAAGGATAATAATCATTTATTTCAGAAAAAAAACACATGTAAGGTTCACAAAACAATTCAGTATATAATCTACCGGGGAATGACGTCATGCCCCATTTTGACATATAGCCTACTCAATGTATTGCCGTAATATTTAGAACACGTAAAAAAAAAATACGAGTCAAATATTTTTTAATAAACTACATGACGGAAAAAAACTAATAGACAACATCCCTATTGTGACAGATA
Organism: Agrochola lota; assembly: GCA_947364205.1. Classification (NCBI taxonomy): domain Eukaryota; kingdom Metazoa; phylum Arthropoda; class Insecta; order Lepidoptera; family Noctuidae; genus Agrochola; species Agrochola lota. The sequence goes on from OX376219.1 coordinate 20,620,775, forward strand.
TAACACGGCAAATTGACGTGGTGTGCCAACTTGCTTGACTATTAATTACCATGAATGTATTTACGTACTTGCTAATAGTGTTAGTACCAATTTCAAAATAAGTACCATAAGTTTCAGTGTCGTTTAGCACCCAATTAGTTCTTCAGCACAGAGCTACTTATTTCTGTCAGTGTTTGCGAATTATTCGCCCGTAAAGCTCACGGGCGAAATTAATTGTTTCATTTTCAGGAGCCGAGCGCCTGAATGTTCCACACAGTATACAACTTGAATATTAGCAAGTTTTAATGTTAGCAAGCTAATTTTTCGTCAAGTTTTGTGATTTAGTTGGCAATGTGTGGGTTTGCTTTGGTGGTTTAGAGTAATAATACCGATTTACATATCAACGTGGAGAATTTTGTTATTTGTAGGTAGGGATCGTCCATTATTTGTAGGTAGGGATCGTCCATTATTTGTAGGTAGGGATCGTCCATTATTTGTAGGTAGGGAGCGTCTATTATTTGTAGGTAGGGATCGTCCATTATTTGTAGGTAGGAATCGTCCATTATTTGTAGGTAGGGATCGTCCATTATTTGTAGGTAGGGATCGTCCATTATTTGTAGGTAGGGATCGTCCATTATTTGTAGGTAGGGATCGTCCATTATTTGTAGGTAGGGATCGTCCATTATTTGTAGGTAGGGAGCGTCCATTATTTGTAGGTAGGGATCGTCCATTATTTGTAGGTAGGGATCGTCCATTATTTGTAAGTAGGGATCGTCCATTATTTGTAGGTAGGGATCTTCCATTATCTGTAGGTAGGGATCGTCCATTATTTGTAGGTAGGGATCGTCCATTATTCACGTGACGCTCGAAAGGGGGGGAGAGGACGTGGAGAATTTTGTTATTTGTAGGTAGGGATCGTCCATTATTTGTAGGTAGGTATCGTCCATTATTTGTAGGTAGGGATCGTCCATTATTTGTAGGTAGGGATCGTCCATTATTTGTAGGTAGGGAGCGTCTATTATTTGTAGGTAGGGATTTCCATCGTCCATTATTCACGTGACGCTCGAAAGGGGGGGAGAGGTTTGGAAAAAATCACAAAATATCACAAGGGGGGAGGGGTGCTGTAGTGAGATATCACGTATATAAATATTTTTCGGTGCGATATCTAAACCGAAAAGCGGCGCGTGACCTTGACTCGACGATTATAATACTTAAATAATATTATGACATTTTTCAAGATACTGTGTACCTACTAATAAAAATCCTCGTGGTTTTGGGTAGGCGGGGTTAGTCTAAAACCTCACCAAGTATCACGAGGGGGGAGGGTGGGGTTAAAAGTTGCAAAAAAAATCACATGATTAATGGACAACCCCTAATGTAGACTTGAGAAAATATATTTATTAGAGTGTAAGAGGAGTTGTGAATAATTTACGCAGTCTTAGTAAACATTAACTGGACCGTGATAATTGAGTACCTACCTACATACTCGTATATAGCTGTAACTTTGACTGTGCTTGGATATTCTAGGTATCGAAGTTAATTAAAAAATAGCTGCTGCCGTGGATTCGCCCGCGTGGACCCTAATTATTTTTCTTAAATAAAAGTATGCCTAAGCCTAAGTTACTCCTTATAACATCTGCCAGTAAAAGTACTGTCAAAATCGGTCTAGCCGTTTCGGAGATAAGTCGGAACAAACAGACAGACCCAAAAAAAAAATCAAAATTGTTTTTTTTTCATTCATATACATTTAGAAAAAATCTATTATTTTGACATTACAAACAGATACTTCAATTTTATTTAAGTATTTGTGTAGTTTATTTTTATTTTTATAATGAATAATATAATACATACTTAAATAAATAAATTCACGCCTTGTTCCTATGGGGGTCCGCAGAAACTACAAGACGCCACCAGCTACGATCCTTACCCTTATGAATAATAATGTCAATTATCACTCAACCTTCATTGCTACTCTTTCCGCTTTCCGGGGTTGGTCTGTGGATGGGTGACATACCGAGACTCCTCCTAGCCTCGGAAAGCACGTTAAGCCGTTGGTCCCGGCTGTCATTCGTGGAACTTTGACAGTCGTTACGGGTAGTCAGAAGCCTGAAACTGATAACCAGTCTTACCAAGGGGTATAGTATTACCCAGTTACTGGGTTGTGGAGGTCAGATAGGCAGTCACTCCATGTAAAATACTGGTATTCAGCTGAATCTGGTTAGACTGGAAGCCGACCCTAATAAAGTTGGGAAAAGGCAGAAACTTCATTGCTACTCTTCCATCGTGACCTTCAACAACTTTACACAGCTTTCTTACAGTAAAAATATATCCAAATACTTCCAAAATTGCTAGCGGCGTACAAAGATCAAAGTCACAGGGTTCACTAATAGCAGTGCTAGTGTTGGGAACGGGTGAGAGTTTCTGTCGGCGCGCAGCTGCCGCTGACTGTACCTACCTACTGCTATAACGCTGTTCATGGTATATGGTACACGTTATGAGATACGAGCGGACACTGAGATTATTTTCTAAACCAGGACTAGAAACCGGTTTGAAATTCCGGTTAATATTGTTCATAAACCCGTTTCACAATTAACCGGTTAATTACAAAAAAGGATACGACTGAATCTAAATAATTTTGGTTACCGGTTATCACAAAGAATAAAATATTAAAAATTCGCGCTAACCTGAAGAAACGGGTTTTTTTTCAGACGCACGCCCGCCGCTGCCGCTTTTCACGTTAATTTGCTATTCGCTGGCGTAGAGCGAGAGCTTTGTTATTGTAGGTGGTTAACCGGTTAATTTTGCTCAACTGACACGAAATTTGTAAAAAAACGGTTTCTTCCATAACCGGTTAAAATCAAACTGGTAACCGAAATCTTAACCGTAATCGTTTCTGGTTTGAGGTTAATTACCAAAACTGATTTTGAAAATTTACCGGTGTCCGAGCCCTGCGAAAATCTCGTAAACTGGTAGAAAACCAGCTCATGGGTTAATTAAACGAGTCCCCAAGTGACAATACTTACAGTCTTGCCATTGAGAGACTGCGTTCCTGAAACCTGTCAGTTGAAAAAATTATATTATTAATAAGGATCAAATTCGCAAAGCACATATTCGTTAGTATGAAACTGACAGGAGTCAAGAACGCACTTTCTCGTTTCCCGGACTGTAAGTGCGTGGCAGTCACCCCGCTAAAACACAAATGTTTTCTTATTTCTTTGGACCTCGGATTTTCTTGAATAGCTCGTGACGAAAGAAAATTGCTTTGTCGAAGCAGTGAAATATGTATAAATTAACCGACAATGTTTAGGTAGCTAGATATCGATGACAATCGTAAACAGCTGTAAGTTGTAACACCTACTATGTACTAGATCCTGTCTGCTCCAGTGCAAGTGATGAGATGAAGCGATTTCGTTATAATTTTTAATACTTATCATACGAGTTTTACTTCGTTAATTAGGCTTTTATCTGTATCCGCAAACTAACTTTTATCAAAAATGCGAATGTGATTTCGTTTATTTATTTGTTTACACTTTCTCGCTAAAACGGCTGAACGGATATGGATGAAATTTGGCACATGGGTAGACTATGACTTCTGGGTAAGGACATAGGATACTTTTTATCCCGATATTCCCAAGAAATCAAGACTTATGCGGGTGAAACCGCGGGGCGCAGCTGATCCTAACTAATATTATAAATGCGAAAGTTTTGTTTGTTACGCTTTAAACCTAAACGGCTGAACAGATTTGGATGAAACTTGGCACATTGGTAGATGATGACTTGGTTTAGGACATAGGATACTTTTTTATCCCGATATTCCCATGAAATCGAGACTTATGCGGGTGAAACTGCGGGGCGCAGTTACTGTTAAAATTTAATATAGAGAAGACAAATACGTTATACAATTCCTTATCATTTTACCTCTAAATACTTCACACGTGACTCAGAAACGCATTTCATCCTCCCATCTTCAACCAGCGAGTGACACACGAGTGCCAAGTTCGGCAACGTAAGATTAATTTAGATAACGTTGGAAGAACTTTCGTCATTGCGCCGCAGCTGGCCCGATGAAACTACTTGCTAACTATAGTTTAATCTTCGTAACTCGATGCTATTGTGAGATTGTGACGGAAGAAATACCATGATAAACAAGACTTGGGAGACTGGTGGTTAAACTCGGTTTAGGGTACCCCGGCGCTGATTATTGAGCACATATTCCTTGTGGGGGAAATTGAGACAGGTCTATATTCAGCATAGGCTGAGTTAAGACGCAGATATATGTCAGTGACCTTGAGTGGTTAGTTTGCGTGTTCTGTACTGAACTCACGCAACGCGTCGTACGCCCACCCAGTAATAGCACTCGCCCATCACGGAGCGCTATCCCAATTTAGACGCTTTATTAATTTATTAAACATAAAAAAAGTATTTTAATAAAACACGTATATTAAAAGATCAATAACTAAATTATCTTTAAAATGGTGAAGGTTTCAGAAAAATACGCTTGATAGATTTTGCGTGATTCTCAGTTTTTTATCCGCGTTAGACATAACTTTACAAATTAATTTCACTATGTAATATAAACATAATCTAAAATATTCCTATATCAGGTTATTAAGAAAATGCTCTAATTTAACATTTATATTTTCCAAATCATTAACACTACTCGTTTAGACGTGATCTTCAGTATAAAATCATTAAAATTCGGTTATCGTCGTCTTAATTGATTGTTGAATATAGAATTCGTATTTGATCTAAACAGCATTTTAATCTTGATTTATTACTTTACTCTTATCTCTTAAATCAAATACATAGCAAAACAGTACTTAAAGTAACTGTATTGTCGGCGTATTTGGAACCACTAAATAAAGTAGTATCAAGGTATAAATAATAGTACTAACCTAGTATCGACAGCATAAACTGTAAACACACAAATGTCTGAGAATTGGTACCTAGCTAAAAGCTTTTTCTTGACGTATTCGACACGGTTCTACGAATTCGGGCTTCTGAGAAACACGATCTGTACCATTACGTAGATTCATTAATTAGTTCTAGGATACAGACAGTCCTCAATTTCTCATGTGTGCTTCTAAACCAATGTAAAAGCTTTGTAATAAAATAATAATGAAAAATAATGTCTATCAAAGTACCTATCTATATAAATAAAAATGAAATGCTGTTCGTCGGTAAGCGCATCATCGGTAAGCGCATCACTAATAGTCCGAATTAGGTTATTATGACAAGAACAATAGAAAAAGATTTCCGAAAAATGTTCAAAGCTCCAAAAGCAGAAAGTCCTTTTTATGGGTCTTTTTATGCATTATTGAAAAGTAGACAGGACAACGTTTGTCGAATGAAATAGTAATAAATAAATTTAAAAAAATGAAAATATAAATATACCCTGTTACACGCAGCAATGCAGTACAGGACAAAGTCCAAGAAAGTAAAGTAGACCGGCCTATTTACACATGGAACGACAATCTTAAACAGGACTCGACTTATTTCGACAAGGAATTCAACTTTTGGATGGACAAGGCTGCAGACCGATACAAGATAATGAAGGCCGCCAGCGAGATCTACAATAAACCTGAAACTGGTAGCAGCGAGGCTTCTGACGAAGACATAGACATAGCTAAAAGTAACACAGCATAGTAGCAATGTAGAAAAAAGCCGAGACAGCAGCGTAACCCCGTCTTAAGATTCACCGGTGAAAATCGACTTGAACCAACATAACGGCGATGTCGCAAAAGATGGCATCCATAGATAATTAACACCCGTCTCTCCACTATTCCATAGCTTACTCTAGGATGCATATCCGGTACGGCTCTCAAATCCTTCCTTATCCTAAGGGCACGTCTTCCTTACCATTACCGTGCAAATGTTGGGGTTCATTCGATTTATCGAGTCTGGTTAAACCACGCTGGGACCGGTGCATTTCATTCATTCATTAATAAATAACGCTACTGCTGAACATAAGGTCCTGTCCATAAATTCCAAGCCCAACAAAAAACAAATGTTTAACATCATACATATTTATAACATCAACACATAATAAAAATCGAGTAGTTTTCGCACACCGTCCCTCGCATAGTCCTTAATTTTCGCAATTTCCGTCATAACGCCTGGACTAACGTGAATTAACTGCGAAACAGACCTGATTTACACATTGAAACTCACGTATGTTGAATAAAACATGAAACTACTGCTCGTGAATGTACCATACAATTTATAGCTATATTTTTATAGGAAAAAAATTGGGGAACCGAAAAGCAACTCTTTTTGTTGAGTGCCTGTATATTTTTATGTTTTATTGCACTGTGTTCCGCAATCGTAGTGTTAAAATAAGGATTGTGTTATGTCACATTCGTGTTTCATATAAAACAAAGACTTATAAATATCAGAATTTTACCGCGACTTCCGTTTTTCGTTCGTTATTCAGACTATGATATCATATCAAGCGACGAAAAGCTTATGGTGTGTGGAAACTGGTTTCCCACTCACTGCATCCATTAAAAAAACCTCCATAATCTTCATGAAAATATTATCAAGTTCAAATTAAAAGTTCTATAAGAAAAAAGAACATTTTTAATTTTATTTGCACCATGGTCTAATAAAACAAGGTCTGGCATTCCGGGACTAACACATGCTTACGTCACTATCGAGTTGCCACTCTATTGCAACAAAACACGATTAAGGAAAGATTTTCAGCCACCATTCTGTTAAAAAATATGTAGAAAACATTTAAATTGTCGTTTCGTGTGTCTAATCAAACGAAACAATTCAATTTAAACATAAACCAACGTAATTGTTAATTAAAACCTCATTGTTTTATCGGATTCGCACAGTTAATAAAGGTGGTTGGGGAGTTTTTATTACAAACTTCTGGTAACACAGATGTGATGACGTAGACTTGTGTCACCCACGTGACCACTGTGTTTCGTAATGCTATAAGCTGGCGAAGTATATTATTTTATCATGATTTGCACGGTTCTACAATCACGTTAAATACACTTATCTGATAAGTTCTCAGCGAGTAAAGTAATCCGATGTACTTAACTCTTTGGAAAAACGCAACTCAGTTTGTTCCTCGGGGAAACCCGTAAACGATACATTGAATTCTTCCTATTATTCTTGAACAAAACCGACCCAGAATCTTGCTAAAAGGGTAACTGTCAGTTCTTTTGATAAAGATGAAAGATTCTTTTTAAGGCAACAAACTAGATGATTATACTTTCATCTTCTAAGAGCTTTTGCTGGCAACTATAACAGAATGCTACAAAAATAGGGCAACACTGCAGAGTACTTTCATATATTTTGAAGACATTTTAACTTAATACAACTCTTTTAGTAAATTTGTCGCTCATTTGACTCCGCTAAAGTAATGTAGAACGCATGTGCTGAGCAAAATAAAAATCATCAAAATCAAAATATTTTATTTCATCTGACGTTTCATAAGTGCCCATGTAGGTTCACTTATGAAACGTCTGAAGCTAGGTGCACGGTTCCAATTGGTCGTTTCCTATAGAGAAGAGCCGTCAAGAAACTCAACGGTTACTCTTTTAAAAACAAATGGCTTTTACTATGTTTTCAAATTACCTACAGTGTTAATAGGTATGAGAGGACAGTGTAGGCATGTTAAGAAGAACCAGCCGGTCGATTCTGTAAAAATATCACCGTGAAACTTAGGTGAAGTGAGCTGTCAATAGTGTTAATCCCTAGCATCCTGCCGGTCGATTCTGTGGCAGTGACAGCTCACTTCACCTAAGCTTCACGTTAATATTTTTACAGAATCGACCGACAGGTACCTACTTAACAAAATAGAAAATGGTCTAAAAATCTATTATTAGGGCAGCAGCATTTTCGGTATATTCTGATTTTTATAAGACATTTTTCAATTTTTTCAAAGCAAATGATTTCGCACTGTAGCGGGTTAGGATTGCCACACATATATGGAACGAGTTCCAAGAAAACATTTCATGGCAAACCCACTATGACTACTGTGAACCTCGAAGACGCACGTGTAGCCCTCACAAATAACAGTAACTTTCTGCTTGGTTTCAAGAGGATAACGAAAACTCTATTGGTAGAAATTCATACAGGAATTAGAGAACATATAAGGAAAAGAAGTTGTATTTTATAACATTTATTTATTTTAACAGTCGTATTTACAAGTTTTATTTTGAGGAGCTTGCAATGTGGCTAAGTAAGAACAGCCGCACGGGTCGATCCATCAGCTTAAGCTACGCTTGCCGGGGTTGGTCTGTGGATGGGTGACCATCGTTACATTTCCTCCGTGCCTCGGAAAGGACGTTAAGCCGTTGGGCCCGGCTGTCATTCATGAATCTTTGACAGTCGTTACGGGTCGTCAGAAGCCCGAAACTGACCACCAGTCTTACCAAGGGGTATCGTATTACCCAGTTACTGGGTTGTGGAGGTCAGATAGGCAGTCGCTCCATGTAAAATACTTGTATTCAGCTGCATTCGTTTAGACTGGAAGCCGACCCCAATAAAGTTGGGAAAAGGCTAGGCAGATTGATTTACAAGTTTTATTTTACAGCGCATAATGTCTTTACTTCCCATTTCTTCCCGTGGGTGTCGTAAAAGGCGACTAAGGGACTCACTAGAGAATGGGCAGCTGCAGCAGTGTTCTCTGCGATCGCCAACCCGCCTGCCAAGCGTGGCGAATATGGCAAACTCCCCCAAATTGGGAGAGGCCTATGTCCAGCGGTGGACGTATTTCGGCTAAAATGATTATGATGATTATCTTTACTTTATAAAAATATGTAAAGCCTTGTCTATAAAAAATCTACATAAAGGTCTTTACCGATTGTAAACGCAACTCAACACAGCCAACACACTACATTCTCTTTTTTCAAATCAATTGGCATTTCGAATATATTTCGGGCAATATTCAGCCATTTTCCCATGTAACCCTATCTGACCTACTTGCATCCTCAGTACGATGCACCCAATTTTAGAATATTGGAAACAATATCCGGTGCAATGGGACGTATAACCGTTTAACTGGCCAACTTAAAAACTGCTTGTTTCGTAATAAAAGTGCTTCTGGATATTAGGTATGAAATTGGAACCTAAAGTACCATATTATTTGGGACAGAAATTGGAACATAGAAGTGCCCACGTAGCTTAAGGTTTTTCAGATGTCTAATTCAGTTTAGTGGAATTTCGTTAAAAGAATTGGGAAAAACTTTTGATTAGCCGGCCGATACCTTCTATACTGCGTTCGCAATTTATTTACCAAACGTGTAAACAAACATGAGTTTTAGGAAAAACAACTGTAATGCCTACACATAAGGTTCAGTTTGCGCTACAGCTTCATATTTTTTATGACTTTTTGAACAGTACTAGTCAGTCTAAAATCAACTTTATTTATACTTTTATAAAGTAGATGTTTGTGTAGGTAGAAATAACATGAACTGGAAACAAAGTTATAAATAGACATTAGTTCTTTATTACGGGCATTTTTTGATTAGATTAAAATATTAGATTAAGTTGTTAAAAATGATTATGTCATACTTAAAATTGCTTTTCCTTTTTTTTTCAGGTAAGGCAACTGAAATATCAAACATCAGGGTCCTTATTATTTACTGCATATTGGTAAGTTGTAGATACTTGAAACACTAAAAATAGATTTTTAGATTTGGAAATAACGAACAAGTAAAAGCGAACGAACAACGAGAAACGGCACTAAAAAAAAATCCACGCAAGCTCCGCCCCCATGCACCCCGCCACTCCGATATGTGCTAAACGCTAACACATCAGTAATAAAGTTGCATATCGCGTGCGCGTTTTGATCGTGTTCGAGCACGGAATTAAATGGCGTAAATCTGAATTATTATTTCGATTAAAACTAAAGTAATAATTGGTATAGATAAAAAAATATCTTGTGGCTGGATAATAGACTATATTTTCTTACTGTGAATACTTATTTTAGACATAAAAGCCGCTATGATATTTAAATGATTATTTAAATAAACTTTAAAAAAAGACATGATATTCTTTTTTCTTTTTTACAATTACGTAACTGTCTAGTACATGGAAAGAAAATGATCAAATAAATCATTATACTAAAGTTCCATTTCGTTTGTATGCGTGACTGTTTCAGAATATTAACGCAAACAAATTAAGAACAGGTTTTGCTTAGACATTTCTTGTTCTTTTTGTAAATAGTATATTTGATTCCTAGTTAGTAGATATATATATATATGTAGAAGTATACATATTATGTATTAGATAAGTATGTTGAAACTGTATGTACTCCCCGTCACTTGTCATTAACGGTTCATTAGAAAACCAGCGTCAGACAGCATTTGTCTGGCATGAATGCTGAAATGAACCTTTTTGGTGCAGCCTCACGCACACACATTATTGTTAAAACATTATTTTGACTTACTTTTCGTTTCACGATCTTTGTCCAAATAAACTATATACATTATTAGTACTAGGAAGCCTCCTCTTAAAAAAAAATGGTGTTAGAATATACAGCATGTATCAGAAAGCTGTGGTTATATTTAAGGGTGTGATACACACCATCAAACTGACCAACTTTCTCCATGAAACCAACATCATAATCAAATAGGTAGTAAAATAACATTTCGTTTAAAATAGGTTTTACACGCCCTTTTAAATATCACCACACATTTCTGATTCACCCTGTATACAAACTATCGGTTACCTATTCAAGAGTAATCTATTATTTACATACGCCTAGCCTTGAATTTCAGCACAAAGGCTTATTTATCGCTGCTAACCAAAATCCCATTGTGACTACCAAAACCATTAAAGTATAAAACATACTGTTTATGATACCAACATTTCAAAATGATGGACATGTAAATTTACTTTGTTCTGACACGAGATATCAAACTTTTGTTCATCGTAATCCCAAATTGTATTTAGGTTTTATGGTACGTTACCCTCAGGCTAATCCTGTGAAGGTTAACTTTCTATCAGACATTTCATTATGCTAAGTAATATACTTGATAAAATCGGAAATCATAGTCTTCTTATTTTCGTGTGGTTAGTGTCAGAGTTTACCTGTCAGAGTTTTAAAGCCGCCCATGGGCCTCTAACTTGACTTCACATGCCGTCGAGAAATATCTCTCAGGCATGCCGGTTTCGCTGATTCAGGCCATGGTCCGGAGCGAGAGTGCATGGGAGGCCGTCACTTCCTTCTGCGAAGCAGTAATGCTCGTGAAGGAGGAGGCGGAGCGCGCGAGGGAGAGGCAGGATGCGCGCCCTCGCGCCCCTAGTCGCCGCAGGAGACGCCTCGGGCGTCGGGAGTCGCGAGCAGACTTCCGGCCACCGTAGGCGCGGGCTTGCGGACGGCGAGCAATGGGTAGCTCGCCGTCCGATTAGGACCAGGCCCGGGTCGACGGAGCGTTGTGTTCCACGTGCACCTCAAAGAGATGTCAGCACCAACTGACGGGGTCCGTATGGGCCAATGCCTGCCAGGGTTGCGAGTTTGTCCGAAAGGGATATCGCGGCCCCGGCACACAGGCAACGGAAGGAACACGGGTGGGTTTTAGTCAGTAAGAGTCTGACACACCCTCCGGAGAATTTATTTGATAATTTCCCAACCTCAAAAAAAAAGGCATGCCGGTTTCCTCACGATGTTTTCCTTCACCGTTTTTGAAGCAAGTGATAATTATACAATACACACATGAATCCGAAAAGTCAGAGTTGCGTGCCTTGGGTTTGAACTCGAGACAGTAATCATAGTCATATAGGAGCTCGTGGCTAAGTAATAACAGCCGCACGGGTCGCCGATCCTGTTAAGCTACGCTTGCCGGGGTTGGTCTATGGATGGGTGACCATGTTTACATACCGGGACTCCTCCGTGCCTCGGAAAACACGTTAAGCCGTTGGTCCCGTCTGTCATTCGTGGATCTTTGACAGTCGTTACGGGTCGTCAGAAGCCTGAAAGTCTTAGTACCCAGTTACTGGGTTGTGGACGTCAGATAGGCAGTCGCTCCATGTAAAACACTGGTATTCAGCTGCATCCGGTTAGACTGGAAGCCGACCCCAACATAGTTAGGAAAAGGCTAGGCAGATTGGATAGTAATCATACTCACTTTTAAATTTTATATTCCTCTAGCTGCTGCCCGTGGCTTCGCCCGCGCGGACCCTAATTCTTTATCTTTTCCTAAAATAAAAGTAAATCTTTACTCCTTATAACATCAGCTATTTGCCAGTGAAAGTCCCGTCAAAATCGGTCCAGCCTTTTCGGAGATTAGCCGGAACAAACAAATTAAATTGTTTTTTATTTGTTATTTGTACCTTATATACTTTCATATGCATTTAGTAAAAAGCTGTTATTTTGACATTACAAACACCGGTTTGTGCTACAGTAAAACTAGTAAACTACTTGTACTTAGATATCAACTGTTCAAAAATAACTCGTCGTACATTGTAGGCATAATCCTCAAGTTGTGATACGGTCCACAGCTAATGCATGTGGTTGGCGATGCAGCTGTTCAAATATGTATGACTTCTGGCCCACTTTAGGAAGCGTGTTAATACGAGTCCTGACTGACCTTACTGGGTCAAGTTGGGATAGGTATTACTACTATATCCATGTTTTGTAATAGTACGGATAAAACAGTAAGCATATATATATATATATTTTTTTTTATGAAACGTTGCCCTCACTAAGAATTTCTTCTTGTGTCGTGGGTGCGTTTACAAACACAGAAACTCACATACACTAACACCCATTCATTTAATTACCCTAATAATTTTTGTAAAAATTTAATATACCCTAATTGCATTATACACGATCAATCAGATTAACAGATTACTTCATAAGTTCGAAAAAAAGATCTGCTCATCAACGTAATAGGGATGATGACTAAATATTTTTTTTATCCGTCTTTGAGATTATAAAAAATATTGGACACGTATTTTTTCTTTTTTTATGTAATCTAAAGATTACGGCGATACATTGAGGTAAATTATGCCATGACGTCACGAGTATGTAGATTTTATACATAAGTGACGTAGCGACCCCTACTCGGGAACTTAAAATGCGATACTTATCTAAGTAATTTTTTATTAATATAATAAAGCAAAAAATACGTGTCTAATATTTTTTTATTATTTGACTGACGGACTAATTAGAATTTCATTTTTTTTACCTAGGCATCATCCCTATTATCGCAATGAATGTTGTTGAACTGTCAAAATGAAACGTCGTAAGTCGTAATCGTTTACGAAAATGTGTTGCGTAATTACTAATTAGATAACCAATCTTTAGTTTAGAGATATGGGACATAACAAAAGTCATTTGCATCCTTAAAGGGGTAGAAGGGGTGAATGTGTATTTTAAATTTGGCTGTATCTGTTCTCCTACATTTTGCCATCGTGGACTTCAGACTGTTACATCACAACAGGGGTCTACTCCCTAAGCTAGAAGCGCGTAGTTACGGCCGAGCGTGTCCTACTCCGTATAATTTACGGTCACACACATTCGAGGCCCGAACTAAGAAAGAATGACAAGACGATTTGACAGTTGTCCCTACTCCAGTTGTGTTTTTGCACGTTCGAAAAAGTTAATTAATCGGGTGTACGGACACTCTGAAATATTGAAGTCTTTCGTATGGGCCCGTACATCTTCGTTGGCGGACTTAGAAGGCCGCCAGACTATCCGCTGTCAAATCGGTTTTGGTTATCCATTCAAATATACATCTCTATCACTTCAAACATCTCTACAAATTTAGCTAACCTGTTCTGTCCCACTGCTGGGCAAAGGTCTCTCCCATACTTTTCCAGTCTTCCTTATGTTGCGCCTTCTCCGGCCAATTGGTCGGGAACGAGTACAAATCGTCACGCGAGTGCTTTTTAGGCCTGCCCCGGTGGCGATGCCCGTCATCAGGTACCCACTGTGTGACGATACTGACCCATCTATTTTGATGGTTAAAGGTATGACCCGCTCAGTCCCATTTCAGCCTCGCGGACTTATCGCCAACATCGGCAACACCTGTCTTGGAGCGTATTATGGTGATGCGAATTTTGTCGGTGAGCTCCATTGCTCTTTGGCAAACCTTGAGTTTGGACTTCTGAGCCTCGGTTAAAGACCAAGTCTGAGCGCCATAGGTTAGGTTAGGTTAGTCTTCATAATAAAAACTACTTAAATTCATTCATTCATTTAGTGACAGACAACGCACAGCGTAAAACGCTGTGTCTAGAAGCATGACATTTTGCTTAAGATTTACTCATTTATATCGAAAGTAAGCAATAAGGAAGGATTTTTGAAAAATCGGATAGTTCCCTAAAGGGTTTAAATATCCTAAAGGGGATGAGTGACTATAAAATAAATTAAAATAAAATGCCTTTAATTCATGCATTGGAAAAAGAAACATTTTGTTTTAATATTTTTACAAGTATATGTTACATTCGTTGTTCATTGTTATCATTTCATAATAATTAATTAGTAATTTCCATAACATCTTTTCATTTGTTTTTAAAATAAATAAATAAATAAAATATAATAATAATACATAGTTACTAATAATAGTTAAAAAGTATACTTACATTAAATTTGAGTGATTGTAATTATAATTGTTGAATTATTAATAAAAATGATAACTGATGAGTGTTTCTATGGAAATTCGAAATTTATTCCGATGGAAAATCAAATCGCCTTAAGGCTTGTGCAGACCAGCGCGACTTGTCGCGCGTCGCGACACCGGTTATTGTTATACTGTGAAGTTTTCTTAGAAATTGTATTGTTCGTGTCGCGCTGGTCTGCACAAGCCTTTATGGTAATGGGCTATACACTGCCTCAGAAATTCTTCAAAGCTACATAAAGCTTACAAACCTCTTTCCATTTTATTTTTATCTACTTTCCCACCAAAAGATTCTTACATTAGTACCATCGAATATATTCGGCATATTTTAAAAGTTCCGGGTACCGTACAAAAGTAATTTGCTTTGAAGGCATTCTGCCGAACAAAGGGAGGGCGCAATATTGTCCTAACGAATTCCCCACGATATTTAGGCCGTCTTATTTTATTAGGGTTCCGCACAGACAACGTGAAAACGGTATTGAGACTGTATTTCAGATTTTATTACTGTTTTTACTTTTTTACTGAGTTTGGAAGTTGTGAAGACATTTGGAGTTATGTCGATAGTTTAAAAGTTGAGCAGTCTATAATTCTTTATAGCAAAGTCTTTAGACGGAGTTGCTGTCAGTTCATTTGTCCCTCAGTCCTCTGTATTACTATTGAGGTAACTGGTTCAATGTGAAATAAAAAGTCGATTTATTAGGCGTTTAAGAAACGGAATTTCTCAGCAGCAGACCGGAGTCTGGATTTGTTCCCGGTTGATGGCAATAGGCTCACCCCTTACCATGAGTAGTACGATTACCTCGAGTTAAGGCGACGAAAACCGACTTTTATTGATTTTATGCTGAAGATCACGTCTAAACAAGTAGTGTTAATGATTTGGAAAAAATATATGTTTAATTAGAGCATTTTCTTAATAACTTAGTATAGTAATATTTTAGATGATGTTTATATTATACAGCGAAATTAATTTGTAAAGTTATGTCTAACGCGGATAAAAAACTGAAAATCACGCAAAATCTATCAAGCGTATTTTTCTGAAACCTTCACCATTTTAAAGATAAATTAATTATTGATCTTTTAATGTATGTGTTTTATTAAAATACCTTTTGTTTTATGTATAATAAATTAATAATGCGTCTAATTTGGGACAGCGCTCCTTAATGGGCGAGTCCTATTACTGGCTGGACGTGCGACGCGTTGCGTGGGCTCAGTACAGAACCCGCAAACTAACCACTCAAGGTCACTGGCATATATCTGCGTCTTAAACATATCTGGTGTAAAAGGGGGTTTACTGTAGTATGGGTACATCTCTGCCTAACCTTTCGGGAAATACTAGCACGATATTATGCTACCTGTTAGGCCCGGCCTAGGTCTTAAGGGGGAGGCGTGAAAATTGATTCACTGTTACAATGTATTATAGTAAATATTAAGATGTTATGTGTGTACTTCTGCTCCCCGTTGGGTTAGTGCTCAGGGACACGACGCCATCGCCGCGCCGCCATCCATCGCGCCGCCGCACTGTGGATCGAAAAAGGCTCTCGAAGACATTGGAGCTTACATTTTAAAGTGTAGATTTTTTGCTTGAAATGGCTCCTAATAGCCAATATTATGCATAAATGTATCATAGGACTGACTAGTCTGGTAGTTGGCAAATTGCCAACTTATATTTTTTTGCAAAAAAAATGTTTGAAGCCAATGCTTATATCTTCGGAACGGAGAGAATAGCCGTTATATCCTTGCACACGGTGATGTAACTATTTATTAATGATTTTTTGAGATACTTAATTTTTTCAGACTAAGTAGGGTTTAAAAAAAAAATGCACTTAATCTCGTTATATAAAATGTGTCAAAAAATCATAAAAGAATAGTTATGTCACCGTGTGGAAGGATATAACGACCATTCTCTCCGTTCCGGAGAAATAAATATTTTGCTCGATACATATTTTTTGCAAAAAAAGATTAATTGCCAATTTGCCTACCAAATTGTATCCTACGACATATTTATGCATAATATTGGCTATTAGAAGATATTCCAAGCAAAAAACCGACACTTTAAAATTTAAGCTCCAATGTCTTCGGGAGCCTTTTTTCGATGCACAGTGCGTCGCCGCGCCGTCTTCGCTTGATTTTGCCATATCACTAGCGCATGCATTTTTGCAAGCGGTCGGCGATGGCATAAAAAAAATAGTTTGAACAATACTAGCGATGTGGTGGCGGCGCGGCAGCGACCTGGCAACGTTGCATGTTTACAACTTTGAGGCGCGGCGACAGACGGCGTCGTGTCGCTGAGCACTTAGGCAGTACATCACAATCAACCATCATAACATAACATCACGCCTTGTTTCCCTGAAGGGTTGGGCAGAGGTGCACCTATAGTACACCCACATTTCAACAGTTATAATTAAGTCCCATGTAATAGGCGGCGACCCTATTGCCATCAACCGGACACAAATATGCAGACTCTGGGCTGCTACTGAGAAATTCCAAATGAAAAAATCCAACTAATTGCTTGACTTAGAAATCGAACCCAGGAACTCATGCTCAGCTCTAGCGCTTACGATCACAAGCTTGTGCTTGTGACAATCCAGTACATACCAAAAAAAAAAATAACATGACAACTCTCACTTTCTAAAGGTTATTTAATTAATTTTCCTGTTGGCCATATTATTAGGGCAATAAAAATAATCATTTGTCAACCGCCCGCCCTACACCCCGCCCTACGATTTACTTCGCAAGGGTTCCCAGAATGTCGGGGACATTTTTTCTTAAGATTCTCGCTTAAGTTTTGCCTGTTGAATTAGTAAGATCGCACTTATTGAGATAGGTATAATTTCGTGCTTGAATTTTTAATAGGCATTTAAGTGTTGCTTACGAGTATTATACTTGATATAATTGTATGTTTATTTGGATCCCTAAGCTCCGTTAGGTACTTTCTTAAGAGCCCATACTACCTCAGCTCAAAATCACTTTTTATCTCACTCGCACCATACTGCTCGCGGAGTGAGTGAGAGCGAAACCGAGTGGGGTGCTTGCGGCTCCAAGGCGCCGATAATTTAGGTATTTTCTTTATACGGTGAAAATAATGGTAATTTAAAAATAATAAAAGACATAGTAGGTATCTGCTTTATATTTAGTTCAGTTATTATGCAAAGTTTCATGATCAAATTTGAAGTATTTTTTGAATAGGTACGTCGCTTTATTGTTTGGTATGGAGGTAACGAGAACATTTTTTAGATTGTTGAAATTTTGTAGTTATTTATTTCAAAATACCTAAATGCTGCAGTTATATAACGGAGGATCATGGTAAGCAATTTGAGGTATTATAGACTCTTAAAAGGGGTTGTTGGAGGAGCTCGTGGCTAAGTAATAACTGCCGCACAGGTCGATCCATTAGGTTAAGCTACGCTTGCCGGGGTTGGTCTGTAGATGGGTGACCATCTTTACATACCGAGACTCCTCCGTGCCTCGGAAAGCACGTTAAGCCGTTGGTACCGGCTGTCATTCGTGGATCTTTGACAGTCGTTACGGGTCGTCAGAAGCCCAAAAGTCTGACAACTAGTCTTACCAAGGGGTATCGTATTACCAGTAACTGGGTTGTGGAGGTCAGATAGGCAGTCGCTCCATGTAATCAAACTAGAACCAGACTGGAAGCTGACCACAATATAATTGGGAAAAGGCTAGGCAGATTGATTAAAAAGTGTGTTTTTTAATCAAGGGTGACGCCGAGCCTTATGTAGTTTTAGTTTTGAATACGAACGAGTAGAAGAAGTGAAAAGCAGTCGTTTTAATAAACGTTGTTATTGGTGTGCTTTTTCTGTGTGCCGAAATTAAAGACGCACCGTGGCATTCATCGTTTTAGGAGGCAAGATTATAGAAGAGACTCAAACTTAGTACATATAAGGACTAAATGATAGTACCTGTTTATCTTATTATTTCGCTGCCTATACATATAGTTACCAAGACAACAACAAGTAAAAATTCCCCATCAATTCATCCTCAATCTAGGTACAATAATTTTAGTCCTCTCCGCAACAAAGTAACCATCGTTAGTTAATACCACACTTAATACCTCTAAGCCGGTTGCCGAGCTAGGTGTAAGCGTTATTAAAATTTAGCTTATATTATCGTACCGACGAGACTGTACAGTGACGAACATAACTACTTTACAGCGGCGAGGTGTCAATTTTTGTAAGGGAGAAGCCGAAACGAAGCCGTTTTTTATTTAAAAAAGTAAAAAAAAAACATTAACGTATGATTTTTTAGTTCCCGATTATGACGTTTTGGCGCGTTATTTTAGAACATTTTGTGTTGTTAGTATAAAATAGGCGTTTGTGTTGTTTGAATGTTATGGTGACCTAAATACTCGCAGTGTTACTGTTTTTTGGCAATGAGACATTATTGGGCTGTGCCATTTTCCAATAGCGGTAGAGTTGCTGATGCTAAATTGCGAACCTTCGAAGGGAAGCCGGTAGGAATCGTGTTATATAGTGCTTTCACCACTGCTACCTTGCCTACACTTACGCAAGATTCGAAAGCGATTCTCTCAAAAAGTTTTGATAGATATTGTATGGTGTTACGAACATAGTGTTATAAAAACTTTACTTTTATGAAATTGGTCTTTTCTCGAATAAGCATTTTTTTTTCACGAGAAAACCGTTATTGAGTTTGGCGTAACTGTAAGATGACTGCTCGTGACTGTACCTATACCTAATGTAAACTGTCTGATACTCGTCTAGACGCTAACTATGTAGATTGGAGTTTAGATAAGCTCTGTACATGGCGGTGAGGTTTTAGTGTATTTATTGACGGATGAATATATTTGCTTTAGATTAAATTGTGTAAGTACTGTACCATGTGGATTACACTTTAAGTCCCTCCTTAAATCTCATCCTCATAAAACTAGCTACTATTCTTATTCCTTCTCTGTCTATACAGTAACATTGTGGAACTCACTTCCTCCTAGCATTCGTGATTTAAAAACTATTTCTGCATTCAAATATCGAGTAAAAGAGCATTACCTTTTCTCTCAACTGTGAGTATTTATATACAGGGTGTCAGGGACATCGACGCGAAGCCGATATTTTTTTTAATAACCAACGAAAAATTTCAACGCAGGGGGGTTCAGAATCATGTACTGAATCCATGGTAGCCGGCTTCGCGTCGATGTCCCTGCCACCCTGTATTTAAGCTTTATACATGTAGGTTTATTTAATATGTTAGATTTAAGACTTCGCTTATTCATATTTTCTCTTTTTGGTCTCACACACTATTGTCTAAAAAATTTTTTCAGTTCTCCTTTCGCAGGTCTGCTGGAAGAAATTTCTTAAGAAATAAGCAGTACCTTTGTACTCTAAACTGTGACTACGTATGTTGTATCTATATGTATTGTACTGTGAGTTCAAAAAAAAAAAAAAAAAAAAAAAATACTGTCGACATAAGAACTAGGTATGCCGGTATTTTTTTTTGCCCTACGTGGTCAATATAAATGTATAACATCACCCTTGTATTCCCCGAAGGGTAAGGCGGAGGTAAGAAAAAAGGAAAGAAGAAGAAAAAGCCAAATTTTAATAGTTGCTGTTATACTATACAGTTTTACTGCTGGGAATTACATACGAGTATTCTTTATATTTATGTTTTTTTATAATTTTTCTCTGACACAAATTTAATTTATTTAAGTATGCTGTTACATTATAAAACTGATTTACATCCATCACATCACACTCTCAGGTCCAGTTGAAAACCAGCGTCAAGCACTTATAATTGTCTGGCATTTTTGATGAAGTGGGCCTTTTTGGCGCAGCCCTGAGGCACACTCCCCATCAAATTTCTGCTTACATCGCACTTTACACTTTTTATTTGATTTTAATAAAGATAAAAATAAATATCTGCTGTGTATTATATTGTGTGTGTTTTAGTCTGTGCTAAATAAATGTATTTTCTTTTTTCTTTTCTTTTCTTTTGGTGTACCTACCTACAACATGTAAAAAAAAACCTATCGGATACGTAAGGGTGTTGTTGAGTATCTTACCGAGAGTCTATTTATGTGGAAATTTTCAGGAAAAAATAAATCGGCATTTCTTTTTCAATGGGAAATTTTATCGGGTTTATTACATGGAGCGCGGGCGGCTGTTCTCTAGCGGGTGTCTACAAGTCATAGCTATTGATAATTTGCAATTTTTTTTATGGATTTGGAGTAATTTTGGTACAAAAAATGTGAATTTTAAATAGCAATAACTTTTTTATTGTCACTAATAAAAAATAAAAAATACTTCTTTGGTAATGTTTTTTCAGTACATATGTGCCCATTTTGGATCGGACAGGGTTTTTTTTACATATTGTATAGAACATCCACATTTCGCCAGTTATGATAAAGTCCTGGACTCCGAGCTGCTGTAATAAGGATATTGACTGGGGAAAATACAAATATTATTATTGAAAATAAAAAAGTTATTGCTATTTCAAATTCAGATTTTTTTTCGCATATAAGGGGTTTTCACTCTAAGACGACAATATATATTCCGAGCTGCTGTAATTATATAGGTATACTCAAAAACTTGAAACCAATGTGAAGGTTGGTTCTTATCTAAGCTCAGCCAGCACAATACAACGACTGATATTAAAGATTTAAATCAGCACAAACACATCGTGACATGGGTTGTTCAAAAAATAGTTCGCTCTTTTGTTGACTGTACTATACAAATAAAAATGTCGGATTAAAGGCCAATTTCACCATTTTCAGTTACCTTTGGGTTGACAGTTTGTTTAATTAATGTCAAACTGTCGTACCTCTGTTTCTGTTGAAAAGAAAGCTAACTGAAAGAAATATTCCCTGAAAATAGATTCCCTATTACGTTTTCTATCATTAAAAAAAAAACAACCGATTTCCAAAAAAAACCCTACAATGTGAAAAATTACTTTAATTTTGGTGTCGGTTCGGTTTCGATTTTCCTTTTTTGCCACCGACTTCCGAAATTAAAATTATTTTTCACTTTGTAGCGTTTTTTTGGAAGTCGGTTGTTTTTATTTTTGTAAAAAGTTTTTATTTTTCATCTTTTATTTTTGGTACAGCTACCCCACACAAATTCGAATACCACTACCTGCTATGTAAATAACAGTGACAGGAACTTATGATATCATCCACATGACTAACTGGGAAAAATACATATACTCAAAAAATGTCCAAGCAAAATTAATAAAATTTATATGGGACCACCTTGAGAGAACACCCTTTCAAACAAAAAAATAATTTTCAAAATCGGTCCATAGTTGACGGAGAAATCGGTGGACAAACTTTTTTTTTTTTTATATACATACGAGACGAACATATAACTTCCTCCTTTTTGGAAGTTGGTTAAAAATGGGTATTCTACTTGCATTATGAAATTTAAAAAATATAAAAATTTGAAAATAAGAAATATTATATTTGTTTTATCGCCATACCGTCTCTTTCAGCGGTCTGTTAAAAGGTACCAATGCTATTGGATTGTAATAATCAAGTTTCTCTTCTTTGTCGGTGCACTCTTGACAGAGCGGTCGTGGTCGTCATGTTGCAGTGAGATTTCGAACAGTCGTGATTTGCCACACGATGCGACGCCATCCTTCTCTGTCGGCTGTTACATGTGTGCATTCGTGTAATGGGCAGCCCGCTGCGAATTTATTCTGGTCGGTCGATCGCATGGGTGACCTGCCGCGTGCTCTTGTTCCTTGGACCTTTCCCTGCACTACAGGACGTTCTATGGAATCGTGACACATGCCCAAAGATTTGGAGATTGGATTCAAGTTTAGAGAGTGTAAAAATTTTTGAACTGTAATACAAATACTTACCAATTAAGTTATGTTAAGTTTAAAAGAAAAGTCCAAATTTTTGTTTAACTTACCAAAGCCCCTACCCCCTAGCCCCCCCCTTCCCCTACTTTACCAAAGTAGTTATTACTACATAACAATTCGAAAAGAAGTATAAACCGACCCTTATTCATTAAAAACTTGAACTCACTCCCAGAGCTCAATAATTCTTAACTACATTACTATCTTCTACCGTTTTCCAACAAAACTAGCAACTTAATTAATATTATCGGGCACTTGAATACGTAAGGCACTTCACTATTCATTCCTTTGCCTTCGCTTTTTTAAATGGTAACTGAATAAAAATGCAATGGAAATGAATATACAGCTAGGGTCTTCTCTCATCAACACTCAAATGTAGAGGACATTTTGGCTGAACGTAATAAAAGCCACTCAATTATCTACGTGTTCGTAAGGTATGGCCTGCCTTTCGGCAAAATCAATATTCTTATAGAGTTATGAGGAACAGGGTGTAAAGTTCACTCATCCTCCAAAGGGAAGATTCACCGACCAGAGGGGTGTCTGGTGGGCAACTGCCCGACGATTGATGTCGGAAAGTTATATATATGCTGATCGCGCGGTAGACTTCGCTTGCGCGATGCTGGATTTGTGAGACGTCAGATCTTTGATGCGTAGTTCGCATGTGGCGTTGGACATTCTTTGCAGAAAAATTGTTGTAAGTGTTTGATTTTGAACTTACAGAAAAACGTTTCTATTCATCCTCTACACATTATAATTTAGTCGCATGTGCTTGGCTGCGAACTGTGATACGAGTAGTATCACCTTCTAACTTGTTTGACATAATAATGCCGAGGCTTTTATTCATGAAAGCTTGTGAAGCTGACCACACTTCAATACTATCCATTGAAGTGTGGTCAGCTTCACAAGCTTTCATGAATAAAAGCGAGATATTTGCCGAGCCATTCTTTGCTACAGCTAACTTACACCACAACTAAGTATAGCTTCGCTTTAACAAAAGCTAAACGCTGCTCGTAACCCAAGTATCCATCTCTTTGAACGAAAATCACGTTCACGCTAAGCAAAGAATTTTAATATTTTCTCTCTTGTCTGATTTACCGGCACAGGATGTTTCTTTTCTGTTCCGTGCCTTACGGTTTAAATGCGCGCCGCGAATCGTAACTTTTTATACGACTCTTTGTCATGAAAATGGTCTAAATACTTTATTTCCCCGTTTAAGAGCTCCTCGGTAGAAGTATGTTGTGTTTATGTTTTTTTGAAGGAAGTAAATGGAGTAAAATGTGTGTGAAAAGATCACGAAGTAGATATAAGACTTCGTGGAAAAGATGGTGTTGAATTGGTGAAATAATAAGCTGTGAAAAATTTAAACTAGGGTGAGAGAAAGAAAGAATGAATTGTTCAAATTCTGGTTGTCAAACATGTTTGGCAGAACACACATAAATGTAATATGGAATGTATGAATTTATATTCACACATTCTAATTTCAAATGTAAGTTTGTACGCACAATATTGAGAGATTTATTGCCATTTTATTTTAAAACCATAGACTTCTTCTTATAGGTTTTCCTGTAATCTATAAGTAGGTGTACACTATTATCTAAATTAAATAAAAAGTTTTAGTCTCAATAGTTTCGGAGATAAGGGGGGAAATGGTAAATGTTCATCTATTTTCTTAAAAAAACTATAAAATTGTTTATTTTAAAATTATAAAAAAAATATTTTTGGTACCCTCACTGTTTCATTTGATATGTCACACGGTGTATTCAAAACTTTTTTTTCTTGTTAGCCTCCCAAAAGTAATTCATAATCAAAATTCATTTATTTACGTAGTGGTGTTTGAGTCACATAAATTCATATGTATAAAGAATTTCAACGTAATCGGTCCATTAGATTTGCAGCAAATTGGCTGTGACAGCCATACAGACAGCAAGACAACGCTTCCGTTTTTTGGAACACGGAACCCTAAAAATAAAAGAATCATCGTCATCGTCGTAATTCAGAATGACGCAATCATGAAGCAAACTTACCTTCTGATGTGAAGTGTGAGGTTCTGTAGTGGGGACCGCGTACCTAAAGACGAAGCGTTGGAAGGCCTCCCACAAGATGGACCGATGACCTTGTGAAGGCCGCAGGAATCCACTGGATGCGGCAAGCAAGGTCGAAGTGGCGGTGCTTGGGGGAGGCCTATGTTCAGCAGTGGACGTCTTTTGACTGAAATGATGATGATCCCTAATGAGTGACGATAGGTTGACGACCTGATGGTTCAAATTCCTCAAACTAAAAAATTAATGTTGTGATATCGTTTGTTTAAATAACACTCTCGTCATTTGCACAGATACAGTTCAGCCATGAATTAATGTTAACCGATTTACAGGAGTATACGGTGCAATAAAATTATAAAATTAATTAGTAGATTAATGAAGCTTTATGGCAATTTTCCAGCGTTAGTGTAGTAATTTTGTCATTGTTTAAACATTACACTGGCAATTAAATACAAAAGCATTTACAAGAACTAAGGAGGCCACGAGAGAACAACCAGAGCAGAAAACACCACAAGGGTTATTGATACATTCGTTTAGTAATAGGTTCTGCTGAAACCATAGGCTAATAAAATAAAATATTAAATAAATAAGCCAGACAAATACCTAATAGCGTACAAAGATACTCAACACCACATAACAACAAAAAATCCTCAAAAACAAATCTACACTCTCACTTTAACACCATTCCCAAAAACCATCAGAGTATCTAAAGACCACGAGCACCGTCAAAGGACAGTCGTTAGTCTGATAAACAAAATATTTTCCGATCAGACATCCGTATCGCTGGCTCAACTGCACGAAATAGGGAGGTACAGAAGGTCGGGTCCATAAAACGAGCGAAAACGCACGCACACATAGACACGCGTTTACGTACAGCGAGTGCAAGTGCACTCGGGTCGGGACAGGCATTCGTTTGAGATCGCCGGTCGTACGTACTCGTCTATGTGTGCGTACGCCTTTTTTGCTCGTAGTATGAAGTCGGTCTTCTCTACCTATCCTTTTTGTGTCAACTGTATCTCGGTATCCAAATCTGACTAAGTTACAAAGGATGTGAAAGGTTTCCTACGGCCTTTGATGTTGCGCCCTCGACGCGGTCGATTTCGCACAGGGAAAGATCTGGAAAAGTGTTTTTGGTCGTTCAGTTTCGTTCGTGAAATCGTCAGGAATTTGTAGAGAGTGGTAAAATTGACGGGTTTTTGAAGCGTTGGATATGTGCAATGGATGGAAATAGGCAAACAAGTTTTCACTTCATCCGTTTTCAATTAAATAAATTACCATACGTAACTGTTTTGCATTAGACCAGACAACCATTATTGTCCTTCGTAATCGTATTATTGCTAGGATCTCTTTACAATTAATTATTTTAAAAAAAATACAACGCCTAAGAATAAACAATTAAACCTGATCTTCTTTTCCATCCAAAGAGTATTTAGTAAACTATATCCTAACTATGTTTCCCAAAAATTCCTTAACAAAAACTTTTCATCGCCCTTCCATCTTTCACACCTTACATTCTCACGAATCTAATTAACAGCACAAGTAAACAGGAAACAATTATGACAACAAACACGTGTTGGCCTGCAATCAGGAGTCCAATTATTCAGGCGCTGAAGAGACGCAAACTAGTTGACAGTAAGCAAGTTCTCGTAAACTTGAAGTTTGCACGTATTTCGAGACGTCTTGGGGATTCTGAGCGCCTGGTACCAGTGGGCTATTTTTGTGACTGTTCAAATTGGTTCTAAGACTAAATATAGTTTTTACTTAATTAAGAAGTCGATTGAAACAATTGTTAATTAACCATAAAAATTGAAAACGCCTTAACCAATTCGTAATTTATTTTAAAACGCATCTTTTTCGTTTGATCATTTAATGATTCTTTCGTTATAATTTTGCGATTTTCATTCTAGTAACTAAAGCTGCTCTTATGTGAGCTGTAATTATAACAAAAATGTCTGATGTTATTTGAAATATCAATTTCTCATTCCTTCTAAGCTCAGTCCACAGACAAGAGTATATTCCAATATTTTATTAAATTAGTTTAACATGGATATTTTTTTTAAAAATCAATTCAGTTAACCTAATAATGTTAAAACTAAAACTAATCCAAACGGCCCGCAATCTGAACTTGTACTCAAATCTACCAGGCTGTCGTTATGTAAACATTAACTAGAACATGTTTACAATGTACCCGCATTTAATCGCTTCCTGCAAACTGTACCCGACCCCACCGGCCTGTGTATTTGTGTACTTCTCTTGTGTACTGTGTTGTGTACCGACTGCTGACAGAGGTTTAGGTGTGGGGAGAGTATATTGTTTTAATGTAGTGCTAGAAGTTGATTAGAAAAGTAGTCTGGCAATGTTTCTGTGTGATTTGTGTGTGTTTAGCGATTTTCTTTTACCTCGTATATTAGTAACAATGTAATCGAAAATCTCTACAACTACTCTTTGCTTAAAATAGAGAGCTATATGTTATGTAAAAAAAAACCGATCCCGAAAATGTGTTTAGAAGGGTTAAGCCCGATTCGGAATCTGGCTATTTCTGAGGTAATCAAATACCTCGCGCGAACCTATTTAAACAATTTCTAATATGCTTTCGAAAACGTTTACAATTGAATTATCAAACATTTCAATTACATTTATCCATAGTTCATTGCACGTTTAATCCTAATTTAAATTCTAACTATTTACAGAACAATAATTCGGACTTTTCACACTCATGGACAATTTACGAGACCGCAGTACAACGCACAATGTGTGCACACAATGTACAATGCCCATAAAAGGACCAATTGGTAAATTCGTATATCAGGAGCAAAATGGTCGGAATTGGTGAAATCGAGCCTTATCTGCAGTATTGGGCGTTTTCGTAGCTAAGTCGTAGCGGTTCTACGCACGCTACATTTTTTCGTAGCTGCCTCGTAGAACTGTCTAGTTGTAGCGAAATACGGTTACAAATGCTGATCTTATTTTCAAGTAGTGAAACAAAACATGTTAGGAATTAAATTCATGCGAAAAAATTGTGGATGGAAAGCAGCAGCTTCCCGTTATACCTGAAGCGCCCTAGATACAGAAAGTAAGTTAATAAACAGTCGGAACATTCCCTCATTTCCCTTCTTCCCCTCAATTTTACTTTCTGGAGCACGCGCAAATATTTTATTACGAATACTTTTTCGTGTTTCAAATAAAAAACGATAAGCGGGCGTATTTTCGAGTGGTGGACAGAACAATGCGAGAGGATGCTTTGCTTCGGCCCAAAGATTGTTTTCTTCCAGACCATTGTGTTGCCCGATCGCAGATTGGATGGGAATGAGCCCCGAGGCTGTGTTACAAATACTTTTCATGTTTAATGGGGATTTTCTTTTTTATTCAGATCGGTAATGAAAAGAAAATTATTCTGAAGAGATGTACATAAGGGATTTTTATTCATCTTTTATGTAGATATTTGGGCAGCTTCGTATACTTGGTTGCAATATTTTTTTAATATTTATTTTTGTTAAACTCACTAAAGTTACTCTGACTAGTGACATAAATATGACAATGAAACTGCCTGTGAGCTCGTTATCGCTTCCCTACCTGGTATTTTCGCGATACAGAAAGTTAAATATAAAATTCCAAGACATGAAAAACCAATAAAAGTAAACAATAGAAAAACTCCAAGAAATGAAACTTTTCATTAGCAGTCAAGCGTAAAAACTCTCAAACCAACATACTCAGAAACTTATAAAAAAATTGATTTCCAAAAATTATAAGCTTGCCTTTGTGAAACTTTTCGCGAAGTCTCGTCTCTAGAGCACTCCGGAAAATATATATTCAACGCAAATTCTCGGAGTTACGAGGTTTTTTAGGGTTCCGTACCCAAAAAGTGCCAACGGGACCCTATTACTAAGGCTCCGTTGTCCGTCCGTCTGTAACAGGACTGCATCAGCTGTATGTATCTTTTGAACCGTAATAGGTGGACACTTGAAACTTTCACAGTGTGTATTAATATAGCCGCTATAACAACAAATAAATAATAAAATTAAAATAAAGTTAAAAATTAAAGGGGGTATGGAATAGTGCCACACAAGAAACGTGTTAAAGAAATACATATGACGTGTTAAATATTGTACGATGGTAGGGGATCAAATAACATCCGCGATTGGAGGCCCTGTTAAGCCGGACTGTCATGGAAAGTCAGTCATTTATTTCAAATAGACCCTTATAAGGCACTTTTGAACGTCGAAAATTACATAACAAATTAATTAATTCTAGTCGCCCCTTCCAAAAGGTAGTTTTCTTATGGAGAAGAATGGGCAACAAACTCCATCGTTAAAAAAGTAACAGAACCACATGGAGAGAGATCGTGAGGTGGGCAACGACTACACCCGCGATTGGACAGAGTTTATTGAAAGAAAGAAAGAAAAAGTATTTATTAAACATAAATAAAAAACAAAGTCCTGTACGAGGCCAAAAGGCTCCTATCTCAGCATGATGCCGCGACATTTAAAAATAAATAAAAATGTCGCAGCGCTGGTATTCTGATGGGGCCCACGGTTTATTGTGACCACGACCGCTCTGTCAAGAGCGAAGTGAAGAAGAAGAAGATGGGATCCCTTGTGTGCGAGTCCAACTCGCACTTGGCCGCTTTTTTCTCAAGTTACGATATTTTTTCCGATCGGCCATCTTTCTTTGTTAACAAAATTGAATTCACATTCATTGCTTTATGAAGGTTATTCCTTCTATTATTTGATTATATTGCTTTGAGCCTTTTTTATTGGGACCCTGTGTTTCAGTTTATGTGTTTTTTTATTGACTGTATCGATGCTTTAGCGATAGGAATGGGATTTGAAAGGGTTTGTTGTTAAATGATTGACGATTGAATGCGCTTTTGATAAAATTAAATAAATCTGCAAACGATTAATGCTTGGAATATTTGTTCATATGCCCTAAAACGGTGTAAGAAAACATGGTAAGGAAACGTAACATGTCCTCGAACCAAAAATTCGAAGACATGTGACATCTACTAATCCACACTGGGCCCACGTGGTGGATTACGGCCCACTCCCTCTCAGAGAGGAGGTCTGTGTCCCAGCAGTGGGAATTGCATACCTTAACCGTCAAGTTAATTCTTTATAGATAAATTTATATGTATTTTTATAATCAACAGAGCCAGAACCATACACGTGCTACTACAAAAAACTTATGAAAACATTTTCCATTCCTTTTATTACGGGCACGTTTCCTTAATAATAAAGATATTCGAAAGAAAGTCATTTGAGTACAATAAGACCTTCATTGTTTACCCACAGGAGTATTTATCCGCCACCTGGTGACCGCTGCAGAAGCAAGGAATAATAATGAGAAACAAATAGGGCTTCCCAGGGGAAGCCCGACTTTGAGGAAAATTATGGATCGTTGGACTTGGAAGGGAAATCGAGGAATGTTTGCAGCTTGTTAGTCGTTATTTTTTGGCTTGTTATAACATAACAACAACATAACTCCGAGCTAGTACTGAGAAATTCTATATGAAAAAACCCAATAACCCAGGACCTCACTTGTTATATCTTGGATAAAAAATTAAATATAAATGATATTTTGTTGGAATAGCGCAGAAGTAGGTAAATAGTGGTACACTGCTGATTAGTATTAAATGTCTTAACATAACGTTTCCTATTAAGAAATCAGTGGGCTTAGCACAAACGCGCGGAGTAATCGTAACTTAAATTCGAACCATTTTTTCGCACATAATAATTATTTATTAAAATTTGAAGACTTTATTCATGTCTATGGGTGATAAAAAGAAAAAGAATTTTTTTTTTTCGCTTAAACCGACTTTAGTTCTTATGAAACGTCAGAAGTTAAGTGCACGGTTCCAATTGGTCATTTCCTATGGAGAAGAGCCGGCAAGAAACGTTTACTCTTTTAAAAATAATTGGATTTTACAATATTTTCAAATACCTAACAGTTTTAATAGATACTATGTATGTACTAATTGTGCTTGTCGCGTAAATTTAAACGAAAATCCTATTTATAACAGTTGTATTTTCGATTTTCGTTTACATTTTAGGAAACTTATAACTTAAGTTTGTACTTCAAACTAAACACAACATAATGATTATTTAAATTCTGTCTGCCTGAAGAAAAATCTAAGGAATGAGTTCTATTTTCTAGCAATTGTCTTTGAAATTAAACCCTAAAGCTTAAAAGCGACAATGTCACCGACCCTTTAAATGTGTACTGCTGTATTTTCTTGTATTTAAACGAGAAACACTAAGATTTCAAAGGCCAGTAGAAATGTGAAATTCAAAATAAGACAAACATTTTCAAGGCAAAGTGGAAGCTTTTGAGAGCCCTTGGATTTTATTATTTAAATAATACGGTATGATTTTATTTAGCATAATTTAGGTTGTATTAGCATACTCATTACTTAAATGTTAGATGAGATTATTCAGTTTGTATTTTCACAAAATAAAATCTAGATTTTATAGCTTGCTATTAATTATCACTAGCAGCAAAATCAGCTTATAATGGTCCCACTGCTGCCAGGCCTCCTCTCTGTGAGAGGAAGCGGGCTGTAATCTACCACGCGGGCCCAGTGCGGGCTGGTAGATAATAATAATAATATAATAATTTATTTTGCCAAGAAAAAGATTGTACAAAAAAAAACAACTTAAAAACTAGTAAGCTAAAATACAATACAAAATAGGAGCATCTGCAGCCGAACTAGGTAAAACCTGTATCTCGGCATGCAACCTGTATCTCGGCATGCACATGTCTATGAATTTTTAGTTCTAGGACATGCCGGTTTCCTCACGATGTTTTCCTTCACCGTTATGACAGCAGTGGTGATGAAATAATTTACAAAAAGTAATGCGCCTGCCTGAGTACTTGTGAGCAGTGATAATTGCATAATTTGCAATGGGTAAAATAGATTATCGTGTTAGAGTAAATACATGTAACAATGCTCCTTTAGATATTAAGGCAGTACATAATGAAAACTGCCAATCCACAATAATTTTTGTGTGCTCAAATTCTCCAAACCAAAAAAAATATCTCATAAAAACACTACTTGTTTACAGTACATACGGTTCAGTTATTTAATTCCTCTACGCTCCGTTGACCTCGACTAGGCAAATAACCCAGTAAATAATTCATTTGGAAGTAATATGAAACAGTCTTAGTATTATAGGAACTTTACTAAACTCGTCTTGTTGTTGCTAGGTATTTAGAGGTATGAGGGACAGTGTGTAAAGTTCACTCATCTTCATTAGAAAAATAATGATCCTCGGACCAGACGGGTGTTGTGTCTGGCGGGCAACAGCCCAACGATTGATGTCGGATATTCTTATATATGTCGTTCGCGCGGTAAACTTTAAATGCGTGATGCAGGATTTGTGTGACGTCAGGTCTTTGATGCGTAGTTCGCATGTGGCGATGTAGATGTCGCTACAGGTACCTTAAATATGGAAATTAGCTTATTCACGCTTTCCCATGGGGTAGGCAGAATCTAAAGAACGCCACCTGCTACAATCCTTACTCCTTTTTCTCTCGTTTACGTCCATACATCTGGTCATACACGCACGCCGGTTGCGAGTACCACGCACCTGACCTTTCTGAAGAACATCACCAATAAGGTCACTATATGTCCCCCTAGAGCGTCTTCTCCGGGCGTTCCCACATCTGCCTTGCAAATACCTTTCCTTATTGCGAGAGAATGACGTAGGAATTAGACTTTCTTAGTAGATAGAACTTAGATTCTTAAAAGTAATTTAAAAAAAGATTAACGATCAAAATGGCGATTGGGATGAAATCCCAATATCTTTGTATTTTATCATTCCCTGCCGAGATCAATGCCGTATTTCGAGTTGTAATCAGCGCATAACATTTCTTCTCCATTTTATGGGCAGTCATTTCAACGTTTACTATATATCTCCCACACAATCTATCTACATTTTTTTTAACTTTTTCTTCTAATGTTAATACCGGAACTCAATATAACGTACCGGCCAAACTCCCATACCGGTCCCCCATGGGGGCTCTTTTTGAAATGCAAATCGAAACCCGAAAAGCCTTCAGATTTCTCTTTGATGTGTTAATTCTATATTCAGAGGGCCGGAATCTCTTATCAGTTTTACATTAATTAGCCCACACAATCTCGGTCCAGTGTGATACAAAGTTAGAAGAGTATATCTACCTAAATGGCGTCGTTATAATAAGTTTTGCAGTCTAGAACATTTTCTAGACGGTTTGTTAGAAAACTGTGTTAGAAGTTGCTAAACAAGATAGTTTGTTGTTGTTGGTCATCAATTATATCGAGATGCTGCGATATGGATTTATATTTATCGTTCTTGTTATAACTTAATAATACAGGACCACAAGGACCATCTTTTACGAGCTCGATCCATACCATTAACAAATTACTTACCTAATCATTTATATTTATTAATTTATTTAAACTTCTCGCTTAAAAAAAGGTGCAGACTTAATGCCTTACTTGCTTTTTATTTCTGAGCCGCATAGCCTTATGCTGTCTTCCGTGGACATGAAACCATGGGTTCGTTTCACTCTTGGACCTCGGCATAAGGCGAAAAATTTGGTAAAAACCACTTTTCAAGCTGAAGCGAAACTAGCTACAGCGATCAGTTTCGTTCAAACCACCATTATAAAAATAATACTTCCATAAATATTAGCAAGCTGTGCAATAGGCAACAGGGCTACATTATGTCCGATTAAACGACTGTCCGTATTAAATATAAGTCGCCCGGTGCCATAAATAAGGGTGGAGATTGGTGTACGAAAAGATTACGCGCCTTATCCTCAGAAACCACAGGCCTATCTGTTAGGGTCCAGGGCTGTAGCGGGATGAAGGACCGATTCTGAGCGGAGATTTTACCGAAACTATAGTATGTTGATGTGGGTAGTTGTGAAAAGTTAACAGTCATAGGACATAACAGTCGTAATAAATTAATTTTTCAACTTTGGATTACAATATAGCATGACACTGTGTCCTAACCGAAAGCGAGTTTCACGGTAATACAAGATTACACGAACGTTTATATGAATTCTGAAGTTATGAATAACATCCGGGAGTCGATTGATCGCGCGAGGTTGTCATATTCATTTAAACGAGCGCAACGATTGAGTACTCGCGTGACATTCGCTTTCGATTAGGACACGGCTTGACACAGATTTTCACATAGTTTCCGTAAGTAGAAATAAATCCGAGCTGAAATATGAAAAAGCAAAATAAATCTTTTCTGGTGCGAGAATTGATTATAACGAAGTAAACACCAAATAAAAATCTTTCGTCGAAGAATATTGAGGCCAGATAACTCACCACAACATTAGTTAATAGATCCTACATAAATAAATACACAACCAACTTCGTAAGATAGTCTCCTCTACGGTTCTTTGTGGGAAGCCCTGATATAGATAAGGCTTTGGCCACGCAAGATCGGATAACATCGGGGAGCGACGCCGAAGTAATAGTGGATTTATTTTCCCATCCCATTACTGTGTTAACAACGGACTTAAGGGTCTTACGTTACATAACGAAGAGGAACGAAGCTGTACGAAAATTATATTAAACAATTTTGAGTCCTTCTTGTCGGCTCCTCAAAATATTTTTCACGTTCCCAAAGTGCGCTCGCGAAACCCCAACGTGCTACTCGACTCAGCCTTTTAAAAGCATCTAGACCATAAAAATATTACAACTATAAAACGTAGTTTCTCATATTCCAATTAACAAACGGTATGCTTATTAGCACTCGACCTCGTTACTTTATGTAAAACTTATGTGTGTGTGTGTGAAGAAATAAAGTTGAAATGTAAAATATTGAGCGAAGTTTGTTGGCGCCCAACGTGGGGCACCGCTACCAATTGCAAATGTACCCTCGCATCAGTGCTTTTATAGCTTCGAGAATTCAAAAGTTGAGTTTCAAAACAATCTTCGTTTAATTCACCAGTTTTCAGGCACATTTTATGGGTGAAACAAGTTATTTTTAATGCACTTTTGGAGTATATGGTTACACTATATTATGGGAGTTATGTTGCAGTCAGATTCAGTAATAAAGCTGAAAACAGTTTTATTTATAGTAGCATGTAAAACGGCTTTGTCCCGGTTCTATTAACTGCTTTAGAACATAATTGTTGTGTCAACCACTCATTCATTGTACACGATAATATCTCTCTCATTTCACTACCTATTTCACGAAATCAACTCAATTATTTTCGTGTTCAAGTTTAATTATAATTTGCAATAATATGAAAATGGTTCTATGCAAAATTTGTGGAACAGAGTACATAATTTGATTGTCATAATTAGGGCAGAACACTAATTATAGCGATCGTTTTGGGAACATAGGTCACGTAATTGTTGTTGGCTACATGTGGTCTATTTATGCCCGTTGAACTAGCAATTTGTGGTATCCAGACCGGACACCAATCAAATCAATTTGTGAAGAGTACTTAAATAATTTATTTGGCTTCAAATAAACGTTCCTGGAATATACCGAACAGTACTCGTGCGTAAATTTATAATTGACACATTGAAAAAGAAAAGAGAGAAAGAGACAGTCACATACGACGCTTAACAGACCCAAAGATTTTCTGATTTTCGATTTGCTATATTTGCACTTTTGAATTCTGCCAATGCATTTCAAGGCAAAGAAAGGATTCTCACAATGATCTACATCAAATATTACATCAGACTGCGTTTAAAAAAAAATAATCTACATAAAATTTTACATCAGACTGCGTTTTTAAAAATCTAATCTACATCAAATTTTAGATCAGAATGCGTTTTTAAATTAAAAATCGAATCTACATCAAATTTTAGATCAGAATGCGTTTTAAAAATCGGATCTACATGAAAATTTTACATTAAACTGTGTTTTTAAATTCTTCTTTCAATAATGCCAGGGATCTTTACAAGCTGAGCTGTTGTTTTTGTCTATTGACTGACAATTTTTTTGTTATCCTTTATTGTGTAATCTAATATAAATTCCAACATTATGTATAATAAGTGGTCCTTCGATACGCCAGTTCCACTTATTACTACAAATATATACCTACCTACGTTTACAGTACTAATCTGCATCCCAAATATAAATGGTTCTAGTATTTATGTAGGTAAATCTTATTATCTCATTTCATTAGGAGCAGGTAAAGGGTATGTGTAACTTGATGCCCTAGATGCCAGTTCAAATATCTTCAATTAAGGTAGACGTCCCGACTCTGTGGTCTACGAGTCTACACCTCTGAGACGGCGATTGATTAATCTGACGACACGGTTGGCGCAGTGGCTGAGCGATCGACTGCTGCGCAACGTGTCGCGGGTTCGATCCCCGCACGGAACAAATATTTGTATGATCTGCAAGTAGTTGTTCCGGGTCTGGGTGTTAGTGTATGTGAGTTTCTATGTTTGTAAACGCACCCACGATACAAGAAGAAATTCTTAGTGTAGGGCAACGTTTTTTAAAAAAAAAAAATCTGGAGAAGATCCTGTTAGCTAATACATCTTTAGTATTTACATAGGAAGCTTTGGTGATCGACGCTGCAGTATATGGCTGATAGGAGTCGTGTGCTAGTTTGATTTGTGGATAAGTGAAGTTATTGGTTTTACTTTATATAAATAAATTGCCAGTTAGAAGTTCAGTTGTTAATTAGATACACAAAGCACAAGACAGGTCGTTGTGGCGATGCTTGGGGTGATGATGTGAGAGATGATAAAGACTACTTCATAATAATTATTATTCATTGGTTATCTGCATTTTTTCTGAAAGGATATAATCTATATTTCTATATCGTTTGTACCCATAAATAAGGTATTGTCGCCGCGCTTTGTTTGTTGTTATATTCAAAAAAAAGTTCACCACTTTGATGAATCATGTTATTCCACCGTGCCCAATATTACGCGGAAGTCCTAAATCATACTATTTCTATTATCATAATTCCTGTTCCAAGTTCTTTAAATCAATAAACTCTGTTTCCAAATTAATGATCAATATAGGTATATATTATAGTAAATATGTATGTATGTGTATGTAGTTTGTACTGTTGTACCTATTTTAGTTATAATGAATTAGAATACTTTTTTTTAATTTATCCTTGTTCCTCTCATATAGAGCACCTGCCATCTAATCTCTTCACCACCCTTGGTTGACTGGTAGAGAATGCCTAAGGCATTAAGTCCGCCTTTGTACTTTTTTGAGTGTGAAAAGTTTAAATAAATAAATAAATAAATGAACAGTTTCTGAGAGATTCTGATCTCTCTTATAATATTTTTTTAACTATTTTACATTTAGATAAAAGTACCTGGGCTACCGAGCTCTGCTCTGGTGAAAATAGAGAATGCTCATTTAATAGTATAGGGCAGTTCACACTAATTCCATGCTGCCATGATAGTAGGTACTTACAAATTCCATGATTCCATGCTTCCATGTCATTATTCTAAGGTAGCCATCTTGTTCTAAACTATATATATATAAACGAATATTTTAATAATACGTTTAATAGTATAGGATGAGCAGCTTCCTAAATCTGACCAAGTAAACTGGGTAAGTGAGAATTCATCTTACGGGCTTACGCTTTAAATCTCTACCAACCCTAAAAACTATCCATCTCTTAACAAAGATTAAAACCCACAACAGACGCGACCTTCACACAAATTATAACCAACACAATGCCATCTTCAAAGTTAACTGGAGCAGGTAATAGTTACAGAACCTCCTGAAACCTCTTGAATTCCGGGATTAATCTACAAATTCACTGTACCCTTAATAATACTGCTATTTGTAAGGTTTTATGAGACGACCTCACCTATGCTAGGCATTGAAGGAAGCAGCTAACAAAAGGAAAGGTTCGCGGGTAATCTTTTGATGCTGGGAATAGTATGTTGCTATGAGGATTTTGTATGAATTGGAAGTATCTATAACAACGGTAACAGCCGCAAGTTACAAGTTGTAGGCCGTAGGCTCGAACCCAAACAAGCGCTTTATCTTGTGTAAATTATTTCACCATTGCTCTCAAAACGCTGAAGGAAAACATCGGGAGGAAACCGGCATGTCCTAGAACCAAAAATTCGAAGACATGTGACATCTATTAACCCGCAGTGGGCCCGCGT
The DNA here is from genome assembly GCA_947364205.1 of Agrochola lota. Lineage (NCBI taxonomy): Eukaryota > Metazoa > Arthropoda > Insecta > Lepidoptera > Noctuidae > Agrochola > Agrochola lota. Next base: position 20,658,301 of record OX376219.1, read on the forward strand.
GGTGGATTACGGCTCACTCCCTCTCACAGAGAGGTCTGTGTCCCAACAGTGGGAACATTATTGGCTAATTATGTATATTTAAGACGCCCCCCAGCTATAGATGAACTGACGACATTAAAAAGGTGACCTTTAAAAGACTTGTAAGGAAGACGGAGGACATAGTGATGTGGCGCAGCCCGGGAAAAGCCTATGTTCAGCAGTGGCATACGATAGGCTAAGTCTATATGTCGGGATATTATGTGTAGTTTCTTTTATACATATATGTCGAAAAAAGGAACCCGAACTCAGTTATAGATGTGGATTTGAAAATGGTATAAGCCTACTGTTATACAGTTTATACAGTAGGCTTAGACCAAAAAAAAACCAAGACAGCGCTGTCAACAGTGAAGTGAAGCCGGTTTCGTAAACATGGGTGCACTTTTTGTGGTGTAGTTTGATTGTAGTGTCATTGTAAAAGGTTGTAAATGTGTGCGTGTGAGCGTGTATGCACAGAGCGGCGGTGTAGTTTTGACATGCTTCACTGTATTGTTCGCAGCGCTGTCTTGGTTTTTTATTTGGTCTGAGACAGTAGGTATTTGAAGTAAGAGTATTTTAAATACCTAACCAAAACTTAATTGAGCTAAAGTAATTTTATTAAGAAAATAGTCCTTAATATTTTAAGCTCCTAAGCTTTTTGGAAAAGTAAGTACCTACCTAGTTTATTGTAAATCGGTACTTTTCTAGCTTTGATGATAATTTATTTCAAAACTCGAAAATAACTCTCAAAACATCTCTTAAGTTTGACTTGCAGATCATCTGGTAAAAAGTTAAAGCGAATAAGAATAATTTATTTGCAAAAAAATATGTATACAAACATTTAAATAATATGGTGATACACATATTACACTTTCTTTTACAGAAAGAATGAAAGAAATAAACAAAGAAAGAAAGAAACAAAGAAAGGTAGAAAGAAAGAAAGATAGAAAGAAACAAAGAAAAAGTATTTATTGAGACAACACGCGACACTTAGAATTTTTTTTTACCTCTACACATTACAAAGCGAAAGAACCACTTCAGAACTAAAGTTCACACACCTTCAAGTTAACACCTTTATTAAAGAATAGAAACAACCAAAAAAAACACATCATTTTTTCAACTCGTTACACACCAATAAAACCATAACCACACAACAAAACACTAAGCACTTAAAAAGTACAGTCGGCAACTAACGTGACACGTGACACTTGGTACAATCACGCACGCAAGTCGTCACGTCGTCCCCACACGTCAACCCTGTAATGCCGTGCTTAAATAACACCTGAAACGCCACACGCGCGCGGAAACGACCGGCGTATATCTACAAGCTTTTAATTTAAATCCCCTAAGTGACGCAGCAATGGTCTTAGTCTCAAGTTATTTGAAGTTAGTCGTATCGTTCTGGTATGAGAGAAATGCTGGGAACTTCATGGGGTTGAAAATTTTTAGGCGATTGAAATGTTAAGTTTTCGAGTAGTACCAGAATATTATTGAAGAAGGCTTATAGGGAGATGGAGAGATGAAATATTGGTCCTTGACAGCATACAAGTAAAGGGAATGGAAAAAGATTTTTGCCCGTCACTAGAGCTACACATTTATATTTTCTTCTCTGAACTGTTCTTTTCGGAACTGTTTCTGCTAAACACAGGGTATTTTATAACCTATCTAGGAGAACAGTACGACACCCACTAACTAGATTAAGTCCTTTTGCTTGTGCTTTATTTATTACCTTGCTATGTAATCTAGTCCTGGTTGAACAATAAAATTTATTATTATTATTATTATTATTTTTGCCCGTCACTAGAGCTACACATTTATATTTTCTGAGAATGTCCCACTAACAGCTTCATTAAGCAAACGTGAAGTTTGCCTGTGGATAATTTTAGGTAGTTAATATTTAACTAGCGTAGAATGTTAAGCCCCTAATACACTGCTCAGGCATAGTTCATGAATTATGTTCAACGGATGACTCCCTGCGGCATAATAAACGCGATGTGCCTACATAAAGGCTAAAGGTCAATACAATTCACACAGAATCTTATGTTACAGATAAAAATAAAACTTTCATCTGCAACAAGGACCAGGGCAAATAATCTCGTCGCATCCCCCGCATAAATACTTGCGAATGGCCCATTGTCCTTACTATCGGGTCATTCGGCCTTCGGAATAAAAATCCTGGCAATCAAAGTTTACCTCCACTTAGTACCCCAGTCACATCAATATTATATTGCATGAATTCCAGTCTTTATGTCCCACTCAGGCCGAATGTACCAAACGGGGCATTGTAAGTAACGACTCCTTTGCTATTCGTCCCACGCAGCCCAGCAATGTGGACATAGCCTAAACTATTATATTATTCAAATATGGCCGTATCGCAGGCCCTTTTGAAGTTTTAAGACGAAGGAAGATTGTGTACAGTTTGGGACACTTTCGAGGAAGAATTCCTTTTGCTTGTTATTTTATCTTGAGACTGATGTAAGTATTCTGAATTGTATTTTTTTAGACCGTTCTTTTGCTACGTTTGACTTTAATTTCTGAGAGGTTAAACAATTCAGTTCAGCGACTTTCTTGAAAAAATACGTTCTTAATTTCAGCTGCTATTGTAGTTTTAACATTATATCTATATTATTCTGGCTTCTGTCAATCTGTTAACCTTTGGACTGCGTACTTGTACGCCCGCCGGCGTAGACGTGATAGGTCGTTGTCAAATCAACCATTTTATTATTGAAATCAAGTACTCAAATGAAGACATCGCTTTTATGTTTTAGTGGTTTTTTTTTGTCTATGTTTTGTTTTGAAATCGAAAGTGATAATAGGGATGATGACAATTTATTTTTATTTTAGACCGTCATGGAGATTATTAAAAAAAATTGGACACGTATTTTTTTGTTTTTTTACGGAAAACCAATATGCCATTACCTCACGAGTATGTAGATTTTATACTTACTTTGACTTACTTTACTTACTTTTTTATTAATATGATAAAGTAAAAAATACGTGTCTAATATTTTTTTATTATCTGACTGACGGACTAATTAGAATTTATTTTTGTTTTACCCAGGCATCATCCCTATTAGCGAATGATTGAACGATTTCTTTAGGCTAAAATAATTTTTCGCTGCTAAAAAAAAGAAGTTGCCTATTCAACCATTAGTCTTCACATTAAAAATATTTTAGATACTCGTACTTAGTTTATCTCGTCCAGTCTGTTAATTATCATTTTTCTGATTATATCTGCCTCTGAAATGTGTTTAACTAGAAAACTTTATTTAAAAAAATCTAATTTCTTCACAAAGACTTTTACATGGCTTTATTTTCTTTTATGTGGGAATTGGCCACAAACAGTGCGAATACTTAAAATACCTAGATGTTTATCAATATTGTCATTGATGTGTTAATTACAACTCATTCCTGTTAATAATTACGTACCTACAGTATGCTTCTAGTGGAATGTCACATATTTTGTGCAATATGAGCGACACTGATTACGATATAGAAGAAAACTCGAATCAATAAACTGTTAGATTTTTATGTCGCCTAAGTGATGTCAGATATTTTTGATCACAATGAAGTATCACATTCTGAGTAGGCAGATATTTATAACGCAAGACATGTTCGATATTAGTGCATTCTAAGTGGTGACACATCTTTTTGAAGCCGATGCAGCATACTTTGACGGCGCTTTTCACATCAGATAGTTTTAGTATTGATTCAATGTCCCATATTTGTGCTGCTACTTGATGCCTTCCACAAATGATCACATAAATTTGCCTTTATCTTGACGACAGATATTAATGGATAAATCATGAAATCAGATGTTATTCCCAAGCTGTCGAGCTGTGATAATATATTCATGGTCGTGACCGTACCTAAGTACGATGAGCCATACCTAGTTAATTTCGTAAACTAACACGATTTACAGAATGTCTTTCTCGTTTATCTCGTAACATATTATTATAAGCTACTAATTTAAGACATGTGAAGTCTACCCCCGCACTGGGCCCGCGTAGTAGATTACAGCCCACTGAGGGAGTGAACTGAATCAAAGAGAGGAGGGCTGTGTCCTAGGAGTCGGAACGTTATAGGCTTAGCTTATTACGCTATGATTATGCTACTAATTATAAAACAATATTTTCATCAGTGTCACTCAAGTATCTATCGTACGTTCAGTACTTGGTCGACCGAGCTCTGCTCGGGTGAAAAGAGAGAATGCTCATTTAATAGTATAGGATAATTCATACTAATTCCATGTAGAGTAAATACTAATTCCATGCCGCCATGATAGTAGTTACTTACTAATTCCATACTGCCATGATAGTAAGTACTTGCTAATTCCATGCTGCCAAGTCATTATTCTAAGGTTGCCATCTTGTTCTAAAATTTGAACGACCGAGCTCTGCTCGGGTGAGAATACGTAGAAAACGAATTTTCCCAGTTATGAGACCTTGCTAGATTCCTCCCTATATTGCAAATTTAATCGAATCATTAGATCATTAGAGCCATTTTTGAGAACGTGACTGATCAAAAATATATATACAGATATTGCTCGCTTAATAGTATAGGATAACATTAAAGTTCTTAGGATAACTCAACTTCCTCCTGCCCACAAACGATTCCTCAGTAGTCTAGGCTAGGAGCCACAAGCCTCACACTAGCCGCAGTTCTCATGCCTAGCCATCCGTCAGTGAAGCTAGTACAAACAATTATCGTGTATATTAATTAACAAGTCTCTGCTTCGCCGCGTATTTCTTAGCGGAGCACAGGTGTGTATCATTTGTTCCCGTGATTACTGTGCTAGCCTCTTGGTACGGGACCAGTGATAAGCGTTAGAGGGTTAAATTGAAATAAAAAAGTTTTATAAGACCAACCTGAATTTTGAGAGCCAAATGGTAGAGAGGTGATGCGTACACTGCATCACCTCTCTACCATTTGGCTCTCCTTGTGGATATTATAATTTAAATTTTTGCTTCTGACATAACTTCATTTACTTAATTTAATTGATTGTCTCATTTAATTAATTTTTATTTTGTTTTGTGGTTTTACATTAATTTATGTGATCTGACATTTTTTTATTAGTCATATTTTTACGACATTTAATTAACTTTATTTATTTATTAACCACTCTACTTTTTATGACTTATTTAATTGCACAAATAGTGACACTTATAAAATTGACAAAATTGTTTATTGTTTTTGTATTTCATATGGGTCAAGGACCTGAAATAAATTAATTTTATTTTATAAGACTAACCTGATTTATGAGAGCCGTATGGTAGAGATTTGATGCAGTGTACGCTTTTTTATATGCCTATTAAATAACATTGAAACCAAAAGATGCAGACGAGAGACTGTAATTGTGCTTACATACACGCCTATTCATTTTGCAATATGACTACTGTGATTTGTGTTTGATCGACACGCATTTCCCTGAATTGATTTATACTTATATACTCAGTTATCGTACAGATCTCCCAGCAAAAGTATGCGCTTTGGCAATCATCGTCTATCTTCGGAGATACGAACGCATGATGATGAGATCAATAAAGAGCTGTTACGACCATGGAAGTATAGCTTGTCCACTCTGAAATGCGGTAGTGGGGCGCGTCATTTTAGAGTGAACAAGCTTTACTTACCTATTTTGGATTACCGATTTTAATCGGTAATACAAAATAGGTACGTAAAAAATCAAAATCATTTGTTGTTTATTAGACACTATGCACACAGTCTACAATTCCGTTTTTGGACGATGGCGAAACTCTGTCGCAGCAATCTGAGACGAAATTCTAACAAGGAAGTTGCATGTACCTTGACTATTCAATATCGGTCTATGAAGTGTCACATTAAAATGCAATGCAATGCAAAATATTAATGCTTATAACTAATTTTGTAACCATGGTAATACTTACTACAAAAAACTTTTAAAAACTTTGAGTGACTTATGACAAGGTGCGACCGGAGTAGGTAACTTTTCAGAGAGTAAGATTTATACAAACGCACAGTGCAATGACAGATCACTGCGATAAGCGCAGCAATACAAAACTTACAAGCTTTGCCTGTGTTATTCTTTATGTTATTCTGTGGCGCAACGTTCGTACTAATTCGGAAATACGAAGATTACCGAAGCACATACCTTTTTTGGTTTACTTGTACCTACTTATTTTGTGTATACGAATCTTTTAGCTGCAAAACTTACTTTTAGGAATCGCGATGTTCTCTCAACTTGAACCAAAAACGAGTTATCGCGGTAATTTACTTTCCGTCTTATGTGGAAGCTTTATTGTAAGTTACAGCTTACGTGAATATAACGAATTGTGAAATTAAAATCTTGATTTATTTGATGAGATCAAAGGAGTTATATGGAAATTAAACATTGGTACAGTTACATTCCCTGAAAGCTGTGGGCACGGGTGTAGGTAATCGATCTAAATATATGTCGTCATAAAATCAATCTGCCTAGCCTTTTGGGTCAGCTTTCATTCTAACCGGATGCAGTTGAATACCAGTATTTTACATGGAGCGACTGTCTATCTGACCTCCACAACCCAGTAACTGGGTAATACCCCTTGGTAAGGCTGGTTGTCAGATTTTCGACCTTTTGACAACCCGTATCAACTGTCAAAGATCCACGAATGACAGCCGGGACCAACAGTTTAACGTGCTTTCCGAGGCACGGAGGAGTCTCGGTATGTGAAAGAAGAAAGAAAAGAAGAAGAAAGAAAATACATTTATTTAGCACAGACACGCACACAAAAGGCACACAACACAACATATTATACTATAAACAAAAATCAAATTAAAAAAGAATGAAAACAAATAAACTGTAAATTGCGTTTTATGATACTAGCAGGAAAGTGTGCCTTGCGGCTGCGCCAAATAGGCCTAGTTCAGCAAAAATGCCAGACAACTAGTGCCTGACGCTGGTTTTCAACTAGACCTGATGTAAAGATGGTCACCCATCCGCGGACCAACCCCGGCAAGTGTGGCTTAACCTGATGGATCGATCCGTGCGGCTGTTACTTAGCCACGAGCTCCTACATAAATATATGTAGTAACAGATCCTACGTTATCATATCAGTTAATATTTTGGTACTCAGGAATTATGAATCCAGATTTATATTCCGAGTTCTTCCAATGTCATATTGCATTTGGTTTAGAATAATTAACTAGACACATCTGCGAAGAATATTAAACCCTGTTTCATATCCAAATTACACTGTAGCCTTCAAGGCTATATCCATACAAAACCCATCAAATAATGCGCCCTTTAGCAGTAATAGCTCAACTTAGCTTTAAACCCCCATTGTGCGGACCCCTTTCATCCCTCTCTCTGTGCCATGTGCCGGACAGTTCCCAACTATTATTTTATTCAAATTCCCCCTATTGTCACCAAAACCGCTTACCCCAAAGGGCAAAGGAAAAAAAGAGGAAAGGGCAGAGGAAACGAGATGACAATATACCCCTCTCCCTTTTACACGGGCAATTTATGCTTATAAAAACTTTGCGGAAATGGAAAAGTAATGCAAAGAAAATATCCTTTTTTTACGAAGATCTTTTAGCATCGGTTGAGGATTGTAGTCGGATGGATTTATTTACTTTAACTCCAAAGATTTAAATCTTTAGATTCACCCTACCGTGCCAAAAGATGGTCGTGTTTCTGTTTAATTTTACACACAATGACGTAGTAACTTGACTTGATTGTCATGGAAACGCCATTATTATTGTTTGAGCTCGCTCTTCTCAGTATGGATACTTTTTCGCTCGACTAAGTATGGTGAGGGCAATTCTAACGATTTAACTTTGAAATAGTCATTTCGTTGCCTGGGCTGGGCATATTAGAAAGCATATACGTATAGCCATTAAAAACAAATTTCAAAACAAAATGCCTAAAAGCTCCCACCGAAGGCGGTACGCAACCGGCGCGACGCGACTCTGGTGAAACAATTTCAATGAAAACTTCACTGAACGCGTTCTACCGGTGTCGCGTCGCGCCTGTATGGGAACCTTAACCGACTTTGCCAATATTAGTTCCACTTTCATCATAAAATATTAGAAACTCAGTAAATGGGATAACTTGTGAACTAAGATAAGATTTATTTCTCACCACAATATAAAGTACATTTTCAAATGATCGACAATATATAATAGCAACTATTTATTTACATAACATAACATCACGTCAGTAATTCCCAAAGGGTTAAGCAGAGGAAAGTCAAACTCAAACTCAAAGCATTTATTTTGTAGTGGTTAGCACTCTTGGTTTCCTATTAAATAAAACTAATTGTAAACACTACACGCGCATTCATAACCTCTTACATAATAATTCTCGCTTGACATATCAATCTGTCACATTCACATTCCGTTCAGTCACAACCATAGACATCAAATGAGAAATAATATAATTATCTATTGCTTAACACTACTAACAAAATATATTTACAACTATTACTTATTTACTTTATTTACAACACAAATAATATCTATAAACATATTAAACAAATCTAACAATTATTTACACTCCACATCAGGAATACAATGTACATAGGTATGGAGGAATGGAACGTGCGCGCGTATAGTAAAACAGAACACATTCATGACCTGCAGAATATCGTTCTCAGAGTTCAACGACACCAGTGCACAACCTTGACTGAAGCTGATCGCACGTCCCATTCCGCTCCAAGATCTAGACTTCTTCAAAGCACTAGATCCCTCAAAAACGGTTTCTGTATATCGTGTTATATCTTTTTCGTTTGTACAACTTGTCATATGTCTGTTGCATTGTTTTGTACCTTTGTATGTGAAGGAAGTGCCGAGGTAGGCAGTAATACAAGTCGCTTTATTAAACAGTCGTTTAATTAAATTCTACCCCGAACACTTCAATTTCAATTAAACCATTTACAGGCACTTTTGAATTGTCAAGGAATCGGTCAGTCAGAAATATGCAGCTAGTTGCCCATTCCAAAGCGTAGTAGGTACCTATGGAGAAGAACGGGCAAGAAACTCCACGGACACTCTTTTAAATAAATTGTTACAAAATATTGGTTACATCATTCATGTTGAAATTAAACATGTCAGAACAATGTAGAAAGACGTGCACTTTAGAAGCGTCCGTAATAAAAAGATAAAACAAAGAACAATTCAAAGATTTAAATCAGCCAAGGCAGCTAAGAGTTGACCAGTCCCAACTGACGGCGCCCGTTCACGAACATGACGCATGGATTAGCACCATTCAGCTCAACCATTTTGAAGGGAGGCAAATGATCCAACACACGCGCCACCATCAGCGAGACATCTGAGTGAGCATGACATACTCACAGCCACCAGGGCACATTCAAGTCAATAAAAGACGTATTACCCGGTAAATGTTAGCTCTTTAGTACATAGTGCTCACACCTGTACTCTGAAATTATATAATACAAAGGAAATTGATTTTATACAATGCAAAAATGGTCTTAAACTCTTCGGCAGCTCCAACTGTATTTTCAAATGTTAATCAAATAGTTGTGGTTGTGGAGCAGGACCAGCATTGAGTCAAGCATTTTTATCAGCGATGTAATCCGGAACTTATAATGCCTGCATAGTGTGCGTTTAATACAAGATTTGAATTTCGTCTCATTCAGTTGAAATATGTGGATAGGAATTTTGTTGTAATATTTTAAACAGTATCCCATGAAAGATGAGTCCACTTTAGCCAGTCTGAAACCTGGTTGAACTAATAGGTCCCTATTTCTTGTACTATAATTATGTCTATCACCTCTCTTACTAAAAAGATGTACATTTTTTCTTACGTACATGATGTTTTCATACATATATTGACAAGGTACCGTCATGATGTTAATATCCTTAAACAGTTCCCTTAGAGAGTCACGCCTGCGGAGATAATATATGGCTCTGATCGCTCTTTTCTGCAGAATAATAATAGACTCGATGTCTGCAGGGTATTTTACCGTGGGGACGGGCCACGGTAAAATACCCTAAGACATGATACTATGAAAGTAACTAAAATAAACCAGCCTCGCGGTATCTACATCAGTAAATTGACGGATTTTTCTGACAGCTTATGTTGCTGAACTTAGCCGTCCTGCAAGAGATGCTAAATGAGGACCCCATTGTAACCTTGAGTCGAGCGTGATCCCTAGGAAAACAGTATTATCGACGAATTCTAGTTTCTCTTGATTCAATACTATCTCACAATCACTACTCTTGACGTTTGGTAAAGAAAATTTTATGCACTTACTTTTTTTTCCATTTAATACTAAATTATTAGCAGTGAACCAACTTTGTACCTGCAGTAGGGCGTTATTTACGTCGTCAAAATTTGTAGCACGTCTATCTACCTTAAAAATTAAGGAAGTATCGTCAGCAAATAACACCATTTGTGGTTGATTTTTTAATAAATGGAATAGGAAGGGAGTAATGGGTAGGAGGAAATGTGGGTGTACCTATATAGTACACCCACATTTCGCCAATTATGTTTAAAAGTCCCATTTAATAGGGGGCGAGCCTATTGCCATCAGAGGGTACAAATCTTGACTCCGGGCTGCTACTGAGAAATTCCTGATGACAAAACCCAATAACACTGCCCGACCTGGGAATTGAACCCAGGACCTCATGCTCAGCAGTAGCGCTTGCGACCACTACACCAACAAGGCAGTCCTTATTAGACAATTATTTATTTATAAGTCCGGTATAAGAACAAATACAATATAGAAAACACGAAAATTACGTCATAAATCCAAATCGTGTCTTATTTTACATTGATCCTTCCGCTATCCGACTTCTAAGAAAAAGCAAAAATAAATAAAAAAAGTCAGTACTCACCTGCGTAACACGATGAATAATAAATAAAAGTTAGAAAAAATAACGCGTGAGCAAAAGGAGAGGGAGGGGAGCAAGGTATATTCCTTGGAGGCCTGTCATTCCTTGACGATGGTTTTATTCGGCCCAGAGGTCTTACATGAGGTAGGTAGAAGTATAACTTGTGTGAATATCGATGTTTTAGGTAATATTATATGTAAAAATGGACTGTGTTAGAGAAGAAACATGAGTATGAAGTTTGACACGTGTCCTTGAAAGCAAAGGTTTTCTATGGCTAAGACAACAGCGTCTAAAAAAAAAAAAAAAGTAAAAAAAGTTCCAAACACAAACTCGAACTCAAAGCATTTATTACAAATAAACCAATTACAGGCACTTTTGAATTGTCAAGGTCAGTCAGAAAGTTAAAGCTAGATGCCCATTCCAAAGCGAAGTAGGTACCTATGGAAAAGAACGGGCAAGAAACTCCATGGACACTCTTTTAAATCATTGGTTACAAAATATTGGTTACATCATTCATGATTCCGATGGTATCTACTTAATGAATCCCATGTAATGGAATGCTACAGGTACTTCGGCTGACCCTGAGATCTAAATGAAACTGCATGAATTGAGATTCGAACTAAAAACCCTCACGCTTAGAAGCTCCTATGCGACTTCTAAATAACATAAAAGAAACGTTTAAAGACTTGTGCAAACTGGCGCGACACGACTCTAATAAAATAATTTCTAACGGCAGAACAATTAACGGTGTTGCGTCGCACCAGCTTGCATGAGGCTTTATAGTCGTACGTTTTAGTTACCTCCCAACGTAAAAAAAGTCTTATCATCATTTTCTAGAACCCCTTAAATAAATTCTTATTTTAACTCCAGGGTTGCCCGCACAAAATCGGGAATCGTTAACCATTTTTCAGGCAGTTCCGATCCATATCAGAACGTCGGCTAGTCAATAAATCGCCACAAAGGTTCCAGGGGGAGTGGTAAGGGAGATCGAGATAATCACCATGCTGCCCAGATGGACGGCTTTCCAATAGAGGAAATGCTACCATAGAGATTATCTAAGGGGTATTTTGGTCCTCCGTGGAATAGTTTTGTTAGATAGTTTAAATATCCGTAAAACATCTACATTTCGGTATTTACAATAGTATATATGTATTTAACTCAATAGTATTTGGTCGACCGAGCTCTGCTCGGGTAAAAATAGAAAATACTCATTTAATGTTATAGGATAGTTTATACTAATTCTATGTATAAGTACTTACTAATTCCATGGAGCCATGATAGTACATACTAATTCCATGGTGCCATGATAGTTTATATACTAATTCTATGTATAGTAAATACTAATTCCAAGGTCCCATGTCATTATTCAAAGGTTCCATCCATCATTCCAGCCATCTTGTTCTAAACTTTGTCTAACGAGCTCTACTCGGTTAAAAATACGGAGAAAACAATTTTTTTCCAGATATGAGATCTAGCTAGATTGATTTCCGCCCCTGTAAACCCCTTTATTGCAACTTTCACCGAAATCGTTAGAGCCGTTTTCGAGAACGTGATTACAAATATGTACGTATATATATACAAATATTGCTCATTTAATTGTATAGGATAATAATACCAGCCTATTATTATCCCTCTGCAAGGCAATGGCCTCTTCCTTTACAGAGAAAGCGCACGAGCATTGATCACCACACTTGCTCAAGATGGGTTGGCGATTTCAGATTTTTATATCAACTGTAAGTCCAGGTTTATTCACGATTTTTTCCTTCACCGATGTCAGTAATGTCCAAGATAAACTCGGAAAGTACATGAATTCAAAAAGTCACATTGGTACTTACCCGGATTTGAACCCACAACCTCGTGTATGCGAAGCGGGGCCTTAACAACTGGGCCATCACGACAGCTTAATATAAAACTCCAAAAAGAAAACTATCCTTTCGATATCTTGGAGTACTCAAGAGAATTAAATCCATTGCTTGCCTCCCGTGCAAGACGTGTCTCAAAGATGTTATTAACGCAGCAATGGACTTTGACGTTTATCTAGCATCAAGGTGACACCGCTTCAGTGACTTCAAAAACAGCCCTCGTTTCTATCTCTCCGCTATTGAACAGCGTGGCTATCCTATTCAGAACTGTGTTCGGGTTTGTCCTACAATCCTTTGGCCGCGGCTCTCAAAGGATTAGTATTCTTACTACCGCTTATTTCTAATCTTTTTCGCCTTTAACGGTTTCGCGAACGGAAATCGGAAGTCACACTTTGGAAGTGTTCAAAATTCGAATTGTTCGAATTTGAATTATGGTCGTTTAAGTTAACCCACGAGTCGCACGATTTGTTACGTGTAAAAGTGATTCCGAATTTCTGATATCCTATCTACAGAATAAACAATTTCATATCATTTGACTGGTGAAACGTCATTTTAAATTCACATTAATTGATTTCCCTTTTTCCATATTTTAGCAAAGCCTGGCTTTTTGAGTCCATTTAAATTAAACTGTAAATACTGTAACAAAATCTAGGTATGTTTTCCTTTTATAATGACCTCATAATTAATTAAAACAAAAGAGAAAGATTGTAGTTAATTATTACAACAATGCTCATTAATGTTACAAAATAGTCATGTTTCATTATTTACGATTACGTTGAGCTTGTACGTATTTTTGTTTTCCATTTACTGAAAAGCAAAAATCTGCTCTTCCATTTTACTTTGTCACCGAAAACCGGTTAACACTCATCCTTTAAGCTGCAGTTTCCTTAAAGAGCGATGGCCGCCAAATAACGGTCGTAGTGACGACTGTCATGAAAAAGATTGGAAGCGGGGTTTGACTTTACGGTGACAAAAAACACCAACTTACTGTCATGAATAACGTGTGATTCGCTGGTAAATTGCACACGCTATGTGGCGGTCACAGCTCTTCTAGGAAATCGTATTTTAAATGGGATTAATTAATTAAACATTTATGGTAAACAAGTTTTGTTAACCTGTGGGTACAGTTCATTAAAATGTACGAAAAATTTAAAAAATGTAATTACCTACCTATTAATAAAGTTTATAATTGCCTCACTCACAGAACTAAAGTAGGTATCTGAAACCGTAGTTTACCGAGTTTTACCGAGATTAACCGAGTTTTAATCTAGCTTTGTATATCCTGACGTTATTTTAACACCCATTTGTGGGGGAAAATTCAATTACCCCGTCCAATATAGAGTTAATTAAATACATGTATCTACATTTAGTAGGTAGGTACGTATAATAAAGTTGATATATTGTCATTTTAATAAATTATTTTACCCCACCTTAATTTGCATATAGCAACATGCCGCTATACATTATACGAAGTATGGGCCTATATTTATGTATAGGTCTGCAGGAATTAAGTTTATAGGTGCTAGGTACCTACTTTATGCACTTTAAGTTGTATCTAAAATAGAATGAGCCAGTAGGTAATATCTAAATAATAACTTAAAGGCTACCTACATTTTACCGAGAGCCTCTCCAAAAATACAAGAAAACACGTGATTTCGCCCTTGATTCAATCCGTTCAAGTGCTGTCTAGTCTACCTACTAAAAATATGTTCAATATACTTATTAATACGTCGTTGACTTATCCACGTAAAAAAAACAGCAGTTTGAAGACATCAGAATCGGGAAAATTGAGGATATAGTTAAGGCAGAACACGCGATATAATGTCTGCTGTAAGCGCATCATAACCAAGAGACATTACTCAGGACAGATTAATGCCTTAGCTACGTCACTACCTACCCCCATTTATACTGCCTCCATTTTAATACTTCTAAGGAGGCCATTACCAAAAAACACAGCAATTTATCAACAAAGACATCTACAGAATGTCGCTGAATTCCCTTAAATCCAAGCCCCATTATTATTCCGCTTTGCCCACCACGAGGGTAATTTGCGTAATCTCCGGGTGATTTTTTAAACTTTTGGAGAAAGTGTGTCATTTGAATTTTTGACACCGCATATTTTTATGAATCCATGGATAATACTAAACATAAGGACTAATGGTAGCGGTTGTTGATTGACTCATACAACAAAGAAAAAAAAAGGAGTGCCCCGGGATGGGCCATTCGCAAATGTTGCTCATAGCTTATTAAAACTATTGGAATTCTTTAATAACTCGTAGTACACGTTGCTAGAATTTTATTGATGTATATTTAACGTAATCAAGTTACCTTTTACCTTAGAAAAACCCCAATCCCCACAGAAATATCAAAAACATCTTGCATTTTCACAGCGGCAGCACCAATCACTAATCCTGCCATTATGGCCATCACTGACGCCCGTGAA
Organism: Agrochola lota; assembly: GCA_947364205.1. Lineage (NCBI taxonomy): Eukaryota > Metazoa > Arthropoda > Insecta > Lepidoptera > Noctuidae > Agrochola > Agrochola lota. The sequence goes on from OX376219.1 coordinate 20,673,436, forward strand.
TTAAGGAGCTTGTATAATAAGCACAAAGTTTATCAACCTGTCCAAGGTGTGCCAAGCTTTGCGTCAACGGGCACCAATTTGTAAATACCTCACTAATAAGCACCTAGAGAAAGACAAACAGCTCAGATAGTGTCGTTCGGTGTTTGTCAGGAGGTGTCTGTCTGCTTGTTTGCTTGTTTTGCTCATGAGTTCAGAAGTTTGAGCGCTGTGGTATAGGGGTTGACAATTTACTACAACAAGTATGGGGCTTTATTTAATGTCTGTGATGTAACGGGTAAATTAAACTGATTAAGTGTAGGTCCTATCGATTTTTAGAAATCTAGAAGGTTCTTAGAAGATAAAACAGCAGGAGCTAGTTATAATTTTTCAGTTTTAATCAAGGTTATCAACGTTTTCAATGAACTCAGTCAAAGACTACAAAATATTTCATTCAAATATCATACGACAACCTATGCGGGTGCTGCTGATTTCCCCGATAATTCCCTTTTGTCAACTTTATATTAAGCATTTCGTCAAAAAAAAACTTATTCAGAAAAAACGAAAAGTGTTCTTGTTTGAAAATTCGCATGCAATACTGTGCAAAGTCACTTAAACGTGATGCTAATTGTACCCTTTGCCGTATATCTGGCAGTTTCGCAAAATAATGAATGGCAATTTCTCTTTGCTTCTCTGCATGCGTGGCTTTGTTTTCTTCCTTTTTCGATTTATACAGGAAATTGTTAACACGAGTGCACTTTATTTGTAGAGTGGACTTCATTTAGCTGTTACGCGAAAATACCTTTCTAATGGAGAAAAGCTATGTTTCATTAAAAAATATTTTTCTTTAATGTACGTTGTATGTTTATCTTATGAACAAATCCTCCTCTTTTCTCTTTTATCAGTAAGCTCATACATACCTCCCTCAATCCTATGACTCAATCCAAATCTCAATCATACTCTGCTAGAATTCCCAATAACGTTTTAGGTGATATTGCCATAAACATGCTCATGAAGGGCTGCCCCTAATAGCGGTATAATGTTATAAATGTGTACTAATAAGGGGATTCCACTAACCCTCCCCTAGTATAATAACTTAGTCTGTTCTTACGACTCCCATGGGGCGCCATGACGTATGTCTTCTGTTTAGAAAAGGAAATTAAGCCGGACCACAGATGGCATAACAGAAGAAATTACTTCAGTCAAATGTTTTTGAGCGCGGTTAGACCACCATTAATGAATGTCTGTGATCAACCAACCTGTTTCGTTTAATTAACGGAACCGCCATTTGTTGGAAGAATTTAGTTAAAGAAAGTGGAATTTAAGATTATGAAATATTGACCATCCGTGCCTTCTTCATAAATTTCTTATGTTCCATCCCAAATCTCTACAGAGACAAACCCAAAATCGTCGTAAGATGTCAAAAAATATTCCCAATGCACCACAACGAACAAATACAATTGACCCAGTGACACGATTTCTATTGGCAAGGCAAGGAATCCCTTTATTGCTTATACGGAACATATCCAACGCGAGAGTACGTGAACTCGTCTAGATAAAATTCCAAGGGATTTCGCACGCTCTACTGCCATTTATTTAAAAAATTCAATTTGTGGAATTACGAATACATTTCGAGTGGTTTTAGACGGAAGGTAGGAAGATACGGTGGGGTCGGAGCTTTTAAAAAGTTGTGATTGTATACGGAAAAAGCATCGTTCCAGAAAGGGTATGAAATCATCGTGAGAGGCAAAACAACCAATGTTGTTTTGCCTCTTACATTCCCACAAAGCAAAACACCATTTCGTAATAATTTGAGCAAAAAACAAAGAAATATGGAGTTTTGTTCGTATCTAGAAAATATATTTGAAACAACAAAGTTCCATATCACCTGAAAGGTTGGGCCATTAAAAAAATCATCTTCATAAAAGTCCGAAAGTAAATTCCGACGGGAATTGTATTCCGAAGTTTTTGGCGTCTCTTTTATTGTTTGTGAAGTTGGAACTCGGAATGGAAAGGCGAGGGAGCATAGTCGATTCAAAGTAGTTGTTATGGCGCCCAACGTGGGGCCGGTTTTCTTTAAAAATCTTTTCCCTATTTCTTAGTTGTTTGCCCTTCCGTTTAAATGCCTGTCATCCGTTCATGTGAACGCACAACTTTGTGTCTACTTTGTATTAAATAAAACGCTTTTAATCTGCCCTACTTTCACTCCACAGAAAATTGTGCTGATAACGGCACCCAAAAACTGTTCCTTACCTTGAACCAAATCCTGTCATCCGCTAATTCCTCAAACAAAACCTCATTTGCATTCGCACGAACCTCTCCGTTTCGCATTCAATTACCTGCATCTGAAGAATTATTGTCATAGCGAAGACAAGATTCGTGTCGTTTCGCTATGGCGTCCTTTTCTGGTTCGTTTAACGCGATGGGTCCGGGATTATTCTCATTAGGCGTAATTTGTTTCTCTTGGTAAGCTTCTCGCTTGACAGTTATGACGAGCATCTATTTCAGTAATAGCACTAAAATTGGACGACTGAGTTGGAATTGGGAATGTCGTATGAAATGTCGAGGCGTGGCGATGTAGATTGATGTGAAATAATTACTGAAGGATCCATTAATTAATAGTCTTATCATCTCAATTATTGTTTAGTTGGTTAACAATACCAATATTTAACAGAAAAATTAAGTACCGATTTATGATCATGATCATCTGTTTGTAATCAATCATTTTAAATTATTCAGCTGTTGCTTTTTCAGTGTCTTTTTGATTTTTAATAACCAACTAATTAAAATCTTCAATTTTGAAAGCAAATGCCTTTAAATCCCTAAGTTTATTTATTACCTTTTCTGTTTCAATTAAACTAATTTCGTAATTCTGATTTGTTTCAGGTAACTCAACGTTCTACTTCGATCAAACGGTCCCTTTTCAAAGGAATGGAGTAATTAAAATCTTTAAATATCAAGACCATCGCAGAATTTTATTTAAGAAGTATTTTACCAGTAGCTTTCATTTGAATAACTTAATTAGGTGTTACGTCTATTTTTTCAAATAAATTGGAACTGGTTTCTTCCTTGAGGAAAATGTTGGAAGAAACGTGTACAAAATCAGATTGTCCTGAGCTACCCAGTTTAATAAAAGCCTACGAAGCTTATTTCACAGTTGTACCCTTCATTGTTCCCTGGGACATCGTTATCGAAGGAAGTTTACCCCTAACCGTGAAGGCCTTTCAAATTCTTAATAGCATTTGTTACCCGTATGCTGTATAGAAGAAAATAGTACGTATCGTATTTCTCGAATTGATTTTACTTCCTTTATCAAATAAGCCGAATCCACATAAATGCTATAAATTATTTTTAACCACCATCGTAATTTCTTCAAAGTACCTTCAAATATGTCAGTAAAAAAATCAAATACACTGACTGCACATAAAGAGGGCTCCTAAATCCGGAATCTTCCTCAGCGACTGCCTCCCTCCCAATCTTACAATTACGTCATAAAATTGAAGGCTTTTTTACTCAGTCAAATTCGTTTCACTTAAGCTTCAAAATCTCTTGGGAGATGGTCGAGGCACGAGGCTGCCTTTAAAAGGTATTCGGATATATCTAAGGGAATCAGTCCTTGCGCCTCATTCAAACTAATTAAATGTGCTTTGGATTTGTAATTCTAAATCCTGTCTGATAAAAGAAATCCTCGATACCTTAACATTGTACGTGTTACTTTATGTAAGATGTTTTGGATTTTTTCACGAAGATGTATGGTAAAGTGAAAATGGCTTCATGAAATGTTGGTACACATAAGCATTTCTCATGTAATAACTATTACAAATACGAATCTCAAGTGTGCCATTCTAGGACACGGTGGAGCATACGGTGGAGATCTGCCCGGCTTGGGCGGAGCACCGCCGGTGTCCTCACGGAGGCGATCGGTGGCGACGATCTCTCGCGTCCGGCCCTGGTTTAGGCCATGGTTTGGAGCGAGAGTGCATGGGAGGCCGTCACCTCCTTCTGCGAAGCAGTTATACTCGCGAAGGAGGAGGCGGAGCGCGCGAGGGAGATGCAAGATGCGCGCCCTCGCGCCCCTAGTCGCCGCAGGAGACGCCCGGGCGTCGGGAGTCGCGAGCCAACTTCCGGCCACCGTAGGCGCGGGCTTGCAGACGGTGAGCAATGGGTAGCTCGCCGTCCGATAAGGACCAGGCCCGGGTCGACGGCGCGTTGTATTCCACGCGCGCCGGGGTCCGTAAGGACCAATGGCTGCCGGGGTTGCGAGTTTGTCCGAAAGGGATATCGCGGCCCCGGCACACGGGCAACGGAAGGAACACGGATAAGTTTTAGTCAGTAAAAGTCTGACACGCCCTCTCGCTCCGCCAAGAGCGGGAGAAGTCATTTGATAATTTCCCACCCTCAAAAAAAAAAAAAAGTGTCATTCTAAGCGATTATGGAAAACTAACCCTTGTTCTTAAACATCTAAATCCTAAATTTACTGCTATTTGATAGGTCCAGTAATTGTAGGATCGTCAATATACACAAAATAAACGTATATTAAAGTTAAAGCGAGGCGTCGACAGTATTCTATATTCATAACTTGTTATGATATTGAGCAGAATTTGAATTGTTTTGAGTACCATATCTAACAACTAGGTGTAAGTAGTATTTTGAGTAACATCAAACGAGTTGTAATGATATTCATACATTTGGTAAAACCCAAGCGTGATGTCTAGCTACTTTCCTTTAATAGTAAATTAAACGACACCTTATGATGTGGTTTAAATCCACCTAAAAGTCTAATCCCTATCTTATTGTTTATTAAACAGAGCTACAATGCGTATATATAATGCAAATTCAATCCAGCCCCAATTTATCTCTGACAATACATTTGACGTATTACCGACAAGTCATAGTGTTGCGATATGCAACGTGTCTAAATAGATGCCATTACAGACTAATGCTATGGCCGGAATACATAAGTTCTGGTTGATAGATAGCGCGGTTTAGCCCCAAATCTATAAGATTAATGTGCAGTAATTATGAGTAATAGTTTCATGGATTATGCCTCTCGATGTCGTCAATCGTTTAAATGGTAGCCTGTCGCATTTGTGTGATAATATTGTACTAGTTACTCCGGTACTTGATCAGTTGTAATCATATAAAAGGTATTAAGCTGTTTGTCAGATCGTAAAAGATAAAAGGATTTAGAAAAGCTTAAAATGCCTTGGTTTCTCTGTCGCATCGAATCAAGCGAATTTCGGTCGTACGATATTTTTAATTATAAAAAAAAGAAAAGCAATATATTTTAAAAAGAAATGTAATAAAGAAACACTAATCCTCGAAGCTAACCATATTACGAAATACTGAAAATACAAAAGAAGCACGCAATTTTTTTAAAGTTACGTAGTTCCGAGCTATACAGTGGAAGCGTACCGTTTCAGATTTACGACTATAAGATTGCATCATAAATCATTGTATACACCCGCCCTGACGGCCGGCGTCGGAAAAATTATAGAAGAAGAAAAAATTAAACGCTTTCAAAACAGACATTTAAGAAAGAACACGTTATTAATTAATCCTTACAATGAAAATATATTTAAAGGAAAACTTTCGTTAAAAAGGGCTTGTCTAATTCATTTCCCAATCTGTTTTAGAAAGTTGGATTTGGTATATCGCTAATTACATCGGTGAAAGAATTGCTGAAATTTAAAAATACTTTTGAACAAGTTAAAGGAAACTAATAAGTATCGTGGTTTTTTACAACCTTAGTGGTGGTGGGGTACAGATGTTCTTGGGTGAATAGTTTCTGAACTAGTTTTTCATTATAGAAATCTCTATGACTAGTTTTTCATTTATTATAAAGTCCTGACAAGTTTAAGTGCTCCTGCAAAGTGTGGGAAATACAGTACAGTCATATTAAAACTTGTGTTATATTCACAGCATTTAAGCAAATATTTTCAAATGTTTTTTCTCAACTAGGCTAGTTTGGCTCTTTCATATTTCAACCGCATCTGGACTCTTTCCAATTTCTGTGTATGAAAGTGCACAATTTATAATAGCAGACGATTGCACAAATGCCTACATTTCCGCCTTTCCAAATTTTTCAGAAAAATATTGAACGTTAGAGAATTTTAATACGACATTCATAAACATTATATCAAATAGTAATGAAACCTTCAAATAAGTAAATCTCACAAGGGATTTACCAGAAAAAGAATAAGGTAAGCCTAATTAATAAACGAAAATGTAAATTACTTATCAACACCTTAAGTACTACAATAATCTACATCAAAGTCGTTACAAACAAAGATTACAGAACAAGAAATTCTTCAATTTTAATTTTCTTCTCTGAAGGTAGAATAAATTATTTTTCCGGTTGCTCGGCGTCCTCTTGAGACAGGTTTCCAAATAGAATTTTATCCTTTAACGACGCTCCTAATAATATTTTATTGCGTTGCCCTTAGCAGTCAAACCTTATTAGCTTATGAAGGCAATTTTTTCCGAACCAATTGATGTCCCGACAATTGTCGGAGTAAAAATCGAATCAAATTCGGCATAATTTTGTAAACGCGTCACAACGCCGCGTCTTGACCTAATTTGGGTCGTGTTAGCCAGAGGCCGACCAGCCATTTCCCGGGCTATTGGGCCCAAATGCTACCCAAGCCTAGCTATATTCCGCAACGGCTTACGACATCTAATTCCGTTGACAAAAAGGGGAATTTTATGGCGGTTACTAAATCTGCATTCACAATTCTGCCCTCATTTTCAAGAATTCTGTGAAATATTGATAACTACACTGCTGTATTTTGATATGATTTTAAAGAGAGTTACGTGACCCAGAACCTTATTGCCAAAGGGCACGTGAAATCAAGCACATATCATGCGCCGACGAATATGGAGTCGAGTTGTTAAATGAACCGAGATCCCTTGTTATTGATCTCTCAAATTGTCCTGCATGTTTACGCAGTTCGAGTTCCCTTATTGTACGATTCAAACAATTTTAAAAGGGGCAGTTCATAACGACTTTTTTAATTTTTTTTGTTTATTCATTTCACCGCGGGAGAGATTGCAATGACTAATGACAAGTTCTATCTAATGTCGGAATACAAATAAAGTGGCCCACGCTGGGCGCCAGTCCGACCGGAACAGCTCGGTGCTTCGACTCGTTTATTGTTATTGTGAGTCTTCTGTTAGTCTTTTCTTGCTCGGACATCCCGACATCGAGCTGAATAGAATTGTTTTCATGTACTTTTCTGCCGTCTTTCAAAGAGTCAGCGAACCTCGAAGGGAAATTTTGCAAAATACAATATGAAGAGAACACGAAAACGGTTTTAAGACAAACTTTAGAAAGTCCCAAAAATACATAATACAGTGTACCTTACTAAGATGACACAAATCAGAGCTAACAAACTGGGAACAAGGGTAACAATATAATCTAAAGTTATTAATTGAAAACTCCTGGACACTGAATTAATTGCCAATATTCATTCGTAAATCACTTCGGAAATTAATTTAATACCTTGGAACGGCTGTCGGAACCACGTGCCCTTTGTTTCATAAACGGTATCGGTGTACTATTAAATTGAGAGTCGTAAATTATAAATAAATCATTTTGCGTTCCAACGTTTGTGACAAGTGAAACGTGTTGAGAAGGGGTTGGAAGAGGGTAGTTGTTAACTACCTATGTATTGTCATTGTAACTTAGCGATGCCAAATACTGATTTGATTTCTAAGTTAATAGTGATTTTAAACAGCACACAGACACGGTCTACAATCTGTTTTAGAACATTTTAAAGCTCTTGTCCGCCGCTAAATATCTTAAAACAAAGAAAGCCCATTCATATTTAGCCTGACCTGAGATTCAAACCGAAGCTCAGACCAATTAAAAACCAAGATATAGCGCTCACACGCACATATGTACAACCATTTACAATCAAACTACACCTCACTTAGTGCACACATATTTACGGAACCGGCTTCACATCACTATTGGTTTTTTATTTTGTCTGAGACCGAAGCTAATAAAGTTTTACTCGCTTAAGTATCATCTATTGTCAAAAAAAGTATTAACTATACCATCTAGATACACGTGAATAATTTTCCATTATAACAGCAAATATCGGACATCAGAATCCCATCAAACCGACAGGAATAGTTCATTCGTTCACAACAGACGCTGCACAATTTTCGACGCCTGAAGCAAATGATTATCCGATACCAACCGATCATCCGCGATTTGCAGTTCAACTGAATATCATTCGGAAAAATGCAAATCGCCCTTTAACATTTGTTTTTAATGCAGATTTTAGTTTTACATGTATTTGGAATCAATTTAGGTGGCTTTTGACGACGGGAGTTGATATTTTTTTTGGTAACAAAGCTTTTGATTGACATGGAATGCATAAAATATATGAAACTATTTTTAAATGCCACATATTTGTTAAAAACAGATGCTGAGTACTAAACAGTTTATTCCACGATATCTCGTGACATACCTTTGCAAACCATAAAATCAATTGACTCCATTATTGAATCCTCTATAATATTTATCATTTCATATTGCTGTTATTATCTAGTACTAGCACAAACCATTCAACTGCCATATATTACCACTCACACACTGTTTTTCTTTTAAAATGTATACGCAAGTTAAACACCAATCCAGCTGAGTCCAGCTATAAATCCCTCGCCCCACATTCAACACATCAATCAGGGCCGGTTATGCTCCCATAAACAAGTCGGAATAGTCTCTGATAACGCTAAAAATGTATTTTTGAGCCGTCACGAAGACGTTACGAGGGCTAATTGTCGTGAGGGGGCAATTATCAAGCCTAACTGCGGGCCCGAACGCTCGCTATTTTGTTTGAACGACCAACAGCGGGATTTTTTATATCCGTACACCTTTGTGCCTAATGAACAGCGCTTTGTTTTTCTGCTTTAAGCGGTTATTTGGTAACGATTTTATGGTTGTTGTCGTTACTTGCGTACCGTATGGTGTCGATGTCTGGATGTTTGGATGTACAGTTCAAATTGTTCAAAGTTCTTTTTATCTGTCTAGGGTAATGGTTTTTGTTTTTTGACTCATTTGTTTTAAGTTTAATCTCTGGACCATAATTATAGGGGGAAATTCAGCATTAATTTGTCGGGAAAAGTATAGCCAACCCCCTCGATAAAAATAAAGAAGAAAAATCGTGCTATTTGGAAATTTGTTTATTTTTTAATAAATCCCTCACATTTTTACGACTGACGCATAACAAATTAACGAAAACTCTTCGACTAAAAACATATGTACAACCACTCCCAAACGCACCTTCCAGCTTTTAAGTCAATTAAAACGCTGGACTATATAAAAAACATTCGTACAAAGCTTTAACTGAATAAAAGTGTATTTTGAACAAGTTCAGCCGACTGTGAAGATATCGGAGGCCCAGTATAGGTACATGTATGAGTAATGTGGATTGCTCAGCCAATCGCTGAGCTCGACCTACGGAACCTGGAACATGCAAAACAAAACAGATGCCACGGCAAACATGAATTGATTGTTATTTAAGTTATAAGGAAGTATTGGAAGATGCCGTACCGAGATGAATGGGGAGAAATATATTGGTTTTACTATTCATGGACAAATAGAACTTGAACATGAATCGTTTACTTTTATTTTCAATATTTACGATAGTATTGGAACTATTGAGGTGTTATGCTACCACAATGGCCAGCATCTTGAAATAAAATCATAAAGGTGTCTACTGAAATCGGGAATGCGTTGTCAACCGGGATCATTGTGATAGCCCTGCTTAAACAAGAACGTAGAAGTTTATAAGTAAATAAAAAAATATCACAGTTATTGATTAAAATCGAGTTCAAGCCACTCAAGAAAAACCCATCGAAAAAGAACAATGAACTCTTCAGAATCAGTCAGACATTAACTAGATTAAGTTACCAGAGCACTATAACTTTTATTCATAAAGTACTTACGAGTACAAGAAACAAAAAGGTGTAAGTGCCGAAACTTAGGTGACCCCTGAACTTAGTTGAAGTGCCCCAAAGCGTACAAGAAAGGCTTTTCCTCATTTGTAACTCCTCATGATACTCTCAAAGGATAAAAGAGTTACTATATCATAAGGAGCTGTCGTAATCTTGTTTTTTGAAATATTGGACATAGCTGTAGATTCAATTAGCAATTAGGGATCATTTAGCTCCCTTCAAAATGGTTGAACTGAATGGTGCTGATCCATGCGCCATGTTCGTGACCATCGTCAGTTGGGACTGGTCATCTCTTAGCTGCCATATGCCTTTTTTATTTTTTTTGAATATCTTTATTACGAACCTTTGTAACGTGCACGTCTTTCTACACATCAATGTTTCTACATTATTCTGACATGTATAATTTCAGCATGAATGATTTAACATATATTTTGTAACGGGCAAGAAACTCCACGGACAGTCTTTAATTTTTTGTTATTAAAGACTGTCCGTGGAGTTTCTTGCCCGTTTTTCTCCATAGGTACCCAATATGCTTTGGAATGGGCAACTAGCTTCATATTTCAGACTGACTGACTCCTTGACAATTCAAAAGTGCCTGTTAATGGTTTAATTGAAATAAATGCATTGAGTTTGAGTTTGAATTAGACTTAGATTTCCTTTATAGATAACAGAAATTATTACACTTAAAAAGTTTCCGACTTATGATTAAGTCATCTAAAATCTTTAGCATGTTCAAATATTCTTCCTTCTCAGTGTTAATATAGGCTTTGCCCTGCAGTGAAACAATCATAGGTTGATGTATACTTAGTATAGTACTGATGTAATTTGATGGCTTTTGACTGAAATCACCCTGAGGGCTCAAACTTAATGAACATTTGGACATGCCTAACCCTATTACTCAGTTATGCATGCTTAAACAAACAATAATTTTCAATGTTATCCACAAACGAAAATAGCAACGCAAACTTTTAGGAGTAACCCAGCGGTCTGCCAACATTAGCCGAGGAAATCCAGATCATGGTAAAAAATACCTTATACTGGAACCGATAGATTTCAATTTAGGTTAGTTTGACTTTCTAAGGGTCTTGCGTCGGCAACTTGTCAATTGTTTGTAGCAAATAAATACGAAACACCAGTTGGCCCAGGCGACCTGATTCAATAGCACATTCCGATTCTGTTTACACACATGTAGGTCAGTACTGACGAGGGACCACATAAAATAGACGGGAAGTTGACCTGGGTTCAGGCTAGGGCCGATAAGCGGGAAGTTATTGTATGTGTGGCCATTATGGACCAAAAAGGTTCAAGAGATTAGGCCTTAATTAGGCTTACTTTAGTTTAAACCTCCATTGACAACGGCAACCTAGGCGTAGGTGTGCTGGACTTTCTAGCAACGCTTATAATAATTCCCTTAGTTACCATGCCAGTCAAGCGTAGTTAGGAGTTGGGACCAAGGCTAACCTTCTGTAATCCTAAAAAGCTGCCCAGCACCCCAACTAATCTTTAATCACACGTACCTTAAGGGACATGAAAAGAGTACAACTGTTGGACCCATGCACAACATAAACTAAAAATAGTTCAACCCGAATCGGGTAGCCTAATAAGGTAGCGGATAGTTACCTGTTTCTTAAAAGGTAGCTAAAGTTATAATAGGTTATCGCTTTTGCCAGCGCATGGAGGTTGGAAAAAAACCTTCTCAATGAAAATATCACATATATATACTAAGTTTCATGGTAATCAGTCAAACGGTGTCGAAGTCTATATTTACAGATATACCAACATTATTTTTTATAAATATTCCAAATGGAAGGAGCATTTATCAGCGCTCCGATTTTATAAATCTAGGCGAATGATACTTTCATCCCGATAATCTTGTTGACTTTTCTTTAATTTGCATATTATTTTACAATAAAAAGTTGACAACAGTCTGCAGTAGTTTCTTAACTTTGGACGTTTTCCACGATTTGTCTTCATTTATCTCGGCCATCCATTATTCTTTTCCAACATTCCATTTCTTGAGTTATTTATAGGTTTTTCTAATTACTCTGTTCTGTTCCATTCTACAATGTACTGTAAAGTCTTAGAATATTAAGTTTAGTTCATTAATTATGGGCGGTGTCTTGAGTGGTGTCAGTGACAATAGCTTTAGCTCCTACCTCAAGGTTTACTTGCTTATCTTCATTAATATTTTAGTCTTTATCCAGTCGCTACTGAATAAAGAGCAGTTCTCTGTTACCTATTCGGTTTTCATGAAAATTCACGCCATTAGTTAGCACTTTGAAAAGATGTCTTCCATTTCGACAGTGAATATAAAATATTTTATATCGTTCATTATTCAGTCACGACTAAAGAAAGTATAGGCGCTTTGACACTTTTGACAGGTGCCCGGACCTGACGTCTCAGTGCTGTCACCTAGTGAACGTTATTTCCGTAAACCCTCATTCTGAAACAATATTAGTTGTAATTATATTTTAATTTACCTATTATTTATTATATATATGTATATGCATATTTTATATATTATATATATATTCTTGATCTGATGGAGAAATAATGACTGATGACTATACTAAAAAGATGAAGATTCGGCGCCATACTCTTTCCGAGTGGCCTAGCGTCGTCACTAAATAACACTTCTTAGTTACCTATTCCGTTCGTTTCAGTGTTTTCCACGAATTCTGAGACTATATTACTCTTAGCGCATCACTCATCATCATCACTGCGGGCCCTATCAGAATACCAGCGCTGTGACATTTTTATTTATTTTTAAATGTCGCGGCATCATGCTGAGATAGGAGCCTTTTGGCCTCGTACAGGACTTCCTTCTTTTTATGTTACTGTTACTTTGTTTTTTATTGTTTTTGTTTTTTTCCTGTGCGAGTCACAATAAATACTTTTTCTTTCTTTTCTTAGTTATATTTAAATTTACCTCTTAACTACGTTCTTGAACTAAAGTGGATTAGTGTTATAACTTGTTTGACAACGCCTAGTACAGGTACTCAAAAAAAAAAAACCTTATCTGATGGTCATCTATTGAGTGATGACTATACTAAAAAGATGAACATTCGGCTCCATCCTTTTTCATTGTTCATGATTTTCTATACCTCCGAAGGGTCTAGCAATCACAATTTTGGTAAACTAATGGTTGTCTATTCCTCCTATAACTTAAACCACACCATAGTGACATGCACGTAACACAGCGGCTGACCCAATATAACTACCAGCATACCCTGACCTTCCCGTCCCCCCCACTTGCTTCGACAAATGAACCACAGAAAGGAAACGTTGCCCATTGTGGTAGGTCAAGTCTGCCTGGTCTGACACGGTGCCACCTCACTGGGACCAATCGAATGACGCTCGAAACGTTTTCATTTGATCTCGTTGGGGATTTAAATTGGACTGCAGAACATTCTGATAGGACAGATAACCATTTGTGTTTCGATAAAAAAGTAGCACGACTGTAAAAGTCGAATAGGCAAAGAATAAAGTGGGAGTCCTCTTGGTGGTCACTTTTTTAGTCTACTTCGTTTTTGTGCAAAGGAAAAAAATATGCATAAATCAAAAATTAAAAAATTAATCATTTATTTCAGGTCCTTGACCCATATTAAATACAAAAACAATACACAATTAATTAAATTTTATAAGTGTTACTATTTTTGCAATTGAATAAGTGATAAATAGTTGAGTGATTAATAAATAAATAAAGTTAAATAAATGACGTAAACATATGAGTAACAGATAAATGTCAGATCAAATCAAATAAGGTTAAAAGCCTAAAGCAAAAAATAATAATAATTTATGTTATAATAAGCTTGTCATGTTACATAAGAAACTACTCGTACATACATATATAAACTCATGCCGTCATCCCATGGTGGTAAGCAGTAACTACGGTACGCCATACGTTCCTAAAATACTCCTTTTGCCTCGTTTACGATATACATTCGTCATACACGCACGCAGGTTGTGAGTACTACGCAGCTGTCCTATCTGAAGAACATAGCCAAAAATTTCACCACTATATGTCCTTCTAGGCCCGAGGGCGTCCTCTCCCGGCGCAGACGTTTCCACGTACATCTGCCTTGTGCTAGACACCTTTCACTTGTCCACCACCATAGTCAGATAAACACTATTTAATCAATAAACTTCTAATAAAAAAGTTTAACCAAAGAAGCTCAGGCAACCGATAGTAGATACACATACTCGTATCAAAATCCGCCTTTTTCGAAACTCTACGAATAAATCTTTCATGAACGCTTCAATAAATAACTCACTTAAAACTTACTTCTCATATACAATATGAATAATAGACTCAAGTCAAGCAAATTCTCAATAAAGTGTTGCAAAACTTTCACATTTGACATATTGGAGTTTAGAAGAAAAATGGAGACAAAGAAAAGTTCCCGCCAAGTTTCTTGACAACGCTATAAACTGGTGTGAACTAGTTTATTCCAGACTATCGATTCTTTACTGACATGTTTGAAGTGCCTTGTAACCTTGCAGTTTGTTTCTTGCAGAAAATTTTAACTTTGGTCTGGATTTTTTTCAGATTTTGCAACAACAAAACCAAGCTTGTTAAACCTTCTCTGTTAGTTTTTACTCGACTACAGCGAAGCCAAAAGGAAGGGAGTAATCTGTGCGATTTTTATGCCTTAATTACATAACTTAGTAACGACGTGTGAATCCCGGCTTTATGAAAACCGAAAAAAAATCAATATCGATCTCTTGTTTATATCTTTTTTTTGGCGTTTTTGTCGTAGTTTGGTAGTTGGGTTTAAGTTTTTTTTTATGATTGAAATGTCAACTTTTTATATCTGACCTTTCGAAATCGTCTATTCGAAGCGACTCTTCTCGTGTATTGACTACTATAACTTTCAGGACAAAAATAACTCTGTTGGCGTTAAAAGAGACTTCTGTGAGTTTCCTGACACCTTGGCACTAACTGGTGTGGACTAGTTATTTGTAGGCGATCGATTCTCAACTCGCTTGTTAGTGAGCACTTTATTTCTTTCTTTCAAGTTATGATGGGTTATTTTTGGGTGATGATTGAACAGGTATTTCTCCTGTGCCACAGTTCTTTATATAACCCTGGAGTAAATAGATAGATGGGTGATTAGAATTCTAGAGATGATCCAGTTCAGATTTCAGAAGCTCTCAACCCTCTGGAAATATTCAGTGGTCTTCTTCTCTTCGCGTGGTTAGTGACTGGCCTGGTGTCAGAGTCTTAAAGCCACCCATGGGCCTCTGACTTGGCTTCACTGCCATGGAGAAATATCTCTCAGGCGGTTTCCTCACGATATTTTCCTTCACCGTTTTTTAACCAACGGATAATTATTCAGTGGTTTACTCTAGGATGCATATCCGGTACGACTCTCAAATCCTTCCTTATCCGAAGGGCACGTCTTCCTTACCATTACCGCGCGCCACCCGGTCTACTCCTCGATATGCAATGGCCTTTGTAGTCCCATGAAACATGAGGCTTCATGGGCTAGTGCAAATCTTGGGGTTCATTCGATTTATCGAGTCTGGTTAAACCACGCTGGGATCAGTGCATTTCATTCATTCATTCACAAGTGATAATTATTCAGTGGTAATATTATTAGTATAGTGGTAATTTGCATACAGGATACCCTACGCGTTTTCATAATGTTTCCATGTCCGTGATTAACTATGTAGTTACAGAATACAGGCACACCTTTGCGTGTAAATGACCAACTTTACGGTCATATAAACAAGGTTAATCTACGTTCCTAGACGCAGGAACTTAACCGATTACCCCTAACATCCCCAGATAAGGGGCCTTGACGTCATCCAGCCCATTATCCCTTAATATTCCCTTAGCGCAACGGTTTTCCATTAAACTTCGTACATTCTAAACAGTTGGCTTTTGCGCCCACTTTCAAATTCAGCGCATATTTAAAGGCCTCTCTCAAAGTGGTGTTGTTTAACTTTTTAAGCCGGTTTTAGGCATCGTTGGCATATCGAAGCGTGTTTAATGAATGTGGAGGTGACAGTTTTACACTTCAGTGGCGCGTTTTGTTGTGATGGGCTTACATCGACACAGTGGGGTCTGAGGGCCCTTCACCGTTACTTCGAATGTGTGTGTACAATAATAAGAGCTTTCTCCAAATCCAGGGTCTGGAATATGCCCAATTAACGGGATTTTGTGTGATTTTCCGTGTGGTACACGTAAAGAATAGCACCATCTCATTTCTTCCCGAGGGTGTCGTAAAAGGCGACTGGGACTCACTAGAGAATGATCTCTATGTATTTAAGCCCATACTGCGATCGCCAACCCGCTTGCCAAGCGTGGCGATTATGGCAAACCCCCCCTTTGGAGGAGACCTATGTCCAGCAGTGGACGTTTTTCGACTGAAATGAATGGTGATGATGATGATGAACGGGATTTGGCGGTATCAATAGTAACTGTATTGTGTACTTGTTGTTGAAATGATCTTGACAATGATGTGTCGATTCAACTTGCGATAAAAATATCTACATCGAGAGGAGGCTCCCTAAATTGTATGTTAATTTGCATTCATATTCTGAAACAGTCACGCATACAATCAAAATGGTAAATGATTCATTGGATCTTTTTCTTTCCATGTACAACACAGTTACGTAATTAGAACATTTTCGCTCGATTATTATTTTTATTCAAAAATCATGTCTTTTATTTAAATAAAATCTAGATTACTCTTTTATGTCTAAAATAACTATTCACAGTAAGAAAATATAGTTTATTATCTACCTACAAGATATTTTCTAGATCAAATATTATTACTTATGTTATAAACAAAATAAGAATTGAGACTTACGCCATTTGGTGTCATGCTCGAACACGATTAAAGAGCGCACGCCAGTTTCAACTTTATTACTGATGTGTTAGCGTTTAGCATATCTTGGAGTGGCAGGGTGCATGGGGGCTGGACACGCCATAATTATGGCGATAAGTCCCCTCTTTGAGGAATGACTAGAGAGGCGCCACGGCGTCTTCGCTTTCCACCTGACGCAGGTCCTCACCGGACACGGTTGTTTCGGGAGGTTCCTGTTCCGCATAAGGCGGGAGGAAACGCCCGGGTGTCACTACTGTGTGGATCGCCCGGAGGACACGGTGGAG
The DNA here is from genome assembly GCA_947364205.1 of Agrochola lota. NCBI lineage: Eukaryota > Metazoa > Arthropoda > Insecta > Lepidoptera > Noctuidae > Agrochola > Agrochola lota. The sequence goes on from OX376219.1 coordinate 20,690,498, forward strand.
CATACGGTGGAGGTCTGCCAGGCTTGGGCGCGGCACCGCCGTGTCTTTGTGGAGGCGATCGGCGGCAGAAATCTCTCGCGTCCGGCCCTGGTCCAGGCCATGATACGGGGTGAGAGGGCGTGGGAAGCCGTCACCTCCTTCTGCGAAGCAGTAATGCTTACGCCCCCAGCCGCCGCAGGAGACGCCCTGGGCGTAGGGAATCGCAGGCCGATTCCCGGCCACGGACGGTGAGCAATGGGTAGCTCGCCGTCCAATAAGGACCAGGCCCGGGTCGACGTGGCGTAGTGTTCCACGCGCGCCTCAAAGAGATATCAGCACAACTGACGAGGTCCGCTAGGACCAATGCCTGCCGGGGTCGCGGGAAAGTCCGAAAGGTATACCGTGGCCCCTGGCAATGTACAGGCAACTGAAGGAACACGGGTGGGTTTTAGTCAGTAAGAGTCTGACACGCCCTCTCGCTCCGTTCAGAGCGGGAGAAGTTATTTGATAATTTCCCACCCAAAAAAAGGGTGCATGGGGGTGGAGCTTGCGTGGAAATTGTCTTTAGAGTGCCTCGTCTTAAGACTATGCCGAGTCGATATTGATGAAGGCTCAAAGAGGTGAGGTTTCAATTGTCTTTTAGAAATAGGGGTGCAAGTATTATTAGGATTTTATGAAATTATGCCTGTTAGCATATGGGCTTGTTGCTAAATGATAACAGCCGCACGGGTCGAACAAAGGTTAAGCTACGCTTGCCGCGGTTGCTTCGTGAATGGGTGACCGTCCATTACATATCAAGACCCTTTCGTGTCTCGGAAAGTAGGTTAAGCCGCTGGTCCCGGTTGTTATTCGTAAAACTTTGACAGTCGTGACGGGTTGTCAGAAACCCAAAAGTCTGACAACAAGTCCTACCAAGGGGTATCCTCTACGGTTATCCAGTAACTGGGTTGTGGAGGTCCGATAGGCAGTCGCTTCTAAAATACTGGTAACTGCATCCGGTTAGACTGGAAGCCGACCCCAACATATATAGTTGGGAAGAAAAGGTTAAGCAGATTTGATTAATGCCTGTTAGTATAATTTACTTAAAAGTGAGTGTACTCTTTTAGAATAACAAGGTCAACAGTCACAAGGAATGACGTAAGAGCAAAGTTTTATGCTGGAGGGGTTTTCTGGTACCTTATGTACGTAATGTGAACTTTACGGAGTTTTAATATGAACACGTGCGTGTGATGTGATTACTTTACTTTACTCTCTTCACATTTCCTTCTCTGTGCGTTGTACTTGTAATATTTCAAAGTTTTCCTGAAAAGGATTTAACTTGTTGACGGTCTTTAGAACGCTCACTGTTAAGTATTTAAATAGGGAGACAAAACGATTCAACATACCATACCTATTTTATTTAAAACTACTGTTATTAGCTACTAACTGCGCCCCACGGTGGCACCCGCATAAGTCTCGATCCCGCGGGAATATCGGGATAAGAAATATCCTATGTCCTAACCCAGGTCATGGTCTACCCATGTGCAAAATTTCATCCAAATCCGCTCAGCCGTTTTAGCGCGAAAGCGTAACAAACTCATTTTCGCATTTATAATAATATACTAGCTTTCGCCCGCGGCTTCGCCCGCGTGGAGTTCGGAAATTATCCCATGGTAAATATCTATCGGGACAAAAATTATCCTATATGTTAATCCGGGTTATAAACTACCTGTGTGCCAAATTTAATCCAAATCCGTTCAGCCGTTTTTGCGTTATTGAGTAACAAACATCCAAACGTACAAACTTTCACATTTATAATATTAGTTAGGATGCTGGTTAGGATGCTGCGCACCGCGGTTTCACCCTAATAAGTCTTGTTCCCGTGGGAATATTGGGATAATAATAACCCATGTCATGGTCTACCCATGTGCCAAATTTCATTCAAATCCGTGCAGCCGTTTTAGTATAGTGAAAGCCAGCTAACTAACAAACAAATAAACAAACTCAGATTTGCTTTTATAATAATATTTATAAGTTAGGATAACACTGTTATTTCCTTCATCCAAAAGTAACGCGATTTCTGTTTAGTGATGACTTTTTTGATTTAAGTCATATTTTTAAATTGATTGTATTTTAACTTTAAAAACAAGTCCTTCGCTTATTCCAGTACAGTTTTGTGACTAATTAATTACCCTAGTTCGCTTACAGAAATCATTATTATCTATATAATTTCTAAAGTATACATACCCTACTTCGGTACAGGGTAGCCAGAGAGACTAGCAGAATTTGAGACGGCCACAGCCTAGCAGAAAGTGTTAGCAATTATTAGCGCAACGGGCATATTGCTAGCCGAGTGTATAGCTTCAATGCTTACCTACTGTGTTAATTGATTTAACCTGGTCGCATTTAGGCAGGCACGCTTGCATACGCTTCTTTAAACACGAATATGAGACGAAATTATGTTTTTATCACATTTATTCAAAAAGAGCTATTTCATTCTTTGTAAACAGGGATCAAACTAGCTCTTTAATCCCTAGGGATTAAACTGTTATTTTTGGTTCCTAGGTCACTAAAGTCTGCCGGGGTTGCGAGTTTGTCCAAAAGGGATATCGCGGCCCCGGCACACAGGCAACGGAAGGAACACGGTTGGTTTTTAGTCAGTAAAAGTCTGACACGCCCTTCCGCTCCGCCAAGAGCGGGAGAAGTTATTTGATAATTTACCACCCTCAAAAAAAAAAAGTTGCTTTTAGTCCCTAGGGACCGAAAGTGATTTGAATTTGGAATGTGGATATTGTTAGGAAAAGTTCCAATCACCAAAGAGATCAATCACGAACATTGCATGAACAAGTAACAGGCTGAATGAGAAAGCAAACCGCGCGTTCTTTGAATCCTGAGCGCAGCAACACTCTCGCCTTTAAAATAGTTGTTTGCTCCGTAGGCAAACAATCTACTATTTAATTGTTTAAATAGTGTTTTTTTTTTTAAAAGGCTGTTTAAAATACACTTGTTGAATAATGGGCTTCCGGTCAGTTTAGGAATCTTATCTATTTTGTGAAACGCCTGGTAGTAAACAGTAGCCCAACTACCCACTGTAGATCAAAGGCCCTTAACAATAGGTAATTATTAGGGATACGTAAGTTTCGTTTTTGTAACCAGCGTGTCGTCCGCGTAGCACGTCAGTTTCACGCCGGCTCGCCCCTCAATACCGAGTCGTACCTGATGTCCTTATAGAACACCGCACGACGTCTCGCGCCGGCCTCTGTCATCGCGTCCCCTGTAGGTGAGACACCTTTCTGCCAAAAAGGCCCCGACCGTACCTAACATTGTCGGATCCGAATAACCCCGGGTCAGGTTTTGTTGCGCCTTGGCCTGAGTAAAGGGAGAAGTCATGTCTTCAAAACTACAGTGGTTTTAACTGTGGCGGACAGTCAAGTTAGTCAGTCAGTTTCAGTGTCATCGTTGGTCGTCACCTTCCTCATCCCATAAAACACCTTAATTTTTTCACCTTCTCCCATGACTGCCCAAAAACCTGGTACATCCCTACGTATCGTTTTATTGCTTCGATACCGGAATGACTGCATAACGCGAACTTGCCAGTCATTAGGGTTGAACCTAATGTGGGGTCGCGGGATTCCTGACTAAACCCTCCACCCGTACCGGTCCAGGTCCGAAGGAGTGAAAGGGGTGTCTTTATAAAATGTCGCCCTTTATTCATTTGATTAATCTATACAGCTGAGTTGAGGTTTGCGAGAGAAGTTTTTGGTTAGGGTTATTTTTTGTGGTATTATAAAGGATATAGGGTTTTGAACTTTGTATGTATGGGAACCGCTTTTTTACGAAGGGTCTTGGAGAAAAGACTACTGCATTCTAACCTGTGCCTGAGGCCAAAATCGAGGGCAGGATTACAATATGTATATTTCGGTAGCGGCTACAGCGTATTCTAAATATTTTCGTATTGTTTGTTATGTCATGTTTAAGTTAGAGTTACTAGTTACTACAGCTGGTATTAGATTAGATATTACTTGATGACCAGGCTTTAAATAAAATGGTACCAGCCGGTGTATTTGGGTGAAGTGAGTTGTAATTCTGACACTATCGGCATCTCACTTCACCTAACTTTTCACCGTGAGATTTTTACAAGACAGATGAGATCTGTCCTGTAAAAATCAGATAAGGAGTAAATTAGGTATATCTGTAAAATCGCTACGATACTAAGACAAAACTTTGCAGTTTAATACATAAATCGAACCAGAAACGTCACCCAAACAATAGAAGGAAAGTACCCAATCAATACCACCACCGCATACCAAGTGGCTATCCAAAAGTTAATTGTAAGCAAGTCTAAACGCTTCCTACCCAGTCTTGGAGTTCAGCCAGAGATAACACCAACTTACTACGCCCAAGTACACCTTCTAAACTCATTTAAATTCATATTCGTTATCGTCATTCTACGATCAGAACCCGGATGGGGGACAGAGATGGAGATATACAAATGGTAATGTGCTAGAGCGGGAGGTAGGATTTATCTGTAGGAAGTACTGGCTGGTATCGTTTTTATGTACCGCGTAATGTTGCAGTGTTATTCCTGGTTTGATAGTGTAATTTGCTGAAGGGGTTATATGCAGGCTGTGAAGTCCCGTCTGTGTTTTTGCTACCAAAGGGCACCTTTTTTTTTTTTCAGGATTGGAAATCATCAAATGACTTCTCCCGCTCTGGGCAGAGCGAGAGGGTGTGTGAGACTTTTACTGACTAAAACCCACCCGTGTTCCTTACGTTGCCTGTGTGCCGGGGCCGCGATATCCCTTTCGGACAAACCCGCAACCCCAGAAATCAGTTATTAGACATCGTGTCCAAGCAAAAAAATAGGACTGTTTATAGGTGATACAGAACATAACAGATTATCCTCTAGAGAATAATCTGGAGGGTTATGTAGCAAAAGGTACCTAGGCGTTTTTTGCCGCCATTATCAGCCGTTATTTATCTAGCTAAGTTAGCTAGTTGCTAGTTTTTTACTTTGTTTTTTTTTTAGCTTAGCTTTTTTCCAACATAAGTTGTAATTAACATTCCTTACTGATAAAGTTTACATTTAAAAAAACCTTTTTAGCATTTAATGATATTGTTTTCATTTGGTTCCTAATAACCGGGTAATCTATACGTATAAATACCTCAAGTTTCACACACGGAAAATCTAAACATCATAATTTTTGGGGTCGGCTTCCAGTCTAACCGGATGCAGCTGAATACCAGTATGTGACATGGAGTGACTGCCTATCTGACCTTCACAACCCAGTTACTGGATAACGATACCCCTTGGTAAGACTGGTTGTCAGACTTTCAGGCTTCTGACGACCCGTAACGACTGTCAAAAATCCACGACTGACAGCCGGGACCAACGGCTTAACGTGCTTTCTGAGGCACGGAGGGGTGTCGGTATGTAATGATCACGGACGACCCGTTCACGGATCGGCCGCGGGATACGTAATAGCTCGACCCTTGCGGCTGTTTAAACTGAGCCACACACGAGCCCCTCACCAAAAAAATTTAATAATTTCGACAAAATAATTATCCTAGATACAAATCAACCACTGTTCCAAATTAGAGCAAATTACTGCTTTTACCTTGTTATATTAACTTTACCTTTTACAAACCTATTGTGATTCAGTCGTTACGAGTATAAAGATTATAATATCAAGTTATTGTTTAAGAGGGTTTATCCTAAAAGTTGGCAATGTCGCAAATAACTGTCAAATATTTGCCTGTTTTGATTCTTATAGCAATATTACTGAATAGTAATAAGAAATGTGGCTAACTAGAGAACTAGAATATTAATAATGAATTGCAATTATAACATTGAATTTGATCTTGTACCCATTTCGGTGTAAAAAACGCATTTGGAAAGTTTCCAAATAGTTTTTTTACATCTAAAACTAAACATTCAGTGTTACGATATTAATTATTGACTTTCATAATCAATATTCTAGTTCGCTAGTTAGCCATATTTTTTTATTTCCACACAATAATATTGCTAAATTAATCAAAACAGTGCAATATTTGACATCTAATTGCGACGTTGCCCACCTTCAGAATACACGCTCTTAATATTTCTGATATACCTGAACATATTATAATGTAGTACAAGTTCAGCCAACCACAATCAATGGAGTAGTATTGATTAACTGTGTCCACGAGGTCGATGTTAACAGTTTGACAGCGACTTAATTAAGAGCGTTTACTGAAAATGGGCAACGTCGCAAATAGCTGTCAAATATTTCGCTGTTTAAATTAATTTGGCACTACTACTGTATGAAAATAAGAAACGTGGCTAACTAGTGAACTAAAATATTGATTATTAAATGCAATAATTAATATCGTAAGACCGAATATTCAGTTTTAGATGTAAAAAACGTATTTGGAAACTTTCCAAATGCCTTTTTTTACACCTAAAACGGTTACAACATCAAATTCAGTGTTATAATTGCAATTAATTGTTAATACTTATTCTAGTTCCCTAGTTAGCCATATATCTTATTTCCATACAGTAACATTGGCAAATTAATCAAAACAGCGAAATATTTGACAGGGCGACGTTGCCCACTTTCTGTATAAACGCACATAATTTAGCATTAGGTACTTGCAACCCGTCTCGAGCATGCGTGGTGATCAATGCTCATGCCTTCTGAGTATGAGAAGAGGTCAATGCCCTTCAGTGGCAAAATAATAGGCTGGTAAGGGCAAGGGTAATTCTGCTAGTTAAAATTAAAATGTTACCGCTGACGGGCGGTTGGCCTTACATTTAGCCTGTTAGCTGTAACGTAACATGTACCTAATCCTAACATTATAATCCTTACTTCGAATTAGGTTGGGCTCGATACAACAGAACTTAGTTTTTAATTAGCTTTCGTTTACAAAGCGTTATTTATCAGTTTGAGTTTCTTTGGGGTGGCAAGTAGAAATCTTCCGTAGAGCATTCACTGAAAAATTCTGTTAAACTAAAAGATGCTCAGCTTATCACAAGTCGAAATATTTTTAGTCACTGATATGTCATCTCTTGCAAAGTTAATTACTTAAACTGACGATAATATAGGCAGGAATTTTCACAAATTTATCACAATAAATTCGCGCGTGGGTGGGTGTACCTACAACTCTGCAAAACGCACGTGTGAAACAACGCGTGATGTTAGGTACATTAGCGCAAAATTCCTGTTCAAAATTATATACTTATTACCACTAAACTATTTTGTCACATAAGCTAGCAAACGTCACTACAACTAATAACGTACGCACCTAACTGAACAGCCAGCGGATAAGTGATCGTAGTATGTTACCTATTATTCGAACACAGGAGGATATTGTCCTTTTGAAATAATCCCTCAGTCACCTATTACCACACGGAAAAAGGGGTGAACTATTCATTGAACCGCACCTTTCCTGTATAATCGTGTTTCTGTTTATGAAGCTTTAGATCACTACAAACCTCGCTCAAGTGAACACAAACAATTCGAACTCATTTTTTTTTGTGTCATCGCGGATTTACACCTCGACCGAAACCCAACATCTCGTATCCTCGATCGAATATCGACCTGCGCCATCTTTATGGACATGACACAAGCTTTTGACTACGTAGTACATGACATCTTATTATCCAAGCTTGAGACATATGGCATAAGAGGCAACATTTTAAAATTAATTGAAACTTACCTCAAAAACCGCACTCAGTATACTCAAATTAATAGACTTAATACTAGAACTAAGATGGAGGATACATGCCTATCTAAGGGACGTATAATACAATAGGGTGTCCCGCAAGAAAGTGTATTGGGTCCATTACTCTTTATAACATACATTAATGACCTTCCAAATGCGAATTCAAACCCAATGACACTCTTTGCTGATGATAGCACCGTTGCAGTTAAGTGTAATGACAGAATATCTTATGAACATGATATAAGTAGTACCCTAAATGCAATCATTAAATGGCTAAACATTAATAATCTGAAGGCAAACATAGGAAAAACTAAAATAATCCACTTTAAACAGCGTGTGAATGAAAATATGCCCCAAATTAACTATAAGGGTGACCCTGTATCTGAAGTGGAATCAACAAAATCTCTTGGTCTTACCGTGGATAACAAATTAAAATGGAAATCCCAGATTGAAACACTACGCAAAAGAATGAATAAATCTGTATATGCGCTTCATGAATTAAAACAGATTTCAAATATCAATACCTTGTTAACGGCATATCATGGTTTAGTTGCTCCTGTCCTGAGGTATGGTGTAATTTTCTGGGGAATTTCGACTGACATTGATTTAATTTTTAAAGCACAAAAGCAGTGCATAAGGGCTATGTATGGGCTTCAAATAATTGAAACCTGTAAACCGTTCTTCCAAGAGTACAAAATTTTAACTCTCCCAAGCCTATATATTTATGAGGTCTCAATGTTTGTTAGGGTCAATCATAACTTATTTGCATTGGCCTCAGAAGTCAATAATAGGCAACAACGTGACGCATTTCGCCTCTATATGCGCCGAACCTATACCACTTTAATGCACAAAAGTGTGTTTCGCATGGCTCCTGTAATTTACAATAAATTACCTAAAGAAATAAGGCAATGAATACTACCCTGTTTAAGAAAAATATAAAGACCCTTTTAGTTAATAAATGTTACTATAACTTGAATGACTACCTAAACCACAATTTTTCCAAACTCAAGACCCCACAGTGACATCAAGTAATAGAACAATAATTATGGATGTATCTTAAATAATTGATCTGTTAATTTATTGTCATAATTATAGGAATGACACTGTAATAATTTATTAATAAATAAATAATTAATCTGTATTAATATATCTTTAAGAAAGACATTCCATTAATTTAATATCTAAAATATTTTATGTAATTTTAAATTCATGTTTCAATGTCAATCTTGACTTTGATAGACTTGTTTACATTTTTTTACAATTGCATACATTTTGCATGCCTTACGGTAGAATCACTTGAAACATGTACATCTAATAACACCATTATAACAGTGTTTTCTGCAAAAATTAATAATTTGATTTGATTTGACCCCATTCGAATTTCGAAGTGATGTTGAAAATAATCCTACAATTGTCTAACCTGCCAGTAAATTACGTATATTTATTTTTTCCATAAATCACAAAATAATTTCCGTTACACAAGAAACTAATATCCTCAACTAAATCTAAATAAATATTCATAAACAAAATTTTCCAAACCCTTCTCTTTGACTTATGAAGCCTGCGAACCAACGGGTACATTAGCGGGTACCAGGGTATCGTGGTAATAAACCTTGGCAAAATACGGCAGGTCAGGACGCCCACAGTTTACAGGAATAGGGCTGCCAAAGGTTTTGCGCGAAGGGGCATATTTGCACACCAATCTTTGGAAACCTAGCGAAGTACAGCTAAATATTTCGGACTCAATAGTACGTTCGTTCTGCCAGTGCCCAGACGCCACATGGAAATACCGGAATATACCATTTTACATATAAAAATCTATCATGTTTAAACCTAAGTTGATGTGTCCATAACAATACGTAGCAGTCACCTCTAAAATGTCCTTTTTCAGAGATAAAAACATCCCAAAATAGATTAGGAAAAGTTGAGCAGTAGCATCGAGCTGTGTCATTAGAATTAAAGACAGAAACAGAGGATAAGTAGCTTAGACAAGTTTATACATTTTCATAAAAATATAATTCAGTATTTTATGAAGCCATCATTATGCCATAAAAAAGCCTTACAAAACTTCAAACGTAGTTAATTTCGGGCGAACAAAGGTGGAAACTCCAAACATGTCCGGCTACAGCCCTACAGCCAGACAATAAATAATATTTCTCATTACACCGGATGGGATTTATGATAAAACTCCGGTAATCACACAGAATACTTGAATACGGGATAGTCGTTTATTTTTAATAGTAATGATGGTCGGTACTTCGATAGGGTGCGCGTTTGGAGGTCAAGTTGGAAGCAATGTTTTGATGCAAGATTGTAGAAAGTGGAAAAAATTATTTAAATGAATTTCCACCGGAATTTTACGCTAGAAAAAAATTGGTCCAGTGTGAATGCAAAATGATGAATAGTTTTTCGTTAATTTTGAACACGCTTTCTATTTTTCTCTCATTTGGCCAATTTCCCTGAAATTTAGAATTTCCTCTCGTCTTGACAACTATTCACTTTACCCATAAAACATTACGTATCATACAACACGTCACTCTAAGTACAGACTCCCAAAGCTCCCAAGTTGTTTCAGGCTGTCAAAGAGAGAAATTACATATGTCATCCACCACATCTGACGTGCATCACATGAAAGGGCAAAGGTATTTATTTTGACAGTCCTCAGTTCTTGTGGCGCTTGTGGCCTGGAACAATCACTTTGATGTATCTTCAAGCGTTTCTGATATGTTCGTATCGCGCAATTTTTCTTGATATACAGATTCATATCAACTGACTACAGTTGATATGAATCTGTTTTACTTATAAGGCTGGTAAAAGTAGTTTAATTTCATATAATTTAATGTTCTGGAATGTTATTAGTAAATCAGATAGAAAACCTTGCTTCAAAATAAAATATTAAAATAATAATATTAAATCTGAAAACCTCTTATAAAGGAAACAGACACGTTTTTGTACAAAAGTTTATCAAAACAAATATTAGGGAGAAAATTAAAATTACCGTAATTTTTTTATGAAAATCTCTCGCGCCTTTCTTTTCTTCAAAAGCACGAAGCAATGACATCTAGCGTGCAAAACCAAAAGTTCTTGCTCGGCTATCCTGAAAGCGTTCTAAATTCACCCCTGAACGCAAGCCTCATGAACCATCTACCGGCGACCGGGGGAACCCGAATGTTCCCGGCTAACTCTCCCTCCCTTCACCCCCTAAAAAGCCTATCGATCGCCCTCCCTGCAGCCACAATTTACGCTAGCAGTGCAAAGCAGACAATCTGCTATCAAAATTATCAATAAAATCGTAATCAGGCCTAAAATTTTGTTACTCCTGTAGGAATCTTTTCAGGTAAGTGAGTGTTTGTTTTCCTCTTATCAAAATACGACCATTCAATTGTTGGTCGTTAATCGTGACGTAGACAAAACGCAGTGATTTTTTGTTATTGTGCAAAATCTTATCGTTTTCTTGTCTTTATACAAGCTTTTGATTCTAGGATAATTTCAGGTTCTGTGTTTTCTTATTTTTTGTGGTAATCAAGGGCTAATGGTGCTGTAAATTAGGTCAGTTCAGAAAACTGTACGTCAATGGGGATTTTTCTGGAAATAGGTCGCTGGTCACGTCATCTGATAGCCGTGCAACTTGATCAATATGATGTAGTGTTTTGTTTTAACGTACCTTTTCTCGTATCTTGATAATAATCTTCAAAATAGCTGTTAAAAAGAGGTAAAATCTTATTCTCTGCAGTTATTTCGTCGGAATGACGTGACATATTTTTACGATGTTTTGCGGTGTTCTCCATTACGACGCAACAGATTTCATTGCGTAGTTTCTTAATTTTTACACCGTGACGATTGCTTTTTGATTGTTTCGAATAACATAAATAGTAGTTTATGAAACTGTTCCACAACAGGGGAATACATTCCCAATGACCTATTTGTTTAATTATCTAAATTGGTGGTCTAAAATTACCGGATAAAATTCTAATACGAAACATTTTCTATTATTCCAGGACGCTGCCGTAGAAAAACCGACAGAAGACACAGTAGTACAAATACAAAACGACGTCCATTCGCCTCCCGACCACGAGCTGTTCGTCGACCCCGACGCTGCTGATGATGGCTCAGGCCTAGACACAGACGAGAGCTCGGGCTCCGGCTGGGGAGCTGGCCCTGGCCCCGACGACGAAGACGGACGAGGATCAGGTGACGAGCCCAACGCACCACCCGATGACGAAGACTATGGCTCCACAACCATCGGCAGAGACGAGACTGAAAGCATCATTGTCGATAGTCCCATTACACCCGAAATCACGGAACCAGACGACATAGATATCCCCGAACAACCGGAGACTCCTATCGTACCCAAAGTGGACACCCCGCTCCAAATACCATCAGATCCCAGGCCGATCGATGTGCTCATTCGTGAGTAGTGGCTGAAGCATGCCAGTTTTTATTTGCGTTGTTTTATTTTTTGTTTTTGTACGAGAAATTGTCATTTGTTAAAAAATCAGTCTTTGACGACAAAAATTCCATTCTCAGTTTTGTCCTACATGTTTGTTTGTCATCTGTCAAAAGGACTTATTCATGCAATATTCAAGAATGAGAGTCCATTGAATTTAGTGACGATTTTTCGTACTACTATTGTATTGTAATAGCTCTATCGTATATTCTATAAACATTAACATGACAATTAACAGGATATATATATAAAAGGGATAAATACATATTTAATATCATCACAACAAAATATTGTCACTAACCCAACGGCGCTCAACATAAGCGGATTCATCTCTTCACAATAACTGACGTAACCTTGAATTAACAGTTTTATTGTTATCTGCAGTTATTTCTAATTGTTGTTTGAACCGCACGCCAGTTACTGTTGAAACAGACAATCTATCGTACGCGTGTATAATTATACTTATTTCAATTAAATTATTAATTAATCCATGATATATGCCAAACACTTGTAACCATCAGAGGATTTCGGTAAGTCTTACGAAGTATTTTTTAAATTTTATGAAAATTGAAGCCCTTTATTTTTTACTTATCTATCGCATGACTTCGATTCTATCGTGCAGCCATTAGAAACCATTTTATAGCGTTCCTTTAATAGTACTAGTTAGCATGTGGAAGGTAATATAGCCCTGAAACTATTTCATCTCATGGAACCATTAGCTTAGCGATATTGTCCATTTCATTGATAATTTTGATGTTTTATTAGAAGTTTACTTTTGATTCTACCTCTGCTTTTGTTCATGCCGTATCATGTATGATCCCTTTCCGTTCCCTTGTCTTTTGATATTGTTCCTGTATTTCGCTTTTTGTATAAGCGATGTTAGCCATCTCTTACTTGATCCAAATCCCTCCAATGCCGGTGATGGTGTTTTAATCCTATAACTTTAGGATTTACTGAATCTCTTCATTCATTTAGCTTTTATCTTTGACTCCTTCGGTGTGAGCCTCGACGTCGTAATACATATCTCTTTTGGTCTATCTACTCCACATCATGAGTATACCTGAAAAATAGGATGCTAATCGTCTAATAGTCTTCGTCACTTTTCGTTTTTGTAAATATCTGTCCATTAATTTGATGTCTTACTAATTTATCATCAAAAACGTTAATAACTACTAATAACTAATTTCATAGTTCTTTGTAAATCAGAATCATGTATATACTAACTGTCATTCTCTAACAGTATAACACATTTCATGTTGTAGATACGAAAGAAAGTATTGTGTTCTTGATGATGTTATTTCTTTGTAAACGATATTTTTAACGTACGTAACGTAACACACTTCAACAAACTGTTTCGTTAAAAAAGGAAAGAAAAAGAAACGTCAGAGCCTTTATTAAAACTATACCAAATAACCACAATGAAAGAATTAGAACAATACATGATCCAATCATTGTAACTATGACTATAACAAACGAACAGATATTTCCTAGAAATCAGTCTGACAAAAAACATTTTCCCTTTAATAAACTAATTATCAATGACGTGACATTTCAGCCAACACCAGGAGCAGGCCCAGTGAAGGTACCTCGGAAGAAGGGCGAGGCGCGGGGGAGGAGCAACCCTCGCGCCCAGACCAGACGGACATCAGCATCTCCGCAGAGGACACTGTGCCTTCAGTCGTACGTATTCGGTTTTATTGTTTTACTAATAGAATATACGTTTTACCTACCTTACCTTATTGTCAATACACGCACTGGACGTATATATGTATGACGAACTAACAACTGGCTCATAGCCATCCAAAAGTAACCTTAGTCTAGCTTCGTTTGGGGAGTCACGGCAAGCTTTGTTACCAAGTGTGTAAAATTTAAGGGCCATATCACACTTGCGATTTGCGAGCGTGTTTCAAGCGAAGAGATTGTTTAACGAGCTCGCTGAGTGTGCGTAGTGAGCACTCCACGTGTGTGCAACGAGTTTGCAGCGTTTGCGGAACGAGAGCGATTGACCTAAGTGCGCAAGAGAGAGCGAGACAAGCAAGTGTACAATATTGTGGAAACACGGCGATCACGTCGCATGGTCGCAGCTAGCTCGCTTCGCACCCGCGAAGAGCACATTCACAAATCGCTTCGCTGGAAACACGCTGGCAAATCGTCAGTGAATGCTCTAAGCCTGATTACCGCGATGCGATTTTATTGCCTGTGAGATACAGTGAATTTAAAGCAGCAAATAGCTTGCATCGTCTAAACACAGTTTCAATAGTGCAAGTTTTATTGTTGCTTCAATTATCAAACTGGCATCATGTAAATGGGGCTATATATAGAGGTCGGAAGTATTGGTCAGTTGAAAAATACTTTAAGTTAGAATTTGTAATGTGGATGTCGGCATGTTCATTGTTAGTCAGTTGAATAAGAATTTCATTGGGATTTTGTGATAAAAACGAGGTTATAGTGCCGGAACTGTCTCGATATGGCGAATATCACGAAATGACCTAATTTATTTTATTTTCGACGAGCTGTGGGACGTGTGATAGTGTTAAAATCCCGTTCTTTATCGCTCAGGGGATTATGAGATTGTATGATTCATTTTGGTACTCATATGTATATTACGTATATATACGTCCTTTGGTAAAGTTTAGCTTACGATCATGTTTTTGATTATTTTGGTCTCCTTTTATCTACGATCGTCTTTCTAGACCAAAATAATAAAAAACATACGAAGACCCTATAGAAACCATAGAGATTGTTTTTGTGATATTCCACTGTCCATTCACATTGTGTTTCAGTTCTACCACCGTACCGTAATGTAGCATTAAGACTGGGTCATTTGTGGGTCAGTAGGTACCTATAGGTAAGTGTAGGGAACAGAGAGTGCACCTGTGTCTGCGCACACACTTGTGCACTATAATATCTCCCGCGCCGAATGTTGGGCTCCGCTGAGATTGGCCGCCATGGCCGAAACACGGTCAGGGGCCGTACTCTGACGTGTTAAAGCCATAATTTTTCCGTTGTGAACGATAAGTGTATAAGGATACTGCTATTCGTCATGTATAACGTCATCTCTCTCTCACACTGGAACAATGATTGCTTTAACAAGTCATATTACAGGTCCTGGAGGACTAATAATAGGTCCCTATTCATTACAGATTTTGGCATAATGATTAGAAGATCTCATTTAACCTTATGTATCAAATCCTTCACTGGTTTAATGATACATAATTATTTAATTAAAACATTGCTGCTCGATAAAACTGCCTAAACACATCACTACACTAAAAATAAAACTAGCGTGTTCTCTGTTTTGTCACGAAAATACATAGCTCTGAAAATAGACGAGGAAAACAAAATACCTACCTACTTCAAGGCTATTGACTTACAATTTATCCGCTAAACAGAACTAGCGTGTGGGAAGATTAGTCCTATTCAGATATTGGCGATATGTACTGCTGTTGATAGCAACGGCGAGACCTTTCGTCTGTAGATCACGATTTACTTGGTAATTCTCGCTATAGCGAAATTCGGCGAACCTTAACCGGCTTTAAACGATCGGTATAAACCGATACCCCATTCAAATTGTATAAAGAAGTGCTATAACGTTTCAGGATCAGGAGCCTTCAGGCACCAACGTGAACCAGGAGTCGCGGGCTCCCGACAAAGTCGTCATCATGAACGCCAAGCCTGAAGACCGTGCCACAAGTTTCTTCGCACAGCCAGGCATCCTTGCTGGTATGTAAAGCTTTATTGGACGTTTTTTCACATTTTGGAGAGTAAACTCGTTCATTGATGAATAAATAACAGTATTAGGAGGGCGCCCAAAGGTCGCCAAAAAGGTCGGTCAAAGGACCCTCAGTAAGTGTGTCTAGAATTTTCTAATACCTTTTATAAAGTTTCATATTGAGACACGAAGCAACAAAATACGATCTTGAGGAATGTATTCATGTCTCAATATGAAACTTTATAAACGGTATTAGAAAACTCTAGACACGCTTACCGATGGTCCTTACTAGCTGTTATTCACAATTCTTTCTCAGTCACGAGATAATAAGTAAGATTGTGCGTTTTTGCGTGGCTTCAAAAGTCTTAAAACTCATTCAAGGAGCCCTTCTATTTCGGAAGATAGAGTATAGCTACCTCCTGAAGCTATTCGATCTTCTAATTAATATTCTTGCTATTTATACCATAGATCTATTATTTAAAAGTATATGTCTATGGTATAAGTCATTGAGGTTCAATGTAAACTGGAGCAGAAAACAATATGCTGCGTTTTTACGCAGCATATTGTTTTCTAAACACAAACAACACAACCACAGCCACAACTAGAGCAGTCACCGCGAACAAAATTTTTATTTTGTTCGCGGTGACTGCTCTAGTTTACATTGAACCTCAATTATATACAGCAGTTGCTGATGATATGAGCAGTGATACCCTAGTGATGTGACCGTCAGGTTCGAACCCAAGGCACGCACCTCTGGATTTTCGGATCCATGTGCGTATTGTATAATTATCACTTGTTTCAAAAACGGTGAAGGAAAACATCGTCAGGAAACCGGCATGCCTGAGAGATATTTCTCGACGGCATGTGAAGCCAAGTCAGAGGCCCTTGGATGGCTTTAAAACTCTGACACCAGGTTAGTCACTAACCACACGAAAAGAAAAATGATATAAACCCACTCTTCAAGCTAGGATAAACAAATATAGGTTAATAGGTTGTGTATGTTTTTAGTTTTCAAGTGTTGTTTGGGGCTCTGTCTCGCATAGGGTCGCAGCATTATGCTGAGCGATGACCGTTTTACGTGGATGTGACGCATATTTTCCCCCAAGTTGTTCTATTTTTTTGTGTTCTTTCTTTGCGTCATGTTAAAATGCGCAAATAAACGTATTTAATTTTTTTCTTTCTTTTCTTTGTTAATATAGATAATATTTATTTGTTAGAATTACGACGTCATCACTAATTGTTTTGTTTTGTCATTTTTCAGCCGTGATCGGCGGCGCAGTAGTGGGCCTCTTATGTGCAATCCTGGTGGTGATGTTCATAGTATACCGCATGCGCAAGAAGGACGAAGGCTCTTACGCGCTCGACGAGCCCAAGAGAAGCCCTGCCGCAGCATCGTACGGGAAGGGCCACAACAACCGCGAGTTCTACGCGTGAGACGACACAGAGCAACCATCGCCACGTATTTACTAGTCGGCGGTCACGCCTTGACTGACCGGTCAACAGTCTGCGGACCAGCCATTCCATTTTTAAATTTTGACAGTTACTCGACCATACCACGCGAAATGCGCGGGATAGCAAATAAAAAGTAATTTATTAATTTATGAACGTGGCTAGAATTGTTCTGTGATTTATTTTTAAAACTACGATCAATGAAATTATTTATTGTTCTATAAATGTTTGACATGGATAAAATTGTAATGTACGGATGGTACAGTAATGTACAAGTCTGATACTAAAGATGCAGCATACTGTCTGTACGAGAAGACAGTATGATAAAATTAAAATGTTAATAAATTATCATCTTTGAGACCAAGTTTTTTAATCATTTGTGTAATGGTTTTAAATGGTGTTTATCAGAGGTTTAGATGTTTTGATGTCTCTATTGAAAGACCAATGTGGTTCGCATGTTCTGAATGATCGATCTTTTATGTTTTCTGTAAAAAATGAATTTTGTGCCATCCGCTTTCTTCAACTGTATATTGCCAATTCTCTTCGCGTAGACTATGAAGTCGTCTCGATAATAATTTGTGGACACGTCCATCACTTCAACTATTATGTGTAATATAATTATGTATGTGTGTATGTATTTAGATCGAACTCTCTAAAAAGATAAGTAGATTTTGTAATATTTTGCTTCCAGTTGTCATCGAAATTTTTATTTTTTTACTGAACAAATGTTGTATCTATGAATATTCACTACCTTTGTCAGCAATTATTTAAAATAACATAATTTACTACATAACAATAACAATTGGGTTTCATTTTTAATTTTAAGACATTAATTTAATTTAAGTTTTTTTGTTGTCACCTTGGGGTTTATTATTTTAGGAATTGATCGTATCTCTATTATTTAGATTGTTTTTAATCTAGTTTTAGATATTTTAATCTCATTTTATTTGATCGTAATTTCTTGAAATAGGTTGTGCAACGATTTTTTTAAAATTTGTAATAGTTTGTGTGCCATCTTCGATTGCCCAATTCTTCTGTATATTGGTTGATATTAGTAAATTAGGCGTGTAACACTGACCTTTCGCCTTATTTGCGATCGGCACGCGAATACGTGATCGGCCGCATGCATGACACTTTTGTTGAGAATACCGGAAAACGCCCTCTGTCGGCGCGACCACGCGTTCTGGTTCCTCAAACAAAAAGTTCGAACAATCGTGTATTCGCGGGACGTTCGCTTTTAAACAGTACGCAGGGTTAGAGTATTGCAACTTTTAGATCATTTTGGTACCCCCTATGTACTATCACGGACACGCATATTTGAACACCGCAAGGACTATTCCTACTTGCTGCGCTCGGCCACTATAGTAACGCTTACCTACAAAAAAAAATGGGCGGTAAACAGATGTGGTCATCGTGTGCACGGGATTTTGTTTTCAAAGTGGTTAGGTATGTGTGACCGCGATAGTACGTACACGTTAACCAACTATCGACCCTACTGCGGCGAAGTCAAAGGCAAGTAATTCAATAATATCTCCTTTGACTTCATCAAGCTAACTGGCTCTTTAGTTTACTAATATAAACACAACTAAACGCCAGTGTTATTTAATTAATTAATTTAATTTAAGTAACACATTGTGTCAATTAATTTATTAAAATAGTAACTAAAATAAATTGATCACTGTAATTAACAAGATTGTTAAGCAAACTGTAATTTTCTTTAATAGTTTACTGAAATATTTAATCACCTATGTGTGTAGCTGCGATACTGAAATAAATGAGCCACTGAGTGTATAAATATATGAAAGGAAGTCGAAATTTAAACATTTCATTAGTAACTTAGTTATTGGGAAAAACTGTTGTAGATTTTTCTAGGAATAACTCGCGTAGTAGACGTTTTCATAACGGTCTGGGTACAAATCTATGGTTCTAATTGTAATAGGTACTGCTTTCAACAACATTTATGCAAAACGTTTGTAGTTACCGTGGACCAGTGGTCACGCATGATTATCAGAAACCAGTAAATATCTTGATGCTAATAAGTATCTAATTTGAAAGTACAGGCTACGATGTCGGTGAATATGTATTAAGATCACCATAAATGGGCACATTTAGCTCACAATTCTTTACTCAAACTTCATATCGATACACAAGTTAACATAGGAAAATTTAAAAAAAAAACTTGTTGAAAATAATCCTTTATCATCAAATAACATCGGTGCTTCCCATACGGCTCTAAATTTTTATACTCAATTAACGCAGTTTATTTCTAGAAAAATCTAAAAAATTATATCCAAATACATTCCTGTCGGATTGGTACATTTTAAGGTGTAGAGAGCTCACCGCTCATTAGTATAAGAAATTTGTACATTGTAATTGTAAATTCTTTTAGAAGTTAAAACTGAGTAATTTATATGGTAATTAATATTGTGTAACCAAATATAACTAGTTTATACTACGTGTTCTGTTGCTCTAACTTAGACTAAACATTGGTTGCTTTTAATGCATTAAATAAATTATATCACGCATTGAACAAAAATCTTAACAGATAATAATACGATCTAAGTTAAACAATGCACTTTGTAGCCCTTGGGCATAGACAAAGTGACATTCTAACAGCGATAACTATGATGAAATAGTCAAAAATGTATGGGACTGACATAAGCTACCATAAAGCTTACCTGTATCAAACCTGGAAGAAATACATTTCGCTTTGAAAGCTGTTGCCGCTTGTCTGCTGGCCCACTTTACGTATGGCTGTCGACAGTTCCCATTTCAGACTAATGCGTTGCAGTAAAATTGATTATGAGCATTTATTCTGAAAGTAGGCAACGTCGCAAACAGATGTCAAATATTTCGCTGTTTTGATTAATTTGCCAATATTACTGCATGGAAATAAGAAATGTTGCTAAATAGCGAACTATCCTTATTTCTTATCCTTAATCCTAAAAAAAACCCGTTCAGATGCTTTCAATACTAATATACATATTGAAATGGCACCACACGCCAGGCTGACTACATAGTGCGTTGTCTACCAAAATGCGTTCTTATCAATAAATAATGACATTATATTAGTTATTCAACCTTTTTTTGCGAGCACGCAAATGTTTTTTGCATTTTGTCGTCACAACGACACCCAATATATTTTCTATATTAATTTATTATTAGAAATATATTTTAGGGTTAACATTTTTTATTGATATGAACACAATGTATGAAAATAAAAGTATATTCTGCTTGACATACATATCTGATCGTATGCATAGGCGCTAGCCGCTGTTTTGACAACGAAAGCGTTGAACGATTGAAATGCAATTATTTTAATATTAAAATATCGATTATTATTTGTAATTACTATTAATTAGTATTTTTCAAATTCGTGCGATTTGGATATTTTTTCAAAAAAATTGTAATTGTCTTTTATTACTCGTTCGTTATAATCGTGAGTTGTCCAGTTAAAATAAATTATGTCAGTTCTTATTTTCGATTACGTGTTTTTATCATTTTTGTTTTCAAACGCCTAAATAAACTAAAGAGCACGTTGCTATTACATGTAATCCGTATAAATAAAAGGTGCTGAAATGTACACTGTAATCCTAAGCTGTTTATGAAACTACATTAATTAATTTGTTAATTAATTATTTAGTTCAATAGTCGTATGGATTAAAATTATTTCAAAAGTTGCCAGTTTTAACAATACAAATTACAGCAAATAAAATATTCTAAATTTAAAACTTGCCTATTTCTAACTATAATGGCACTCACTACTGCCCAATAATATTTACTAGTCTTTAAAAAAAATCGCTTAAAAAGTTTTTATGTTCATTTTGTTTCATAAACATCTTCATTTCGGTTAACAAAAAGAGGCTAATTTTAAGAAATTATTGTTTATGGCAGTCGATACTCCAATTTATGCTTTTAAATCTCTTTTTTTTCTTATTTTACAATCTCATGGTTTCGTAACTTGTAAGGAGGTAGGCTAGGATAAGCGTATACATAACTATCGATGTCCACCTTGTAAATAATTCTCCTTTACACTTAGGTAAATATACAGGATATTATGAACAATGATTGTGTTTTATTTACCTGATATGATTCTATCCTTCCTGTGCCATATTTTCCTGTTAGGTGTAGTAATATGAACATTGAGTATATGGAATAAGAAATGGTACACCATATAACTGATACACTATTTTAGTTTTGCACTACCAAGGTCTTAAATGACTGGCAAGCAGTTTCTTGAAAGAGGTTGCTAGTCAGTGAAGAGGTTCTATTCACTACTATACCGAGATGTCGTGTCCACGTCATCGTAATTATTTCCTGAAGGAATAACAGATCAAGAAATCTATGATGAAGATAACGTATGCTGCCATCTAAAGATGGAAGGATACGTCATCTTAGCCATGTGTACCTACTATTAGAATATCATTATTTATAAAATTTATAAGAACATTTTTTTTTACAAAAGCTTGATATAATGCATATCTACTGTTCGAGGAATGATGAAACTGCTACGTCGCACTACGGTTAAATAGTTCGTCTATTACATACAAGATGGCGCTAGTAACTTCGCACACAGCTGATTTAAAAAATCACAAACAGATTTCTCTAAGATTTTTCTCCAACTTCTAGGAATGTAATTATTACAGTATCTATAAAATAATTGCAAACATAGGAGTGATATTGATAATATTATGGATACTAAGCTGTAGCGCTCCCAAAAGTCTAATTTCATGCAATGTAGTACGAAATCGTATTTATAGATTTTGGCACTGCACATGTTCTGTAAAATTAAACGATAATGACATTTTATACATACCTATTTAAACATTCCTACCTATTTAAAAGCAAAGACTTGTACATATTGGGTATAAGTATCAGTAGGTACTATCGAAGAAGTTCATATCTAACCACCATTAGGACTATTCTTGCTTGCAGCGTTCGGAGGCTATAGCACCGGGCCGGTAACAGATGTGGTCAGCATGTTCACGGGATTTTGTTTTGAAACTGGTTAGATATGAACTTCTTCGATGGTACCATCATTATCATGCCCTGTTAGGGAAAATCCAAGCAATGTTATTACATAGTCAGGTACTGATACTGAACTGACTACATAATGACGTTACAGAGAAGATTCAGTGATCTCTATAAATTTCACAGTATTTTGCAATTAAATGATTTTAAAATACCTAGGTACATAAGAGGGATGAGGAAAAAATATATGAATAGTAGGATGGATGACGGTGATTAAATATATATATGAAATGAAACTGAACTACCAAAGAAATACTGTAATAAATGACAAATATCTAAAGAACATTCACAAAATTTATTAAGTATGCATATCTACTAAGTAATAAATGT
This sequence comes from Agrochola lota, assembly GCA_947364205.1. Taxonomy (NCBI): domain Eukaryota; kingdom Metazoa; phylum Arthropoda; class Insecta; order Lepidoptera; family Noctuidae; genus Agrochola; species Agrochola lota. Next base: position 20,713,129 of record OX376219.1, read on the forward strand.
CTGAATAAATTCAGAATGATATGCTTGTTCTTAATTAACAACTTTTTAATAACGAATTTTTTGATGCCCTATGATTTTTGCACCTCCTTTTTATAAAGTATACATGTTTTATTATTTTAAGTCTGTTAGCTTATATATTTTATTATGTAAATAATATCTTGTTTGTTGTTAATTTCGGTGTACCTGCTACACCTCTGCCCATCCCTTCTGGGAGACAAGATATCTTTTTTACAAAAATTAAAAACAACAAAATTCATATTAAAATCAAAATGACATGATGATGTTATATAAGTATGTGTGTGTTATCTTGTTTGAAAATAAATAACAACTTATACCTAATTAATTAATATTTACTAATTAGACCAACTAGTACTACTTACCAATTAGAATTAAGTACTACATAAACCAACTTTATGTAAGTATTAAAATTAAAATACAAATAAAACAAAAAATATTAATAAAAATAACAATTTAATATCCTAACTTATCTGAAAAGTTACTCTTTTCGAGCAATGTAACCTCTAGTCTGCATCAATCTTTATTTACAACGTGAATAATGCATCACTAATCTATTCAAGGTCATTGACGTCATTCGAACCACGCTTTAGATAAATATCAATAATTTCAACACTCAGTTGTAAGGCAGCGTGGCCGAGTGGTCTAAGGCGCTGGTTTTAGGCACCAGTCCGAAAGGGCGTGGGTTCGAATCCCACCGCTGTCAAAAACCTTTTTGCTATTTGTATTTTTTCTGTTTGGCTAATTTTGTGGAACAAAGTAATAATTACATTGTTACATTGTTTTTAGAGAGTTTCGTAGTTCATTGCTGTTTTTTATCTTTCGTGGCTTCCGTAATACCTCGCATTAGTTTAGCCAGATTCGGTTAGACCCCTAAAAGCGACTAGAATCAATTATATTTTTTTCTAAATATTGACGTTCAAAAGTGCCTTTTATGTGCCTACTTGAACTAAATTATTTGACTTTGACTCTGACCCAAATCGGCTTAGGGATTAAATCATCTTTATGTTATAATAATAGTAAAAATGGGCATAATACATATTTATAAAAATAGGTACTCTTACTTTTAAAACTTCTCTAATTGTTTTGTGCAAAGAAAGTGAAAAACATAAATAAATTGTTCACGATCCAGATAATTTGTCACTATCCGGATGGTTAACCAAATTAAAACGAGAGCAACATCGCTGTATCCCACTAATGAACGGTACAACATAACCTAACTAACATTCTCCTATTAATTATTACGTTCAAGCCGCTTTAATAAATGGCAGCTGTTTGCTAAAACATAATTGAGATAAGTTCTTTTAAAAAATCTTCCATATCTTGTCATCTAAGGGAAATTAATTGATCAATTAAAACAAACATGGAAATTGTAGACTTGTTTATAATTTTTAGAGAGCTAGCTATCTGCCTAAGCTGTATGCAAAATTACCTACAGAATAACAAAAGTAAGATTTAGTGATTTAGCTAATGAACTTTTCAAACGGTCAAGCCACTGTATTCTAAGAATTTAGCGGTTCTTTTGGATAATCCTATCGCTATTTAGTTTAATATTTGTTTCCTTGCATTTGAGAATAATATATAAAGTATAACAGGTACGACCCAATTCAACACACACACACCCTTATAAGTACACTCCTTAGGCTCAATTTACATTGCAGCGGAACGGAATGGAAGCGATTTTTTTTTTGTACAAAGCGTAATGAACTTTAAATCAATAGCATCAACGTACAAACTAGATACCTCGTAGTTCATTTTGCTATGTACAATATCTTTACAAAATCTCGCTACCAATCCGTTCCGTGGCAATGAAAATTTACCCATAGAAGCAAAACATATTAGTAGGTATCTATCCTGGGATTTAAACCCTAGATTTAATTGTATTGGTAATAAGTGACTATCGGTCACTTATGCTGACGGTCAAATCCTATACTTTTAAACGAGCAATATTTGTATACATATATATGTATATATTTGGGTATCACGTTCTGGAAAACGGCTCTAACGACGGGGGGGCAAAACTGATCTAGCTAGGTCTCATATCTGGGAAAATTCGTTTTCTCCATATTTTAACCCGAGAAGGAGGTCGGTCGCCCAAACTTTAGAACACGATGTCTCAAGAATGTCATTACATTGCAGCATGGAATTAGTATAAACTATCCTGTACTATTAAATGACCATTCTCTAGTTTCCCCAGAGCAGAGGTCGGCCGCCCAGGTACTAAAGTATTAAGTAGGTAAGTAAGTGCGTACCTAAACCTACATAAAATAAAAGTTAACAAACGAGAAAGTTATTGAAAGGTGTTAGCTTCCTGATACTTAATAAGTACAAATTTTACCGTAACTTTAAAAAAAAACCTTGACCTACGCCACCTAATAACATAATTCGTGACTTACCACACCTATAAGAAATTGACAACTGTCTTAAAAAGCCAAAGGCATTTATAACCCGCACAAAACTGCCAATTTCGCGCCCAAAACATTAAACTAACCTCAAAAAAAACTTTCAATAGGTTGCTTTCGCGATTACGAATTAAAATAATCGCTAAATCGATTGCAGCGATAAATCAAGTTCAAGGCAAAGTAGTGCGGTGTAACCGGTATTTGGTCTCGATATACGATCTCGATACTAGAGCCGACCCGAGACTGTAATTAATCGATGTCACGACGTACATGAATTTGGAGATCCTGCGCATATTATTTACATATTAACAGTGTAGTTTAGAGCAGAGGCTGGGAGAACAGTACCTACTGCTATAGATAAATAAAAGCCAGAAGCTCTAACACAACACACATTCGAGTCCACCGACTTTTCATAGAGCTAATATGTGGCTGCCGCCGTACATATGCGGCATATATAGTGGACCCTACAGCGAGGTCACCGGCATTACGTTTGCGCTAATGTGAACCCTCCACCCTCCGCTCGCTTACCATGACCACAATAGAAACAGGTTTTGTCGACAGAAGCATAGACAAAATGACAGATAAACAATCACAATATATCATTTTGTCTATTCTTCCGTCGACAAAACCCGTAGAAAGTGGTTGTCATGCTACGCGTGCAGGCGGGCTCCCAGCACTGAACGTGCAAGTCAAATCCTCGAAGGTAAGAGACAGACTGTAAGCTGTCCTTAGCTACAGCAAGAGAATCACAGCTAACCTACCTCTTATATACAGGGTGTCAGGGACATCGACGCGAAAACTGTTACCATGGATTCAGTACATGATTCTGTTCCCCCTGCGTTGAAATTTTTCGTCGGTTATTATAAAAAAGGAACAGCTGCTTCATAGAAAACTGCAATACCTACGCGGTCAAAATGTATCGAACAGCTGTGTTCAGCTGGCGGTTTAGAATCATGTACTGAATCAGGCTTCGCGTCGATGTCCCTGTCACCCTGTATACAAGGATATTTTGTCTCTAAGTAACTTAGAGTAACTCCTTTAGGGTCATATTACCTACATATATTTAGGAGTTACTCTTAAACCAAACACAACGAGTAGGTATCATAACGATACTAATGATTACAGACATTAATACCGTGTAGCAAAAACCATAGGTACCAATCATATCAGATAAGTATGCACTTAACATGACTAATTCATAATTACAAGCTACACCGTTTAATGCAGAGGTACGTAATAAACCACCTCGCGTAACGGAGGTCATCAATCATCTGCAGTATCTGATTCCGTTCATTGCTCTGTGCGTTTTTTTGCTATAAATTTTTTCGCTATTGTTTATTCACTTAGATAGAGAAGAATTAGCATAATCAAAATAAATAAGTGGACATGTTCTTGGTGACAGCGAAAGTTTCGATAAGAGTCGACAGGTAACTAGGCTTGAATTTAGATTTAATTAATTATGTCTTAGCGAAAGTTTTACCAAGAATAAATCAGCTGTTTTCTTGTTGTTACGGTTATGCTGCGGCCGCATCTGACAATGCAATGCGTGCCGAAGCTTCGTATCTTTTGCTCGCTAAAAAGTTTTCTCGCTTATACGGTGGTCACATTAGCGGCTTCGCCACGTTTATTATGTACCGCCACCCGGACTGCTACGCAGCCCGAACTGTCGCGACGATAACCGATAATGGTTGGTCACATCTGTGTGTATCGTATCACTGTGCGAAGCTTCGTTACGATAGACGCAGATGCGGCCGCAGCATTAGGCCATGTTAGTGTTTCCGTTAGCTAGATATCAGAAGCACTTGCTTACCTAACCAAAAGTTTTTGTCAAACAGGCTATTGAGATTTCAAGTTAGGATCCTGACTTACTTGACATCCAAACAAACTATCGTTTCAAGTAAGCAAGCACTTGGCATGTCAAAAGTTTGTGTTGTAAGTAACTGTTTCAAGTTTATGAGGATCCTTCAATTTATTTTCAATTGTATTGAAATGGCTGGCTCTGTGTCGGTTCACGTATTGACCCATATACATAAGTGCCCATAAAGTGCACTATGCTTCAGTGTAGTTTCAAACACTGTCTCGTTTTAGTAGACTCAAAATCAAAGCGAAAAAATTGCTTACGTAAAGTACCTAATGCTGGCATTTCTAATAAGTTGTATGTACTCCTGTAAATTGTAATGATACCTTTTCTTTTCCTCGGTGTATTGGACTAGGTAGGTTTGATACGGAACAATTATTCAGGTGATTATACTTAAGACCACCCTCTTTAACATCCGCGTTTACAATCTTAAAACACATGAAGCTATACAGAAATATCAGAGAGAAAATAAATCTCACATTGCCCAGACATTTTAAAGTTTAATACGATTTCATAGACGTCGTTTATTAATAGACTCACCGCAAACATATAATTTTAATAGCGTTTAAGAAGCATTAATAGTTGATATTAATTTGGATAAACAGTTGAAGATAAAAAAACTGAATGAATTAATAGTGAATTAGCTTGCAAATACCAGCGGAGGCAGTCCTTCGACAAACATACAGGGCCCCCTGTATGTTTGTCGAAGGAATGGCAACCATTGAGGAGAAGAGTCTTTGAGTGGAGACTGCGAATCTAGCTAGTGCTCACGTAGCGAAATAAACGAACAACGTTAAAAAAGTGTCTGGGACTTGGGACCAACAAGTTGCTGAAACTGGAGAACCAAAGAGCGGACAAGTGGCGCTTTCAAAGCGCTTAGTATTTCAAGAACGATATCAACATTCTTTTCGGTAGCTTAATGTCAGTCTCATTTAATTTTGATTTTTCCTTCATCGTTATCGCCATAGATTTTATTTATGATAATTATGATTTTTATAAATATATTTTTTTGTATATTAATGGCTATTGAATTTTTTTGACATTATCGATGTTATAATATGCTAGTAGCTGACTTAGACTTTTGAAATAATTTATTTCATCTCATTAAATTATTTTGATTATTATTATTGCATGTTTCCGAATAACTACTTATTAAAATTATATAACAAATTATTTGTAAACCAATTGCATTGGTAGAACATAGACATCACGCTAAAATGTAAATTTTAAGACATTTTATGTACCTATGTTCACAAATAAAGTTTGATTTGATTTGAGATCTATTATTTATATATCGTATTGTGTCGCAACTTATCCAGCAGTGGAGTGCGATAGACGCAGTATAACTCAAAGTTCAAAGCACCACGTCAAGAATGACTGACAACAGTAACATTTAAACAACTTTTGACGCCCGAAGGCCACAACATAACGCAACAACTATAAACAAGTCGGCGGCCAAGTTCAAGTTTGAAGACAGAGTGCAATAATTCACACAAGAACAGTTACTTGATGGTGGTAAGTTTGTTGCACCTGAGGTGATGTCATAACAAAATTACTGGCGGTTGACGACAGGCTAATAATCTGAAGGATCATAAGGACAAATGGGGTAATGTTAGCGAGGTAGAGGTAGGTGTGGGTCTTTTGGGATGGGAGAGCCCGTCTTTCAATGAATGTATGCCAGAAGAGTAGGAATGAAAAGCGATGAAACCGATTATGTCGTATCTGTATGTATTTTACTGTGTGTACATAAATAATAAAATAAATAAATAAAGGATTCTTTCAGTAAGCAAGTAGCATAATTATTTGGTTTGGCTTTTCTTATTCAAAGAAAGGCTATTACAGATTACTTAACCTGCAATGCAATCTATGGTAGGTATATATAAAGTTGATACGCCAAGAAAACTTTACTCCCTGATTCTCTTTTCTGGTTACCTCAAGTGAATGGTGTCAGCTACCTGTGCAACATTGACAGAATCTACTGAAGAAACATCGGCAGTCTTAGTAGGCACTAAGTTATAATCAATCAATCAACTCAACATAGGCATTCCACTGCTGGACATAGGGCCTCTCCCAAGCACAACACCCTGTCCTCCGTCTTCCGCATCCAGTCTGTGCCAGCCACCTTTTTAAGGTCGCCAGTCCAACTCGCTAAGGGGCGTCCCAAACTACGCCAAATTATAACAATTTATTTCAATTACAAACCGTTTTATCTTAAACATATCATTAATCTAATAACACAGACTTAAATAGATATAGCGTAGCTGTAAAACCAGTGTGGTCCAAAAATAATGGGCATTTCTTTAATGTTACTAAGCTCGGTAGCACTACAGAAATTATAAAGTGTTTAGATACTATTAAACTGTGTTAATATACAATTACAGGAAGTAATTGACTTCCTAGAAGTCCTAAGCCATCTCAAAAACTGGTCAACAATAATGAACAGTGAAGCGTCATGAAATGACCACGTGCTGTGCTAATGGATTGCTCTGCTAATGAAAACCGTATAACTCCGAAGCAGACGAAAGATAAACGTCTTCACATTTTTACCAGAAACGTCTATTTTCCTTCCCAGTGCTCTTGTCGCCTTTCGAGATTATTTTCATATTAATACTTTATTCTTTACTTTTCTTCTTATATTAGAAACTAGCGACCCGCTCCTGCTTCGTACGGTTTTACGACTTGACAGAACATCGATATTTCTTTGTGTTATAAGTAAGTTTAATACTAACGTAAATTCTCTAAATGATGGTGAAAACCACATCAGAATCCGTTGCGTAGTTTAGAAGAACAACGCGATCACACAAACAGACGCGAAAAACGACATTGATTTATAATATGTATAGACGCTCACATACAAAAAGCAAGCTAAGTTTTAAATAAATCATACGATATACCATAATACCATCCCATACCATACCATCAAAAGTTCACACAGAATTCTGATATTATCTAATGGATGACACTATGCCATTAACCAAAAAATAAATAAATGTCTACTCGTCTTCCGCAATTAACAGACTTCTATATTTTATTAACTCAATAAAATTATTTATGAGGTTAACAGTAACACCACACTGATCCTTAGCGACAGACTTCCTATAGATCTGGAAAATCCAAAAGATGACTTTTTTGAATTCGTGTAGGCGATGCAGTTCTAAGTTATTGTTATTTTATTATCTAGGTTCATCTAACTTGAAGTATGAATCACGAATACCACGTGTAAAGCTCTGTATACACGATGATTCATATGATTCAGCACACTACGAAACAGATGTCGAACGTCTTACTTAACTAAAATTTCAGGAGCAGCATTCGTCTATAGGTACCCTAAGTAACATGGAACAAGAGCAGAGAGTCTTCTATCCACAGGTCTCATGAGAAATTTACTTTCCGCCCTAAAGTATATAGGTATTACAGTCACATGACTATTATTACGAAGAGGTCCATGGTCTTGAAAGCACGTTAATTCACAAGGACCATTTGAATTGTCGAAGGTGGATGCTATCATTTAAATCAATGAGTCTATTGACCAACTAAATAGCGAAATATTGCAAATCAAAATCAAAAATAATGTTATAAAGGGGGTTTGTTTGTTTGTGAGAGGTAATCTCGGGAAGTACATCCGATTACAAAATAAATATTCACTAAAAGACAGTTATATTACTTGCTTTTAAGTTCAGGCATAATTTTATACGATCTGATTCTTTGATTCGATGTCATGGATGTTATCAAACTGTTAATAAATTATGCCGATCAAGTGGCATTGACAGTGACCGAGATACAACTAATTTAGTTAGCGCCAGTGATCACTTGCTCTGATTTTATTTAGTTTTATCATTGTCATTTCATTTGCCTAGTTTTAAAAACAGAAACTGATTGAATTATATCTCGTTTTAATCTTTCGTTTTAGGATCTTACGGTTCTGATAAGCAATATTCCTCAGCTGTAATGACTCCGTCAACAAAACTTGAATATGTTTGCTGCTTCAACTTACTCTGCCAGGTCGGTGAAAAATACCAACAAACATGGAGCATTGTGAAAACTTACGTTACAAAAAAGATACACCTCATTTTCCTCGATTCATTAACAGAATATTGATAATCGTAACGGTTAATGGCCTAATAACGGAGACCCTCGACCAACACCTCTAGAGGCTCTCATTGCGCGGCTGGGTCAAGGGCTTGCTTCAGAAAACAGTACTTCTAGACACGGCACGCATACTGAGGAGGTTCCTGTCTCTAGAGCCCTGACCAGCAGCAGCTTGGACCCTGTTCCTGATGCCGATGGGCCACAATTTTGTTTATATATTTTTTGTCTTTTTATAAAAATATAATTAGTATGTATAAAAATGCAATAAAGGAATAATAATATTTATATTATTTTTTCATCGTGCACAGCAAGTCACCATTCGGGCCATTATCTATTCCGTGGGGCCCCCACGGAATAGATAAAAGAGATTCCGCGTGAAGGCACCATTGGAGTTACAGTTATTCCTGCCTCCTAAATCCATGAAAAATTAAACCACATAGAAGATTTGAATAACAATGCCATCTACGGTCGTGACTTTTATCTCAATTTATCATCAGTACTGGTAGTCAACTTGAGTGGGTTAACTAACAACAAGCTATGAGTTCCTTTCTCCGCCGCCCTAGTAATAAAGTAATAAATATTGACCTTAATTTGGATTTTATTTTATTCAGATACTAGCTTCTGCCCGCGACTTCGTCGGCGTGAAATTTCTTGTCCCCCGACCCACCGCGTCGTATCATCTGCCCGCGCTATTACTTCTTGTTCGCTTCACGTTGTTTCAGACTTTTTTTCTTTTTACTCGGCTCCTAAGCGTGATGTTAAATATGCTATACCCTTCCTCAAGAAATGAGCTATCAAATGCAAAAAAAAAAAATCAAATCCGACTGGTAGTTTCAGAGATTAACGCGTTCAAACAAAAAAAACAACTCTTCAGCTTTATTATTAGTATAGATTTGAGATTAGTGTCGGTAACTCAGATTTTGGATGTTCATCTGCATATACGGCGTGTGACGAATCTGCAGTAGTCCCTTAGCCTTGAATTGATAATACCTGTATAGCCTTTCGGCTTCCAGTCTAACCGGATGCAGCTGAATACCAGTATTTTTCATGGGGCGACTGCCTATCTGACCTCTACAACCCAGTTACTGGGTAACTTGATAACCCTTGGTAAGACTGGTTTTAACTATCATGTAACTATAGCCAGCTGTTTATGCTGACGGAAAAGTGCTGATCTATGCATTACGGCCGTGCCATGTACGATACGATTTGACTCGTACGATGTACCATCGAAGAAGTTCATATCTATACACCGTAAGGACTATTTCTGCTTGCAGCGCTCGGCCGCCATAGAACCGGGGCGGTAACAGATGTGGTCATCGCGCTCACAGGATTTTGTTTTCAAAATGCTTAGATATGAAGTTCTTCGATAGTACATGGATTCCTCAAAACTGTAACAACTGACTCTGTAACAACTGCCTCGTTGGTCCAGTGGTCGCAAGCGCTATTGCTGAGCATGAGTTCCTGGGTTCGATTCCCGATTCGGGCATAGTGTTATTGGGTTTTTCCATCTGGAATTGCTCAGTAGCAGCCCGGAGTCTGAATTTGTGGCCGGTTGATGGCAATAGGCTCGCCCCCTATTACATGGGACTTAAACATAACTGGCGAAATGTAGGTGAACTATAGGTACACCTCTGCCTAACCCTTCGGGGAACACATGCGTGATATTATGTTATATTATGTTGTTTAATATTACATATGATTGTAGTACCTACATTCTTTGCAAATAAATATATCTATTCTATCCTATAAATTATGCCTAGCAAAGTAATTGGCAGGCTTATTAACGTAGTTACCCCTGATATAAAAGCATTAATTATTATTTATTTATTTGCTAATGGCTAAGTCCGCCTTTGTACATTTCTGTGCTTGAAGTGTTAAATAAATAACTGCGAAAAAAAAGAGCCGAACTCAGTAAAAACTAGAGTACCTAAATGTTGTTTTATGACTCTATTTAACAGCTTTGTGTGTTTTTGATTAATGTGAATAAATTAATTATCATAATTGATTGAGGATACCAAAAATTTATATATGCAGTTATTCTAAAGTCGTAAAGCGAAATCAATGTAAAGCAGTTCATTATAATAAGCCTAGATCATAAACTAATTAAAGTCTTTTTACAACACTCATTAATATTAACAAACATGGACTAGCTTCTCCGTAAATTAAAACAGTTAGAGATACAAGATATAGAATAGAAAAGAATAGAATAGTTTTATTTCGGACAGAGTCCATAGGGTTAGTAACAATTTTACTTAACATCTGGTGTTAGTAGCTACAGACCAGGATTAACATAAAATTTAAATTAAGCGTGGAGCTGCATGCACCTTCGCAACATCGAGGCATCCCACCGATCTGTGAACACACTAAGAATACTGTTGGTGTAGCCGCGAACGTGTGACATCAGGAATGCACATCTTTTTCGAATAATCGCGGCAAAACCATCAATGTTATTTATAATTATCATGGTTGGCCCTGACGCACTACAACGCCACGGCAGCCGCTACACGTACAATTCGTTTAAACATATTGAAATTGGCCGTATCGAGTCTCTCTCTGTTTTGTATTCTCGATGTCATGAACGAATTAGATGTCGCCAGAATATCTGGTACATACATGCTTATTTTCCTAATGCATTAGCAAAGCCCCCTGAGTACTGTTTTCCATACATTTTTTATATCTGGGGTTCTATTCGCCTGAAATACCCGGTTTTTTCTTTCAACAGGCATTCCTTCTCCGACAGTCGAGATTTTTTTATGATACCAAAGAGCGAAGAAAATTGTATTTGAATGTCGGTCATTTAAAAAAATCTACTGTTCCATACATTTTGACCGCGTAGGTATATTGCACTTATCTATGACACAGCAGATTTTTATATTAATAACCGACGAAAAATTTTAACGCAGGGGCGTTCATAAGCATGTACTGAATCCATGGTTACAGCTTTCCCGTCGATGGCCTTGACACCCTGTATAAATTAAATGTAAACCAATGCCATTAAATATGGGCCTTCCTGAAACTGGGAACTCAAAACTCGTAAACAAAACTCAAACCATATTCGCGGAGCTTGCAAGCGCATAGCGACGCATCCATAATTCCGCATCCAATTCGATCATTATCAAAGAGATTAATAAATCTAATGAAACGGGTTTCAACTTAATACTCTTTCACGTTACTCTTATGAATAAAGCTAAATTATCGCCTATGCCAATTATTACTGCAGATAAAACCTAACGCTAGAAAGTGACACTTGATGACAGCAATCAAAAATGAGATCCTGTTCAGCCCGTCACACGAGTTTTATTTACGAGTATCGGATGTTACGAAAGAAATTGATTAATTATAAACGAAACTTTAGTAAAACGAACAGAATCGATTTGTAGAGAATAATATATAAAAATAAATTTATGAACGATATAATTTTTATATGCTTATTAATTGAAATCAGTAATTTTGCTTCGGATTATGAAGCGATTACTATTTTAAATTGTATTTTGATTCCCAACTTCATGGGTTTTAGTGAGCTCGACCTTGGCAGTAAATGGGCCCACATCATTTCTGTTTATAGATGTCGTAATGCTGAATTTATGCTTTACCCTTAATTTCCGTTTAATTGACAGGATACTGACTTCTGATGGCTTCTTCTTTTAATTGATCAAGAGCGGTAAATTGTTTTACCAATACCTGCCTTGAAAGGTGACGTAATGATAGAGGTATTTCATGTGAAGATTGGGTACCTATTTCCGGGTGATATAGTAACTGCTTTTTCCACAACGACGACAAAGGAATCGGTCTCTTAAAAACAGTTTTTTTTTTTCAGGAACAACATTTCAAGGGCTGCTAAAAAGATTTTAATTTATCTCTGATACTAAAGAAAAGGGTTTAAGGGAGAGGAAAAAAATATCAATGTTGAGGAATTCCTTGACATGTTTTTTTTTTCATGAAAACAGTAGTTTCTAGGCCACAAATGCATGCACAAAGTATCTGTAGTTAACAAATTATTTTGTCCTTCAGATTTGATGCCCAAAATTGCACATTGCTTAAATCTATTCGAAATTAAAATCCAACAGTAACTACCAGGCATATCTCAGTTAAACGGCAATAAAATATGATACAAAAGTAGAACAATAACTTATTTTATCGTTATCTAAATCTAAATTGTAACTAAGCCTATAAAAAATCTTAGAAATCTTGTCACGCCTACGACTTTGATTTTAATTGATAATAGGTACTCATTGCCAATCATAAATTAAGAGATCATCTGATAAAACCAAATAAGATCCAATAAATTAAATTAAAATAAAACAAATAAAATCAAATCAAAATAAATGTATTAGAATAAATAATAATTTAATAAATAAAATAAAATAATTAAACTGTTTCATTTCTTCGGTTATGTTTCCAAGTTATGATAGCTATTTATCTATTACAACACTAAGTTTTCATCATCCTCATCCTCTAGCCCTCATCCCCTAGCCCTCATCCCAATTTATTTGTTGTCGGCTCAGCAGGTCTTTTTTCCACACATGTGAACTACATGTGTACATGGCCTCAGTGTTAGTATGTTTAATTAAATTATTTGAGGTCCTTAGGTCACATAAATTAAACTCTAATTTTCACATTCGCACAATTTATTGAAACAAACGAATTTTCATATTTGAGGTCCTTGGGTCATACATATAAATAAAACTTTAATTTGCACATTTGCACGATTTACTGGAAGAAACGAATTTTCTAATTTCAAGGATTTGTTATGTTCCTAACTTCACACAGATTATCCGTCTCTTATATAGCATATTTATGATCCAAGACTATTATTTTGGTTTCACGATCTGTTTATTAGCTAGTAACAAAGAACTAGATCCATTTTCAATCTCCACAAATAATAAAAAGCACCTAAGTATCTTACACCTAATATGTCAAGCGAGGATGAGGTCGTTGTGCTGAGCAAAAAGACGCTTTACTAATAAAATGTTCCCTAATTAATATAATCACAGTCGATATCCGCGCGTCACATCGATCGCTAGCCATCTCATAATTTACGAGTGTCAGTTAGTAGGCGAAGTTCGTAGGAATGGCTCAGTTGCGCAGGAGTGGTGGTACTCGTTTCATAGTATATAAGCGCGGAGAAATTCTCTCACTGCATCCACTCAGCAGTGATCTGAACATTAGTGAACATGGCAACTAAGTTTGTAGCAGCTGTAGCTTTGTTGGCGTTGTGCCGTGCCAACCCCGTCCATATAAACGGTGAGTGTAATTTAATATGAAATATAGAGAACATTTTAAAAATAAATAAAGAATATGTGTGGAACCCTAACTTTACATACAATTAGATTTTCCTCAATATCATTTCAATTTTTAATAAATAGAACTCAAAGAGAATTTTGCCCTCAAAGTAATATTGATGTTTTCAATTGTTCCAGGTATTCTATACCGTGATGGACGTGCCTACTCCGAGGGTCAGGCGTCCAGCTACCGCGGAGTGAGCACAGCACAAGCGAACGCGCATGGCGATGAGCAGCTCGCTCGCGACGGGTCCTACTACCCCGGACATGCCAGCGCGCAGGCGCAGACATACGACGCCCCGCCCTTCCCTGAGAGCCCTTATGGTGCAGCTAAGGCCGTTGCTCAGGCACACAACGGCGCGTACTACCCCATCCCAGCGCCCGCCACTGTCATCACTTACGAGCAGAACTTGGCGCCCGCCGCGTCCTCCGTGTCGCATGCTGACTCGCATGGTGCCGGCGTCGCGCACTCCTCTGCCAACACTGTGGGTGGCGTCGGTGGCTATGGCAGGACCTCGTCCAACGCTAACTCTGACGGCTTCGGCTCCGCCGACTCCCACGCAAACTCCGGCTTTGGCTCCACCAGATCCTCCGCCAAGAGTCACGGTAAGGCTTCCGCCGCGTCCTCCGCGCAGAACAACGGCGTCGCCGGCGTCGTGTATCCCGCCGCTCCCGCCGTCTTCGCCGACCAGCCGGCGCCCGCAGTCGTAGATCTCAGGACTCCCATCTACTACACATCGTACGTCCCGGCTAACCCCGCCCCGGGATTCGCCTCTTCCAACGCTAATGTGGTTGGCGTTGGACACGCTGCCTCCTCCGCTAAGACCGGTCACGGCCAGGGCAGGACAATCTCTTGGCGTTTTGGTACATTATACGACGGTCCCGCCTCCGCCCATGCTCAGGCCAACACTCACGCTGGTAACGGCGCTGCCAAGTCTGCCGCACACGCCCATGGCTACGGCTCCGCCAAGTCCGTCGCCGACACTCACTACGGCCACGGCATCGCTCAGTCATCCGCTAACTCCCACGGTGCCGGCTCCGCTGACGCCAACGCTCAAGTGAACTCTGCCGGATACGGCGGCGCCCGGTCCACCGCCGACGTGCACGGTCTATACTACGGCAGCTCCAGGAGCTCTGCTGACGCGCGCACTGACGGCTTCGGCCACGGCTTCGCAAACGCCAACGCTCTGTCTGTCTGAACAGTCAGTTGAAGTCAGTGAGCTGAAAAGTCAGTTCAGTTCACCTGCACCAGTTAGCAACCATATCACGACGACTTCCGGACATGCCGAAAACTTGTCTTGATGTATTTGCGAAGTGCACGACTGTATTAAATAATTTATTTTAACTTATTTATTTAACTTATCTTTTTACAATGCCATCAAAAAAATTACGTAGATAATTGAATGCCATGAATAAATACCTACAATACTATACAATTTACTCACTGATTTATTTATTTACCACGCACCCATTGTAAATACCTACCTACATGTGAAACCCGAGACTCATGTAAAAAAAATCTTGTAACGCCATTTGTTTTTGCTTTTTTATTCATTTTTTATTTAAAAGTAATGGTTTGTTTTTTTTTCGTACAGCCAGTTGTGAAAAACGTTTTCTATTATGGAAACTCCTTAGTAGGTTGAAACAACGTGAAATTAAAAAAATGATAAAACTTATAACCTTATACATTATTAATGCTGAATTTATAAACTCAAACTCAAAGCATATTTCAAATAAACAAATTACACGCACTTTTGAATTGTCAAGGGGTCGGTCAGACAAAAAGAAGAAGCTAGTTGTCCATTCCAAAGCGCAGTAGGTACCTATGGAAACGAAACTCCACGGTTCCCTACAAAATGGTTGAGCTGAATGGTGCTGATCCACGCGTCATGTTCGTGAACGGGCGCCGTCAGTTGTGACTGGTCATCTCTTATCTGCCATGGCTTATTTTTAATCTTATATTTTGAATTGTTTTGATTATTTTTTGTACATTGTTCTCACATATAGAAGCAACAAGAATAATGTACCCAGGATTTTGTAATTTTCTATATTTAAAAGAGTGTCCTTGGAGTTTCTTGCCCGTTCTTCTCCATAAGATATACGTTTTGGAATGGGCAACTAGCTTCAACTTTCTGACTAACTGACGCGACTATTTGACAATTTAAAAGTGCCTGTAAATGGTTTAATTGAAATAAATGCTTCGAGTTTGAGTTTGAGTTTGACGGGCACTCGTTTAAATCATTCGTAGTGGTTACATCATTCATGTTGAAATTATACATGTGAGAACGATGCAGAACGTTAAAAGCGTCCGTAATAAAAATATTTAAAAAAGCAATTCAATAATTAAATTAAAATAAGCCGTGGCAGCTAAAAGATGATCAGTCCGACCAGTTCAGACGGCGCCCGTTCACGAACCTGGGGGCCTACTCCCTAAGCGAAATCTGTACAATCGGCCGTAGTTGCGGGCGCTTTGCTCTCTTTCTCGCTTACGGTATGTCCGTAAGTGAGACGGCGAACAAAGCGCCCGTAACTACGGCCGAACGTACAGATTTCGCTTAGGGAGTAGACCCCCTGACACATGGATTAGCACCATTGAGCTCAACCATTTTGAAGGGAACTAATTGATTCAACACACGCGCCACCATCTGCGAGACATTAGAGTGAGCATGACATACTCTCAGCCGCCAGCGTATATTCAAGTCAATGAAAGACGTACTCACTAAATGGTAACTTTATAGTAGGTACATAGTACTCACACATGTGCTAATTAGGTACCTTTAAGTATGTGGGCACTGTTGGCCCAGTGGTAACGGCCGCGACTTACGAGTTGAAGGTCGTAGGTTTGAACCTAGATAGGCGCTTTACTTTGTGTAAATTATTTAATCACCGCTGCTCTCAAAAACGATGAAGAAAAACATGTTGAGGAAACCGGTATGTCCGAGAACCAAAATTCGAAGATATGTCGCTCCTACCAACCCGCACTGGGCCCGCGTGGTGGATTACGGCCCACTCCCTCTCACAGAGTGGAGGCCAGTGAGAACATTATAGACTGATTAAGCTAAGTATGTGGGAACAATATAAAAAGACTCATTGACTGATTTATTATTTCTATGTTTTCTTTCTTTATTTCTTTCTTACCCTTTTTCCTTTCTTTCTTTATTTTCTCTCTTTCTTTACATGTGTGGGAATATTCGAAATCCACGTGTTCGAAGTCGCGAATGAAGTAACTAGTCTAATCTACATATATAAAAATCGATTGTAAATTAATTGGCCGTTTTGCGTGGATGTGACTCATATTTACCCCCAAATTTTTCTTTTCGTGTATTTGGTCTTTCTTTGCGTTCAAAAACGTTTACCGCAAAATAAACGTATTTTCTTTCTTCCTTTGCTTTCTTAATTGTCGTGCTTTAGTCTCACAAAAACTCGAAAATGGCTAGACCAATTAGAATTTTTGTTTTGTTCGCCTCAATAATGGGGTTGTTTAGGAAAAAAGAAAATTAGGAAAACCCAAAGGAACAGCCAAGAAATTGAAATTTTGTCTCATGTGTTACGAAGTTCACTGGGTCATCTATACAAATGAAGAGAAATGACTGACTCACTGATTGATTGACTGATTATTCTTCATAATTTTTTCCTTGTTGTGTCGAAATTATAAAGCAGTAACTGAGGTTTGCTATGAATGATAATTTTATTTTATATCTTGAACATATTCGGCCTGAATGAAAAAAACAAAAACAAAATATTTACATAATATAAAAACTTAAAAATAAATTAAATTTTTGACATCTTAATACTCAATAAAAAACTATAGGTATAATAATAATATTTAATAAGGTAATAAAAAACTGACGAGCAATATAAAAAAAGCTACTAACTTATTATGAATCATTTCCGAAACCACGAAGATAGCTTCTTGAAGTAAAAAGCATTCATTCAAGGGTATTTAATAGCGCATAAAAAATACCAATAAAACTATTTTCAAGATTTTTTTTATTTCATGTATGTACCTAACTTGTGTGGTTTATGACATATTTCGATTTTTTTGGCAGTTTGCAAGTAGCTTTTTTATTTTGCTCGTCAGTGAAATGAAATGAAATGTTTTATTCTGTAAATAGGATATAATCTAAGTGCGGATTTCACCAATGAAATTGAACGCGTTCAGCACATCTAAACGCGTTCAAGAGCTGTCAGTGTACAATATTCCATAACAATTTTGACACTGACAGCTCTTGAACGCGAGAAATGCTGATCGCGTTAAGTTTCATTGGTGAAATCACACCTTACTAATAGGAATAACTTTTAAATGAAATACAAAAAAAAACCATTGCTAGATGAGTTCGGCGTTTTCCATCTGACTACTCTGAGAAGAAAGGCTGAAACAAAGTCAGAGGTCGCAGTCTCTTTTAAAGTCCAAATATAATCTTGGTCAGGCCATATGAGGACCATGTGGATTAGTGTCTGAAATGGTCTTTTGAGGAAAGAACCACACAGATTTGAGTGGACCTGTCATTCAGTGCAAGCATTTGTCAGCAATCGTGGAGCTCAACTCAGAACTTAAAGAGTTCAACTCGACGAAAACTACCAAAGGACAAATGTCCTTTCTTTGGTGCACGGCAGTGTGAGTAGTTTATCATTAAAACAAACTGAGAAAGAGAAAAACAATACCCGCATAGTCTTCACATTCACAATAATTAAAATAATATAATACTTTACAAAGTAATCGTGACATTTTGTATATAATTTTCAAAAATTTCAATGTGTACATACGTATATAGTATAAAACTTGTATATTTTTATTATTTTACCTAATAATGAAAATTTCAAGTTTTATGGTTTTATCACAGTTTTATGGCTTAGCAGAGCGTGCAGCTCAATCTCAAGCTTTTTATCTTCTAATCTAAGTAATCTGAAATTGTATTTTTTTACAAAGTTTGGTTTTAATACTCGTACAGTTTTTAAATCGTTTGACCTATAAATAATTAACTTACCCAGTTTCGAATGGCAATGAGAAGTGTATATCAGTTTTTGTTTTCATTTACATATTGGAATTGTTACCAATAATAAAATATTAAATAATAAAAACAACCTGTTCTATTTCTAAGGTTTATGTTTTCTCGAGGTTTTTGATTTCTCGGGTCTCGAGAATTCTCGAATTCGCGACTACCCGGGAAACCGAGAAATATTTATTTATGTTAAATTTTGTTGTTTAAATAAAGAAAAATTTCGTTATTACACATATTGTTTATTTTAATATAATCAAAATTAGCTTTTTTTAAACATAAACTACTTTCTTCTCTCTGATAAACTCTGACAAAATACAAAAATCTGAAAACTAAAAAGGAACTCAACTCGATTATTAATAACTATCTGAATAATCACAGCACAATTTTTGGTAATTATGTGTTAACTTTGAGTAACCACTTAAAATTTCGAATTTATTTATTTGTTCTTAAAATTTCGAATTTATTTAGTTCTTCTCAAAATTTCGAATTTTAAAACTAGACAGACTTGTAGACGCTTCTGATGTGTCAATTCTAGTGGAATCCACAGATTTTACAAAAAAAAAATACACAGAGCTAAATGCCCAACCACAATGCGTACACTATCAAGTCCTAACAAGTCATTTGTCGGTAGTATCGACATACGACTCCGTTGGGGGCGACATCCTTAGCCAAATGATTTCTCGAGTTCTCGAATTTTCTAGATCTGAATTTCTCGGAAACGAGAACTACGGATTTCCGTGAATTCCCGGGAATAAACCCTAAGCCTGTGTTATGAATACTCTGCCCATTTTATTGTAATAAGGTTAATCGCTACGAAAACGCGTAGCACGCACAGTCGTAGCACCATACGATGCCTACGGCGTTGTTGGTAGACATATTGTAATGTATTCAGCTTTATCGCTAAAGTGGTCAAGAAATGATTTAAAGCTCATTGATATGTTTAAAAAGTAAGCTTTTTTCAATAGGTATACTGATAACTAATATCTAGCATGAGTAAATATTCATGACATTGTGTATATAATTTTCATCAAAAAGTGTGTATAAATAAAATGGTATTTATATAATAGTTAGCAAAAAAACAACATTCAATGTGTGAACATAATTGCTCAATCCCAAGCCTTTTTGTCCTAAATATAGTCTTACTGTGCGTTTGCACCGGTGAAACATTTACAACAAAACATGTTGAAATCTCTATTTTCTGTCAATTTTCCATACAATGTTTGACAGTGAGAGATTTCAACATGTTTGGTGTGATGTTTCGCCAGTGCAAACGCTATGTAAGTCGTACTAAAATGAAAAATAGGGTTAGGCACAGAGGTGAATCTATAGGAGACCCATATTTCGCCAGTTATGTTTAATCAAGTCCCATGCAATAATGAGCGAGAGGAACAAAAATTAAAAAGAAAAATTACTTATTTTCTTATTGTGTTTTTCAAAATACTCTCTTAGTTTCGTATAAGCTTCTGCCAGCGGCTTCGCCCGCGTCATATCTCTATAAATTATAGCCTATGTTACTCAATGAAAATAAAGCATTATTTATACTGGTGAAACAATTTTTGAAATCGGTCCAGTAGTTTTTGAGTTTATTAATTACAAACAAAAATACAAATCTATTCTCTTTAAAGATTTGCGTGCATAAAGTGTGCAGTTAAAGTGTTCGCTATGAGGTCGTTGCACTGTGTAGCATGTACCCTAAATAATTGTAATAATTTATCGTTTATTTAAAATGGCACAATTACAATAAAATATTGCACAGTTGCTTACTTGCCTGAACAAGGTTGAATCTGTCCTTTAGTACATAAATAAGTAATGTCAAATTAACAATGAGTATAAAATAAAAAACTAAATTAAAACCGAGGTAAATAAAAGTAAAACAGCATGTTATCGGAGCTTCTGTCTGTGCATAGGCGATGGTTAGTATATACGTACATTAAAGTATATTTTTTTACAGATAAAGTTACCGAATTTAAAGATATCTACTAAGTTTTCAATTTAAATTAAAAAATGATCCTCAATTAATATAATCACAGTCGATATCCGCGCGTCACATCAATCTCTAGGCATCTCATAATTTACGACTGTCAGTTAGTAGGTGAAGTTCGTAGGTATGGCTCAGTTGCGCAGGAGTGGTGGTACTCGTTTCATAGTATATAAGCGCGGAGAAATTCTCTCACTGCATCCACTCAGCAGTGATCTGAACATTAGTGAACATGGCAACTAAGTTTGTAGCAGCTGTAGCTTTGTTGGCGTTGTGCCGTGCCAACCCCGTCCATATAAACGGTGAGTGTAATTTAATATGAAATATAGAGAACATTTTAAAAATAAATAAAGAATATGTGTGGAACTCTAACTTTACATACAATTAGATTTTCCTCAATATCATTTCAATTTTTAATAAATAAGAACTCAAAGGGAATTTTGCCCTCAAAGTAATATTGATGTTTCCATTGTTCCAGGTATTCTATACCGTGATGGACGTGCCTACTCCGAGGGTCAGGCGTCCAGCTACCGCGGAGTGAGCACAGCACAAGCGAACGCGCATGGCGATGAGCAGCTCGCTCGCGACGGGTCCTACTACCCCGGACATGCCAGCGCGCAGGCGCAGACGTACGATGCCCCGCCCTTCCCTGAGAGCCCTTACGGCGCAGCTAAGGCCGTTGCTCAGGCACACAACGGCGCGTACTACCCCATCCCAGCGCCCGCCACTGTCATCACTTACGAGCAGAACTTGGCGCCCGCCGCGTCCTCCGTGTCGCATGCTGACTCGCATGGTGCCGGCGTCGCGCACTCCTCTGCCAACACTGTGGGCG
This sequence comes from Agrochola lota, assembly GCA_947364205.1. Taxonomy (NCBI): domain Eukaryota; kingdom Metazoa; phylum Arthropoda; class Insecta; order Lepidoptera; family Noctuidae; genus Agrochola; species Agrochola lota. Next base: position 20,734,588 of record OX376219.1, read on the forward strand.
GCGTCGGTGGCTATGGCAGGACCTCGTCCAACGCTAATTCTGACGGCTTCGGCTCCGCCGACTCCCACGCAAACTCCGGCTTTGGCTCCACCAGCTCCTCCGCCAAGAGTCACGGTAAGGCTTCCGCCGCGTCCTCCGCGCAGAACAACGGCGTCGCCGGCGTCGTGTATCCCGCCGCTCCCGCCGTCTTCGCCGACCAGCCGGCGCCCGCAGTCGTAGATCTCAGGACTCCCATCTACTACACATCGTACGTCCCGGCTAACCCCGCCCCGGGATTCGCCTCTTCCAACGCTAATGTGGTTGGCGGTGGACACGCTGCCTCCTCCGCTAAGACCGGTCACGGCCAGGGCAGGACAATCTCTTGGCGCTTTGGTACATTATACGACGGTCCCGCCTCCGCCCATGCTCAGGCCAACACTCACGCTGGTAACGGCGCTGCCAAGTCTGCCGCACACACCCATGGCTACGGCTCCGCCAAGTCCGTCGCCGACACTCACTACGGCCACGGCATCGCTCAATCATCCGCTAACTCCCACGGCGCCGGCTCCGCTGACGCCAACGCTCAAGTGAACTCTGCCGGATACGGCGGCGTCCGGTCCATCGCCGACGTGCACGGCTCCAAGAGCTCTGCTGAGGCGCACACTCACGGCTCTGGCAGCGCCGCGTCTTCCGCCAGGACTCAGGGCGTGAACACCTTCATTAGGGTGGCAAATTCTCAGGCAAACTCTTTAGATCGCGGCTCCGCGTACGCAAACGCTGTGGCTGTCTGAACAGTCAGTTTGGTTCACCTGCACCAATAAGCAATCACATCACGACGACTTCCGGATATGCCGAAAACTTGTCTTGATGTATTTGCGAATCGCTCAAACCGAATTAATTTATTTTAAATTATTTATTTATGAATTGTGTCTAATATAATGTTTGATACAAATTAAGAGACGATGTAACTGCATAATAAATAAACGACTTTGAAAGTTATTTATAGAAATATTTATTTACAACACCATCATACACCACCTGTACATAACAAAGAGGGCAAAACAAACAATGATAAAATGCTTGTATATGTAAAAGCATTAACATTATAATCTCAAATAAAGTGATCACAGTTTCCCCTGCATGAAGGGTTTAAGATATTTATGGAAGCTCTGGTTGACGGGCTCCGCGTTGAGCGGACTCTTGAGCGCTTCCTCCATCAGACGCTCGTATACGCGACCATCGTATGCGCCGAGGGCTGAGTTCAAGATCTAAGAAATAAGAAAATGTTGTTTTGAAATGTTAGACAACGCACCTCTAAAGTGCTGAGAAGTTTCACTGAGAACATCATTTTCAAAATTAAACGTATCCGCTCAACTGTCAATAACAATAAAAAATAAATTGTGTCTCGTTATTTATGCTCCTATGTTATTAAGAAGAGCAAAAGAGTACTACTTTTGTGATATACTGCATTAACGTAATGATGATGTACAGTACCTGGTCTCGAAAGTCGAAAGCATCCACCAGTCCCACTGCGTTAGCTCTGATCTTTCCGAGGAGTTCCTCATAGGTGCCCTGCAGCTGTCGCACGTCACTCTCAGATATTGAAGTGTACTGAAAAACATAATGATTAAGTATGTTAATTACTACCAATAAACAATGAATGAAAATAGTATGATACACGATACACTAGTAGGTATTTCATTCAATCATTACCAAATGAAAATGACTGAAAATGAGATTAATGGTACTACCATTTACTAGAACTACTCTCCTTAATTTTACAGACATGGACAAGGAAGCATTTAAAAAACTTAACAGAAAATTAGATAATTTATTTATATTCATACAATAGTCACACTGACACAATTTTCATCGGTGTTCTTGTAAAACAATTACTTTAATCTTTCCAAATACTGATACAGTAAGAATCAACAGTTGAAAACCCAAGACAACGGCTTGTTTATTATTTCCTCTGCAAAAAACTGAACTTGTTGATCTCAACAAAAAGCTGTATGATGTCATGAACTCCTGACCCAATAAATATGCTAATGTGACGTGACACTGACGTAAGGTCAGCGTCAAGTCATTCTCCGACGTCATGGCTAACTGTATCTAACGCCGCCGCCAGTCTCTTGGGTACATTCCCAGTCGACAGCGATGCGGAGGAAATTTTCGATGCCATATTTTAGTTTATTAATAGTTTCAGTTATGTTAGGATATTATATTTTAATTTAAATAATCTGTTAGGTAATTTAGAATAAGATGTATGTATATCCAGCCTATATATTTTATCATCTTTAATAAATGTGTTTTAAAAATATGATTGACGTGTAAAAGTGTAGTACAAACCTCGTTGAATACGAACAGATAAAAGCCTTCCCAGTGTCGGTAAATCTAACCATTTTATTCTATAGAATATTTTACCGTTTTTTAGATCTATTTAATATTAATAATCGTCAGCTTTCAAAGCCATAATTGAGCTTTATTCAGTGCTTCCATCAGCATAGAGACGGCAAATGTTTTCTCAACTGTGGTGTTTGGTATTTATATGATAAGTCCAAAATTTGTCATTTTCTGTTTTACCCACCCGTACTCAATTATATTTAAATGTATTTTGGTCTATTCTATGTAACTCTCCTACTACTATAAATAGGTACACATGTAACATTTTGATGAACAAACGTAGCTATTTCGATTTGTAGCATTTTTTTAAGTTTCAATGCTCTAGTATAAAATCAGATTTATGAACTTATCATGCATATACCAGATACAGTATCCGAGGTATTTTTGGAACCTATTAGTTCAATCATCTTCTGTTCATCACACTTCTCTGACAGTCAGGCTGAGGGAGCTAGAGTATTGCCGAAGCCTATAGTCTTCTTCTCCTTTTCGTGTGGTTAGTGACTAACCTGGTTTTAAAGTTTTAAAGCCGCCCATAGGCCTCTAACTTGGCTTCACATGCCGTCGAGAAATATCTCTCAGGCATGGTTTTTTCACGACGTTTTCCTACACTTTTTTTGATGCAAGCAAGTAAAAAAAGAAAATAGATGAAGAATGAACGAGCTATGCAAACCTACACTTACTGTAATATACCTTACCAAAACATTGTTAAGAAAGCTCGAAACACCGCACTTGGCAAATTGTTTTGTGGTCACCAGAAATTTTTGATACCCATCGACTTCGAAGACAGTCACCAACAAAAGGTAATTAATTGTGTCTCATTATTTAACACTTTCGACTCCCTCCACTTTTCATAGAACTCATACGCCATGCCGCCATACATGTTGGAAGTGAACCCTCCGGGAGGATATGCATTACGTTTGCACTAAAGTTAACCATCGTGGACGGTCAACGGCATTTGGTTTAAAACCGTGTTATAGAACACTGTAAGACGAAGTAAAATAGTGTTTTCAGGGGGTCTTGTTCCTGCCGGGGTTGCGAGTTTGTCCGAAAGGGATATCGCGGCCCCGGCACACAGGCAACGGAAGGAACACGGGTGGGTTTTAGTCAGTAAAAGTCTGACACGCCCTCCCGCGCCGCCCAGAGCGGGAGGAGTTATTATTAGATAATTTCCCAACCTCAAAAAAAAGGGCCTTGTTGCTATACATAGTTTCCAACCTTTTAAATTTTTTGTGACTATTTATAACCGTGAAAAAAAAAACAAAATAAAAAAATGCTTGGATTTTAAAACCAATGCCTAAACTAATAACTCTTGTTAAAAGATACATCTTATTTTATTTTCACGGTTTATAATGCTGTATTCGCTAAAAAAAACCTACATTTTTAAATGTAGGTTAGCGGAGGGCTCATTTCAATGAGCCCTCCGCGAGGACTCCCGGCATCCCATATGTGACTAGATGAACCCTCCTGGAATGAACGTGTATAGGAGTAAAACCGGATATTACAATGAGCAGCCGACCCCTCCGGGCGCCACTGGGACTATAACTATAGTCGGTCTCGAAAGATCCGATATTGCTCATTGGGATATTCCGATCACTAACAATTTTTTACTGAACTTTTTCACCTACAAAATCGTTAACAGAATACTTTCTCTGATATTTTTTTGCTCTGTAACTAAGTCAATAGTTAAACAACTGTTTATTTGAACAGACCTAGTTAATCAAAATGATCGATATTGATCTATTGACGTCCAGTCAGCTGGTCCATTAGTTTTTGTTGCTAGTTGCGGGTCAGTGTGTTGACCCCGTATTTAGATAACTGTTCTGCAGACCTTATGTTAAGGTTATTTGCATATTTGTATATACAAAATTGTCGGTGTAGCTGTTTGTTTTAATAATATTTGGACGAATTAGGATTAAGCTGGATCTGCAATGGTAGCCGCATTAAAATTTTCTTACGTTTTTTTAAAATTTGCAAGTCCGTGTCAGGTTGTATCTTGGTCAAAATATTATTCGTGATTATAACACCTTTTCACCAGCAGTGATAGCCTTGTGGTGTGACCGTCGGACTGTCAAGTCATATGTCTCTTCTGTTATGTTCACTTATTTAAAAGATGGTGAAAGAAAACATCATACGTGACGTAACCTGAGATATATTTCTGGACGGCTTGCGAAGCCAAGTCAGAGGCCCATTGGCAGCATAAAAACACTGACAAAAAGAAAGAAAGACGATTTGATTTTTACAGAATACATCAGCTGTGGGCTGAAGAGCCGAAGAAGATTGAGCATATAATGAGAGGGCAAGCAACATGATTACTTGTTTATGTATTGTTTCTGATTGTCCAAATTATCAAATGAGGTTCTAATGCAAGTACATAAGAAAATCCCGATCAAGATTATTAGCTAAATGGGTATAAGTAAAGAAAAGGAAGAAACGAAAATAAATGATAAAGAACTTCCTTCTGAAGGTCCAATTTACCAATTAGCAACATTAGGGTAAATAGAAGATAAAATCCTCGAGCCACACCGCATCACAGAACATGTGCGACCAAACCATCGTAAACGGTTAATCAATGTCTTGTGGGCACCTTTGTTGATATATAAGTTTGCCATTTACCGGTATTCGTAAAAAATCGCACTTCGCTGTCAGTTTAGAGAGAATTAAACGGACTTTTATGTGTTAAGTGCTTATTAAATTCAATAATTCGTCTTTAGACATAATAAAACACATTAAGATTTTAACAGATTTTTTTACAGTTTTTTTTTAACGTTTGACGTGTACAATAAAAGTTTTAACAATTATTATTCTGTCGTGCCTCTTTAACAGTTACTTCATCTACTCGTCTGCAATTTCTAGAAATAAATTTATTATTTAAATAAAAAACCAAACCTTAACGGGGTTTTTCGTAGATCTTCTAACATATAGGTGATCAAGAGCTTTTTCCAGAGAGCGCGGTACTTTTTTTATATTTTTGAATGCGTACAGTTTATGTGTTTCTAAGTTACAATAAGGAATTCATTAGCAAAATTATATGTAAAGTAAACATCTCCAATATTTAAATTAGATATGTTAGCATTTTGCATAATTTATTCTATTTGAATTACAACAACAAAAACAGCTACCAATTAAACCCTTGTGAGGTAAATTTATCTTCTATTTACAAAATCTATGAAAACGATAAAACCGTTTAACCATAAAAATATATGTATTTTGATTAATGAATTTCTTTTGACTAAGGAAACATTTCGAACATAATTTAATATGTATCATTTACAGCATTTTGTATTAAACTTAATCGATTTTTATAAATCGAATCAGATTTTACGACATAAATAAAGAGTTTTAACAAAACGGGTGGTATTTATAATGATATCAATAAAACCAGAAACGTTAACTACATCCTATAATTATGTGTATCATGATTTTATTAGTTGCCATAAAGAGGACATAAATTATATCAATAAATGAACAAAAGTAACATAATTAGATCGAACCGTTGGGTTTTTGGCAATCGACGAAAGTAATTAATTGAAATCCTCGAAGTTCCAAATTCTTGCCTTCATTACCAGGTCGGTTAGAAATTTGATTTATGGTAACAAGTTTTTAATAAAAAGCTTTATTTATTAGTATTATTATAAGTTTTGCTCGCGGAATCGCTCGCATGGAGGCCGGTAATTATCGCGCGGGATCGTACAAAACGCGCCACGAAAGATGAGATTTGACCTCGCCTCCCGCGCTCTTTCCGCCGCCCTGATGACACCCCGGCTCAGACCTCATACCGCTAAAGAGCCCTATAAATCGTCTACTGCGCAAGTCAAACCACGTGGTGTGTCAAGTCTCATCTTTAGTGGCATGTTTTATATTACTAGGAGAAAAGTATCCAATGTTCTTACCCGAGACACGCATTGTCTACCTGTGTGCCTTTCATCGAAACCCGTTCAGCCATCGAGGCGTGGAAAGGTAAAAAATAGCTAGATACTTTCGCATTTTTATTATGACTAGCTGCGCCCCGCGGTTTCATCCGCATAAGTCTCGATCCCGTGGGAATATCGGGATAAAAAGTATCCTATGTTCTAACCCAGATCATGGTCTACCCATGTGCCACATTTCATTCAAATACTCTCAGCCGTTTTAGCGTGGAAGCGTAACAAACAAATAACCTCAGTTTCGCATTTATAATATTAGTAAGGATAGTATCTTTAAATAAGTTCCACCGAGGATTTAATTGAGATTAGATTTCTTGTATGAGACTCACGCTTCTTAACGTTTCCAGATACAGAATAACCCAACAAGTCAAGTTGACCAAAGCCGGCAAGGTGCAAATAAACCTAGGAAACGCTAATACACCTAATTAATTTAAAAATACCATTCTGAAAATAAATAACAAAACTGCATCAAATATCTGTAATCAAACACTATAACAGCAGGTTCATGACCCACAATAAACATAAATAATTAACACAGATTTTATTTTCCACCATGTTTTATTATCTCTAATATCCATAAATTTCTCCAAATGTATAATTTATAACAAAACTAGTCTTTCAAATTTAGAGTATTCAATAGAGACACCTGCTTTACAAACTGTTGTTAGGCCAGAATATAGAGATCAATTTAACTAATTGTACCACATTATTGAAACGAAATTTCAATTAATTCTATATGGAAATGCAGAAATTCGAAGCGATTTTTAGATAAAATATAGAGATCATTTAAAGAAATCATCATGTTTTCTATAATGTAATTGGAGTTATTTGAAGACTATCTATAAATCAAGACACAGACATCGAAAAAACTGATACAAAGCTTGCACTTAAAACTTTGGTTAGATTTATTAGCTGTTGTTAATAAATAATTGCAGACAAGTATATTAAAAACACATTCATCCAAAATTATACAAAGTTCATTCAAAATAACAGTAAATAAAATTAGCCATAACATAGATTGAGGTGTCTCAAATAAAAGTATGTTGCAGTTAGAATCCTTAATTTATAATATATACTGATTACAATAACCGTTACCGTCAGACTGCCAAGTAAAAGGTCTCGAGTTCGAATCCAAGGCACCTCTGACTTTTCGGATTCATGTGCGTATTGTATTGCTTCAAAAACGGTGAAGGAAAACATCGTGAGGAAACCGGCATGCCTGAGAAATATTTCTCGACGGCATGTGAAGCCAAGTCAGAGGCCCATTAGCGGCTTTAAAACTCTGACACCAGGTTAGTCACTAACCACACGAAAAGAAGAAGAAGAATAACCGTTAAGTAGATAAAAAAACTTGATAACTGATACTTTGTGCATACCAAAGACTAAACACAGTGCATTATTCTCTTTATATCACCTGCCACTCGTAGTCATTATGGCAATCGATTCGATTAGATAGATCTATTCTATGCATCAGTCTATTAGAGTTTTTATAAAAATGTACAATTTTTTTCACATGCAGCGTTATGTTTATCGTTTCTTCTTTAACTTTTCTCTGAAAGTTATATTTCAAAAAACATATAAATCTACCTAGACTTTTCCCTACTATGTTAGGGTCGGCTTCCAGTCTAACCGGATGCAGCTGAATACCCGTATTTTACATGGGGCGACTGTCTATCTGACCTCCACAACCCATTCCTACTGGTTACACGCCTTGGTAAAACTGGTTGTCAGACTTGGGCTTCTGTCTGACTACCCATAACGACAGACAAAGATCTACAAATGATAGCCGGGACGGACAGCTTATCGTGCTTATTGTTATAATTCAACAATTACACCTAATCTAAGAGTGTTTCTTTCAGCTTCTTGTAAATCTCAATTTAATGTTTTTAATCTCTTCTATACCTACAGCTTTTTCGATTGCATGAAAGTTTTCATCTTTGCGATCATTTATTGCATAAGCTGTATTATAATAATGTAAGTACCACGTTACAGAAACTGACTTTTCTAATCATAATACTGATACTCTAATCATTCTGTTCCAAAAAAGATAAACAAAACACATGCTTTAATAACACATTCTGTAAAGCATAGACTACATTAACACGGAGTCCAGTGTGTGGCGATGAACAAATCGTTCACCCGAATCACTATGTAACGTCCCTACGATAGTGACACATCACTACGTTTTTGGACGAAAACTCTGACGGTTATTTTTCGGGGTTTGACTGTTTGTTAGTTATTAATCCAGGTTCTCACTATTTCTTTTGTGCGACTATCACTTGTTATTCTGATTGTATCAATCTACCTAGTGTACTACAATTTTGTGAGTGTTCCTGGCTGATTAAACTATATAACCTATGTATCACAGTGAATGGTTTTATTCCGAATATTCGGGAGCAACTATATCCCGCATTGGTGACCGCGACTACAATATCACGCTACCTGTATTCAGTAGCTAGACAAACAAGTGCCTACGCCGACGCCGGAGTGCCCACTCCCTGCATCTGTCGTCGCGTTTCAAACAAGAGGATCCAAGTACCATAATCATTTTGACGCTTATTACGACGCTGCCGACGCCCAACCACAGTCCCGACGCTGCGCCGCCGCGCCGGTCGGTCTACGATACATCTACACTACGAGAATTACATCGCGTTTCTGCAGACGTACAGACTACAACTTGCAGTTGGTACCTTACCACTGCAATCGCCAGAACAACTACCCAGAGTGCATGATTGCATGTTGTGTGTGCTTTGAGTGCAAGTGTAAAGTGAAATCTGAACCAATGATAAGCAGCACTGGACATTCCTAACCGCCTCAAGCAAGTTTTTTCTATTTTTTTTTTTTTCTTTTTTCTTTTTCTTTTCTGCTAACTAATAACTCCAAACAATTTGTTTACAAACTTTCCTAGTGCTCAGGTACCTATTAACTGTCTACCTGCCTGCTTGCGTATAATACCTAATAACATATCTACATCATTGTAATAAGTGTCTATAACTAGCCCGTATCATATAAAAAATATTACTTAGCTGATTCATTGAATTTAGATGCTGTAAAATTTTATGTATATTGTTTGAATGCCTACCTACTGCTAACATTAATTTACTTTTGCATTTGTTTGTACTGTTTGGTACTGCACTTACCAAAAAAAATAAAAAATAAAAATTGTTGTTTGTTCTGCGGTGCTTGGGTGTGTGGTATTTTTGCTACTTGCTGTTTTTAAGTTTTGCATTATGGTGAATGAACAGCTTCAGGCACAACTTGAGCTAGTAATGGCAGAAAATGCAGCATTGCAAAAGCGACTAGGCCAGAATGAAGTTGAGGCAAAGGTGTGTAGGGTTGCAGTAAAATTACCCACATTTTGGGCTGACAAGCCTGCAATTTGGTTTGCACAAGTGGAAGCCCAATTCCAAATTGCTAATATTGTTGGTGATACCACCAAATACAATTATGTAGTAGGCCATCTAGATCAGAGGCTGGCAGGTGAGGTCGAGGATCTAATAACGAATCCTCCAATCGAAGGGAAATATGAGAAATTGAAAGAAGTCCTTATACAACGGCTTTCAACTTCCCAAGAGAAAAGAGTAAGACAGCTTCTAAGCGACGAAGAGCTTGGAGACCGGAAACCGTCCCAATTTCTTCGTCACCTTCGCTCGCTTGCCGGGACGGTTCTTTCAGATGATAATATCATACGCCAACTTTGGTTGCGTCGTCTGCCACAACAAGTTCAAGCAATACTAGCAGCACAGGCTGACCTCAATTTGGATAAAGTGTCGGAGTTAGCTGATAAAATCGTAGAGTTAGCCCCTTCACCTGCTGTTTGTTGCACATCAGCAACTTTAACTTTAGCTACATTAGCTCAACAATTAGAAGTTGTGAGTAACCAAGTAGCTGCACTCTCGAAGCAGCAACACCGTCCTATACGTGACCGGTCCACATCTTCCGGCAGGTCAGCATCTTCCAGTAGGTCAGCGAACAATTTCAAGCGATGCTGGTACCACAGGAGATGGGGTGATAAAGCAACTAGATGTACTAGGCCATGTGACTGGGAGTCGGAAAACCCAACCAGCGGTCAGTAGCGGCGGCAACTGATTGCGATAACATCGGCCGCCGCCTATTTGTCACAGATCACGTGACCAGCCGCCGGTTCCTAATTGACACTGGGTCAGACCTCTGCTGTTTTCCGCATCGCTGGTTACCGTCACGCAGGCAGCCTACTGATTATGAACTAAGTGCCGCTAATGGAAGTAGTATACAAACTTTTGGTACAGTAAATCTTAAATTAAATTTTGGCTTGCGCCGCGATTTTACTTGGCAGTTCGTGATAGCCGACGTCAGCACAGCCATTATTGGTTCTGATTTTTTGGCATTTTATCACCTTTTACCCGACTGCCGAAATAAGAAATTGGTCGATGGTACTACTGGACTAAAATCTGCTGCTTCTACCGCTAGTATTGATCAGCCCAGCGTACGAGCAGTAGCGTCTGGTAAGTCAATATTTACTCAACTCCTGGCGGAGTTTCCAGATATCACTCGACCTCCCGGTTTTCTCAGAGTCATCAAGCATGACACAGTGCACTACATCAAGACCACAGACGGACCTCCTGTCTCCTGTCGACCTCGACGTTTGGCGCCGCAGAAACTAATTGCGGCTAAAAAAGAATTCGAAGAAATGGTAAGATGCGGGACAGCCCGGCCCTCTAAAAGTGCTTGGTCTTCACCTTTACATATGACCGTTAAAAAAGACAACACTTGGCGCCCTTGCGGCGACTACCGCGCCCTGAACGCCAGAACCATACCAGATCGATACCCGGTTCGGCACATTCATGATTTCGCCCATAACCTCGCTGGTGCCAAGGTATTTAGCACACTAGATCTCATTAAAGCTTACCACCAAATTCCGGTTTTTGAAGAGGATATTGCAAAAACTGCCATCGTGACCCCGTTTGGCCTCTTCGAATTCCCGTATATGACATTTGGCTTAAGGAACGCTGGCCAAACCTTCCAGCGTTTCATCGATGAGGTCACACGGGGTCTCGAATTCTGTTTTCCTTACGTAGATGATATCCTCATATTTTCCAAAGACGAGTCTACCCACCTCCAGCACCTGCGTGTCCTCTTTAAACGCCTGCAAGACTACGGAGTGGTAATAAACCCTTCTAAGTGTGTCTTAGGTGTCAGCGAAACCGTATTTTTAGGCTACCACGTTTGTGGTGATGGTACGCGACCCCCTCACGGTCGAATTCAAACGTTGCTGGATTTTCCACCACCTGAGACAGTACAAGGTATGCGCCGGTTTCTAGGTATGCTTAATTACTATCGTCGATTCGTGCCTCGTGCAGCGCAATCCCAGGCTCCATTGATTGATGCATTAGTTTCAACTAACAGTAAAGGTGCAAAGCCATTTCCATGGTCACCCGAACTCTTGCAACAATTTGAAGCCTGCAAAAAGAGCCTCTCCAACGCAACACTGCTACAACATCCAATCAGCAACGCTAGGTTGGGTTTATTTACTGACGCATCTAGCGTTCACATTGGGTCCTGCCTTCAGCAAAATCTAAACGGCCAGTGGTATCCACTTTCCTTTTTCAGCAAAAAGTTGACTCCGCAGCAGACACAGTGGCCAGCTTATTACCGTGAATTATTAGCGATCTATGAGAGTGTCCAACATTTTCGGTACATTTTAGAAGTCCAGCATGCAACAATTTTCACAGACCATAAGCCCCTTTTGTACGCTTTCTTACAGCGACGTGAGAAACTTCCACCTCCACAACTAAACCAGCTATCATTCATTAGCCAATTCACGACTGACATCCAGTACATTAAGGGTGAAGACAATATCGTGGCCGACGCTATGTCACGCATTGACATAGACGCAATTACTCTGGATCAAGATTATGAAGTTTTGGCTAGGTCGCAGGCATCAGACCAAGAACTAGCGAATTTATTGCAAGGTGGTTCCAGTCTAACACTCACCAAAATCAGTCCATCAGGGAGTAACACTCCGGTTTACTGTGACATCTCTACCGGTAAGCCACGTCTCTATCTGACCCCTTCTTTCCGCCGCGCTGCTTTCAATAAGTTACACAATTTGAGCCATCCCGGTGCTCAAGCTACGACTCGTTTGGTGGCAGAGCGTTTTGTCTGGCCTTCGGTCAGAAAAGATTGCCGAGCCTGGTCCCGATCTTGTGAAGCATGTCAGCGCAGCAAGATTTCAAGACACAATTCTACCCCTGTCGGTAATTTTGACATACCATCCGGTCGTTTCATGCACGTCCACATTGACATTGTTGGTCCATTGCCTGTCAGCGACGAATACCGTTATTGCTTGACCGCAATAGACAGAGTGTCCAGATGGCCCGAGGTTTGGCCCATGCGATCCATTACCGCGGAGGAGGTAGCCGAGACTTTTACTAAGGAATGGGTATCTCGCTTTGGCGTTCCGGCGGTTATTACTACAGATCAGGGTTCTCAATTTGAGTCGGGTTTGTTTCAACGATTACTGCAGCAATTCGGTACCAAGCGCATTAGAACCACCTCATATCACCCCTGCGCAAACGGGATGATTGAGCGCGTGCATCGGCAACTTAAAGCGGCGTTAATGTGCCATAATGATTCCTGGGCGAAGTCCCTTCCGATGGTTCTGCTTGGAATGCGTTCGGCGTATAAAGAAGATCTCGAAGCCACGGTAGCAGAATTACTTTACGGAGAGCCTCTCAGGCTCCCTGGAGAATTTTTGGTGTCGCCTTTAACATCAGGAACATTAGAAAACCCAGTTGATTTCGTTGTACAGCTGCGACACAAAATGTCATTGGTACGACCACTACCAGCTAGTCGACATAGTGAACCAGCTTCATTTATATTCAAGAATTTGTCGACTGCGACTCACGTATACCTTAGAGACGATACCATCCGAAGAGCGTTGCAGCCACCCTATACGGGTCCATACAAGGTCCTGGAGCGTTCGTGTGATGGGAAAACATTCACCCTAATGGTAAAGGGCAACAAGGTCGTCGTGAGCGTCGACAGACTAAAACCGGCCTTCATTGATCATTCCGATCTGCAAACGACCCACACTATGCTACTACCCGCCCCGGCTGATCCTACTTCACGGCAAGCCGTGAGGGGTTCGTTGTCGCCCGAGCCCTCAATCCCGCAACAGTCAGTACAGGTTCATTTGCCGGTAAAACAGCCCTATACCACACGCTCGGGCAGGCGCGTTAGATTTAAAAATTTTGATTAATTTCTTGTTTAATTGTTAATTGTTGTGCTGCAATTGTGTACATTATTAATTATTTTAGCCTGGTTTTTTTCTCTCTGTAGGGGGGTGGTGTGGCGATGAACAAATCGTTCACCCGAATCACTATGTAACGTCCCTACGATAGTGACACATCACTACGTTTTTGGACGAAAACTCTGACGGTTATTTTTCGGGGTTTGACTGTTTGTTAGTTATTAATCCAGGTTCTCACTATTTCTTTTGTGCGACTATCACTTGTTATTCTGATTGTATCAATCTACCTAGTGTACTACAATTTTGTGAGTGTTCCTGGCTGATTAAACTATATAACCTATGTATCACAGTGAATGGTTTTATTCCGAATATTCGGGAGCAACTATATCCCGCAAGTGCAGCCGTCAATGTCAAAATACAACGGAACGTAAACATAACTGTCATGATGACGATGCGGAAATATGCATCAAAATTCCCACAAGTCACTCCTCATAAGACGTAACTTGTATTATCTACAAATCTTTTCCCCTAATTTGGTAAACCGCATACGGTAACAACACTAAATTCAGCACCAGTAAAACTGCACATAGCTGTAATGTGTCAGCTTTATGATAACACGACAGATCGCTGTGTTCAACCCGAAATTTTTACAAGAAATACTAAAAACTTACGTGCTGGGAACTCCGGGAAATGCACTTAAAATGTCTTAAATCCAGTGCTTTACAAGGTGTCATATAAAACTTCTAAAATAATAACCCTATAAGGAAAAAGAATGGCCAATGCACGTACACCTAAAATTACGGGTTACATTTTTGCGTCTAAAAAAAATAATAAAAATGCAAAATGGCTGACTCGCAGACAGGTGCTTAAAATATGGCTTTCAATCATACCATGCAGTAAGTTTTTTCAACGTAATTTAACTGTACCTGTGCAGATAATCAAAGCTATTGTGAGACGCCATTATTTTCGCGTGATCCAGTTAGTTTAGATTTATCGATATTATCTAACAGCACGGAATAATTGCTATTTTGTTCTTCTAGATATATTTATGTCAAGTTTAGATGAGAAGATATCGAATGGGATCAGTAGACTATTGATTGAAGATAAACTCGCCGTTTAAACTGTGTACTTTTTCATTGTTTCCTTTTAATGATGATTTAAGAAAGTAGTTTAGTGGGTACGGTATCTCTGCTGTAGTATCTATGCCTATATCCCACCTACCTAGTAACGGCCTTTCTTTTTCGTCAATAACTTCTCTAATTGTAAGAAAGCTTGAAAAAATTGAAACATTATGTCTGTGTAAGTATGAAAGTACAGTATTCGTGGTGCTAAACATTCTTGTCAGTCACAGCACTTGTTAATAGTTGCATAATTTTTGCTGTATCGAAAATATGGTTTATTTCGCCTTTGATTTACTTTTGATTTTATTTCAAGGATAGCTGAAGACTAATGTGTGATTTTTAAATTTGTTCATATGGTTTGCTAAATAAAAAGAAAAAATACATGACTTCAAAAAAAAAAAAAGTTTTTTTAAACATTGTCTACTATTTTTTGTATCGAAGTTGAAAAAAGTGGTTCAGCCACATGCAAATAGACCATATAACGATGTTGATGATATTTTTAAATGTCCAAATCAAAAGTCTTGTAAAAAAGTGATCAACGTCAGTCTCGCTTCATTTTTCGAAAAACTTGTAGCGAATATTTGTGATTTTCCATAAATACTTAAAATCCGTTTCAGCCACATGCAAAACAAAGAACTCGACTTTTGAAATCACAAATAGTTTTGTTTAAATTATTGTTCCCTTTCTCGAAAGAGACTCTCTTTTCTAGAAAATAGCGGAGCTTTGTTGAAGATGGGCTTTTAAAGTGGTGTCTCTAAGTATTGTCCTTGGTTTTTATCAGGGGGACTATTTTGCATGTCACCAAATCCAGTTGACTCAGTATTCTCCATGACGTCTTTGTTGGACTTACCAGCAGTAGATCTCCAAGTTTCTCCAGAGCCCAGTAGATAGCATACAGCTGCACCAGCTGGTTTAGCACCCTCTTCAATGGTTCTGACAGAGATGAGGTGGTTCTCTCCACCTCTGACTTGTATGTTGACAAGAGGAATGCTCGGCAGTGGGCCTAAGGACAAACATCGAATTAAACATATTATTATCATTGATTTGATACCTATGTTTAATCTGTTGATTCTGTGACTTTATGTGTTTTGTTTTTGCCAAGGCTAAACACATAATTATGAATGTTTGGAATTATGGAATAAACGCAAATTATTAGGTTCACGATATGCTTCCGTGCAAATGCATTTAATTTGTTTTGGATGATACCGCTTTATTTCCATTTTAATATTCCTTTATTTCATTTGAATACTTATAAATAAAAAAAAATAATATTAGATTATAAAGAAATATAAAAATACTTTTTTATTTTTTATTATTTTGAAAATATCTCTTAACCCATCGTACATTTCTAAGCATAAAGAATAATCAAAAGAAATATATATTACTTCGAAACGATATTTTATCCACGCCCTCATCGTAATTTAGCAGATAGAATATCTTAATTATAATACTAACAAATGCGTATATAAAGACATCAATAGTATAAATAAAAATAGTAGGTACCTACATATAGTTTTAACTGCAGACCTCATTGATTGATGAAGACACCTTAATTGAACGAAAGAGTAACCATTGCGAAACCATACCTACGACTTTTTAATTTAAGAACCGTTAGGCACATAAACTAAGGAAACAGCCTATAAACTAAGGAAAGCCATTAGCGGCGACACAATAATATTAACTTAGAGTAATTAAAATATCATAATATAATTTTATTGCTTTTTTGTCAAACATCATTAGTGTTAATTAGTTCTTTAGCTTCCTGTTTTAGGTTGTTGACATGGTTTTGTATACAGATCGTAAATATTGTATTTTTTATACCTACTGTCACTTTTCCGGTTGGAGGTCGAAATTAGCAAAACTCGAATCGGTAGCTATAATTTCGGCTGCACCCATAAACTACAAAGTGTTCTGCCTTATTTAAATCAAACTAGATTAAAGGTATGCCCATTTTGGAGAAGGCATGTAGCTTACCAGATTCTTCTTAATGGTCCCCAAATCGATAAATTTCAATTGTATACTCGTATAATACAGTAATATCCCGCGTGAGGGGAATCAGCAACAGCACTCTGAAGGTGTTTGCAGAAAGGCTGGATGAGCCTACAATGGGGAGGTTTACCAAGCTACATGTTGGCACCAAAGCTTGTTAAACCTTCCTGTGATTGTGATTTCCTTTTTCTTTTTTTTTCTTTTTTGTGTTCCTGCATTTTACAAATATAGTTTTTACGTAAGATGTAATACTATCATCACCCTATGGGCCTCGATGCCTGACAATAAAATATTTTTATTTTATTTATTTATTTATTATAATTTGCAATGTGTATCGATTAACGTAAAAATTGACAATTGCAATTTATCGTTTCGGGGACCCTTTAAGGGATCGTTTTCCGTTTTATTTAGCTCCCTTCAAAGTGGTTGAGCTGAATGGTGCTAATCCATGCATCATGTTCGTGAACGGGCGCCGTCAGTTGGGACTGGTCAACTCTTAGCCGCCTTGGCTGATTTAAATTTTTGAATTGTTCCTTGTTTTATCTTTTTATTACGCACGCTTCTTACGTGCACGTCTTTCTACATTGTTCTCACATGTTTAATTTCAACATGAATGATGTTACCAATATTTTGTAACAATTTATTTAAAAGAGTGTCCGTGGAGTTTCTTGCCCGTTCTTCTCCATAGGTACCTACTACGCTTTTGAAATAGGCAACTAGCTTCATATTTCTGACTGACCGATTCCTTGCCAAATCAAAAGTGCCTGTAAATGGTTGAAATCAAAGCATTTGCTTTGATTTTGAGTTTGAGTTTGAGTTATAATCATATAGGTACTGTCCCATAGCTGAGCTCTCCCCCAAATTCTTATACTGCTATCCTTAGGGGCGCTTCTTTCATTTTCACCTTTAAAAATAGGTAGGTTGGTAAGTTCTTTTCATTTTTGTGTTACTCAGACGCGGTAGTCTTTAAAGAGCGTGATTATTGTTTTATCATCATCAGCCTTTATGTAGAAATGTATTGCAGGATAAAGGAATCCTCAAAAGCATACCATATGCTATGCCTCTCGGCATATGCTTTGCAAAAACCAAAAAAACATTTTGTAATTTGACATGCTTTTCCATCATTTAGAATTAATCTGAGGTCATTAAATAGTCTAATATTATGAGCACTTGTATACTGATATAATGAGTATTATTTATCTTATAAGGAAGCAGTTTGTTATTTTTGAATGATTTATCAATAAGAAGCTATAAACTAGCCTCAATATTTAAAATGGATGGCCGTCTAACGCATTGAGTTCTTTAGAACCCATTTCACCCTTTTATCCAATTAGTAATTTATTATCATCTCTAGATACTGTTGAAAAAAACTTGTTCTATTCAATATGCTCTACAGATTAAATTTATTCATGATTATTTATGTGTCTCTAAATACCTACGACCAATTTATGGGATTAACGCTACCTGACTCATTTACGGAACATTTCATTATTCGGAATTAAAGGCGGCTGGCGATAACTTACCATAATCCGATACATTTTATATATAAAGATAACTTAACAAATTATTTGATAACATATAAGTTATAGATGAAGATGACAAATAAATAAACTGTGAATTCTTGTAATTCTATTATAAAATTGATATGGCTATATTTGAATTAATGTTATTTTAATTTCAAAGGATATTTTAATTAATACAAAATTGTAAAAAGTTCACAGAACTCTTGGTCATAAGTCTATGAGTTCTGTGGATTTTTACCTTCCGGCGCATTGAAAATGAATGGCCAGATTCTGAACGAACTAACATATGAAATCACCAAAAAGGTATCTCCGAAAGGGGTAAACATCTACCCTTAATTATAATCCTATTGAAACCAGAATTTAATCATTTTGAAGCCCTTTAAATTCTCCAACATCATATTGTAATTTTTTCGATATCTTCGTTTTTGAGAAGTTTAAGATTCTTTGAAAAACAAGACACGGTAAAAATGGCGTTTTTTTAAATAAAAAAAATATATGTAAAGAAAAAAAAAAAGAATAAATAAATAATATGTAAAGAAATAACAAAATAAAAAGCGATATTGTAGCCCTTTTAGTAACGCATCTTTTGACACCATTTTATTTCTCTATGTCAGTGTTACTCAAAGTGTGCTCCGCGGAGCCCCTGGGCTCCGCAACACCTCTGTGGGGGTTCCGGGAAAATACTGGTTCATTGTGACCAATATTTTATCAAGGCTATTTGAACTTAGACCGGAGTTACAACCTGTGCGGAACAAGATTCTCAACTCAACCTATGCAGCTATAAAAACCAAATACCACAATAGAGCTGATGCCGAACCTGACATGCGACTTCAACTGTCTTCAATCAAGCCTGACGTCAAACAATTGATGAAAAGTAAAAATTTATTTCATATCTCATTATGTAAAGGTTAATGTCAAGTATTATGATTATTAATGAAGAATACCCATAAAACCAAGTTTTGATTATTTTAGGACTCTGTCAAATATTTCGTTTCACAAAAGGGTTCCGTCGCAAAAAAAAAATCGAGAACCGCTGCTCTATGTTAATAATTGAGCTTTTTTTGTTGAAAACGGATACTGAAGCAATCTCAAAATTATTTTCAATGCTAAAAAGTGACGTCACATAAGTCACCAAGGTCGACCTATTTATAAAAAAAGTAGTTACCTCAGAGGCAGAAACTAGTTGAACTGATGTCATGTTCCAGGCGTCTTCGGGGCCGAGTCCTCGTTTGGTATACTTCTTGATGCTGGCCACTGCTGATGCCACTTTTCTGTGAAATTATTATTTAATCAATTTAGTTGTTGGTAGTTTTATGAATGTGGATGGCTATAAGAGTAAAGGAAGACCAAAGAAACGATGGATGGGCTGTGTGACAGATGATATGGCTAGAAAGATGACTAACTTAGATGACGAATAACAGAGAAGAGAAAAAAAGACATGTTGAATAATGATGAGTTGTAGGAAGTGCTATCGCACGGAAGCACTGACTTCTGAGCGAACTTATTCGAAGGGTCAAGCCTCAGCCTATTTCATTCCCTCCATATGGCAAGAGATGACAAAGGAAAGATTTAACTAGTAAAAATATTATTACTGAAAACCAGATTCTTTTACCTTTTGTAAATCAGAAGCAGCTTGTTAAACTGTAAACCAATATTTAAATATATCCACGTTTGCTCAATTTATTACGTGTCTATAAAAGTATGCTTACCCTCTAGCGACTTGTCGAAAGCCTTTGATAATTCCGTCAACAGAGTTGTCCCATTTCTGATTGCTGCTAATCTTCTCTGACAGATAAGACATTATTGGACTCAATGGTCTGCCAGCCAATGCCTGCTCCCATGCCTTTACTAGAGACCTAAAACAAAAATGAAGACATATTAGTTGTAGGCCTACTACCAAGTCTAACTGGCTGATCCTTTTACCACGGTATAATATGTGTTTATTTTGTTGTTATAGGTCCTGTCGACGTAAAAGAAGACCGGCTACCGCTCCCTTTGTTTATCTATAATCAATCATCATCATCATTTCAGCCGAAAAGACGTCCACTGCTAGACATAGTCCTCCCCCAAATGGGGGGGGGGGGATCTATAGTACTCTCTCGCTAATCCGCCACTACAAAATCATCCCAAACCATCGGCGGAATAACAGTTGTCGGATAGACGAGCGGCGGATTAACGAAAGAGTATTGTACTTCGTTTTCTCATTCAGCCTAAGTAATTCAAAGCTATTTAACGAGAACGAATGTGTAATGAATAATGATAATCATGTCGAAATACTAAGTTCCCGCAAAATAGACAAATAAGAACCAATTTGCATTTTATGCCAGGTTCAAAATCCGCATGATTCAATAAGAAAACTGCACCAAAAGATATAAATTTGATGTTAACATTAGCCAATAAAGAAAAAAATATAATCAATTCGACATAATATTTTACTAATACAACACTTAATCAAAGTGATCATAAATGCCGTTAGCTACAGTTTAGATGTTTCTTTAAAACACCATAATTTTAAATGACAGCATTTTTATATGAGAGCATCTTGTACAGAAACACCTCAATAGCCTTAGGTGAATCATATTGCTAATATAATTTATTCACAATTTACTTTATTATATCATTTTGTTTTGTAGCTTATATATATTTTGCATAACTTTTTGTCAAAATCCACTGATGTCATTGAATCGGGCGTTTCGATGAGTTTATTAAACTGCAGTATTTTACAATTTGACAACTCACACGTGTTATTAGTTTCATATGAATCATATTCGTTTCATTCACCTTTACGTAATATTCATAGCTCGAATTACGTAACTCAACTCAAAAGATTACTGACGAGATGGTCACATGCAGAATGATGGTCGGAGGCAACATGTACCGAGAGGTCCACACCTCGGCTGATCTCTGCTTCGAGACGGATGTGGTCACGATCCTCAGTACTGAGGCAAAGACAAAGATAAGCTCTATTGTTACGTTACCTAGCAGTCTGCAACATAAGCACAGTGTTCTCTCCCTCATAAGTGACCGCAGCGATCACCAGGCCGTATATCTGAGGAAAGTTGGAGGATAGCATGTAGCCGTGACCGCCGCAGGATGTGCGACAGCGTTCTGTCATGGCAGACGCGTCCCATGACGTCACTGCCTTCAGGCAGCAGGCTATGGCGTGGAGCTAGAAAGAATACAAGTATCTTTACAGAGACTAGTTTCAGTAACCATCAAAAAGCAATCATTGTTGTGGCAAATTTTTTTTCCAGCCAAGACTATAAAAATACGCGATTTATATCTGGGTGTCATCATCTAAAGATGCTGATACAGATTTATTTCATGTTATCCTTTATCCGAATTAACTTGTCGAAGTGTAAACAAAAACTCATAATATCGAATAACTATTTAAGACTCGATCAACAACTCTTTATTAAACCACTGCAAAAGCCATTTCTAAGGCAAGACAATAGTTGTTTTATATTTATTAATAAACTTACCTCAGGCAATTCATCCATGTTTCCCTTTTCCAGATCAGCAGTAACTTTCTGGTACATCCTGGTAAGCCACTTGGCGGTCAGACTAAAGGCGTGGCTCGAAGCTATAGCGCTGAACAGCTTGTGCTGTTGCGTCACGTAGTCCAGGATCTGAGGCTCACCAGCACTAGAAAGAGAAGAAATAAGTTCAACGTTCGACATTGTACGAGTATCTTTGAATTTTGAGTGATTGACTGAATACTGTACAAGGTAACCATACCCACCCTGGCCACCCGTACACGTAAGCAACCGTACTGGTCTATAGTCAAACAAATACAGATTTTAATTTTGAATTTGAAAAAATTGCTTTTCTTTTCCTAACGTTCCATAAAACATGCTTGCATCATTAAAAGAAGTGTTTTGGTTTTTCTAGCGGTCACGTACTCGGGTTTCAGCTCCGACTGCCTCCTGACTGCCGAGTATCTGACAGCAATGGTGACCGCCCTCGCCAGTTGGTTGGCCATGCCGTTGACGATGACCACTCTCACGTACACCATAGTACCGTATGTCAGTTTGCTGTTCAGTGACCTTTTAAATGTACCGTCCTGAAAACATAAAAACACTGTCAGTATTTTATTTAAACCTAAGTCTTCGTCATCTAATGAGAAAACATCCTTAACTACCAGATAACGTTCAGCTTGAGAATATAATCAGCATCTTCTACTTAATAAAAATCTTATTATTCATTAATTCACTGACAAACTACGCACAGTCTAAAGCGCTGTGTCTAGAAGTATGACATTTGGCCCAAGAGTTCCATAAATCACGAAAGTGAATACTAAAAGGAAGAATTTTTGAAAATCCATCCCCTAATGGCGTTGGAAGTTTGTATAGAAATTGGTATTTTTGCCGATGGGAAATTCCATCGGGCTCACAGCTGGTCACTTTAAGAAGTTAAGATCTAGGAATATAACAGTACCTCTAGTTAATACGACAAAATATACAATGATAATTTAATAACAGCTTAATTATACCCTTCATACCTTCAATACTTGAGCATTTTTCATCAGCATCCTATCTCTCTTAATCCTATGGTGCTCGAAGCCAAGGAACCCATTATTAACGGTGTTGAAGCCAAGTTTGGCCCCGATCTCGCCAAGCTTGATCCCTGTGAGCGGCATATGAGTCTCTTCGTCTCGAAGCTGGATAAGGAAGGGCTGGATACCACAGCTCTTACCCTGGGAGTAAAGATGGGCCATCACAACGCAGTAGTTAGCAGTGTGTGCCACTGAAAACAAGACAAAGATAGGTATGAGAACAATACAGTACGTTATCAAGCTATTTCGAGGACACGATCACAGCGTAACAGTAAAAAGAAGATATTCCAAGAGATGTTTACTCTAATGACCCAATATGATGGGATTCTACGGAATAATTATCTATCTTAGTAAGGGTTACAGTTTTAGAGGTATGACGAACAGGGTGTAAAGTTTACTCATCCTCTATAAAAAAGGGAGGATCCTCCAACAAGACGGGTGTTGTGTCTGGCGGGCAACGGCCCAACGGTTGAAGTCGGGATCTAGTATGTATGTCGATCACGCGGTAAACACTAATTTCGCGATGCCGGATTTGTGTGACGTCAGGTCTTTGATTTGTAGTTCGATTGTGGCGATTTAGATCCCGTCACAACATATTAAAATATAACTTACAACTTCCAGGCCACCATTTGTATGCGGTTAATGTAGGACTGTGTAGCACAAACTCTTCCGTTTTTGGATCATAAGTTGCTGTCGTTTCTAAGCCACGAATGAATGTCCCGTGACCGAGCTCCGTCTGAAAAATATTAAATATTTATTTATTGATTACTTACATGAATTTGGAAATTATAGGATTAAATGCTAGTGGGACTTGGATATTACATTTACGAGCATGACTTAAGTTTCAGCGTTTAATTTTCGCAGGCGCGTAATAATTTCCAAACTACATAATTGACTTAAAAAATAACTGTAATCCTAACTTAAATCATGCCTACTTTACTTATCGAAAACTTTCATAGTCAAGGTCTAGTCCAAGGTTAACCAACCGGGTGGGGCATAATTCTTGGTTTTTCCGCCAAACTCGACAAAGTAACTTCTATTTCTGTTTGAATAACCAAAAGAAAATCTAACCTATCCAAGGGGATGCAAACATTTTAACTCAGGGGCGTAGTGATTTTAAAAGAAAGTTAGGGGGCACGTATTTAAAAAGGTTGGGAACCCCTGATCTAGTCTTTCACCTTTATGACTGATGCTATTATAAGCCATGATTAATGGCTCGTACTCGTGCCTAATTGCAATAAACCTACCTGCGCATAAGTGCCAACGATCTCCATCTTGCTGGCCCTCTTCATCCAGTACTGCTTCTGTTCTTCATTAGCGTGGCCCAATATGGCCGGTATGAACATAGCAACGTGTAGCGTGAACGGAGAGTTGTCTTTGAACACCGCTGCACTTAAAAGGCTCCGGTAAGTGGTGCTGAAACACATTAAATCATAGGATGAACTTAAATATAATTTAGAAATTAATTTCATGAAGAATATGTCTAGATACAATTTAACAATTTCAAGGCTTTCATTTTGACAGTTCAACAACATTCATTGCGTTATTTACGTTGTTAAACAGATTTTTTTTTTCGAATAAATGAAGCAATGAATTAGCGATATCCTTCAAAATCATTCAGATTGTGATTGATAGTCACTTTTGCCATGAAGGTTTATTTAAATCACATGTCTAGCTTTATTTCTCAGGTTGAGGTTGAGGCTGACAATCCCGCGGTCTAATAAGATTCAACTAAATAACAACTTTCTTGCAAGTATGTTATCCGCTTTACGTTATTATAAAATCTGAGAAATCAAACATACTTGGCCTTCTCCTGTTCTGTCTGGTTAGGATCTTCAGCATCTTTCATCGCCTTGTACAATAAAACTGCTTTGCGTACCGCATTCTCATACTTTTCCTTATGACTAAGGTATTCTTCTGGCACCTCGTCTATGAGGCCTTTAGTGCTGAGCACTTTAGTTTCTGTAATAATACAAATCTTAAAATGTAAAACAATGCTTTCAACAATCAAATTCTGCTTTTGCTAGCTTTGGAGAAATGAAATAAATTGTCTTTTGTAAATAGGATGTAGGAATCACTTTTACCCGTGATATTAAAAAATATTGAAAATTTGCTAGACGAGGTCGGTGTTTCCTATCTCACTACTCAAAAACTACGAAAATTAATTGTTTTTTCTGTAAATAGGATGTAGGAATCACTTTTACCCGTCTTATTAAAAAAATATAAAAAATTTGCTAGACTAGTTCGGTGTTTCCTATCTGAGAGTAGTCTCTGAGAAGAAAGGCCGAAACCAACTCAGAGGTCACAGTGTCTTTTAAAGTCCAGACATAATCTTGGTCAGGCCATAAGAGGACCATGTAGATTAGTGTCTGAAATGCTCTTTTGAGAAATGAACCACACAGATTTGAGTGGACCTGTCCAGTCAGTGCAAGCATTTGTCAGTAATCGTGGAGCTCAACTCAGAACTTAAAAAACTCAACTCGACGAAAAATACCAAAGAAAGGACATTTGGGTAGGCCGAATAAACTACTCAAACTGCCAGACCATCATTAAAACTAACTAAGAAGAAAAGAAAAAAAAAGAAAAAAAATATCCACATAGTCCTCACACTCACAATAGTTAAAATAATATAATACTTTACAAAGTAATCATGTTATTTTGTATGTAATATTCACCAATGTCAATGTTGATATAAAACTGGTATATTTTGATGATTTTACTGAAAAATTTGTGGTCGATTACTTTTGAAAAAACCCAAATGCTATTCTGTAAAAAAGTGTTTGTGATTTGTGAATAATGCTGTTTTCGAGATCATACGAACGACTAATAGAATACTCGTGATGAGCAATTCTTATAGTTACAAGCAATACATTGTTATAATAACTAGGACTCAAATGATTATAAACCAAGATTCTTGATACCTAATCCTATCCCTTGATACCTATATAATCATTTTGTCCTTCAGGTTGTTCGTCTCAAACCGGTAGATGACGGTCAATCTCTGAACTTAGAACTAAATAAATATTTGCCATAATTACAGTATATTTATATACGGATAGATAGATTGATTTTATAATTATGGACTTTGAACTGAACGTCATTCATATTATATACTGCACTATATTAGATAATTTGATGTTGATCATAACAAAGATAGTGTTATCAGTTAAGGTGTTAAATGCTCTTGTCGAAGTAAAAATGTTTTTACTTAGTCGAACACAAGACGATATAAATCAAGCTATAGATAAATTTCCAGTACATACGAGCTGACCTCATTAAATGGTCTTGACAGGAAACGTGTATACGGTCTGAAGTTATTAACACTCGGTATCCTCAAAGGCAAACAATTCTGACGTACTTAACGCACATTAGCACCCATAGACAACTCACTTCATGACACATACATAGGTACATAAAACCAGTTACTACACTCCACAACGTAAATAAACTAATGGACATCGACTTACCTAACTTTCTTCTGTTTCCAGTTGCCTGAACACCTCCATCAAGGTAATTAGTCAACTCTTCCACATTAAATTCACATTTCTTTCTCTCTTCGACCAAATCCTGGTTCACTTTCGCGCTCATGTTTGTAAGTAAATTCCAAATATGTTTGTGCGTGGTGGGGCAATGATTGTGTTACCTTCTTACTTATTAAGCGGAGTGGCGCGTTATCAAGACACACATACATTTATTAATAGGGATGTTGACTGGGAAAAAAAAAACTATTTAGTCCGTCAGTCAGATAATAAAAAAAATATTTGACACGTATTTTTTGCTTAAAAAATGGTAAGTTGGGGCGTGGGGCTGGCTACGTCACAAGTTAGTATAAAATCTACGGAGAGTGACGTCATGCCACATTTTAAATCAATGTATTGCCGTAATCTTTTGATCACGTACAAAAAGGAAAATTACGTGTCCAATATGTTTTAATAAACTACCTGACGGACAAAAAAAATGTTTGTCAACATCCCTAATGTGGTTGCCGTTCTTATCTGGTGCTAATAAACTGTTTTGGTCGAGGTATTACGTAGATTATGACATATGTTGTGTGTTATCTAATAAATGTTTTGATAATGTACCTTGGACTGTGTGTGTTTGCTTCTTGTTGACTTATATTATAAAACACGTATTTCACACGTCTTTGTGCTTTGAACACTAGGTGTTGGTACCGAGTAGGTATATATCGTATCATCTCATATTATACAACCTTGTTTTGTCATCGTTTATGGAAAACTTTAGATTGATGTACAGTTATAATAACTTCTTAGAACGGATTATTTTTATCAAAATTAGATTAGACAAAGAGAAAAGCTAAAGAAAGAAAAGGAGAGAGTAATAAAAGACAAACATGTGAAAAAGTAGATAGGTATATAGAACATTTAATCGCATAATCCTCATCCATATTTTTACTACATCATATTTATCTTATCAATGCAATATTAAATAATACATTTAAAGTAAACAAAATGCAAGAGAGTAGGGTGGAGCTAAAGATTACGTTAATTAATAATTATAACAATATCAACAAAACTGAAATTCGAGGGGAGGGAGATCTTAGACTCTAATGATAGAATCAAGATATCACAGACTTACGATTGCTTTTTTTTCTAACTTGGTATACAATACTATCGATCATGTGCAAAAATATGTCGGTGATAGCAAATACAGAGGGTCAGGGATATCGATGCACAACCTGTTATCATAGATTCAGTACATGATTCTGGACCCCCTGCAGCGGCGTTGAAACTGTTCTTCGGTTATAAAAAAAAATATTTGCTGTTCCATGAACTGAATCCGTGTTAACAGATTGTGCCTCACTTTTCCTGTCATTCGGTATGGTATAAAACTATACATGAATTGAATTTAGGCGACTTATTCTTATTTGAACTTTATTATCCTGCTCCTAGAATCTGACATCTACTCTAACAATGACAAAATGCCGGGACTACTAAAAGGTTTAAGCGGCATGGTTATCTATCACAGTTTCCCCTTCAACAGCGGTCTCAAGTACTTGAAGTACGCATCGTTGACGGGCTCCTTGTTGATCGGGCTGTTCAGGGCTTCCGCCATCAGACGCTCGTAGACACGGCCGTCGTATGAACCCAGGGTTGAGTGGAGGAGCTGGAAGATAAGCATGTAGAATTTGGATGTAATTTAGTCAAGAAAATTTTATAAGTTCTTTTTGATATATGTTACGCTCCTTACGCTTTCGTCCGGGAAAGCAGTATCGATATGGAGCTATGAAAGTTAAGTCCAGGTTCAAAGAATGCAAATTCTGTTATATTACAGACACCATTTATGTCGGTTTTGCGATACGCCCAGTCAGAGAACATGTATAGTTACAGCTAAATCGTTTAAAAAGGAACATATTCATTGAATGCATATCAGCATCATTCTTTTCTTCTCATTTTATTTTATTTTTGGTGTAAACACTAACATAAGCATAATCAGTCTATTAGATAATGCACTGCTGGGACACCTCCGGACTCCTCTCGGTGAGCGGGAGTAGCCCGTAATCCACCACGAAGTCCCAGAAAACACAGATACATATATGAAATACAATACTAATCCAAAACTACATCATTAAATTTCTCACTTCATCGCGTAGATCGAAGGCATCAACAAGCCCAACAGCATTTGGCCTTATCTTCAACAGCAGCTCCTCATATTTCAGTTGCAGATTCACCAGATCCTTCTCCGATACTGACGTGTTCTGCAAATCAATATTGTCTTTAGTACCTAAACCTATTGCTAATTCGATATATTTTGCTCAATTTGTAATGAGTACTCTTGGTATTCTTAGCACAGAGAAGGATCTCTGTGCCATTCCTTAAATATTTAACAAGCATTAAAGAACAGGACATATTGATAGGATGACAATTATTTATATTGTAGCTGTGCCTTACTATTAGAAGATCTCCAGTCCTCTCCAGGGCCCAGTAATACAGGTAAAGAGTTGATAGCTGGTCCATAACTAACTTGACATTTGGACTCGAATTGGCTGTCAGTCTTACGATCTCTTGTCTGTACGTATCTGCAATCACAGCTCGGCAATGGGCCTGTCGAAAAAAGGGTGTATTTAGGGGTTAATTGTTTTAAAATAATGGAAGTTCCGTAGAACTCCAAAATGGTAAATAAGTTGAACTGTGTTGAATCATCAGACTTTGAGTTTTACTGAAAGTCTCGATGGGCTGTTGGAAGCACCTGTTCAAATAATTAGGTGTATTGACTATATATTTGTATTATAATTTTCTCTCTTTCTCTCCTCCGTGCCACAAAAAGCACAATACGTATAGGCCATTGGTGCCGGCTGTCATTCGTGGATCTTTGACAGTCGTTACGGGTCGTCAGAAGCCCGAAAGTCTGACAACCAGCCTTACCAAGGGACCATTACCCAGGGGAGTATTACCCAGTTACTGGAGGTCAGAGAGGTAGTCGCTCCATGTAAAATACTGGTATTCAGCTGCATCCGGTTAGACTGCAAGCCGACCCCAAGATATTTGGACAAGGCTAGGCAGATTGATTGACTATGTATTACAATTTACCTCTGCTGCAGCAACCAGTTGGATCGTGGAAACTTCCCACGCGTCCACTTGAGATAGACCCGCTCGCATGCGCTTCCTTATATTTTTTACACACGCAGATAACTTTCTGAAAAACAAATAAATAATATGTTAACTAGTAAAGTATTAGACGATTCAGAAAATCTTTAAGTTCTAGTAATCAAGTAAAAACTGCTTGCCAAGAATTACAATTAAGGAACGTATCAAATCGTATTTTTTTTTGAAAATTATTTATTTCAATGTCAGCTAAATGTGAGCGTGTTCCAGTACCTCGGTGCGTCAGATGTCTTTTTCAGTATCACCAGTCGTAGAAGCAATTATATTGCTAAATAAATTTATTAATATAATACGTAAGTACTTACCCTGCTGCAAGAGCTTGGAAAGACCTGATGATGCCATCAGGACTGCTGTCCCAAGTCGCTTTACTGCCAGAGAAGGCGTGCGCCAAATACGACACGGTCGGTGTGACGGGCTGCTTGGCTTCCGCTTGCTCGTAGGCTTTGACCAAGAACCTGGAAATACAAACATTGAAGTATAAACTTACTTATTTGCCCAGCTGGGTTATTGCGTAACAATATTGTAATGTAACGGTGTTACAGCCATCGCTACTGTAACACCGTTACAGTAGCGATGGCTTTCATTTTGGCCGTTCAACAACATTAATAGCGTTATTTACGTTTTTGAGCAGCCAAATTCGAAAGCAATGGATTAACAATATCCTTCAAAATCATTCAGATTGTGACTGAATGTGTGTTACGCAATTGGGATGTTGAAGTGTGAAAAAAGGCTGGTATAATTTTCCACCGAAAAAATACACTTCTCCTGAAGCTAAGTAGCCGGGCCGCGTGAAGTCAATATCGTCCCCGATATTAATATCGGTTATTATGAATTTTCTAATGGACAAATCTGTTACGAATTAACTCATGGTTACTGAAAATATTATTTAAAGTATTATTTCCTTTCTGGTATTATATGTCTTAGGATGATTTGATAATTAGAATTTTCGTAAAAACCCTAGGATACCCTAGGGATATTGAACCGGGTGAAATAGGTTAGGTTAGAACTGTGACCACCCGCGCAATTTGCTTGTCTAATTAACCGTGTCTTCGCAATATCCCTAGGGTATCACTAAGGTTTTTGCGAAAATTCGAATAATAACAAACAAAGGTAAACTATGATGCAATACACAAGTGTATTGCATCATAGTTTACCTTTGTTTGTTTCACTCGAAAGTTGTTATGGAATAAAAGTTATAAATTAGTTATTAATATGGTGTAATAAATAAGCTTTCTTGCTATTTTATTTTATTTGTTAATCATATAATTTTGACGCAATACGACGCCACTTTATTTGAAAGTTTTTCAAGAATTATTATACATTTTTAGAATGCTTATAATCTCCTCATATCGTTTCGTAATTAATATTGTATATATTGGGTTAATAAAATAAAAATAAACAATATAGTTTAAGATGGTATGATTTTAGGGCTCTTTTTTAACGATGTGTTTATTATCCATCCATTACCGCTGCTTGCCGCTGTTCTTTTGTTGTGTTGGATCTTTATACATTAGATTAACTAAAGAGAAAAAAAAACTACTACTTGCGACTTTTCTGACAAGTTACCAAAATATATTGCGAGATATTTTTTATTTTTTTCTCATAAAATCATATACATCCAAAGTTATGCGTGCAAATACATTAGTTTACCTAAAAAAAAAATAGCGCCTGTTTGCACCTTTTCTGACACTGTACCAAAATATATAACGAGCCATTTTTTAAAATATCTTATACATATATACATCCAAGTATATGTGTGTAAAATTAGAGATCTTTAAGTTATGAAACAACTGAGATACGGAAGTTTGAGACGAGACATACCCGATTTTCCCATAGTGCTACGACCAAACTACTTCAGTCGTCTACTTCGGTCTAGAATCAATATATTTACCTGGCAGTCTGCAGCAGCAACACGGTATAATCTCCCTCATAGGTCCTGGTAGCCGACACAAAGTTGTAAAGGTTCGGGATGCCCGAGGACATCATGTACCCGTGACCGCCGCACGCCAACCGGCACTGCTCGATTAGGCTGGCAGAGTCTGACGTGCTGATGGCCTTCAAGCAGCTTGAGAGGGCGTGGATCTGGAATATTAATTGTAGTTTTAGAAATAGATTATATGGGTACAGGATGGCGATTTAGTGACCCGTGCATCCGTCCAGGGGATGATTCTGACTGTCATACTATATAACTTTCGCTATGAAACACACATACACATTTAGGATTAACTGACTGACGTCATCACGTCAACGCCGGCTGTCGCTGAAAACCAGCGCTGGGGCTCTGTCTCGCATAGGGTAGGCAGTATTATACTGAGCGATGGCCATTTTGCGTGGATGGGACGCATATTTTCCCCCAAATTGTTCATTTTCGTGTTTTATTCTTACCATGAGTCATGTGTACCGCAAATAAACGTATTTTCTTTCTTTTTCTTTTAAACACACATAATACGATTCGTAAAAAAAAAAATCTTATATGAATCGAAATAGTCACTGGTACTGGTACCAGCTGGTTGGTGGTGTGTTGGTACTGTTGTATAGGTTTTTTTTTTTTTTTCACGAATCGGATATGTGTTTTATTGTGGAAGTTGTTTAGTTAGTTTGAAGGTGTCTAAATCGTCACCCGGTATATATGTAGTTCATATAAGTTTTTAGTAAGACGGAAATAAAAAAGTATCTACTTTATACTCTCGCGGTGCAGCATTGTTAAACCCTTATTAAAAAATCCAGAGTAAAGTTATGCCAAACTTACACCTCGAAAATGTATGGTGACTCTGAAGTTAATACTGGTTGTAACTTAACTCCGCGTTTATTAACAAGGGGGTTTTAAAGTGCCCAACAATTCTTTGTTTCCAATAAAAGCATCCAAGTTACACCAAAGTTACACAAGACTAAAAATGCCCGCTTTTTCACCAGTTTCTTAAGCTGATGTCTATTCATATGATCATATCTTCACCTCAGGCAAAGTGTCGGTGTTGCCATTCTTCATTTCAGCGAGAACAGCGCTGAATCTCCACCACAGCCAGTTACTGGACAGCTGCAGAGCATGCGCAGTCGCAATGGCGATGAACAGCTTGTGCTGCTGCGTCGCGTAGTCCAGGATCTGGGGCTCTCCTTCACTGGAAATGCGTAAGGGCACTTTAGTATTTGTAAAGGTGTTACATATTTGTATATGTTTATTGTTTTATTAGTTTTTAAAACCGAGAGACCCATAAACATGGCGTGATTAAATTATATATATTTTTTACGCCATTTGGCATTAAGAAGTTCTTTGTTGGCTTTCCTTAACAAAGTCTTTTTGTTGAGTGAGTGGTAGCCCAGTGGTAATGGCCGCGACTTACTCGTTGTAGATTGTGGGTTCGAACCCAAGCAGGCGCTTTACTTTGTGTAAATTATTTCATCACCAACTGCTCTCAAAACGGTGAAGGAAAACATTATGAGGAAACCAGCATATCCTAGAAACGAAAATTCGAAGACATGTGCCATCTACCAACCCACACTGGGCCCACGTGGTGGATTAAGGCCCACGTGGTGGATTACGGCCCACTCCCTCTCACCGAAAGGAGGCATGTGTCCCAGCAGTGGGAAAATTTAGGCTCATATGCTTATGCTAGTCTTCTTATATGATCCTCCGGGTTAAGAGGCAGCATATAAGAAGCCCATAGAATCAAACGCATTCAGGTGGTAGAAATAGAAGTGATAACATCACATCAATTCATGTCATCAATGCAAGTAATGATTAAGGAATTTAATAATGGCTCCCAAATCTAAAGACGACAATATTTTATGAAACCTATAAGCGCCTCATAATCTGCCTATCCTTTTCTGAATAATGTTGGGGTCAGCTTCCAGTCTAACCGGATACAGCTGAATACAAGTATTTTACATGGAGCGACTGCCTATCTGATGTCACAACCCAGCTACTGCGTAATACGATAACCCTTGGTAAGGCCGGTTGTCAGACTTTCGGATTTCTGACTACCCGTAACGGCCAACCTTAAGGTGCCTATAGAAAAGATGTATCTACTTACTCAGGCTTCGGCTTTGATTGCCTACGTACGGCAGAGTATCGCACTGCGATGGTGCAGGCCTTCGCCAGATTGAAGGCAGTCTCGTTGACCAGGATCACACGCACGAACACCATCGTGCCGTAAGTCAGCTTGCCGTGTCGCGCCTCTTTCACGTACGTGCCGTCCTGAAATGGTGACGAGAGAAATTATGCTTTGTTATTAGATAAGGTGGTTGATAATCGCTGTTCATGTTTCTGCTAACCAACCAATGATGACCAGTATATTTTCTTTACCTTTTCATTAAAAGAAGACGGTACAGTGAGAAAGTTACAAGCATACGTTTTAATTTCATTGGGAATAACTCAATCTTTAGTTTTATTTTTTATTAACGTACTAGCCCACGGTTTGACACACGTAAGTCTCAATCCCGTGGGAATATCGGGATAAAAAGTCATGTCATGGTCTACCCATGTGCCAAATTTCATCCAAATCTATTCGGCTGTTTTAGCGTGAAAGTGTAACAAATAAACTCACTTCGCATTTATAATATTATAGTTAGGATTCTCGATCTATTCAGAAACTAAATCAAAATCATTTCAAACATTCTCACCTTCAAAACCTGAGCATTCTTCATCATCATATGTTCTCTAGGTATCCTATAGTTATTGAACCCTAGGAACCCATTGTTAGCTGTGTTGAAGCCCATCTTCGGGCCGATGTCGCCAACCTTGATCCCTGGGAGAGGCATGTGCGTGTCCTCGTCCCGGATCTGAACAATGAATGGGTGGGTGCCGTGGCATTCACCCTTAGTGTAAAGCTGAGCCACTACGATGCAGTAGTTCACAGTATTTCCAACTGAAATGATTTCATTTGTTGATTAAGCTTTATTTTACTGTGGGTAACGTGCATTTTGCCACACAATGTAGATAGATAGATAGAATATTCTTTATTATGCACACCATACAAATTACAGAAATAAATTTCGAAATATTACATAGTGTGAGGTCTTATCGCTAAAAGCGATCTTTTACAGTCAACCTTTGGATGAATTAAAGAGAGAAGGAGAGACAATACTGCGGGTAGTCAGTGGTGTACCATTTACATACACAATAAATAAATAAAGCATCAACTTATCCATATAATTATATATATACACATATATAAAATAATAAACATGAAACAAGAGCAAGGAACTATATGTAATGATGATGTTTAAGGAGAGAGGAAGTGTTTTTTCAGTACATATATGCAGAGGTACTGAATAACTGACGCCGTGACTGCGTCCGATAAGTTCATTAAAATTGCGTTATTGCGGAATCTGGAGACTTGCGAAAGCAACCCTCGGAATTGTTAAGAACTGTTCAGATTGCAAAATTAAATGGTAAGCTATTATCATCTGTCGACATCATAACGTCAGCGCCAGCTGTCGCTAAAAACTAGCACTAGGGCTCTGTCTTGCATAGGGTCGCAACATTATGCTGAGTGATGAACGTTTTGCGTGGATGAGAGGCATATTTTCCCCAAACTTGTCATTTTTTGTTTTGTGTTCTTGTGTCATGTTACCGCAAATACACGTATTTTCTTGATAATACTTACGGCCACCAGCCCACCACTTGTAAGATGTCAGTGTCGGACTGTGCAGGACAAACTCCTCAGTTTGAGGATCATACGTCGCTGTCGTCTCCAAGCCTCTTATAAATGTTCCGTGACCGAGCTCCGTCTATAACAAAAACATTGTTTAGTTAAGTGCTTTCATATCTACTACTACAGTTTGACCCACATCATCAATTGACATGAATTGCACTCTCGTGCACATCGCCAATGATATGCATTGGGACAATATACAATGTTGCCCATGGGCATGTGACCATGCCCATTGGGGCGGCAGTGTTTAGGGTGGTCCAAATAGTGACGAAATAGTAAAAAATAAATAATATGAATCTCTATTTTTTTGTGCAAGCTATTTGAGATTGCATTCCGAGCGGAGCATTCCATCTAGCTTTTTGAGATGATTTAGGAGTCAGGAAATATTATCACTAGAACGTAAATTCCTCCTTTTCGATCAAAATCTTTCTATCTTGAATTAATGATAGGAAGGTGATTATTTAATGTTTGAAAGAATATTCTATATTTTTTATAAAAAAAAAGAGTGTAAAAAAGCCGTGTAAAAATAAAGATAGAATTTTTAAAGCAGTTAGCATTAAATTTTCAAGAAATTAAAAATTATAATATAACTCGAAAACTATCAAAAATCGCGGAACATACGTAGGGTATCGGGTATGCGGAATCTATTTTTATTTATGACGTCACTATTTGGACCAGCCTGTATAAATTTCAATATACCTACCTCAATATTTAAAATATTCATCCCATCAGATTTCATACATAAATCATAACCCACATTTCA
Source organism: Agrochola lota (assembly GCA_947364205.1). NCBI lineage: Eukaryota > Metazoa > Arthropoda > Insecta > Lepidoptera > Noctuidae > Agrochola > Agrochola lota. Next base: position 20,770,349 of record OX376219.1, read on the forward strand.
ACAAGCAAATAGCATTGATACCAGAACCAGGACAACGACCGTATATATAATACCTACGTAACAGAATGGGACAAGACCTCACCTGGGCATAGGTCCCGATGATTTGCATGTCCAGTGCTCTGGGTAGCCAGTACGACTGCTGGTCTGGCGTACACTGGCCCATGATGGTGGGCACAAACATGCCCAAGTGCAGGAGGAACGGAGACACTTCTTTGAAAAACGCGTCGGCGGTTCGACGTATAACGGAAGAGTTGATGCTAAAGATGGATTGAAAATAAACTTTAGTACAAATATATAATAGTTCAAATAGAGCAGTGATGGTCCAGTGGTAACGGCCGTGACTAACGAGTTGTACACACGCTGTTGACAGGCGCTTTACTTTGTGTAAATTATTTCATCAACACTGCTCTCAAAACGGCGAAAGAAAACATCGTGAGGAAACCGGCATATCCTAGAGCCAAAAATTCGAAGACGTGTGACATCTACCGACCCGCACTGGGCCCGCGTGGGGGATTACGGCCCATAAGCACTATATCAAATTATAGTATGTATTTCGAAGTTCGCTCTTAATTATTGGTATGCTAAAATTATATAGAATATCGGGAGTATCGTTTTTTTGCCGTTACTACAGTGGAATAATATTATACAGAATCAAAAGTAATGTGAATTGTGTGAAGTGCTTCTGCAAACTTTAGAGAGTACTTCACTAAGTTCAACAAACTGTTCTTCATAATATCTAAAATCAAACAACTGTAAGTAAACAATGTAATTTTTCAATATAGTTTGCAATTTTAGTACTGCATTTCTTTTGTAATTTATCATAGTTTATTTTTTCGTCTAGTTTTTCGTCATTATATACTCATAACTCGATCTATTTAATACTGACATCGCCAGTGTTAATGCCCCACAATATTACACATCGAATTAATTTGAATTTAATCTAAATACATAATGCGTAGGCAGTTCGTAAAATTACCAATACCTGGAATAGTATGCTTCTTCCGTGAATAGTATGCTTGATCTTTTCTTTACCCTACGTTTCTTTAATAATGATTGAGTCATATACCCCTTTTCTATTTCTTTTTTTTTTGGGTGAGAAATGATCAAATAACTTCTCCCGCCCTGGGCGCTCTGAGCTCAGGGCGTGTCAGACTCTTACTGACTAAAACCCACCCGTGTTCCTTCAGTTGCCTGTACGTTGCCAGCGGCCACGGTTTCCCTTTCGGATTTTCCCGTAACCCCGGCAGGCATCGGTCCTAGCGGACCCCTTCCGTTGTGCTGACATCTCTTTCTGTCTGTTTCATCAATCGGCCTGCGATTCCCGACGCCCAGAGCGCCTCCTGCGGTGGCTAGGGGCGTAAGGCGCGAATTTGCCTGTCCCTCACGCGTTCCGCCTCCTCCTTCGCTAGCATTATTGCATTGCAGAAGGAGGTGAGGGCTTCCCACGCCCTCTCGCTCCGTACCATGGCCTGGGCCAGACGGCCGGACCGGAGGGCCGGACACGAGAGATCACTGCCGCCGATCGCCTCCACAAGTACACGGCGGTGCCCCGCCCAAGCCTGACAGACCTCCACCATGTTCTCCGGGTAATCCACACAGTGGTGACACCCAGGAATCATACCCCTTGTATGACTTAAAAAAACATCCCTACTTTACGTGTAGGGGAGGTACCCTAAAAAAAATATTTTTCTTGATTTTATTTTACCACTTTGTCGGCATGACTAATATGTATATATATGCCAAATTACAGCTTTCTAGTACTAACCGTCTCTGAGCTAAGCCGCGGACAGACAGACGGACAGACAAACAGACAGACAGACGGACATGGTGAAACTATAAGGGTTCCTTGTTTACTACGGAACCCTAAAAAGATAAGGTTCGCTTGTTGTCTTTATAAAAAATACTCTACCTGATCCCATTTAACAAATTAATGGTCATAGACCCGATAGACGTAATAGAAGCCTTTATGTCCTGGGAACGATAATGTCATATTTTATATTACAGCCTACCTGATCAAAAGTGTATTGACTGACACCCTGGTGAGATGAATTTGTGATTCATGTGTCTGTAATTTCATCTATAGTTACCCAAAAGACTCCAATCCACTGAGCTCAGCTAGTTCGTTCTTCACAATGCTAGCGTATAGGCAAGACTTCTTCACTGCGTTTTCGTACTTCTCCTTGGGACTCATGTGTTCCTCTGCAATGATGTCTTTTGATGCTCCATTGTTTAAGGCTATGTCTTCTGTAAAAGCAAATAAACTACTTGAGTAAAAAACTATAGCTTTACTATCATCCAATACAACGTTCGTCGTCCACTGCTGGACATAGGCCTAACTTTGCCATACGATTGAATGAAGAACGAGAACCAGTGCATATATCGTTTTTCTGCTCGGTTTGGTTGGTGGTAGGGCTTGTTTTAAGTAAGTTTGTCGCCATAATAACAATATTAACAGCATGGTTTTGTTTGGGCAGTTAGAGGTAAGATAGCCAGTTCCTCTGTGGTTGAGGATTCCGGGTGAAGCTCGTTTCCACTTTCGGCCTGATCATCACTTACCATAAGGTGAGATTCAGGTCAACAGCTCCCCGTTGTGGGTAGAAAAAAATAAAAAAACCTGACACTCGTTTTGGAAGGATATCAAAAACAGGAGAGTGTACAATATCGTTGCCGACTTGCCGAATCTAATCCAAATTAGTATTGCTGAAGATCATGACATGAACTACCTTTTCAGAAAACATAATACACACATAATTACACCAGGTAGGCTGAAAGATTTGTGGTATAATGATAGCGTGTTTGAGGTAACACTGCAGCTTTCCTTGAAACCCGATATCCGATGATTGAAACGATTTCTTTTTTGTTTGATCATGTTGAGATATTGATACCTCTAACGTCTGCGGAATTACGCAAGCTCATTTAATTTGAAGCAAATTCTACTAAGATGTATCTTATAGTACGAGTATATCTATACAATATAAGTTGAACTTGTTTTTCTCAACCTTCCGTCCAACCAACGGTCAAAAATGAGACGACGCAAATCGCCAGGACATGACAGCGCTCATTCACACGGGACCCGTCATTGAAGATTCGTCAAAAAAAAACAATACGTCACGACGGATACACGTTCACATTGCATACGGAATCGAGATTTTCGAGTCCGTCACAAAAAAATCACGTTTCATGTTTTTTGACGAACGTCATTATTAAAACATGATACGTACGTAATTTTTCATGAATCGAGATGTGTGAACACGGGCATTTAAAAAGTATTGACGCCGTCAAAAGAAAAAAACGAATCGTGAAAAAAAACGATTTGTCAAAAAACACGAATCGTCCTCGTGTGAACGAGCATAGAACATTTTGTACGGACCGCATTTCCCACTACTGCTTGCGTTATTTTTTACGTTCTATATCCAACCCTCCTACTCCATCCATATCCACTCCTGCCGAGTTAATGAGAACGATGGTTGTACCAATATTGAAAAATAAAACGGATGACAAGGATAATAATTACAAACCGATCTTATTAGCGACTATTACGGCTAAAGTACTTGACGGTGTGTTTAAGAGACAACTTAGTAAATATCTTAAAATAAACAATGCTCAGTTCGGCTTTAGGCCGCGGTTATTGACTGAGTGTGCTATTCTGTCCTTCAAGCTATACTGTCCGGTGCAATAGGGAGGGAAGTACCTACGCCGGTATATGCGGCGTTTCTAGACCTTTCCAAGGCATTTGAACTCACATCGCATCACAATATGTCAAACTAACGTTTGACATATTGTGATGCAAAATGCGCAAACCGTGAGTGCCTGTCGCCATAACAAATATGTTTCAGTATTGGTATGGCCACCAAACCAATCATGTTAGATGAGCTAACGAATTGTCTGAGGAGTACAGGTTGGAATGCGGGGTGATAGAGGGTGGATTGACGTCGCCAGCGCTTTTCATTTCATTTTTTTCATTTATTTATTCATTAACAAATAACATTATGTTGAACATTACATATTAAATACAATTATCACATGCAGAAAGAATACATTTAAAAGACTAATTAATTTCAATAAATTTCAAATATGTCAACAAATAAATACAATGTCAAATTAACAACAGGTATAATGTCAAATTAGGAGCGTAGTGTTCAAGTCAAAAGATAATTTAATTTAAGCTTGTCCACTGCTATTATTTTATGTTACTATTTTTATTATTATTTGACATAAATTCTGATACCGAATATAAACATTTTCCTAACAAGAAGGCTTTTAATTTAATTTTAAATGAGTGAGAGCTATAAATTAATAATTTTAAATCAGTCGGTAACCTATTAAATAACTCCACTGCTTGGTATCTGGAACAATGCTTAGCTATGTTTAAATTTGGTGCCATTTTGTGTTTAATTTCCTTTCTTCTTGTGCTTTCTCTTATGTTACGTTCCTCTCGTGATTCATACTCATGAATATACTTAGCAAAGTGATTTAGGATAACTAATATATATAAACTTGGTACTGTTAAAATGTCTAATTCTTTAAAGTGATCTCTGCATGAATTTCTTTGTGAGATCCTTACTATGGTCCTAATGGCACGTTTCTGTAAAATAAAAGCTTTCTGGCAGTTGTAACTATAGCTGTTACCCCAAAACATTATGCTGTATCTTAATCTAGATTCTACCAGCGCGTAATATATAGCCTTTAGTTGCTTTAGATCTAACATATCTCTAAGGCTCCTGAGTGCATAGCATGCTGATGAGATTGAAGAATCAATAGCAGCCAGCTCCTTTTTCCAATTTAAATGCACATCTATGTTAATCCCTAAAAATTTGACTTTGTCCACTAATTCAATCTTGTCTCCTTTGATTTCTATATGTAAATTGTCATTATGGCGAGTTGTGGTCTTAAATAAAATTATATTAGTCTTACTTGTATTTAGCAAAAGGTTATTGGCTGTAAACCAATCGCAGAGATTTTGTAGGCTTTTATTTACATTGTTGGTCAATTCTTTTAAGTCATTCGCCCCAATTATTATATTTGTATCATCTGCAAAAACAACAAGTTTTACATCCGGCTGAACATAGTGCATGAAGTTAAGCAAGTCATTTGTAAATAAAATAAATAGTATTGGTCCTAAAATAGAGCCTTGGGGCACACCACGTTTTATACTTGTAATTTTAGAGGTGTATATGACCTCATGATTACTTTCATCGATGCTTTTTATTTCTACAAACATTCGTCTATTTTGTAAGTATGATCTTAAAAGTTGTAAGGACTTGCCTCTGATACCATAATATTCAAGTTTAGTTAGTAGTAATTCATAATCAATCGTATCAAAAGCGGAGCTAAGGTCGATGAATAGCCCAGCCACTTTCATTTTGTCATTTAATTTATTAATTATGTCATTTATAAGAGTATTTATTGCATCTGTGCAACCGACGCCTTTTTGATACCCAAATTGTCTTAAATTAATTATTTTATTTACATTTAAATGTACAATCAGCCTAGTTTTAATGATTTTTTCAAATACTTTTGATAACGTAGGCAAAAGGGATGTAGGTCGGTAATTTTTTGGATCAGTCTTAATACCTTTTTTGAATATAGGAACTATTTTAGCCAATTTCAACTGGTCTGGAAAGATAGACTCTTCAAAACATTTATTAAAAAAATCAGATAGGAGGAAAGCCAAAGAGTCTATATTCTCTTTCAAAATCGATATCGGTAAATCATCAAAGCCACAAGATTTTTTATTGGCCATTTTACTAATAATCTTTGTAATTTCCGATGGTGTAGTTGTACAGAAAGTTAAATCACTTTCTACTCTTGTTGTACTTTCTAATAGAAAAGTCATTGCCCTTTCTTTTTCATCGCTAGCGAGTGACGATTTGAACACAAAACTGTCAATGAATTGATTTGCGACCTGCTGGGGGTCAGTTATCATTTTATTGTTCACTTTTAGGATAAAATTTCTACATTGCCTATTTTTTGTTTTCTTTGTACATTCATTAACAAGTTTCCACGTCTGTTTTGTTATATTTGTAGCAGTATTTAAATGATTTATTATGGCCTTTTTTTTGTTTGTTTAATAACTCTTCTATAAATTCGAACATAATTGTTTTTATAATTTTTTACGCTGGCATTATTTACTGCACCTGAGCATAGTACTCTCTTCATTTTACTTGAAACTTTAACCCCTTTTGTAATCCACTGTATAGATGTGTTTTTATATGGCTTTATTCTAATTGACTTCTTTCGGTAACAATCTTGGAATGCTTTACCAAGGCAGCTTATAAAACTATTTATTCCCATATTAGTCCAATTTTTATTACTAATACTTCTCTTGAAAGCAATACTATTTTTTTTATTAAATAATCTTTTTTTTATTATAACATTTTGAATAGAGTTTTTCGATTTCTTCTTTATTTTTTCTAGAACAACATTGCAAAAAAGTCCGCCATGACCATCTGCCAAGCCATTGTGATCAACACAACACTGATCTATGTCATCATCAGAGAGATTTGTAATTATGTTGTCTAAACACGAATATGCATTGTTCCGTACAAAAGTAGGAGTATTTATAAGGTATCGAAAATTATAACATGTCAATATGCTTAAGAATTCACCATATTTCTTACCGTCAACAAGTACGTCAATATTAAAGTCACCACATATAATGCACTTCTTATTAATAAAATGTTCTAACAATTTTTCTAAACTAGATATAAAACTTTCAAAATTTTTATCATAAGGAGTTCTGTAGCAACAACAAAGGTATAACCCTGTTTCAAGATCTTTAACCCCCCACATATTTCAAAACTATCTGATCTATACATTTTTTTTACAAAATCAATAATTTCACTTTCTTTATCTATATGTGCTAAAATAACCTTTCAACCTGTATGTAAACCAGCTGATTGTCGAGCGCAGTAACACATATGCTGGCTGTTCTATTGATGGCCTTTGTGTTAACAGAATTAGTTATACGGACGACATGGTGCTGCTGAGTCCGTCAATTACCGCTCTCAGGAAGTTGTTGGCGGTCTGCGAGACTTATACAGAAGCGCATCGACTTGTGTATAACGTACTGAAAAACAAACTACTTGTGTTTAGGATAAAGCGTAAAAGTCCAGCACATTATCCCAGATTTTTACCTTGGGCAGCGGCTAAGCATTGCCATACAACGTGGCAATGTGGCCAGTCTCTTGGGTACATTACAGCGATGCGGATGAATTTTTCGATGCTATATTTTAGTTTTTGACCGGTTATTGATTCAAGGGTGACCTTGCGGAAATCCGTTATAAAATACAATAGATGTAGATATATTTAGTGACCTATTTCGCTTAACAAGCGGTTACTAAATATATCTACGTCTATAGTATTTTCCCACCGGTTATGTTAAATGGTGTGTGTTGTTGGGGCTTCAAGATTACTGCAGAGCATCAGGAATGTTTGCCGAAGCACAAACTGATGGTTTCAATACCATCCTGCGAAAAAGGATTGCATCCATTAAGCGCAGAGTGCGTGGGAACGTCAACGGCATTTGGAAGGTCATCAGTGATAAGCCATGTTGCGCTATTATAGAGCATTGGGTATATGTTCATGTGCATGACTCGGTGCGTCAGGTGAGTGCAGATATATGAATTAAATTTTATATTACATTTATTACCTACTAACATAGCTTATAAGTAGTGTGTATTACTAACATCATACGGATCAAGGCCATCATTTTTTTTTTTTAATATATTTTATGTTACTTACCTATTTTCTTCCTCTGAAAAGTATTCTGCTCCCCGCCATCAATTATATGCGTAACTTCTAAGATATTAAAGTTGCATTTCTTTCGTTCCATCGCCAGATCTGGGTTAACCTCCATGGTTGTTTCTGTCTGACTCATTTTTCAGAACATGAGAACTAGCCCTTAATTCAAAAACACAGCGCGGTATACGTTTATTCGTCAAGTTATTCCAAAGCAACTGAAACTTTGTAACAAGCCGTGAGTCGCTGATATCGGACCTCATCAGCATTGTAGATATTCACCTCATATCCATATTATGTATATAGTTAGCATACATTCTCATTGATTGCCGACCATCGCCTTATTTGATAAAGATTTTCAGATTAATAAATAAGTCAGTTGCAATCTTGCACTGTATTACCACCCGGATACCTACATGACGGCAATTAGGCATTGATACCAGCAAATTGCAGTGCATTATGTTTTAAATCCTTCACTTTATTTATGCAACACTCGCGCAAAGATAAACTTATCCACTGCCGAATTTTATCACTGCACTTGCAAATGATGTCTCTGTTTCCATTATAAATTGTTTCTTATTCGAACTAAAGTCAACCACAGGTCAAGAACACATTTAAAGAAGAGTCTACACTGATTAAACTAGCTGCACACAATGCTGGACACAATATTTGAGAGCTGCAAGTGTGTTGTGTATGTGGCCTTGATGATAATTTCCTGCAAATGCGAATGACCTCTACGTCTGCACTGTTGCGGTGCTATTTATATCTCGAATTCAGACATTGACGTAGGTATATATATATTTACATATAATAAAATCGTAGCAAAGTCAAAACTGTACATGATATTTTTGAATATAATGTCATTGCTACGAAGTCTGGGAACGATTCTAATGCCGAAATATAGTTTTTAGAATGTTTGTCTCTATAACTGTTTGTCTGAATGTATGTTCCAGCATCACGCAAATACTACCGGATAGATTCTGTTAAAATTTTGCATAGATATTCCTTAGAAGTCTGGTGCGTGATGATTTATAGCCTACAGTATTATTATTTTTTTAGTGTAATAGTTCGCTGGTGCCTATCTTTAAAAACAAAGTTGATGTGCTGGAGTGCAACAACTATAGAGGAATAAAGCTAATGTCACATAGTATGAAGGCTTGGGAGAAAGTTATTGAAAGGTGACTGAGAGAAGAGAGTGAAATTTCGCAAAACCAATTCGGTTTTATGCCTGGTCGGGGAGCAACAGATGCCACCTTCGCTATCCGCCAGCTGTGCCAGAAATATAGAGGTGCGCATAAAAACTTACACATGGTATTCGTTTACCTCGAAAAGGCATACGACTGAGTACCTCGGGAAGTTTTGTGGTGGGCCCTTAAGGAGAAATGTGTGCCAAGGAAGTATGTGCAGTTGATTCGAGCGCTGTACAGTCGATGCAGTACTCAAGTCCGGTCTACAGTAGGCACTACTGGCACCTTCAATATGGCTGTTGGCTTGCACCAAGGGGCCCGACACTTACCTATTCCTGGTGATACTGGACGCTCTTACGTCGGATATACAGGAAGAGGCTCCCTGATGTATGCTGTTTGCCGATCACATTGTGCTGGTTGCCGAGAGTGGCTTAAAGGTCAGCAGATTGGAGGTGTAGTGGGAAAGACTGGAGACCGTTGGCCTGAGATTAAGTCGGACAAAACAGAGTACTTGTTTTGTGATTTTGGAGGTCCTTCCAGTCCTGTGCCAATATCACTCGCCGTAACGCTCTTACCTATCTGCTCCGACTTGCGGTACCTCGGGAAATGGCGCCAGGTCACAGGAACAACTTGCGACCCACGGACGCCCCTCAAGTTAAAGGGGAAAATCTACAAGTCCGTGATAAGGCCTGTCGTACTGTATGGATCGGAATATTGAGCCGTGAAGAAGACGGATGAAAAAAGATTGCATGTAGCTGAGATGAGAATGTTGAGATGGATATGTGGAGTGACGAAAATGGATAAAGTAAGAAATGAGTATTTAAGGGGAAGTTTAAAAGTGGCGTTCGTGACAGAAAAGTTGAAATGAAATCGTTGGCCTGGTATGGGGCAAGTGTTGAGGAGAGAGGAAACGCATGTGACTAAAAGAGTGATGAATATAAATGAATGGATTGTGTGAGGAATGATATGAAAGAAAAGGGACTGAATGATAGCGTGATGGTTGACAGGGGAGAGTGGAAAAAGAAAACCTGTTGCGCCGAACCCACGATACATAGGATGAGGGCAGGAAGACGTATTTCCAATCTATACAAGGCCAGAACGCAGCCATAGGAAACTGCTCGCATATACATTGTAATGCTATTTTTAAATCTGTGATTACAATGTATACACGAATTTTACGTACTGCTCCTGTATAGTTTGTAACGTTGACGCGCGCGTCCTGGTTACAAACAAAACTACATCACTTACGCTTGACATGAGTTTTAAAAATAAATACATAGTTAAAATAAAAATAAATTGAACTGGGTGTAATGGAACAGATAACGGAATATGAAATGGGTTAGGTTAGAAATGTGTCTACCGCGCGCGAGCCGAGCAAGCGAAGCGAGCGGTGCCGCGGCAGCGGCCGGCGAGCGCTACTTCCAAGTTGCTCGCAGCCAGGCAGGCTATTTAGCACAAGGTGCATTACATCGCAAACAAGTTGGCACAATATATGTATACGTACTGGCACTGTATATTTTGGAATAAGGTAGTTAATTAGTTCACTACGAAGTATACTCGAGTATTTTCGTACTAGTCTTGTATAGATTGGAAGACCTTAGTAAAAAAGTGCTTTCCTATCGCTATTAGTTCCACACCTTTGCGTTCTGGCCTTGTACAGAATGGAAAGACGAGAGCAGGAAGATGATGAGTAAGTCTGTAGGCTATAAATCATCACGATATTTGCTATGGAGGATGAGCAATACTGCATTAGGTTTGTATTCTTCCATAGTTTACCGCAAATGGTAAAAAGACGAGCCAAACAGTTAGAATCTTGTAGATAATTACGGATTTACGCTTTTAAATGATTATCATCTCGCTTTACCTTTATGGAGCTAAGCAGCAATCATGTCATTTTTCAGATTTTTCAGATGGTGAGTAAGGACTGTTACCTACCTTAACCGCTGTGACTACAGGAAAACGGTCTTAGGGGCTGTCCTTAACTTTTTGAGACATTAATTAATTAATTAATTAACAATCTCAACTTTATAGAACCAACTGAGATTTGAGTACTAGAAAAGTCAGAAATCACAAAAAACTTTCCCATACATTCGGTAAGAAGTGAGACTCCAACTTACTTTTTATGATGATTTTTTTATTATCTATCTTTATCATCGATGATAGTATCCAGTGTTGTGCCATTATCTAGTATATATGCAGGAACGCAGAGTTCCATTAATTCACGTAAAAACGTAGTACTCAGGGAAGTTCTATAAAAATGTGGCTGTTATAAGTACATCGTGGTGTCTTCCACGCGAACGAAGTCGAGGGTAGAAACTAGTGTAACCATAAACATTTATTTTTTTGGGAATACTTGTATGTATGTTGCTATTATGTATTTAGTCTTTTTTTGTAATGTGCGTTTGTCCAGAATAAACAATTTTTCTTTCTTTTCTTTCTTTTACTTCTTGAACACATTTTGTAAGCCGAGAACCTCGACTGATAAAATCTTCTCGAAGATCTTAAGACCAAAGATGTAAGTGCATCTGCTGGATATATTCCCCTAAAACCAGGAACTGGTCAACTTGTCTTGATGAAGGGAAACGTGTAATCAGTAGGTGCGGTCTGGAGTAGAAAATAAATACAAATGTTATCCAAAAATATATAATATTTATTATCTATGAAAATAAAACTAAGCATAAACTAATTGGAATTGTCTAAATATACAAAACATTGCGTGTAACACAGTGGTAAAAATATCAATCAGCTTCTCTTCATATACTCAAAGGTGAAGCGTACAGAAAGCAACAGCTTTTAATATAGATTACGACAATGAAAATGCACTGGGTTCATCAAGTCACCATCATCATCATTCCAGCCAAAAGACGGCTACTGCTGGACATAGGCCTCCCCCAAGGCCGATATGGCGACGCTTGACGGAGGCCTATGTTCATCAAGTAGGTACCACGTTTTACATTGCCCATTTGACATTTCGCGTGGTCCAGCCCATAATCCGAAACCCCTTATTAAACTATAAGGTCCTTAAAATTTCTAATTATTGAAAATATCACAGTTTAGCCTTCAACATCAAGGGTTTAAGATATTTGTGGAAGCTCTGGTTGACGGGCTCCGCGTTGAGCGGACTCTTGAGCGCTTCCTCCATCAGACGCTCGTACACGCGACCGTCGTATGCGCCCAAGGTGGAGTTCAATATCTACGCAATACAAGACAGAATTAACGATGGACCCGACGAGCTTTCATTATAATCATAATTTTAGCCGAAACTCGTCTACTGCTGGGCATAGGCCTTCCCAAGAATTGCCACAACTTCACTTCCCGCCTTCAACGGATTGAAACTTGATTTAAAAGAGTATCCATGGAGTTGCTTGCCCGTTCCTCTTCCTAGAAACCTACACAAACTACTGACCGACTGCTTGATAATTCAAAGTTGCCTGTAAATGGTTTCATTAATAAATAAATGCAAGTTTTTGAAGACGATAAAAGGTTTATCGAAATGTTCCCGGAAAATCGGCAAGAGCAAGCTGGATGTTGTACTACTTTTCCTTTATTTTGAATTTTTTACCTTTTTGAAGACAACAGACATATTAATATTACCTCATCTCTGACATCGAACGCGTCCACGATGCCGACGGCGTTGGGTCGAAGCAACGCCAGCAACTCTTCATATCTAGCCTGAAGCTTGGCGATATCATCTCTGGTTATAGTCGAATACTAAAACAAAAACTTACTCATGAATTACAAATTATATAACATGTACTTTTTGAGAAAAATGAGATGTAATAGAATTCATCATTTATTGGACCAGCGGGTGTTTAATGCGGAGGATGCCCCCTAATTTTTGATTTCAGCTGCGAAATTCTTTATTTTTACTCAAATTGTATAGTCTAAAATAGGAGTCAACAAAATGTTGACCTAGTTTTCGATCTCGACTTACTGTTGAACATCACCAAGATTTAATATCAATAGCTTGCACCAACTTTACTTCAGACAGATAGTTCAAAGTAAAAATGACATTTTTCACACAAATCATACTGTGTTAAAAAAAAATGGTTTCTCTTCGCTTTATTTCTTAATGATATTTTTAATCTTGGTTGAAGTAACCAGGTACCAAAGAGACCGCGGCAGTCATATTATTTAAAAAAACGGAACCCCAATGAAATTAATTGGTGATCCCTGGTCTGGAACTTGGAATGCCTCTGGATTTGTCTAAGGCATAGACAAATCCAGAAACATTCAAACTATTCTCACAAAACCAAAGCGGCCCAGGAAGATTTAGACTCTCTTCATAGGTCATCCTGTTTTTTTTAAATTCTTGATACAATTTATAACACTAGTTATGTTTTAAGTTTATTAAAGGTGTACCATCAGAAGATCTCCTCGTTTCTCCAAAGCCCAGTATGTGAGGTACAGTTCAGCCATCTGCAGCAGCACTTTAGCCAAGTTGGGGGACGCATTCGTGGCGTGACGCACCATCTCCTTCCATGACACTGCGCATAGGATGGCGCGGCAATGAGCCTGTTAGTTGACAGAAAATATACCATAAGCTAAAGACATATTGAAAATAGATATGACTTAGATGCGAGAAAAATTTAAGGAGCAGAAATCAAGGGTAAAAAATCATTTTTGATGCTAATACCTACTTACGACAATTAGGGGTTTATTTAAAAACGTTGCTTAAAGTTAAGTGACGTTCAAACTTCATAAATGTATGGTTAGACAGTCGTTAATCATTACTTAAGGAGGCGCCCAATGGTCCACTAGCGCCACTCTTTAAAAAAAACATTATCTCGTGATTGAGAAGGAATTATGAATAACGGCTAGTAAGGACCCTAGGTAAGTGTGTATAGAATTTTTTAATACCTTTTATAAAGTTTCATATTGAGACACGAAGCAACAAAATACGATCTAGAGCAGTGTTTCTCAAAGTGGGCGATAACGCCCCCTTGTGGGGCTGGAGGCCGAGGGGGAGAAGTTTTTTTTAAGTGGCGCTATTGTGCATTGGGCGCCCTCTTAACTTTAAGCAACATTTATAAATAAACCCCATAGTTTCTCATTTTAATACATTGCTTTTATTATCCTACCTCACTAGCATTCACAAGCTGCACTGATGCATTGTTCCACGCATCCTCGAAGTCCATTCCAGTCTTCTCGTAGTTATAAAGACTGTCATAGGCAGCTCTCGTTTTCCTGTAAAACAATGCAGAAATATTACATTAGAATCTCTTTTTTCCAACAATGGGATATAACTTGTAATATAGCTTAGTGACAAATAACCATTGAATTTTTCTGGGTACATGAAAAATACTGGAATATGGATAACAAGAAAAAACCGGCCAAGTGCGTGTTGGACCACGTACAATGAAGGGTTCCGTAGTTGGGTTGAATTTATCCCAAGAACAAACTTAACATTGTAGTTGAAAAACTTGTTCTCCCCTAAGGAATGTATGGGGATCATATTTTCAAACCGCAAATTTAAGTTGGTTGGTTATTACTCGTTAACCTGTACAGCCTACTTAGGTCTGATAGTTTTCCTTTTAATTTCGTTATATATACTACTGCTGTGAATTTTTTCACGAATCCAATTACAACCATTTAGCTGGCAGGGGGGGGGGGACAATTGACTCTAACAAAAAATGTCAGTTAAAAGCTTAATATTTCGCAAACGGATCCCTGAATCCAAAAATGGTTTTCACAAACTCACAATATTTGAACGACCTTTCTAACGATACCCCACAACATGGGGTAGACAAGAAAAATAAAACATCCCCACTTTACGAGTAGGGGCGGCACCCTAAAAATAAAAAAAAACTTGTTTTTTTTTACCACTTTGTCGGCATTATTAATATGTATACATATGCCATATTACAGCTTTCTAGTACTAACCGTCTCTGAGCTAAGCCGCGGACAGGCAGACAAACAAACAGGCATGGCGAAACTATAAGGGTTCCTTGTCTACTACGGAACTCTAAAAACGGGGAAAAGTACTGCGATAATATTACTAATATTTTATATTGGATTTAGCAGCCCGGAGCCTGGAATTGTACCCGATTGATGGTAATATAACTGGCGGATAATAAACATTACTGGCGAAATTGGGTGTAAGTACTATAGTTGCACCTCTGCCTAGCTCTTTGGGAATACAGGCGTGATGTTCTGTTATTTTATATTGTTCCCATGTAAGTGTTGTCTACCGAATATGAACTTCATAAATCGTGGATTGTGGTTACAAAAGTGTGTGGGAGAAGTTATCCGACGTTGAATCATGATACAGGGCGATTTAGTGACTTGCATACGTCCGGGGGGTGATTCTACCTGTCATACTATACAACTTGCGCTATGAAACACATATATGTTCCCACGGCTACATATCAAGCTTCACTATAAGCTGACCTCTCATTGTACGGAAATCCTATATAATTCGAGATCAGCTTCTACTGGAAATGTATAGCTTGATATGTAGCCGTGTGTACCATGTTCATAAAAAAAACATACGTGTATCGATATAATCTGTCTACTGTTGTATCAGATTTTTTTTTTTGTCACGAATCGGATATGAGTTTCATGAAGAAAGTTATTTATTATGACGGGTACAATCACCCCCTTGACGGGTGCAGGTGTCTAACGGCCGAACCCAATAGCCTATCTATCTCCAATTTTGGCATACAGGAAAAACCTATCTGTCTATGGTTATAACTTCCCAATAATCTGTCAGAGATTGGGACGACATTCAATGACAGATAGAATTATACTGTCAATCAATATACAATCCTGTTTTTTACTGGAAATTGGTTATAGGGTTCGGCCGTAAATCGCTACCCTGTCCAACGTTAAAATCCAGATGCAACATATGTTTCGTGGTTGTCTTACCCCGCAGCGATAGCTTGGAAGCCGCTGATGATGCCCGAAGGAGTATTCTCCCAGTGCACGCGCTCATTGTTGAAGAACTGTACCAAGTATGATACGGTCGGCGTCATTGCGTTGCCCAGCGTTGCTTGCTTCCATGCTTTTACTAGGAATCTGGAGAGAAAAGCCTTTTGTTATTAATTGTTATACATATTGCTGGGGAGTTTGTTGCGCTACTTCTTCTTCCCAGCTAATGCACTAGGAAGTGGTGAAGGGTGCGCGTTTTGCGGGACTGTCTTATGTAATGTTGACGTTCGAGAAGTGCTGATTCCCAGCCTAGTTTGATTAAATGACTTTTGAATTTGAATTTATTTTTTAACTTAAATTAGGTCTAGTCCGAGGACAGACTCAAACTTAGTACATTGATACTCGCATGCTCAACATTATCTTGCTCCCATACCTCTTGATCAAGGTGTATTTTTTTTACCCAGAGGTACTCTGAAGCAATAACAACATTAATCGGTTTGCTAACTCATAACTAAATACAAAAAGACCCCATCACATAGCCGTCATCTACGCATTATGTACCAAACTAAGTAACTTTGAGAAAAAATTATTGCGTGGAGCGACTTATATTTTTCGCAATGTAACGCGTGCAAAACATTGTGCTAAGGCGTCTACCGCCCACTTTGAGAATCAATTATTTTTCAGCGCCCCTATTTTTTTTGTTACTTTACTATAGCTTAACCACATTGACATTGACATTCATTACTTTAATTAATTTAATTGCAGTGTGCTATAATAGTCTGGTCTGGAGTTTAAACTTACATTCTAAACTAGACTTTTAAACCAGTGAGGGCGAAGAACGCAAACTCGTTTATCTGATTCGACGTTCAATCGCACTGAGCAAGTAAGAACAAGTATCGATAAACCAGCCGATTGATACAGGATTGTACAAATCGTGTTATTAAACTTGATTGTTCATGGACTATCCTACGAAATCAAAATACAATCAAACAGTGCAGAAATATGAACGAAATAATCGATGTTGTGTAGTATAATAGTTAGATTTAATTTCAGTGAATTTTAAAATATTAAGTAGATGAAATTACAAATCACCCATCGCCCCCTAAACCACTTCAAAACCTCCCAATTTTTACTTGGCCCCTTACCGCCCCCGTCTAGGCCTCCAGCGCCCACAAGGGGCGTTATCGCCCACTTTGAGAAACACTGTGCTCGGGTGCATACAGCGGTACAGTGGTCGTGGGGATATTTAAAGTTAGGTTAAATAACTAAGGCTATCTTGAATTCTTAAAAAAAAAAAAAAGTTGGTACGTTGCCTTCAATATCTCCAGTACAAAAAAAAAAATTCAAAATGCCGTGAAGAAAGTGTTACTCCCGACTTCGTTAAGCGTCTTTTTACACCCATTATAAATTGATACTCCTGTTTTCCAAGATATTTATGAAACTGTTTCCAGTAAAACGCTTTTAAGTTCTTACCTGGCAGTCTGCAACATGAGCACAGTGTATTCTCCTTCGTAAGTGATGGTGGCGGACACAATGCCGTTAATGATGGGCAGGTTGGACGAGGTCATGTAGCCGTGACCGCCGCACGCCAGTCTGAACTCCTCGATCCTGGCTGTCGCGTCGCGACTGCATACTGCCTTTAAACAGCACGCTAGGGCATGGAGCTGAAAAAAAGGACATTTTTAACTCACTCACTCACTCACTTAAGCCTGATTTATAGGATGATTGCCTGTGGCATACCATAAGTTGAAGCAACAATAACAGTTACATCGTGTAAACACTATTTTGTGTTCAGACGATGCAAGTCATTTGTTGCTTCAATTTTGTTGTATGTAAACGGAACGAGGAAGCAGACAAGCCGAACGACTGACGAGGACGAACGGAGGAACTTGCCTCGTGTAAATTGGGCTGTAAGTTAAAATGATCGCTGATATCAGCGAGCAATGGATAGCTCGCCGTTCGATAAGGACCAGGCCCGGTCGACGGCGCGTTGTGTTCCACGCGCGCCTCAAAGAGATGTCAGCACCAGAGGCGTAGCTACTGCCGCATCTGCCGTATCAATTATACGGGGGCCCCCGACGTGCGTAAACAAAAATATATAACAAAAAAAAAACATATATAGAGGCAGAAACTTTAGAAAAACTAAAGTCATCATCAGCTATAAATGATTTAATAAATCAGTTTGCCGAAAAAAAAGCAAGGAGAGTGTATATTTAATTTTGGTCAGCACCAACTGACGGGGTCTGCAAGAGCCAATGCCTGCCAGGGTTGCGAGTTTGTCCGAAAGGGATATCGCGGCCCCGGCACACAGGCAACGGAAGGAACACGGGTGGGTTTTAGTCAGAAAAAGTCTGACACGCCCTCCCGCTCCGCTCAGAGCGGCAGAAGTTATTTGATAATTTCCCACCCTCAAAAAAAAAGGGGTGCGAAAATTACCCAATGGTGTCCAAAGTGATTCTGCCATTAATAATAGCCCTGAAGGCCTACACAAGTGGGAATCTCTTTCAAAGCGTTTCGTATTTCTACTAGGACTTTCAACAAGATTAACGGTGGGATTGACATAAGCTTTTCGGAAACTTAAGTCATTGCAATACTTTTCTATCATTGTTATCGCTGATGGAATTTCACTTTTTCTAGATATGAGAAACATGTTGTAAAGTTCCCTCATCCTCTATAGAAGAGAATCACTCCGACCGACGGGTTTTGCGTCTGGTGGGCAACTGCCCGACGATTGATGTCGGAACGTTGTTCATATGTAAGTCACGCGGTAAACTCTGATGCAGGCGTGACGTCAGATACGTAGTTCGCATGTGGCGATGTTGATGCCACACTTTCAATCACAATCTGGATGATTTTGAAGGATATTTAATCCATTACTTAATTCTAATGTTCGAATTTGTGTGCTCAACAATAAATAAATGTTTTTGAACGATCAAAATCAAAGTCGCTGGTCAAGCCACGGAGAAATTATGTGATTCAACTAACCTCGGGCAGTTGATCCATATTGCCCTTGCTAACATCACTGATGGTCTGGGAGTAGCTGTCCCAAAGCCAGTAGCCAGTCACACGGAAGATGTGGCTGGTGGCCATGCCAATGAACAGCTTGTGCTGTTGTGTTACGTAGTCCAGGATCTGGGGTTCAGGCTCACTGCAACGAACACAATGTCAGGTAAAAATTCATTCAGTATTCTTTTATGGTAAAGCATCCCGTGTGCCTTTAGGAATATTGTTTGTCGATTTTGGAACTCGTAAAATCATGATAAGCAGTCGTAATTTCTTATAAATGGTTGAAAGATACAGTCTTCAACAGCATCCTGAATATGATAGCTTGTAAGCGAAGTCTGGCTTACAGGCTTTATTCGAGATGCTGTCACCTGTTGGCTATCACTGCTGTGGAATCTCACCCAGTGAACGAAATCCCTCTTATCTATTTAACCGGTTGAAAGCCGTAATTATAGAAACATTTAAAAATCCACTGTGTCTCGCGTGGATGAACGTTCCGCCGATACGAAAGGTTAATACTAACATAGCCTTTACATTCTTACTATGAATTTTATGCAATGTGTCTATGGTTTTCTGATTAAATTAATTCATTTATTATTATTAATATATATGTAGAAGAAAATGCATCAGCTGTTAAGGACGATATTATACCATAGAGGCATTATAAAAGGTTTTGTCGTTTTTACCCAGGTTTCGGTTGTGACTGATGCCTGACTGCAGAATATCTGACGGCGATGGTAGCAGCCCTTGACAGTTCATACGCCACGTCAGTTACGATGAGAACCCTGACGAATACCATGGTGCCGTACGCTAGTTTCTCATTCTTGGACTTTATGTAGGTTCCATCCTGGAAACATTAAGTTATAAATTGAGTACATGTTTTGTAAGTTTGAATTTAAATATGATTTTCATCTTGCAGAATGTAGCGAGCGTTATCGCACTCGCAAATATATCTAATTCCAGTGGTTTTAAATTAAGCAAGAGGCTAATCCAATCAACAGAGTGTAATCATAGTAAAGATGCCTGCAGATTGGCTCTATTATTGACGATCGACAAGTGCGGTCAAACAAAATCGAGTAAATGTGTAATTAACAGACGAACGACATCGTATTTTTGGTCGATCACAACTATGGATTGTATCTGTCAATGAAAAAATCCATAAGTGATGTCTGCCAAATACCGATTTAATAAGCTACAGTAACGATCGATAAAATGGAGCAAATCTGTAAGAAGGTGATTATTGATCATAAAAAAACAGCATATTGACCGACACTAACGATCGTTAAAAATTTAGCAAACTGTAGGAGAAAAAAGAGTAAGAGTTAAAATAACGAGAATAATTATTCTTAATTTAACAACTTACCTTCAACACTTGAGCATTCTTCATCAACATATTCCTCCTTGGAATCCTGTAATGATCAAATCCTAAGAACCCATTATTTGCTGTCTGGAAGCCCATCTTGGGCCCAATCTCTCCAACTTTGACGCCAGGGAGAGGCATGTGGGTTTCTGTGTCACGGATCTGAACGAAGAAAGGATGGACCCCATAGCATTGACCCTTCGAGTACAGTTGGGCGACTACAATACAGTGGTTTGATGTGTGTGCCACTGAAAATTAGAAAATATGAAACGACTTAATGAAAGTCAAGTAAAGAACCATCGATCAGCGTTCATTGTGATACCGAAAGCACCAAGTAACACGAAACCCTTTGCAGATCTATTAAAGCATTCTTCAAAATATACAGGGTAGACCAAACAGTGACGTCATAAAAAAACGATTCCTCGTGTCCAGGGGTATCCGAAAATATAATAATAATAGTTGATAAGTTGGTGCACTTACATCCTCCCGGCCACCACTTATACGAAGTGAGTTTAGGGCTGTGGATAATGAACTCTTCTGTGCTAGGGTCGTAAGTTGCTGTTGTTTCTAAACCTCTGAGGAATGATCCGTGGCCGAGTTCAGTCTGAAAGAAAATATACAATACGATTAGGTACAGCCCGATTTAAACTTTATGCATGGCGGCTCGGAACATGAGGCGAGTTGCTGCGCAGTAACAACTTCATGTGTCAGCGGGGGTGAGGGGTGCGGTACTGCGCAGCGAGTAACACACTTCAGAGTCGCTATAAAGTTTGACGCGTACCTACTATACAAGAGGTTACTTCTGTGTAATCAGGATGAGAAATTATTGATTACTCGCAGCCTAAAGTCCCCGTCACGAGTATCTATAAATTTTGTAAATAAAGAACTTCTACTAAGTTACGTAGCGACAATTCAATGAACAACAAATAATCCCAAATTCAATCAACTCAAAGTAACATATGTGTAATACGAAACTAACGAAAAATTTTCAATTGGTCGGGTTATATTTTAGCGATATAAAGCGCTGTCGATTATTTTTTTCGCTACGTAACTTAGTAGAACTTCTTTGTTTACAAAATTTATAGCTTCTCGTGACGGGGACTTTACAGTCGATAATGCAAGAGCTAGGTAACTATGGGTTATTACCATAGATGTATGATTTAAATGGTTTATACCAATATGTCGTTACTAAAGCGAATTACGCATTTATTCCATTGCATATTTTGATTTGCTGCTTGGGAGAGCTCAATGTCAGGCAATGAAACTCTTTCGCTGAGATGATGATAGTTTTGATTTTATTTCTTTAAAATTTGAAACGGCTAGCCACTGCTCTCAAATCGGTGAAGGAAAACATCGTGACGAAACCGGCATGTCCTTAGAACCGATAATTCGAAGATAATGTGACATCTACCAACCCGCACTGGGCCCGCGTGGTGAATTACGGCCCACTCCCTCTCACTAAGATGAGGCCTGTGACCTGTGAGTGGGAACATTATAGGCTGTTTATGCTAAGATGGCTAGTTCCTCCTACCTGTGCATAAGTTCCTAAGAACTGCATGGACATCGCCTTGGGCAGCCACTCTGCCATCTGCTCAGGGTCCGACTGGCTCAATATTGTCGGCACGAACATTCCCATGTGTAACATGAACGGCGATATGTCTTTGACCACTCCGAATGTTACGCGGTACTTGTTTGTTGGGCTGTTGATAGTTTAATAAATAGATTTTATATTAAAAGCCAGATGGATAGGATACATTATACTGGCATATATGCCTTGAATGATACAACATTAAACTTACGTTACGGCTTGACTATATTATTACCTATTAAACGAAGTTCTAAATGAATTAAGATAACGAATCAATGGCATTATCATATAGATAAACTCCAGTTAGGAATATCTCAGAAACCGGGTATCCGGGCAGACATATTTTCGAACATTAGCAATATCCTTCAAAACGATTCAGATTGATCACGCGTTACGCAATTAGGATGCATGTAACTTTATGCTTTGAATTTTTATAATGTTCTTCATTAACTACTACTCACCTAAAAGCATCCATTGTGTTATGTAGTTGCGCATACTCGTTAATAACTCCGGCCAAGATACAGGCCTTCCTGACGGCATTCTCATATCTCTCCTTGTGACTCAAGTACTCTTCTGGCACGTCATTCTTTGTACTGAACCCTGGTGCGCTAAGCACCAAGTTTTCTAAAAAAAAGCGATGTTAATCAGAAGCCTTCTAAACAAACATCTACTTTACAACGTGTTCCTCCTGATGTCCCATTACTCTAAGGTTATATGCTATAGTTAAAAATAATACAAAACGTCCTAGATCAAGTGTTCCAAAAATACATAGTTTCGAAGATAACATAACACTAGATCTCGATGTGTGTATCAAGTTTCATTGATAAGTATGAGTTAATCTTTTTCATTCAAACCAATAATTCATAATTATTTAAAGCTAAGAAAATGCGACGCGATGTTGACATATTTCACGTAAAGGAGTTTTACATAAATAATTGTGACTTTGTCGAATTATTTTGAATGAAAAATGAAAACGAAAAATAAAATATAAATCGCTTATTTTTTGTTCTTCTGTTCTTACGTAAGGTATCTATTTTTACGAATTCTTTTTCCTTTCATTATTATCGTATATCATTATTAGGTATAATTTTAAAAAAATCCACAATTGAGCAATAGATTTTGCCTAATAATATTAGGTATTTCTTTAGATAAAAATACGGAATTATATTTATCTCTAAAAAATGTTTAAAGTATCTGAATCTGAATAAATTTCACGACATAGTAAAATAATTTATTTATATTTATAATACAATATATAGACTTGTTTGTATTGTATTGTTTTCATATGATATTTTTTTTCTGTGATCCTGGCAATTTTTATCTCGTAAAATTATATATATCATCGTATATTTTAATTGCATTGCCATTTTATTTTTATTTATTTCGTTGATTTTTTCAATTTGTACCTACTCATTCGATTATTTTAACTGCATTGACATTTTATTCAGATCTATTCTGTGGTAGTATTGTGAAATGTTATTTTATTTTATTATGTTATAATATAATATTAGCTGCTGCCAGCGGTTTCACCCGCATGGACCCTTATTCTTTTTCTAAAATAAAAAGAAAAGAAAAGAAAAATTGTTTATTCTGCAGAAACAAAACGCACATAAAAAAGCAAAAAGACAAAATACACACATACAAAAGCAGCCAAAGGCCCTGTATTCAACCATTAAATAAAATTAAAACCCTAGGTTACTCCTTATAACATCAACTATCTGCGACTGAAAGTCCCATCAAAATCGGTCTAGCCTTTTTGGAGATTAGCCGGAACAAACAGACTAACAATTTTTTTTTTATGATGTTTTGTTATAGTATAAACTTTCATATGCATTTATTAAAAAGCTGTTATGTTATTTTTACATTACAAACAGTCACTTGAATTTTATTTATTTTTATTATTATTTATGGGTTTTGCCAGTTTATTTTTTATTTTTTTTATACAATGTACCTTAGTGATAATAAATAACAGATAGTACTATTACATAACATTGATATCAAAGTTCAAGGGCACATGTTTATCTATTTATCTCTGAATTAGATTTCCTCGAAAATTTTCAGCATTTTATTATGAAAGATATTAGACGTGAATTAAATAACGATAAAGAATCCAGAAAAGAGAATAGAGAAAGTAACTTGACCAAAAATTAAAGAATTTGAATCAAAAACAATACAACAGAAAAACAAAATTTCTCAAACATGCTTGGAAATTCGAACATTACTTTGACAACGTTATTCGAGATAAATCGAAATTGCGGTACTGGTCGAATACATGCGAGCGCCTGACCGGCAATGTTTGTATGAAAACTTATATCTGTCGTGTTCAGCGGCCAAATAAATTACTATGAAAACTCATATCTGTCTGGTATTTTTAAATGGAACGAACTTTTTACTTCAACACATGGTAACCAAGAAGGTATCAAAGATTTTATTAAAATTTCAATTTGGCTTCCAATTAGAGCTGTTTAACCCTTAACCACCTTTTTTTTTTTTTTTTTTTTTTTTTGAGGGTGGGAAATCATCAAATGACTTCTCCCGCTCTGGGCAGAGCGAGAGGGTGTGTCAGACTTTTACTGACTAAAACCCACCCGTGTTCCTTCCGTTGCCTGTGTGCCGGGGCCGCGTTATCCCTTTCGGACAAACCCGCAACCCCAGCAGGAACCCTTAACCACCTGACGTTGGTCTCAGAGACTCCGGCGATTTTGTTTTTCAAATTATTCCGTTACTTTGCATGCGACGCAACTGTGTGTCCATTTACTTTTCCCCCTCCTCCACCAGTACGCGCCGTGTGCTCGGCAGCTCCATAAGTACGCGCATTTAAACATTATAGGTAATTATATTTCGCGTGCGGTCCGTGCGACCGACGTCAGGTAGGTACGTTAGTTTGGTTTTGGTGTATATTTTTTGTTTTTTAGACTTATAATGTTAAGCTGAATCAGATTCGGAAAACACGAGTGTACCAGAACTTCCGAATGAACATTGCAGCGACGTAGAAGATGTTGCAGTGGATCACATCATTGAAGGCGAGTATCAGTCCGAATCAGAAGTTTCTACTTCTGATTCGGACTTGACTTCGATGGGTCTGAGTTTCAATTTACTGAAACTGAAAACAACACCATGCCACCGATGGAAGATTCACCTTCTGACGACGATTTTCCTTTGGAAAGGCACAGAAACCACTTTGGTAAGACCCGATTTCGTTGGTCAGCCCATCCTCCTGTTTTGTGAAAGTTTGTGGGTTGTGATTTTGTAATAATTATTCCTTAATCATGCCAAAAATTGTTTTATGTTAGAGATTATATATCGAACTTGTCGTAAATAACAAAACTATTGAGTTATAGTGCAATTTCCTACTCAGATCCCAGATTTTCGAAGTTCCTAATTTTTTTGTGAAAATTTATATATTTATGTTAAGGGTTGATTTTTGATATGTAAATGCATACTTTTGCAAAGTTTAAAAACTTATGATGAATAAAAATATAACGAAAATAAAGATGATGTGACTTTTATTTATTGTAATATTTTAAATAATGATTATTAAACATGGAAAATACGCAAGCGGTCTCGGACCGATGTCAGGTGGAAGTGTAACTTAAAAACACGTCAGGTGGCTAAGGGTTAAAGTAACGAAGAAACAAATGAACATAATGGCGCGTGAAACATTATCGTTGTTCGTCATTGATTCTGGAATGTATAATTAATTTACTTAGTTTGAATTTCCACGCATTATTTGAGAAAAGTACTATACAAGCCTTGGCCGCAACCAGGCATTGATGGACTCACGTATGTGTGCCTCGGCTTCGCATTGGCCCGTATTTTCACGATCGTCCGTCAATGCCCTTGTTGCAGGCCGCGACAGTAATGTACTATTAACCAATGAAAAGATCCTAAGTATACAAATTGTTTCACTGATATTATCGAACGCATATATATTTATTGTTATCGATATAATGAATATCAAAACAAAAATTTAATAAAACTACAAGGAGGGCAAAGTACAATCAGCACTGCTTATAATTTGCGATAAACGAATCGTCAGTTTCATCATTCTTCATAATAGTATACACGTTACCGTTGAGATCGGAATACGTTTATACGAGTATACGCATTAACTACGTAATCTGCAAATTACGGGGAAAGGAGCAGACATCTGCACTTTAGCTAGTAAATCTGCATATTAACGGATGCTACACCGTCAAATCGCGGAAGACGAAACGATTTATGTTGTTTTGGAGTGTTGTTTGTAAACTAACTAACCTATGAGTTAAATTTTAATGACATAGTACTGTATTGTTTTTTTTATTGCTTTTGTTTATGCGTTTAACAAATTAAATAACTTTATTTAATTTTTAGTTACAATGAATTCGAATGTTTTATTCAAGCAAAGGACCTGTTTCATTAACTTGGTCGTTAGTCTTCAGCTTAACTAGGAAGTCTGCAGATTTTCTAGTTAATGTAAGAACTGAAACAATTTTTTCCACTTTAATGGACTCAACCAGGTAATCTACAGATTAACAAGTTAATCTGCACTCTAACTGATTTACGCACACACATTGTAATTATATTTAAACACGATTTGGCAATAAATACGAATGTCATAATATTGATTTTCACCTTTACTATTAAAATAATCAACTCACCAACTTCTTTCCTCCCCTTAGTCTCCTCTGCCCCTCCATCAATAAGATGTATCAGCTCCTGAACATCGAAGGTACATTTCTTCCTCTCCTTCACCAGGTCTTCGCACACTTTCTGTTCAGCCATGTCTGTTGACGAACACCTTTGTACTGGCTCCGCGATTATATCGGCACTCGCCAATTACCTTTCGCGTGCGCTTCTATACTGTAAATTTGATAATAGCTGATTAGATTACGTGGGGGGCTCATAGGATAATATTAAATACCTAAAGTTGGTATTGAACGTTGTTCCGGATCCGACAATGAACCAAAGTTGTCGACATAGCTCACAGAATAAGCAAGCTGAAGTGGCAATGGGCCGGCCATATTACCCGTGGAACCGATGACTGTTGGGTAGACGTGTTCTTGAGTGGAGACCGAGAATCGGAAAACGTAAGGACGCCCTCAGGCTAGGAGCGACGATTTTCGGAGGTGAGCATGAGATTTGCCGAGAATCGAGCTGAATGGCGTGCAATTGGAGAGGCCTATGACTGCAGTAGGCTGATGATGATAATGTTGTCCAATCGATGGCGGTAATAATATAGGAAGACCAAGGGTTTAAGTAAAAAGATGATTGATATGACATGGCAAAAGGGTGAATAATGACGCCTAAAAGAGCTGGATGAAAGAAAAAGACATGTGTAACGGATGTCGTATAACGGATGAGGGTGCGGATGAGGATATCAAGATAATCGGATTTATGGATGCGGATGAGGATACGGATATTGGAAAATTCCTTATTGAGGGTGCGGAGGTTTTAAAATCAAAAGTTGAGGAAGCGAATGTTTTGCGGATATCAAAATTTATGCGGATGCTCCGCAGTTGCGGATGCGGATACGGATCCGCATCCACAACAGGTCGATGCACTAATGATCTTAATACACACGGCTACACATCAAACTATACATTTCCAGTTTATGCTGATCTCGCATTATATAGGATTTCCGTACAATACGAGGTCAGCTTATACTAGAAATGTATAGCTTGATGTGTAGCCGTGTGTACTTATTCGTTTGCGGGCTCACAATCAGTGGGAATTCAGACCAAAAAGTAGTTTTTACGTGTATTATCCTTTAAATTCAACAATAGACACAAACCTCAGGTAAGATTTTGTTTCCAATTCGTCTCAAAAAGAGCAAGACAAGTACCTAATAGTCGTATAATAATAAAACTTCAATGAAAGACGAGCAGACAGGGCCTCCTTTAAAAAAAAATCCGCTGTATTTAAATAATCATCTACCTAGCCCTTTCCCAACTACGTTGAGGTCGGCTTCCAGTCTAACCGGATGCAGCTGAATACCAGTATTTTACATGGAGTGACTGCCTATTTGACCTTCACAACCCAGTTACTGGGTAATACTATTCCCCTTGGTAAGATTAGTTGTCAAACGTTCGGGCTTCTGACGACCCGTAATGACTGTCAAAGATCTACGACTGACAGCCCGGACCAACGGCTTAACGTACTTTCCGAGGCACGGAGGGATCTTGGTAAGTAAAGATGGTCACCCATCCATGAACCAACCGCGGCAAACGTAGCTTAACCTGATCGATCGACCCGTGCGGGTGTTATTACTTGGCCAGAAGCCAAAACCTGTATTTAAATAGGAATGTGAAAACCTGCATGATTAATGGAAGGTTATAACACTTATATAATTTACATAGGAATTAATATACATACACTATTAATATTATGCCTATTCCCTTCGATCAATAACTATTCCACACAATTTTTTGCACGCGAATTCTTATTACTCGGTCATCAACTACTTATGTTTACAGAGGCTAAACTTGAACTCTTGAAATGAAGTTATTGGAAAAACGGGTAACTCTTGACAGCAATAATTTTTTTAAATTTAAATTTGTGGCTCATTTGATTTTGTTTTATGTAGGTATCTAGGTATATATGTCGCAGCCATCTGGTTAAATTAGCCAGCTAATTGGATGCCTAGGTCGATAGTTAATTGAACTAGAATAATTCAACGTTTAACAACTTGGCGTTTTGAAACTCAGCCCTTTGAAGATGACTGACCAAACAGACAAGTGATTCAAATGGTGAAAAAAATTCTGCCAGGAATTTGGAAATAGCGCTGGCGCCGCTGGCCGCGGCACCGCTTGCTTTGCTCGCTTGGCCTCGCGCGCGGTTGTTCACAGTTCTAACCTAACCTATTTCACCCATTTTGACTACATGCCTACTCGACATTCAGCCATCTGTTGTAGATGATTATGACTGGCCCCAGACATACCATAATGCCGAGGCTGCGCTGTCTTCCGTAATAAAATGTTTGGCCGATAACTTGCTCACTTTAAATGTTGATAAAACTGTATACGTTCCCTTTGCCATTCGGTCAAACCTGTGTCCCTCAAATTCCCTTACGCTCAAAGCACACGCGTGCGGTTCCTTAACGCAGTGTAGCTACCTCTTTGTCGCCAAATCCACTTTTGTAAGGTATCTAGGAGTACTCATTGATTAGCTTTTAACTGGCACCACATATACTCAAAGTCACGTCCCGCATACGTAAGCTAATATATGTTTTCAAGAAGCTACGAAAATCAGCCGATTACAAAACGCAAAAATTTGTATATTTTGCCCTATTTTGTCCGTCCTAACGTACTGCTTGCCCGTTTGGGGTGGTGCCACCCAAAATGTATTTATCCGCCTTGAGAAAGCCGAGAGCTGTCCTTATGGTAATGCTTTTTCTTCCGCGTAGATACCCCCCTGTACAGCTCTATTCCGATTGCAAGATACTCACAGTCCTGCAACTTTATGTGCGCCCGTCGACCTTACGCAAACACTCTGCCTGCCCTCCAAAGGAACCGACTGGTAGACTTAAACATAATGTTTTCCCACACGAACGCCATAGAACTGCCTTTGCCAAACGCCAATTCTATGTTAGTAGCATTAAAATGTACAACTTCCTAAATAAAAAGATAAAAGTTTATTCGTGCCCTAAATATCAATGCAAAAACCTACTTAGAGATTACCTCCAAACACTAAGTTATGATAAGACTGAGGACTTCTGCTGGGTAATTAAATTATATATAAAACTAAATCTAAACGTAAACGGATGTGTACTCATTAGACCCCATTCTTTCTCACACACACACCCTACACCTACTCACTACATACACACACACACACACACTTCCCACACTCACTCACTACACACAAACTCAAACCATACTTTTATTCACCACACAGTTAAATGTTTTTCATTTGTGTTTTGTTTACATAAATTATATCCTGTTTTCTTTTACACCATTTGCTTATTGTTGAAACGTCCTGTTTAAGTATAATATGGTTTTATTGTTACGGAGAATCACTGACTCCTAAGACACAGGCACATACACCTAGAGTCAGAGTATTAAAAGTATTGTGACCTAGATATACGAGTAAGCCTTATATGCTCTTAGTCTTTGATATTGTAATGTGATGGCTCTTGGTGAAAATATTAATTATTATTATTTGAATTATTCATGAAGCCAAGGCCAAGGCGTCCAATTGGCTGGCTACGAATCAACTGACTTTTCCATAGAATTTCGTATTTTACCGTCTTGCTCCACAACAAGAATTTCTCCTCTTGGTCGCGTGGGCTTCATTACTGAAGGTTGTGTCCCTAGAAGGCCTTCGTAGCTTTATGAATGATGTTCTTCCACGTTGTTCGGTTGTCGGCTTCTCTCAGTATGGTCGTAACATAGGGAACAGTGAGGGCGGTTATATGGTCTGACCAGCAGTTAGGTGACCGATCGCTAGGTCTTTTCCCTTCTACCCTTCTACCTAACTAACAACCTTCTTACAAGAAGTTAGGGCTAGGTAGTGTCTTCAAGATTCGCTGAACGATACACAATATCCGAAAAAAGAATGTGCTATCAAAATGATTAAAGGGTGTAAGATCTATTCAAATCTTTGTTTCCATTTGATGTTATTTCCACTTAAACACACATCAACTTTATGCTTGTAGAAATAAAGTTGATTTTAGACTGACTGGTACTGTTGAAAAAGTCATAAAAAAGTTGAAGTTGTAGCACAAACTGAATGTTTAGACATTATAATTGTTTTTTCTAAAACTCGTGTTTGTTAACATGTTTATAAATAAATTACGAACGCAGATTATAATATTATTGGTGTACCTGCATAAAGACATGGATGGGCCTAATAGGCCTATTCTTGCGTTGTTTTTTTTTTTCTTTTCTTTTTTCTTTTCACCTTTATCTGTTATGTGCCTACATTGATATCATATTCCACAGACGTAGGTCACTGATGATTAGTGATGATAAATATAAAATGCCTAATAAGATAAATATTTATACCTACGAGTAATAATACACCAAAGCACTGACCAAAGTCCAAAGTGACTGATAAAGTGATAAGTAAGTTTATACTTAAATAGTACAAAGTACATACCTACAATAACGTTCTATTTTTTACAACAATGAGGTCATCATAAATTTGGTGACTGTGAAAGGTTTATCCTGTAACAAGATAATTCTTGCAATTAACATTTAAATATGTTAATATAACATTGTTCTTAGGCTTTTTATTATAAATACTAACGACCCGCTCCTGCTTCGCACGGTTTTAAAACTTGACCAAAACATCGCGATTTTTTTTTGTTCTATGTAAGTTTAATATTAATTAACGTAATAAACACATAAACCTTCCAGAATAAATTCACTAAATGACAGGTGACAACAGCATCAAAATCCGTTGCAAAAAAAAGAAAAACGCGAACACTAGACAGACACGAAAAGCGACTTTACCATGATTATGTATAGAATTGACAAAATGACTACAAAAGAGGGAGAAGAAGAAGGATGAAACTAGGGTATATAATAATATTATGTATTCAGGTTGATACTAACACGGATATACTTTTTATCTGAAATTAGTTGATTAGGTCCAACTGAGCCGAGTCACAGAGGGTTAAATAAAATATAGCGTTCCCGCTGTTTCTGCTTACGCTCATCGCCACTAGATGGCACTAGTTTATATTGACTAGAATGACATCTATTGATCCATTTATAAACTAAATATGAGGACAGTCATGATCTGTCAGATCCGGAGCAAATAGAGGTAAATAACTAAATAAACATAGATATTACTTTATCTCAATAAAAATCGATGAAAACTTACTTTTATTTGTTCAAAATGATGATGTTAACACTGAAATAACCTGTCTATCACCAAAATATATATTTTTTAAAGGAAAAACTAGTATCACGCAATATTTTTTTGTGACAAGGTTAACAACTAGATAGTACGTGCGGTCATTACCACAGATGTTTCTACACTAACACAAACTTAAAGGTACCTACTATAGCAGGTTATATTTATTGCAGTTATCTTGAATTGACTAGATTTTGGTATCTACTAACTCGCTGTTATTTGGTAATTGTAGGTAAGTAACCTAATGTTACTTATGGTACTGGGTACTTTAATGTGGTTAGTCTTTTATTTATTTATTATTATGTATTCAAAGTAAGAATATAAACAAAATAATTCATACAAAGAGAACCTTCAGTTTTTCCCGTATTTGAAGATTTTCCGGAAAACTTTTGCAATTTTTCTTTCCATAAAAACCTGATTCGGACGATTACGAATATTTTGAAACAAAAAAAATGCCAAATCGGTCCCGTTCTCAAGTGATGCGGTTACCTACGACAAGTATTTCATATAGATTTATATATAATATACTTTATTGTACACAATCATAAAAATACTTAACAAAAAATAAATCTGTCAGGGTTTTGTCAGTTACGTAGCAAGTTTTTACTAGAAGATTACCTTTTTAAATTGAAAATAGTTGCTGAGTTATAAATAATTACTGGGAAATTGGTGGTAGTTACTAGGTATTGCGAGAGAAGAATTTATTTTTGTTTAATCAGGAGCAACTAAATAAATGAATACGCACCTACGTATTAATTTCTAATTTGTCTTATTACAGACGTCAGAAATGTATGGTTAAACAGTCGCTAATCATAACTTTACTTATAAATAAACCCCTGCATAGCCAGAAGCTGCAGAAGATGCTCTTTAAAATTGACAAAGAAGGCATTACTTAGGCATTATTTTATTCATACTATTGGTTGTATAGTGGAATTATATTATAAGTACTATTTATTTTATTTTATATTAATGTATAATTCTTTAAACCTGACTTGGTTTCCGTACGTTTTTTTCGGGTGACCACTGAAAATCAGCGCTGTGCTGAGGGTTCTTCATAGCACAGCATCATGCTGAGTGGAAGCTAGTGATGGGCGTTGAATCAAACGTTGATCTCCTGTCAACGTATTAACGTTAACTGTTTATGAATCAAGTAGTTAAATTCGTCAACGATTTTTATGAATTAAACTCGTTTATTATTCAACTAAATTCGAGAACGCAAACGCAACGAACTGAGCAAATTAAAAAACCTTCCGTTGAAAATGACATCATACATTGCGAGCGACTAAATAACGCATAAAAGAGTGGATTTTTGAAAAAGTATGACGATATTGGTGGACTGGCGCGCGCTAGTGCCGCCTGAGAGAAACCGGTTCATACTGGTTTGATAATGAAAAGTTTCATAATTTAATTAAAATGTTTCAAAATTAGCATTATAACAAGTCAGTAGATGTAGCTCAGAGACTAGTTCAACTCGTTGAACGTCGTGGCGTTGAATAAAAACCGTTGAATGAATTAACGGTTTACTTTGTAAGTTGACATTAGTGCACGTTAACTCGTTGACGAATTTAACTAGTTAACGAACGTAAGTCAACGTTAACGGAAAAGCCTTCAACGACCCATCGCTAGTGGAAGCCTTCTTGTCACAGTTATGACGTGCCAGCAGCTGCCGACTATTTCTGTTTTGTGCTCGTTATTGTATTGTTATCGTTTTGGTATCGTTATGTTGACGTCTCTCTCTAGTTAGAGTATCTACTCGAGTTTATTATCTTTTTTTTTATGCACGTGTTTCTGTGACAAATAAACTTATTTTTCTTTCTTTCTTTCTTCTATTACCTACTAAAAGTAACGTTTAGTACTAAGAGTAACCAAAACGGTCCGTTTGTTGAATTAGGAACCGTTTTTCACGGGCAAGAAGTGAATCATCAATAATTATAAGTAACAAATTTATTTATAAAATAAATCAAAGACCTTGTAGTGTCATCAATAGAAAGCCAAAGTTCAATGCATTGTAATTTATGCTACTGTTTACTGGCTATTAATTTCATGAGTACCGGTACCGTAGGCATTGAACTATGTATTTCAACTTCAACAACTTTATTATTTCCTATTTTGTCTTTTACGTGCATGTGTCTTTTATTGTAGGTAATGGGTTTTTAACCATTTTAATTTAAGTAAATGTTTAAGTAATGTTTAAAGACTAAGGTCTTCAACCAGTGCGTCCGTCCTGCCCGTTATGACATACGGTTTCGAAACCATAGACTGTAAACAAACACTGACTGTCGGGCTGGTCCACAAATTTAAGGTCGCTCAGTGCGCTATGGAGCGGGTGGGAGCTCAGAGTTTCTTTGAAGGATAAAATCAGGAATGAAATTATCCGGAAAAGAACCAGAATTACCGACATGGCTTGCAGAGTAAGCTGAAATGGCAGTGGGCTGGCCATGTTTGTCGAAGGATCGATGGCCGGTGAAGCAAAAGAGTCCTGGAGTGAAGACCGCGTATCGGCAAGCGTAGTGTGGGACGCCCCCAGCTAGATAGGCCAACGACCTTAAGAAGGTGGCTGGGACAGACTGCGGTGCGGAAGGCGAAGGACTGGGTGTTGTGGCGCAGCCTGGCAGAGGCCTATGTCCAGCAGTGGACTGCGATAGGCTGCGTTGATTCATTGAATTAAAGTAAATAAATTAGTACCTTTATGCGTATTTCCATTTTTCTAAAATTCGAAAATATTATGAAATTGTCACTAATCTATACAGCTGCACTTTTGAGAGCAAACTGACCATGCATGACATTCAGGCCAGTATAAATACAAGTTATTATTTCAGAATACTTTACCATTAATAACAAATTATAGTGTTTGCTGTTACTTTTGTAATTAGGAAGGTACAAGACTTACTAGATAATTATGAGTACCTACATGTTCGCTCGAATATAAAGTTAAGTAAACAACACTGGAAATAAATTATAATGTTAAATATTTAATTATAAATCTTTAAATATTTGAACCTATTAGATTATATTACAAAAAAAAAAAAATATTGAACAAAAAATCCCATCACAGAATGATCTACATATAAATAGGTAAAAAAAGTCGGAGGTATCACGGTAGTGTGGACACCCATAGGGTAACTGCGTAACACGATAAGGTACTGTAGCAATGGCTTTTTAATTTTGACAGTTCAACGTACCGAGGTCTTAACAATGATATTAAAAAACTTTAACAAAACAAAAAGTATTCTAAATCTATTACATATCACAATATTCGTTTTTGTATAATTTGGTATCACAGTTTCCCCTGCATGAAGGGTTTAAGATATTTGTGGAAGCTCTGGTTGACGGGCTCCGCGTTGAGCGGACTCTTGAGCGCTTCCTCCATCAGACGCTCGTACACGCGACCGTCGTATGCGCCCAGGGTTGATTGGAGCAACTGTAGAAAAAAAAACAAAATTATAATATCATAAAGTAGTAAAAGAAACACGACGACCAATAATCTACACGATTAAAAAAACTACCAAAATGGGTGTTCAAGGTTTGCAGCTCTCTACGATACCAATAATATATCGGCCCGAGTCAACTCAACCCAAATAATAATAATACCAGATACTACGTCGTCCAAACCGCAAAAAAGTGGTGTGTACCGTCGGAAGAGAACGGTAAATTTTTCGCAGAAATCGCCTAATAAAATAGAAAAGTTTTCTTTTTATAATAGTCTAGGACATTAAAGACAAGATCTTTAATGTCCTAGACTATTATAAAAAGAAAACTTTTCTATTGTCATCAGATTCAAAGAGTGTCATTTTCTTAGCAAAGGAACGCTTGTCTTTTTTAGTCCAGACAATTAAAAAAACGAATGAACTTAGGCTACTTATATGTATAGGTATTATAATTCAAATAAGCGTTGTAGATAATTATGTTTTCCTGCTTTGTATGTAAGTAAATAAAAAACTAAAATCATCGGAAAACAAAATTAAATTCGTAAAGATTTATTTTAAAATATCAATTTTCTGCCTGAGCGTACAAATCACCGTAATCGGGAGTGCAATATTTGGTATTATTATTCGGGTTGAGTTGAATCGGGCCGAGCTGTCACTAATCTAAAAATATCACTTCAATTAATTGGATGCTATTTAAAGATAGGTGGAAACTTAATGTGCACTTACCTCATCAATTATATCAAAAGCGTCCACAAGTCCGATAGCATTAGGTCTAATTTTCCTCAGCAACTCCTCGTACCAAGATCTCAAGTGCACCACATCGGTGTTCGAAATTGACGTGTACTGAAGACAACAGAAGAACACACGTGTTTATGTCAAACTACATATTTCCAAAAAAAATACGAAGTTTTTAACACCTTTAGCTTCTAATTTTCTTTTGGACTCAACTGGAGCCTTTGTCACTACTCAAAATCAGCTGTCAAGTGTTTAGACGTAATTTCAGACAAATAATTAGTCTTAGCAATAATAGATTGGGAATCACTGTGACTGACTCTGACTCTGGGGATGTCTGCATATAATACCTACCTATGTATTTTCATATTTCCATGGTCTACACCAAACGTTGTGGTTGTAAATAATGGCATTAGTAGCTACCAAAGAGATAGGTATAAAAACTCAAACCTGCAGAAAATCTCCTAGTCTCTCTAGCGTCCAGTACACAGCATATAACTCCACAAGCTGGCTCATCACCTCTGCAAGTGGTGCAGACATTGTCTTCATAGCTTGGGACATGTCTTCGTAGAATGTGGATATGACGATCATTCGACTGTGAGACTGGAAAGACACGTTGACATCAAACAACAAGAAGAACAAGAGCCTTCTACGTTCTAATCAAATCGCTAAATTGAATAAATATTCTATCAGGCGACGTTACCGTCTTTGAGCTTTAATACTTCAAAACTTACCTCAGCAGCCGAAACTAATTGTATCGATATGGTATTCCACGCGTCTTCCTGAGATATTCCAGACATTATTTTACTTGTCATACTATCCAGACATGAAGAAATCTTCCTGGAAGTATTATAAAAACGCAAATAACATTATGTACATTTTTACACAGTCAAAGGAAGATAACGAAGAAATTATTGCAAAGTGGACCTACTTCATAGCGACTATTTGGAATCCTTGGATGATGCCCTCTACAGAACTTTCCCATTTGTCTGAGAATCCTGGAGCTGAGACCGTCTTCAAGTAAGCAACTGTAGGTGTCAATGGGTCCGTGTCGACCTGACGCCAAGTCTTTAATAAGAACCTGCCAAATATTAATCTTATTATACATATTTCCAAATGTACTAGTACCGTCCCAGGAAATCTTCTTCTGTTATACCTACTCTAATTGGAAACGGCGGGTAATTGCGTAACCCACTAACTGTAGCAATGGCTTTCATTTTGACAGTTCAACAACATTCGTTGCGTTATTTATGTTGTTTAGCAGACAAATTTTTCGAACATATGAAGCAATGGATTAGCAATATCCTTCAAAAGCAGATTGTGATTGAAACGCTAGTGTTATATACTTAGTTACTTAGGTACTAATAGGGCAATTTAAAGGGTGCAGTTCACCAGTGTAGTATTTCTTGGCTTAGCGATACATTTAGTTAGAGCATCGTTTTGGAAAGTATATTCCGGAGTAAACTAGCTTTTGCTTCGTAACTGGTAAAAAATAGTCAATTAGCAGTAACTAGTATAAACCTGAACAAATCTGCCCTGCAATGCTTAATTGCACATTGGCACGACAAATCTGCAGGAGTCTTACGCTTTTGGAGAAACAAATAGCAATGAAAGAGCTACAGCATTGGCAATCAAGAGGAATGAAGTCCTGATAATCTTACAAGATGTCACAAACCTGGCCGTCTGCAGCAGTAGCACAGTGTTGTCTCCCTCGTAGGTGCAGGAGGCGGTGGTCAGCGCATACGTGGGCGGCAGGTTCGATGACGTCATGTAGCCGTGCCCGCCGCACGCCAGTCGGCACAGCGACGTGAACATGGACGAGTCTGTCGTACTGATGGCCTTCAGGCAGCAGGCTAGAGCGTGCAACTGGAATACAGGAGATCGTAACACAAGATTATTAACAAGCAATTGATATTGCTCAATTGCAGAGAGAGTAGAGAGTAGACAATCGCAAATCTTTGTTCTCAAGTTGATACTTGAGATTTGCAATTGAACTCTATTTCTGAAATACTTTTGGGAGACTGCACATGGACTGCCCTATGCTTTTGACAGACTGCATAATTGATGGTCGGAATTATGTACTTCTTAGTGGCAAACTAGTAAGTGTCTCACTGTCTCACCATATACTACTCTGTATCTTAATTCCAGTTGGGGGCAGAGGGGGCCAAATGCCCCCTTAAAACCTAACTGGGGTCAAGATTTGCTTTTTGTTTTGACGGAATTTAAAGTATATTATGACCAAAGAATTTTGCCCCCCCCTCCGTCATGGAGTACTTCCGCGGTCCCAGCTTTTAATTCCTTTCCTTCTTTAATTCTAATTCACCTCTCCTAGTCTCTCCATGTTTCCTTGATGTAGTTGGTCGTTGATCAGATTGAAGGTGTCCCACAATCTCCTGGCGTTCATCTTCATGGCATAACACCCGGCTATCGCGGATAATATCTTGTCTTGCTGCGTCACGTAGTCCAGGATCTGACGCTCTGGTTCACTGGAAGATCAAATAGTTGGTTATTGTTATACGAGTCAGGTCTAAACATCATGGCATGAAGATGTTACACATTCCTTGTTTTTTGACTAATTAATCATCTTCACCCTGAGTCTGCACGAACATGGAAATAGTAATAGTTTGGAATAGCTCCTGTCCTAGTAAAACCGTAACCAGTCAGCAAGGCTCTGACTGCACAGGGTGAGCCGGACGAACTTTATGGTTTATCAGTCTGGCTGGAGGCTATTTTAATGGATGACGGTAAAAAAAATAGCCGACTTCGAATATCGAACTGTATTAGTTCGATATTCGAAGTCGGCTATTTTTTTTACCGACTTCTTATACTTGTAGATGCGCATGAATCACGTATAGTAACAGCATTACGAAAGGTCGACCTACCCTGCTTTGAGCTGCGACTGTCTCCTAACCGCAGAGTACCGAGCACCGACGGTGATAGCCTTGGCCAAGTAGTTGACGGAATCGAACACTATGACCACCCTCACGAACACCATGGCTCCGTATATGAGCTTGCTGTTCTTAGATTTTACGTAAGTGCCGTCCTGGAACGGTAAACAAATAAGCATTGATAACTC
This sequence comes from Agrochola lota, assembly GCA_947364205.1. Taxonomy (NCBI): domain Eukaryota; kingdom Metazoa; phylum Arthropoda; class Insecta; order Lepidoptera; family Noctuidae; genus Agrochola; species Agrochola lota. Next base: position 20,809,173 of record OX376219.1, read on the forward strand.
ATCCCTAGATGACATCATACCTGGAAGTAAGGTATAGAGCTGGTAAGAAATAACAGCCCATACGAGTTTGATTCAGAGTAGCAACAAAAGCAGTGAACACTTGTACTTAAAATAATAAATATCTTTAACTGTGTAGGTCCTATCAAATAGAATTCCCAAATTTCTTACCTCCAAAACCTTAGCGTGTTTCATCAACATATTAGTCCTAGGTATCCTCACATTCTCAAAGCCTAAGAAGCCATTATTCACACAGTTAAGGCCCATCTTGACTCCAATCTCTCCAACCTTAATCCCTGGTAGCGGCATATGCGTGTCTTCGTCCCTCACTTGGACTATGAAGGAGTGGATGCCGTGGCACACACCCTTGGAGTACAGCTGAGCTATCACAATGCAGTAGTTCGCTGTGTTCCCCACTGTGTGTCAACAAGGTGGTAGACTGAGAACTGTCATGAGCTCATGAGTATGTCTCATAAGGAATACCTTATGAGACATAGGTACCCATGAGCGCATAGTTCAAAGTCTCAGATAGAATGAATATAAGATGATTATGTGATGTATGAGAGATTGTAATTTAATAGCATCAGCCGTAACCCAATTTTTAAGGTACTATTCCGTTGCGACAACCGCAGGCGGCAACTGCAGACTGCAGGCGCGACATGACTGATTTCTATGATTTTTTATGAAATATAGTAGAGCGACACGTCGGCTTCGCATAGAAATACATAAGAATACATGGAAACCAGTTGTGTCGCGGCGACCCGTCACCTGCAGTCGCCACCTGCGGTCGGCTACCTTTACACTAGCTGGAAGCTAGCCAGGAAAACTCGTGAGGCATTCGTTTTTGTTTGACAATCACTAGAGCCATGACACAATTTATATTCTTACTGCTATGGTAAAGTCTACTTACATCCTCCGGGCCACCATTTGTATGAAGTAAGCGTAGGACTGTGCAATACAAACTCCTCAGTGGAAGGGTCGTATGTGGCCGTCGTCTCCAGACCACGGATGTACGTGCCGTGACCGAGCTCAGTCTAGAACAATCAAGTATAGCTAAGTTTAGCTTGTTACGTTGACTTACAAGAGAAACTGTGTCGGTACAATTTCGACCACGGCGTAAGCCATGAACAGGTATTGCCGATACGAGGAGCAGAAGAAGTTCCAACATGGGATCCTAATTCCTTCAGCATAGAGGTGGAACATGCGAACAGAGAAGGTACAAATGGGAAGAAAGAGATAAATACCAACATTAGCAACGATGTCCTTCAACCATAATTTACCTGAGCATAACTCCCGATAATACCGCAATTCAAAGCACGGTGTAGCCACTTCTCTTGCTGCTTCTCATCTGCCTGGCTCATGAACACTGGCATGAACATAATGTAATGCAGTCCAAAGGGAGAGCCATCCTGCGATATGGAAGCCCCTAGGACACCGCTTAGAAGATTTCTGGAAAAACAATGTGGAGTTTAAAAAATCTTCTCTCACATATACAAAGATGACGACGCTTTGTGATGGCCAATTCAAATGTTTCAAATTGGCAAACTCCAAAAAGATTAATTGATTGATTGAGATATGTTGTCTAGCAAAAGAAAAGTTTAGCCTTGCCATGACCATAGAAAACCCAATCCAATAACTTTTGCTGACATCGTCCTACCCTACCCTTTTTCTTATAAATATTAACACGAATCGTACTCAAGGACGTCTGAATCTATTAAAGTTAAGTTACTTTAATTTAATACAATACCTGTAGTTGGTAAGGTCAGTGTTGTTTTCTTGTTGAATTTTCCGAAGCAAACTGAACAGGATGACTGCCTTGCGCATAGAGCTCTCATATTTCTCTTTATGACTTAGATATTCGTCTGGCACGCCGCCAAAGAGCTCCTCCCTCTTGGTCAGCATTGCCCTTTCTGAAACAGGATGGAATCTAAATGTATTGATGGACTACCCTGTAGGTCTTCAATTCATCAAAACGGTCTTCGGTTCGAATAAGAATATCTAATTAATCAATAGCCGTCATTGCCCATCACAAATTACATACAAATTAAAATTTCTACGGCTTCTTTCTCCCAACATAATTACGACTTTTGAATATAAAAGCCCGTCTTTTCTTGCAAAGACATCAGATATCCACCACCATTCCATCAGTCACCAGTTCTACCAACGAACTCTCCAAGATGAACAAGGTCTATTTCCTCTTTGTCTTCGTGGCCTGCCTTTGCTTATACGCCGAAGCCCAGCTGACGTTCACATCCAGCTGGGGTGGGAAGCGCGGGGGCGTTGCTCCCATTTCATGCAAGAACGAAGAAGCAGTCGCTTCGATTTTTAAGCTGATTCAAAACGAAGCTGAACGATTCATCATCTGCCAGCAGAAATCATGAAGACAAAAGACGATTGACGCTATTTTGAAGACTATAATGCGATATTTAAATGGCGAATATGTTTATTTATAAACTTTTGTGTGTTTAAGTTTTCTTCAATAGAGACATGATATTTGTTGAGAGTCACTCGGAATATGCTATGATCAAACTGTACATGGGTTATGTGGCGACCTACGTCAAACATAGACATGAGTGTGCATTGTTATGTAAGTCTGTTGTTTGAATGCAATTAAATTATTATGTACTCTGAGTAATAATCTTGTACCAATGTATTTTTAATATGACTTTTTTGTCACCTTCTCGCTTTTGGATATCATGACACGTTTAATATGAAGCTGAATGGACGGTTTGCGCGCTAATTTAGGTATTTACTTCCTTCTTGGTAACAAATACACATTTTGAAAATGTGAAATATATACGTTATCGAAAACATGTAGTTTTGTTGTTGTGAAAAAACTGATGACCTTCCGTGAAGTATTTACGCCATACTAATTAATGGTTTATGTTGTTTTTTAGAGATTACTTTGGATTTTTTTTTCTATTGACGAAACTACATGCACCATATCGTGTTTCTAAAGTGTACAATATAGAGAGTGAATCCATAAATATCTTACATATTAATTGCATAACTAAAGGTTAAGGAGACGATAACCGACTTTTAATGATTATATACTGAAGATCACGTCTAAACGAGTAGTGTTAATGATTTGGAAAAAATATATGTTAAATTAGAGCATTTTCTTAATAACTTAATATATGAATATTTTAGATTATGTTTATATTACAAAGTGAAATTAATTTGTAAAGTTATGTCTAACGCGGATAAAAAACTGAGTATCACGCAAAATTATCAAGCGTATTTTTCTGAAAACTTTACCATTTTAAATATAATTTAATTATTGATCTTTTAGTATACGTGTTTTATTAAAATACCTTTTCTTTTATGAATTATTAATTAATAATGCGTCTAATTTGGGACAGCGCTCCTTGATGGGCGAGTCCTATTACTGGCTGGACGTACGACGCGTTGCGTGAGCTCAGTACAGAACACGCAAGGTCACTGGCATATATCTGCGTCTTATGTAATAATGATGCAGCAAGGGATCAAACGAACGCAATTATTTTGCAATTTCCTCGGTGCGCCCTTAACCACTGGGCCAACCCGACATTTGCTGGAATAAGTTTCAGTACCTAACGAAAAGGTCTTTGACCGACATTTGACAAACACATGAAAGTTAAACGACAGAATTAATTCGTCGGTTTTTATTGTAGGTACCAGTAGCGAGGTCTTTCGAGGTCTAAATTCCTCACACAGTATGTATTTAGCTACATCAGTAGATAGGTAACATTACTTTTTAGGGTTCCGTACCCGAAGGGTGCCAGACGGAACCCTATTACTAAGCCTACGCCGTCCGTCCGTCCGTCTGTCTGTCTGCGGCCTGTATCTCATGAGCCGTAACAGGTAGATAGTTAAAATTTTCATAAATTGTGTATTTCTATTGCCGCTATAACTACAAATAATAGAAAATAAAATAAAGTAAATAATAAAAGGGCGTCCCCATACAAGAAACGGCTTTTTTTGCTCGATCGTCTACTAATAATCGTTTACTTTTACAATGTTTGTAAATATGTGAGCACCATCACATAATAAATTTATCAGTCGTTGCTTAATTTTTAATTCTTTTTACATATTGTGATATAGTAATTTTATTCTAGATGCATCGTCTTCACATATTATTATATAACTAATGTAACTATACAAAATATTGTAAAACATTTTAAAAGAGTAACGGTGGAGTTTCTTGCCCATTCTTCTCCATACGAAAACTACCCTTTGGGCGACTAGAATCCTAGTAGTCCTAGTTTATCATTTATAACTTCCAGTTACAATTACTATAAATGTAAGCGGGCACGCCCTTTATGCCTTTTTTCTTTTTAGGATGGGAAATCATCAAATGACTTCTCCCGCTCTGGGCAGAGCGAGAGGGTGTGTCAGACTTTTACTGACTAAAACCAGCCCGTGTTCCTTCCGTTGCCTGTGTGCCGGGGCCGCGATATCCCTTTCGGACAAACCCGCAACCCCAGCAGGCATTGGTCTTTCGACCCCGTCGGTTGTTGATGACATCTCTTTGAAGCGCGCGTGGAACACAACGCGCCGTCGACACGCGAGCTGCCCATTGCTCACCGACCGCAAGCCCGCGCCTACGGTGGCCGGAAGTCGGCTCTTGACTCCGGACGCCCGCGCGTGCCTCGCGTCTCCTGCGGCGACTAGGGCCGCGAGGGCGTGCAGCTTGCATCTCCCTCGCACGCTCTGCCTCCTCCTTCGCGAACATAACTGCTTCGCAGAAGGAGATGACGGCCTCCCATGCACTCTCGCTCCGAACCATGGCCTGAACCAGGGCCGGACGCGAGAGATCGCCGCCGCCGATCGCCTCTGTGAGGACACGGCGGTGCTCCGCCCAAGCCCGGCAGACCTCCACCGTATGTTCCACCGTGTCCTCCGGGCGATCCACACAGTGGTGACACCCGGGCGTTTCCTCCCGCCTTACGCGGAACAGGAACCTCCCGAAACAACCGTGTCCGGTGAGGACCTGCGTCAGGCGGAAGGTGAGGACGCCATGGCGCCTCTCCAGCCACTCCTCAAAGAGGGGACTTATCGCCGCAATTGTGGCGTGCCCAACGCCCTTTATGCCTGGAGGCATTATTTAGATATTAAGTGCTGTTTACGTTTAGTTTTTATTTCTGCATGAGTATAGTTCTCGATGATTTTGTTTGGTATATTGGCGTGTGCTAGCTAACATATGGCTAATAATTTAAATTATGTTGTGTGTTGCGTAATGTAAATTATTTTGAATACCTACTATTATATAGAATCTTTTTTTTTCTTCTAACTAAACAGACAGCTGTGCTGCTGGGGAGTTTGTTGCGCCACTTCTTCTTCCCAGCTAATGCACTAGGAAGTGGTGAAGGGTGGGCGTTTTGGGGGACTGTCTTATGTAATTTTGACGTTCGAAAAGTACTGATTCTCAGCCTAGTTTGAATAAATGTCTTTTGAATTATATTATTTTTGTAAATTTATGACGTTCAAAAGTTCCTTACAAGGGCCTATTTGAAATTAATTATTTGACTTTGACTTTGATCTTAATATGATATGGAAGTATGGAACCTTTCGTGTGCAAGTTCGAGTCGCACTTGTCCGGTTTTTAAATAGCTACCTAAGTACATACAATCGTAATTATCACAAAAGATGCTATTACCTACAATTACTGGTCAATAGCTAGCGTCTAGTAGATAGGTACCTACTTAGTGTGCATTATTTTATAACATTCGCAATAGATTGTCTATAAAGCGCACAATCTCGTTAACAATAGGTATGTTAGGTATAATTACATTGTGCCTAGTTCATTGACTAGACTATATTTAGTTAAGTTAAGATTTACCCAATGACAGTTAGGTATCTAAGTTTTGACACATTCGCATCACGATTATTACCTATTGCACGACTTATAATGCGTGCTTTGCGATCGAAAAATTTGTTTTGCCTCCTTTCTGCTAATGTTTTTATTGTTACACTCCCGCTAGTACACAGAAACTACTTCATTTATATACCATTGTATAGATAATCTAATGGAGATTAATTCTATAATTAAAAAAAAAAAACATTAAAATAGTTTTTTTTGTACCCGTCAATCCAGTATGAAACCTGAAAACATTGTGATTGCGAAAAAATCAATTAAATGAGTAATTTTTTTTTTAAATACTAATACATTTGTTGCCGCGTTATGAGGAACCCTATTGAAAATGGCTCTTTTAATTCAAAGTAATATAATATACAAAATATTAGTTACATCATTCATGTTGAAATTATACATGTGAGAACGATGCAGAACGTTAAAAGTGTCCGTAACAGAAAGAAAAGATAGCACTTATGACCGAATTCGGTCGCAAAGTCCTAATGGCGTCCCGAGAGCAACACGATATCGTGCTATCCTATCGGTTATTTATTTTTATTATTGTTACATACAAACCCGTCCAGCGTGTGCTCGAAATATTATTCGACTTTAGTTATCTCGCATTCTAGAGATCAATAATAAAAACATAGAGGCCAAGAAGTAGTATCGCACAGCCGTTAGTCAAAGTTCATTTACCTCTCTCCTTCCTTTCCAAAGTCTTGTCTATGCCTCCATCCAGAAAGTACGTCAGCTCCTCCGCATTAAAAGTGCACTTCGCTCTCTCTCTGATTAAATCCTCGTTCACCTTGCCCATACTTAATTTATTTATTTATTATTTACCACAACACGTTCTGCTATAGAGCGTTTATTCGCCTGACTGGTTATTTTAACTTGGTCGGTCGAGTGGGGGCAAACGAACAGTCGACCAATAAAATTATATTACCAGTTGTTAATATTGTATTATAATATATTGCAACTGTCAATTTTTGCGTGATTGATGCGCGAATTGACCGTCTACTAAATAAAAAATAAATGAAATCTTTATTTATACAAAAACCTTAGGTAGCTTGATTTCAGTAAATAAAAGTCGTACCGATAGGGTAAACCCTGACTCCCAAACTAGGAGATCCTGTGACTTAGGAGTCAGTGTTCTGCTGTCACTATGATACCAAAAACCTTTACTAAAAAGTGTGTTATATCGGTATACTAAAATCATGGCAAAGACAGGTTTGAAAGTACAATGAAATTATTTCAAAAGACAATAATGCAATTGAAGCGATTGACAATATTACTACAATGTTATTGCAATTGATCGTTTCGGGGTTTACCCTATACATATAGCCTTTTTACCCGACTGCGCCGAAGCCAAAAAAAGAGGGTTATGTGTTTGACCTGTATATACGTCTCTATATTCCCTCGTCATACTAAACGGCTGAACCGATTTTGTTGAATGATATGTCGTTAGATTTGTCTTTATTGCGCGAATGTCTCTGTGTATATTAAAATTATAAAAAATTATATGGCAGATTTTTGGCGCAAAAAGTATGTTTTCAATAAATTTATATCTTCCAAACCTATAGAGGGAGGGAGTATTTTGATACCCCACTCGGTTTGGGAGATATTATATCCTATCCCACTTAATTGCTATAAACAATCTCATGCAGTCGGAAACATGAGATTGTTTATTAAAAAAAAAGTGGGATTGGAGACAGAAATAGGTCATCTTGTTTCCATTTTTTTAAAGTTCAGTTTTTACGCAGTCGGGCTTTTTATTTATTTTTAGATTAACTTTTTTTATTCCTTAATTAAAATAAATATAACAATGGATACAATGAATATTTCATTCGGCACATTCACTGCATGCAGGTAGCGGTAATCTAGAATTTAGACAAAATCAAACTGGTTGCTAATTTAATTGTATTATTTATTATTTTTATGACATTGATTTTACGTTCTGTGATTACTTTAATTTTAACTCACACTATAAAACCTAAAGGTTTGCTTGGTTAAGACACATTGGTGATTTTTCAGGATCTTGGAGCAAATACAGGAACTCCAGGAATCACCCGTTATGTAGTTGTAAAATTTTTGTTAATTTGCATTTCTGTTGACATTCGCTACTCATTTTAGCCCGTGTCCACCCTATGTAATAGCACTATAAACTGAATGTCGAGTTTCTATACATACTTCCCAAGTAGCAAAAAGATGCTCTATAAATCTCATTAAAGCCAAAAAAATATATTTTATAAAGGCCATATAATAAGATTGCACAAATTATAAGGGATAAAACCTTGTAGAGATTTTATAGTTACCATATAATAAGCTAATCCCTCTTAAGAGGTTTATGTTAAAAGTTGGCAACGTCGCAAATAACTGTCAAATATTTTACCTGTTTTGATTCAAAGCAATATTACTGAATAGAAATAAGAAATGTGGCTAAATAGAGAACTAGAATATTAATAATGAATTGCAATTATAACATTGAATTTGATGTTGTACCCATTTTAGGTGTAAAAAACGCATTTGGAAAGTTTCCAAATAGTTTCCAAATAGATTTTTTACATCTAAAACTAAAAGATTCGGTGTTACGATATTAATTATTGCATTTCATAATCAATATTCTAGTTCGCTAGTTAGCCACATTTTTTATTTTAACACAGTAATCTTGCTAAATTAATCAAAACAGTGAAATATTTGACATCTATTTGCGACGTTGCCCACCTTCAGAATAAACCGTCTTAAGGCGCGGACTGACTACGATTTTAAACGCGACAGCCGCACTCACACAACTTCGTCTGCGCGCTATACAGTAGCCCGATGACTAAAGTATGACCGCAATATCTATTTTCACAATAGGGATGATGACAATTTTTTTTTTTAGTCCGTTTTTAGTTTATAAAAAAATATTGGGCACGTATTTTTTCTTTTTTTACGTAATCTAAAGATTGAAGACATTGAAGTAAAATGTGCCATGACGTCACGAGTATGTAGATTTTATACGTACAAGTGACGTAGCCACCCCCACTCCCCAACTTAAAATGCGTTTTATCTAAGTAATTTTTTATTAATATGATAAAGCAAAAAATACGTGTCTAATATTTTTTTATCATCTAACTGACGGACTAATTAGAATATTTTTTTTTTTACCCAGTCATCATCCCTATTACAGAGCATTAAATAAGGTTGAAAATTTTATAAATATTTGGGTTGACGATGTGAGTAATCCACGAATGGGAATTTATTCTACGGGTTTTATTTAGATTAATCAGAATATACACATTAAATTAAATAATTGTCTGGTTATATAGTTATAAAATAATGTTTATTCTATTGAACTCTTAAAAAATAAATGTTGTTATCGCTGAAAATACAGAGATGTTCGACGCCAAAGTTTATTTTTGTGAAGTATTTTTATTGGGAATATCAAACTATTTTCTACTATTCTATTCGGTTAAAAATTTTCTTTATACCCTTTTCTGCCCACTGTATTATTTGCGTCGTATATTTTCATTGCGTTACGTCATACTCGAGGAGGAGGAGCTCGTGGCTAAGTAACAACAGCCGCACTGGTCGATCCATCAGGTTAAGCTACGCTTGTCGGGGTTGGTCAGTGGATGGGTGACCATCTTTACATACCGAGAATCCTCCGTGCCTCGGAAAGCACGTTAAGGCGTTGGTCCCGGCTGTCATTCGTGGATCTTTGACAGTCGTTACGAGTCGTCAGAAGCCCGAAAGTCTGACACCAGTCTTACCAAGGGGTATCGTATTACCCAGTTACTGGGTTGTGGAGGTCAGATAGGCAGTCGCTCCATGTAAAATACTGGTATTCAGCTGCATCCGGTTAGACTGGAAGCCGACCCCAACATAGTTGGAAAAAGGCTAGGCAGATTGATTGCGTTACGACTATCTACGAAACCAGTTTTTTGTGAATATTGAGGTAACGCCGCACCTTAAACTCGCCATGTAAAGGCATATTGTATGGCTGATTAACTATACGTATAAATAGGAAAGACATTTGCTTTTATGTAACAAATTACCCTTATAACTTCTAACAAAATTCTGCTATAAGGGCAATTTCTCGTGTTGTAGCAAACGCAATACGAATATGAGAAGTTCATGATTTATTCACGCGTCATTTGCCTCAATACGTGATTTATAATAGTAAGTAGATTACACAACAAGTGAAAAAAAAGGAATTTAATTCGAGGGACTAAGTTGGATCCCGAGTGCAGCGAAGGATTCCTGAGCGCAGCGAGCATAGATATATATATATCTATGGCAGCGAGGGATACAAGGACAGAGATTAATAAAAATCACGAGTTGTGTAGGTACTCTACTTTTTACCATTGACTGCGAGAAAATAAATAGTAGTAGTATAGTAGTAGTAGTAATATTTATATGACTGCCTCGTTGGTGTAATGGTCGCAAGCGCTACTGCTGAGCATGAGGTCCTGGGTTCGATTCCCAGGTCGGGCAAAGTATTGTTGGGTTTTTCCAACAGGAATTTCTCAATAGCAGCCCGGAGTCTGGAATTGTCCCGGTTGATGGCAATAGGCTCACCCCCTATTATATGGGACTTAAAAACATAACTGGCGAAATGTGGGTGTACTAAAGGTACACCTCTGCCCAACCCTTCGGGGAAACAGGGCGTGATGTTATGTTATTTATATGTGTCACATTTTTGGCGCATCCCATTTCATTATCACCAAAGAGATAACAAAATATTTATTCTATGTAAACGTTTTTTGGTGTCAGCATTATAGATTTTCAAACCGATTTTAAGTTGTTTGACTTTTGTTATAAATAAATGCGTGAAAATATGCATCCAAATCCAAAGGTTTTGTTTTTCCTTCATAAATCCCTATCACTAGCGGAGACATTTGTTTGATTCCGGGTACCTTACATACGAGTATTATAACTGGCCAAAATTGATGGTTGGAACTTTTGTAAACTGGTAATCCGTCAAGACTTATACGAGTATGAACTGATAACATTATACCCCATGTCAGAATGACGTTGTAAAAATTGGATTAATTGTTCCGTTAGCCCGTTGTGCCAATAATGTCCAGTGCCCATTTTAATTATTTTTATTTTAACTGTGTTACTTTTAAGAACTGTGCGTGCATCTGTTGGTGAATGAGGTACAAATTTATCCACAATTTTAAAATAGTTATTTATGCTATAAGTGCTTAGAAGAAGAAGAAGAAGGTAGGTGATTTCCGACGAGAAGCATGTGAGCGAGTGTATAAGTCGACACGAGTCGGAAATCATCTTACGCACGTGTATCATACAACGTTTTACTATGCATTGTGAGAGGAAAAAAAAAAAAACGAGCGAGCCTTACGGCAGTCGCCTGTGATGTGTAACATCTAACATACGACGACGTATATAAATGATAAAAACAAAATTAATTCATGACTGACTTTTGGCTTTGATTTTTACTTTGACTTTGACTTCGACTTCGACTTCGACTTCGACTTCGACTTCGACTTCGACTTCGACTTCGACTTCGACTTCGTCTTCGACTTCGTCTTCGGCTTCGCCTTAGACTTCGACCTCGACTTCGACTTCGACTTCGACTTCGACTTCGACTTCGACTTCGACTTCGACTTCGACTTCGACTTCGACTTCGTCTTCGGCTTCGCCTTAGACTTCGACCTCGACTTCGACTTCGACTTCGACTTCGACTTCGACTTCGACTTCGACTTCGACTTCGACTTCGACTTCGACTTCGACTTCGACTTCGACTTCGACTTCGACTTTGACTTTGACTTTGACTTCGACTTCGACTTCGACTTCGACTTCGACTTCGACTTCGACTTCGACTTCGACTTTGACTTTGACTTTGACTTTGACTTCGACTTCGACTTTGACTTTGACTTTGACTTTGACTTTGACTTCGACTTTTTGATTTTGTGAAAAACTTTTCTCAAATAATAAAATCTCTGAGACGAGACGGGTTGACGACGCGACGGCCTCAAAAATAAAAAAAAAAGAATAGTAAAAAGCACTAGTGAAAAAAAGTGACACTTTCCGCACAAATTTACTGCTTGGAAAAGGCTCTTTTCGAGCAAATGCATTGTAAAGTTTATCTAAAGCACAATGTGTAATGTTAAACTCCACGGCCCAAGTAGCTATATCATCTTTGAACTCGTCCTTTTCTATGTACGTCTCTCTTTATGTCACTGTCACACTCATGATTCATTATCACTTTACATCGGCACCATTGCCATAAGGAAAAATAGAATAGAATAGAGTAAGGTAACCTTTTAAGAAATCTTCATCGAAAATGTCATTGTCAAAATTTTGTGAAAATAATTGAAGATCAAACGAACTTACCAAGTGAAGTTCGATCCCAATTATGCGAGCAGCTTCATTCGACGCGATTTACGTTTAACATGGTGTAGTAGCGCCATCTACCGTAGGCCATGCACGATGGTTTAAAGTTTATGATTTTTTGACATTTCACCCCGCCACTGCGCACTGCCGTCGTAGCAGACCGTTCCGATATTTATCCTCATTTTGTTTAAAGGTAAGTACTAAAGAATATTTATTTTAGAATCGTTAGAACAAATCGGGATGGGGTTAATTATTGAATTGATACTTAATTAACATAAAAGTAGGGTGGGAGTTGGTAAATCGCGTCGAATGAAGCTGCTCGCATAATTGGGATCGAACTTCACTTGGTAAGTTCGTTTGATCTTCAATTATGCTTCGCAGCTTCATTCTTTGCGATTTACGTTTAACATGGTGTAGATGTTTATAGCAACGGTTTTAAAATAAATACAAAAAGCAATGTTTAATACTTGTAGGCTTAAATTTGCTTTTACCCCGGATTTATAAATACCTAGGTAAGTATTTATACTAAAGTAAATTATAGAGAAAGTACACACTCATAGAATCATTCAAAATCAATTCTTGTTTTATTTATTAACCAAAGTGTACATTTGTATAATAATTATGCACCTGTATATAACTAGTTCTTAAGATAACATTATATTTTAGAAGAATCAAGCAATGATTCAGCGAACTGAATATGATTTACAATTTCTTTATTGTAGAAGCGAGCAAAAGCTGATGACGAATCAGTCCATCCAACAGTCTTTTTAATCACATCTATGCTTACTCCTAATTTATTTGCCATTGATGTGGCTGCATGTCGTGTACTATGCGCACTAAATATTGAAGTGTCTACGCCACTTTCTAGTAGCGTATCCTTTAGCCAATGACTAATAGTTTGAGAAGTAATGGTTGAATGTGGTTTTTTGAAACTTAGAAATAAAATATTATTGTTATTCTTAAGTAATACCTTAGTTTTATTCAGATATGCTTGTAAACATCTAGCTGGGCAGATTTCTGGACGTGTATTATAAAATGGAAGTCTTAAGATTGGTTGAAATGAATTTAATTTAGTTAAGTCTTTCATCATCTAAATTGTGACCTAATAATAAAGATAAAACGGATTTTGTACGAGTTGACTGTCCCGTACTTCGCACCCTTGTCAAATACCTCGGTTAAAAAATGAATAACTATCGGTATTGAGGCCCAAGTGTGATCATATTTATGTTTTTGACAGTAAATAATCCAGGCTTTTATGCAGCCGTCGTATTGTTTGTACGTGTTATTTGACAACGATGCTAACATTATTTCCACTGATCTAGGTGACAGAAATTTGTTTAATAGAGTCTGCCGGATAATTTCGCGGCAGCCAATGTTAATGTCCGATGCAGACTGTGGGTTGAGCTGTAAGGAGATCTGAGCAAATTACAATCAGGTGGAAAGTAAATAATTTTAGATTGACATATTTTATTAAATAACGGAAACCAAACTTGAGTTGGCCAGTATGGGATAACAACTATACCCTCCGCTTTATCGGATATGATTTTTTGGATGATTTTTAATATCATTGAAAATGGTGGAAAGGCGTAAAAGTTTAAATCTTGCCACGAAATGGTGAACGCATCAATAGCCCATGCATCAGGATCATTCTTCCAGGTAACATATGTATTACATTTAGAGTTACAACGGCTGGCAAATAAATCTATGTTTGGTAATCCTAACTTGTGTTTTATTTCCTCGAATGCATAATTTCCTAATTCCCATTCAGTATCCTGAAACTTTTTTCGAGACAACTTATCAGCTTCTTGATTATCTTTAGTGTTAATGTATGATGCAAAAATTAAAATACGTCGTTTTTCACACCATTTCCAAATATTACGAGTCTCATCATTGAGATGTGGGTATTGTACACTGCTCATCCTGTTAATACATGAAATGGCTGTAACATTATCGATTCTCAATAATAACTCACAATCACGACAATCACTGGCAAAGACTTTTAACCCGAAAAAGGCGGCTTTCAGCTCTAACTGGTTAATGTGTAATTTCATTTCATTTTCTTTCCAATAACCGTACGATTCATCACCACCACAATATGCACCCCATCCGGTGGATGACGCATCGGTGAAAATTTCTGTTATAGATATATTTATTGGGTTTTAATATTAGAATAACCAAAAGCCATATTATTTAACCACCACTTAAGATCTTCCCTAATAAAGTTAGGCAATAAGGCTGTTTGATTGTAACTATGATTTTTTAACAAAGCATTAAATTTGAATTGCTCTAATAATTTTGTACGCATCCAAAAATATTGTATCGCAGGACAGGCAGATACCAAAAGACCAATTTGTTCTAGCAAAATCGCGTAATTTACATTTATGAATGTTTAAATAAAGATGAACATTACTTTTTATTTTGTCTTTTTTATCCGAAGGCAATTCCATGGTCATTTTTTGGGAGTCGAAAACAAAACCTAAGAACTTGCACTTAGTACTTGGTATTAAACAACTTTTATCTTTGTTTATAATAAACCCTAGTTTTTCTAAAAATGCACGAGTATGTTTCACGTTAATAGTACAGTCTTTAAAGTAATTTCCTATACAAAATAAATCGTCTAAATAAATAACTGAAATCATATTTCTAGACCGCAAATACTCCATTACAGGCTTCAAAATGTTTGTGAAAACATATGGAGCGGTGCATAACCCAAAAGGTAAGCAATTAAATTCAAAAAGAGTTCCATTATAACTAAAACGCAAGTATTTTCTGTGGCATTTAGCGACATTAATAAAAAAATATGCGTCCTTTGGGTCAACAGAAGCCATGTAACATTTTTTAGTTATTAATTTAATGGCTGTCCTGTAATCCTCTATTTTAAAATGATTATTTTTTATAAATTTATTTAAAAGTTTTAAATTTAGGATAAAGCGTTTATCACCATTTGGCTTAGGTACAAGAAAGACAGTTGAAATGAATTCGCCCTCCTCATGGGAACATTGTGAAATTGCATTGACATCAATTAACTTTTGAATTGTTTTAACATAATCGTAATGCTCCTGTTCTGATTTAGGCATAGAACAGGGGCTGTCAAATCGGATTGGAGTGGAAGTAAATGGGATTTTATAACCCTTTATCCATGACCGTAAGGTTCGGTCATCTGTAATTTTAGACCACTGTAAATAGAAATATTGCAAACGTCCAGCGTATTGCATTACCTGAGTATTTATCTGCGATAATTCCCCCTGGTCGGAGTTGTCTTCGGCGGAGGTGGCGGCTGACGCGAATAGTTGAAGCCGCGCGACTGATGTGCCGGCTGTCGTCCTCTCGATTACTATTTTGTTTTGTTCGGTGGTTTCCTTGGTATTGGGCCCCTAAAGTTTAAATTCCGGTTCCTTGGCATGCCCCTGAAGTTCGAACTACTTTTGCTAGTAGACGCAATAGGATTGGTTTTTTGCAGAGATTCTCCTGTTTTTTAGACAAACTTAGCGGCTTTAAGTTTCTCGGATAAATCTTCTCCAAATAAGAACTTGTCACGATGCGTGTTAGCAAGAGCATCGCGTAAACTAGTATTAATAGAACTCATAATTATACTACGTCTGGTTCTACTTTCAATAAAGTGGCTGTCACATAGAATGCGGCAAGCATCACTAAGTGGCTGCAGAGGTGTTTGCTTAGAAGTCTCATTTCGGAAAATCTTTTCAGTGAGCTGAGATAATGCGGCTAATGCGACGTCAATTTGTTTTGTAACAAACTGGCGTCTCTCCTGGCTAGAATATCTGGGGTAGCTGCTTTAGCTTCCGGATTTTATATCGGGGCTACAAGAATTTTTAAGATATTTTTTGAGAAGTGGTTCTTTTAGTTCTCTAGGTAAACCTTTAATCAAGATATCTTGCCAACGGGATGCGATATCATTATGAATATTTTTACCCAGCGCAATGTCTGGCTGTGGTGGTTCTCCTAAAATCTGAAGTATATCTTCTTCTAGCTGGGTATCCTCCTCTTGAATGTTTGCAGAACATGGATCGGGTGCAGAGGACGGTCCCAGATCCGGAACGACAGCTTCTGCATTGGTATGTTCCAAACTAGTAGTTTCATACGTTAATGTTTGTGGAATAGGAGAAATCAGACCAGGCATATCTAAGGATTCATTCCTTTGGTTGAGTGGCGAAGCTTCAAGATCAATTGGTGACATCATGGGCAAAACTTGCTCTTGGATTTCAGAATCTGTGTGACTAATAAAAAATTCCGTTATTTTAAAACATGATATGCATAAAACCGTCAACGACGGTAGTTAATTCAAGCTTCAACCGCCAACGACGGTAATTTATCGAAGCATTAATCGCCAACTGAGGTAATTAATTCAAGCATTAACCGCCAACGACGGTAATTGATTCACACATTAACCGCCAACGACGGTAATTGATTCAAGCATTAACCGCCAACGACGGTAATTGATTCAAGCATTAACCGCCAACGACGGTAATTATACTTTAAAAAATAAACCGCCAATGACGGTAATTAAATTATTATGGAAGAATAACCGCCAACGACGGTAATTGATTCAAGCATTAACCGCCAACGACGGTAATTATACTTTAAAAAATAAACCGCCAACGACGGTAATTAAATTATTATGGAAGAATAACCGCCAACGACGGTAATTATTTATGCAAATATGTAATAATTCAGTTATTCGCCAAAGGCGATTTAAAATCAGTAGTAATAGTAACACGTCAACGACGATTTTAATAACATTGTTTTTACTTACTGCTATCAGATGAAATTACGCGTCTTCGGCGCTGTAATTTCCGTTCGAATTTTTTACTCATCCTCTTCTCATGTTTCCTTTTGTTTCCCATAATATTATAACTATTATATTATTTTTCACTACAAAAAGTAACTAAAAATAAAAAATAAAATACGCAGTGGCAACCAAATACGTGCGAAGGCTACAGCACGATAACACAGAATGAGGATAAATATCGGAACGGTCTGCTACGACGGCAGTGCGCAGTGGCGGGGTGAAATGTCAAAAAATCATAAACTTTAAACCATCGTGCATGGCCTACGGTAGATGGCGCTACTACACCATGTTAAACGTAAATCGCAAAGAATGAAGCTGCGAAGCATAATTCTACGGAACCCATCATATTTTTTTTTAGTTCTGCCCTGGACGGAGTCGCTGCTAAGGATAACGAATTTGATGATGTCATAGCCTCGTACCTTTTCTTCACCTTTCTTCTATAAGAACCACTTCGCTTTAGTTTTTTCCAGGGCATTATTGTAGTTACCGATTCTAAAATGTCATGGCTGACGATAAACTTAGGTAAAGGCAAAGTCAAGCATACTAGAATAAAGTTCTTGTACCTGTTATAGGTGCAGTCAACACTTTATTTATAAATAGAAGCTATGTAACTTACCTTTTTGCATTAGCTGTTAAGCTGCATTCAAATAAACATTATAATGCGTTCAGGATGTTGTTGGGTCTGCCGTGGCGGTGCAGCGCGTCTGGGATGTTTGCTGAATCGCGCACTGATGGTTTCCAGGTTTCCATGCGCAATAAAGCAGCTTCCCTGCTGGCCCGTATTAGAGGTAGCAACACCAGTATTCTGAACGCATAGCTGTACGTTTTGACTGTCCTTTGCAGAACCAGTGGGTCATGTCTTGTGTAGTTGTGGCGAATCAAGCAAAATATTTTTTTTTAATAATTAAGTACTAGGTTAAGGTTAATATATAATAGGTTAAAATAATAATAATAAGGGAATAGGTTTTATAATAGCCCTATTAATTTTACTAATAGTATGAGGTCAATGCGACTACACGGTTAAATTATTATATGTCTGAAAAGCCATATTATATGCTTCTATATGTCCAATGCTTTTTATGGGACATTAACATTGGTTTAAACGTATATAATTATAATAATGTAATAAGACCGATATACCATATTAGCAAAAAACACTTATAGAGAGTTGTAAAACGAATGCTGTTATAAAACATTCACAACAGTTATTACCTTATAAATCATTCGTTTTATAGCGCTTTTGCAAGTTGGGTTACTATCCATATCCGTACTTATTAATATTAAAAATGCAGAATAGCCCTGTTTGTCTGTTACCTTTTGTTTTTCACCCCTAAACCACTTTTATAGCTCCTACACACGGCGCCGGGCAAGCTGCGGCGCGCCCGGCCCTGCCGCACTAAGCCCCACAAAGGATCGCAAAGAAAATGAAGGCTCAAAAGCCAGGGGTACGTGCCGCGCGGCAAAAGCGAGAAAAAAAAAAGTGTGTAGGAGCTATTATACGAAGGATATGGGTTACTTGTCGTCCTAGATATTTGTATTAAAAAACCGGCCAAGTGCGAGTTGGACTCGCACACGAAGAGTTCCGTGCCACCGTACAATATTAAGTAAAAAACGCCGAAAAAAACATGTTTCTTGTATGGGGTAAGTAGTAGTAGAAAGTATGTAGGACCTCATATTTATTTTATATTTATTATTTGTTGTTATAGCGGCAATAGAAATACACAATCTGTGAAATTTTCAACTGTCTACCTATTACGATTCATGAGATACAGCCGGCTGACAGACGGACAGTGAAGGCTTAGTTATTATATGGTTCCGGTTGGCACCCTTCGAGTACGGAACCCTAAAAATGATTAAATATAAAATACACGCACACGAAGTCGCGGTCAACAGCTAGTATAGCATATTTGCATTGAATTGAACAACGTTTTAACGGTTGATGGGACTTCATGTGACCTCAGCTTGACAGCATATTAATTATTACAGTCTTTTATTATTCAATGGCCTATTGTGACCTCACTCCTATCCTAGCACAGGCATGTTTAGCTTAGTTGGAAGGATTAACAGGAATAAGTATTTGTAAATGAAACGGTCAGTGAGGGTAGTCAACCCGCCCATGGTAACAAAATAATCACTGACAGCGCTTTTTTTGTAGCATTGACCTTCAAACGCCTTACGAGCGTGCATCCTAAAAGTTGGCAAAGTCGTAAATAGCTGTCAAAAATTTACCTGTTTTGATTAATTTGGCAATATTACTTTATGGAAATAAGAAATGTGGCTAACTAGCGAACTAGAATATTAATAATGAATTTCAATTATAACATTGAATTTGATGTTGTACCTGTTTTAGGTGTTGGTGAAATGAAATGAAATGAAATTGTTTATTCTGTAAATAGGATATCGGAATCACTTTTACACGTCATATAAAAATTATTTAAAAAATAAGCTAGATGAGGTCGGTGTTTCCTATCTGACTACGCTACCGTCAACAGCTGTGTGATAATAAATTATTAATGATTAAACGAATTTACCATGTGAACTCACACACTGACTTGTTAGTATTACCTACTTGTTAAAATGTTAGGAATATCGTATGTTTTTACAATGTTTGTAAATTGTGAGCAGCATGTGTCTATCACATAATTAATTTATCTGTAATTGCTTCATTTTTCATTCTTTTTAGGGTTCCGTAGTAAACAAGGAACCCTTATAGTTTCGCCATGTCCGTCTGTCTGTCCGTCTGTCTGTCCGCGGGTTAGCTCAGAGACGGTTAGTACTAGAAAGCTGTAATTTGGCATAAGTATACATATTAATCATGCCGACGAAGTGGTAAAATAAAATCAAGTTTTTTTTTTTGGTTCCCCTACACGTAAAGTAGGGATGTTTTTTTTTTCTCGTCTACCCCATGTTGTGGGGTATCGTTAGAAAGGTCGTTCAAAAAATATTGTGAGTTTGTCACAAATCCACAGCAATAGTATAACGAAATTAAAAGGAAAACTATCAGAGCTAAGTAGGCTGTACAGGTTAACGAGTAATAATCAACCAACTTAAATGTGCGGTTTAAAAAACATGATATCCCATACATTCCGTATGGGAGAACATGTTTTTCAACTACAATGTTAAGTTTGTTCTTGGGATAAATTCATCCCAACTACGGAACCCTTCATTGTGCGTGGTCCGACACGCACTTGGCCGGTTTTTCTTTACCTATCGTGGTATAGTAATCTTATTCTAGATGCATCGTCTTCACATATAATTAATGTATACAAAATATTGTAAAAACAGTTTAAAAGAGTAACGGTGGAGTGTCTTGCCCATTCTTCTCCATACGAAAACTACCTTTTGGAAGGGGCGACTGGAATCAATTCTATTTTTTGTAAAATTGACGTTCATAAGTGCCTTATATGTGCCTAATTGAAATAAATTGTTTGACTTTGACTTTGTGAAGTTCGATTAAAATTATACGAAGGCCTTGTCTTCGAGATTATCATAGAGATTACATGTAGGAGTAGACATACGGTGTCGCCATCTGACCTGTGTTTTAGAGCAATTTTTTTCAATTCCTTTCTTCGTCTGACAAGTTGTAGTGAACTTCATTTGTTTGAGAGCATGTGGTTGATATTTGAATACACTGGGGGGAAAAGCAGTTGTGGTCCAGTGGTAACGGCCGTGAGTTAAGAGTTGTTGGTCGTAGGTTCGAACCAAGACAGGCGCTTTACTTTGTATAAATTATTTTATCACTACTGCTCTTAAAACGGTGAAGGAAAACATCGTAAGGAAACGTCGTCATGTCCTAGAACCAAAAATTCGAAGACATGTGACATCTAACAACCCGCACTAGGCCCGCGTGGTGGAAAATGGCCCACTCCCTCTCACAGAGAGGAGGCCTGTGTGCCTGTGTGTGTAGTGGGCTGATTATCGTATAGTTATGGGGAGATGGGAGGGTGGGATGCTAATCTCTGCGGACAAAGCCTTCGTTTAAATGAACCAGACCAATCAAATTATGATTGAACTTCGCTTAAGGTAAGTTTGTTAATCATTAATTAACTAATTATACTCAGCTCTGTGCTCGAGATTAGCATAGACATTACATGTAGAGGTTGAGAGTTCACTTTGAAAATATCAATAATAATTAAACACAGTTTTGTAAAAACCGAGAATCGTAAATATTTATTTCCATACAAAAATACATTTCGTAGTGTTCATCAATAATAATGATTTAGGTTTTCACAATGTTGTTCACTCGCTTGTCTCGCTGTCTTGTACACTCACATCAATTACTCTCGTTCCGAAAACGCGGCGAGCACGTTGCGTACACGTGGCGTGCTCGCTACGCCGCACACGCCACGACAATCGCCTCGCCGCCGCGCCGGTAACACGCTGGTAAATCGTCAGTGTGATATGGCCCTTAGCAGTAGGGGCGTGTCTAGTGCTATGTACAGTAAATATGATATGGACACATCCATTTCACTACCTAACGTAAATTTTATCCGGTGTCAACTTATTAAAACACATATTTACGGCTTAGGAAGAGGTCCGTGTACCATAAGAATTTTTTGTGACCTCTCCAAGGTATTTTACTGCGTCGGCCACGAAGCCTTAATCTTGATACTTGAGCATTACAAACTTGGAAAACTTGCGCACAGTTTAGTAAAATCTTATTTAAATGATAGACAATGGTGCCGATTCGAAATTTTCATTATTTTTGCGATAGGACGCACCATTTTCGAAATAAAAGCAAAAGAAAAAAAAAAAACAGTACTGTTTTTCCATGTGAAGTCGAGATGTTGGTGTGAATTTTAGTTCATGACAACTTATTTTATACCACACCTTTTTAATCGCGAATAAAACTATTTTACAATCAAAATTTTAGGTGAACAATGTCAAATTCAGAATAGCAAAATTGGCATTTTCACTAAACTATAGAGATGTGTCCCTCACTCATGAGGTGCCTCGTTTGAGGTACTCGTGATCGCAAATTGAAAGTTACTCGAATTTCAACATTGAACCAACTCACTCGTTCACGCGTCCTCACTTAAAAATTGACATTGACATTATTGACGCGAGTACTCGCGAGTGAGTATTGAGTGAGCTTAGTGAGTGAATGAACCGACTTTCATAATTGTACAGAATATACAGAATGAGTTCGGCTCGTGAGGTGAATACATCGACGTACGACTCCTCGCCTCAAATGAGGGGTACCTCTTGAGGACCTCGCGAGGTAAAATGAGGTACTCACTCAACCTCATATAAAAATGATGAGTTACCCATCACTACTAAACTAAAAACTCAGCACTATCTTAATGCTGTCAAACTAAAATATAGTTAAGTTGTGTCACTTTAGTCTATTTCAGAATGGGAAATCGTCGTTTCACAGGAATAAACGAAATTTTTGTGATTTTTTGTCTAGTTTAGAGGCATTTGTGACAAGAGAATCGTCACCAATAGCAAGTTCAAATAAATGGTGTCAAATCACTCGTTTTAAAAGTAAATATGTGTGTACCACAAGAATCAATATTGGGTCCTTTCCTCTTTTTAGTATAATAGCTTTTGCCCGCGGCTTCGCCCACGTGGATGTCGGAAAACATCCGACGGGAACCTACTACCGGCATTACATACCTAATAGCCGAGGAAAAGGTAAAATAATTGACTAGGTACCGTTGCGCCCGCGTTGCCGTCAGATTTTGAGTCTGTGATCTTTTAAACTATGCATTTATTTAAATCATATGATGCGATATATTTTAATCTTAATTAAATGGCCAAATCAATATGATACCGGTTAAAATAGCTTCGGAAATAACAAAAATCGTAATATTTCAGCCAATTTACACAAAACCGTAATGACTTATACACCAAAAGCTTCCTCATGAACCACTCCGTCCATTGGAAATAAATTCATCCCAACTACGCTACCCTTCATTGTGCGTAGTCCGATGCGCACTTGGGCGGTTTTTTTTATTGTACTGTGTTGTTTGTGCTGCAATTAAAGTTTGTTTGCCTAAAAACAAATTTTGTTTATATGTTTGGAAACTAAATCGCTAACATTGTATACATGGATCGCTTCAATAAAACAAACAAATGGACCCAAAATATTTATTGGACCATATTTTTTTAGATTAATTACAAAGTGTCGATCACTTCTTGGCGGTGACCGCGGCCTCGTCCTCCCGCGCGAACGTCTGCATAAGCTCCTCCTTCTTAGCGGCGATACGCTCTTCACGACGCTTACGTGCCTCCTTGACCTTGTTACGGCGGGCCTCGGCCTGGTCACTGAAAAATAAATTAAGTTCAGTTAGTTTAAGTTTCGATGTTTTTGTAATGGTAAATTTGAGAGCGGGTATTAAAATATGGGAGCAATGCACGGAAACAAAGCCTGTATAAAAACTGTGTTAATTTTTTAACCATATGTTTAAATTTCTTAGGAAAAATATTTTTGGATAAGTGCCCTAAGTCATTGAAATTTATTTTATATAAAAGTCATAAAATACATTGTGTTGAAAATGTTAGTGATGATAGATAAAATAAGTAGTCTTTTTCAAATGTGTTTGCAAGAGCTATCTATCTCTTAACAATGCTACAAAATACAACTGTCAGAAAATACAACTGACAAATACAATTGTCACTACAACTGTTATATCAATTCAAGTTCATGAAGCAGAATGGAAGCTCTCATACCAGTCTTTGTATAAAAGGGCTTCCATTTTAAGACAAGTCCTGTAGCGGAACACCCATTACGCTGACGTCACGTAAAATCCTGCATCGCACAAGCAAAGTTTTCCGCGCGAATAAGATGTATACAACGTCCCGACGTCAATCGTCGGACAGTAGTCCACCTGACACGACACCCATCTGGTCGAAGGATCATCCCTTTTCTATGGAGGATGAGTGAACACCATATCTTATACCTCTATACTACATCAGTGTGATGCGTAGTTAGAATATGGCGATGTAGATGCCGCCACAGTCCCATTGAGATTCATCATTCCAAAATGGAGATTTCTATGTTCCAAATACAAAATTTTCCCTTACCTAAGCATCTTAGTCCTAGCCTTCTCGGCCTTCTTCCTGTGGATGTACTCCATGAGTACGCGCTTGTTCTTGAAGACATTACCCTTTGCCTTCATGTACAGGGCGTGGTATAGATGCCTGTCAATCTTCTTGGCAGTTCTGTACTTGAGCAGCAGCTTACGAAGGACCCTTTGTCTTTGTACCCAAAGTTCCTGGTGGGAAGGAGAGGAGATGGTGAGAATTGAAGAAACAATTCAGTAAAGTGAGCAGAAAAATTATGTTTTATTAAACTGAAGGTAAGATGCTATTACAATAAAATTAAATCATATTCAATGGTGTAGCCTGATTTGATTCAAATGAAGAGTGTTTATTCTGAAAGTGGGCAATGTCACAAGTAGATGTCAAATATTTAGCTGTTTTGATTAAGTTAGCAATATTACTGTATGGAAATAAGAAATGTGGCTAACTAGCGAACTAGAATATTAATTATGAATTGCAATTATTATAACATTGAATGTTTTACCCAATTTAGGTGTTGGTAAAAAAGGCATTTGGACAGTTTCCAAATACTTTTTTTACATCTAAAACTAAATATTCGGTGTTACAATATTAATACATAATTGCTTTCATAATCAATATTCTAGTTCGCTAGTTAGCCACATTTCTTATTTTCATACAGTAATATTGCCATGGAAATAAGAAATGTGGCTAACTAGCTAGAATATTGATAATGAAATGCAATCATTAATATTGTAACACCGAATATTTAGTTTTAGATGAAAAACGGATTTGAAAACTTTCCAAATGCCTTTTTTACACCTAACAGGTACAACATCAAATTAAATGTTATAATTGCAAACGCTCATAAGATAATGATCCTAATTTGTGATTAGTATTTTGTTTGATTTTAAATGTACAGCAGTATTATTTTTTAAATTAAACAAAAAAATCCCAAAGAAAAGTTGCATTTGAAGTTTCTTTTGTAATCTCTCCAAATCAACAAACATCTTATCAAGCTCAACCATTGCACAGGCCAACCTATAAAATTACACAATAATCAAGAACATTTTAATGTATTGAACTCACCTTCTGTGGCATCCTAGCATTAGCAGTACCTCTTCTCTTACCGAAGCCACAGTGACGTCCTTTTCTACGGGCCTCCGTGTTCTTGCGGACGCGAGCACGTGAGTGTACAGCTACCGGCTTCTTGATGACGAGACCATCCTTGATCATCTTACGGATGTTCTGTCCTGGAAGTTACAGTAGCATGTTAATCTTTTAGTCCTTTATTTGTATCTTTAGTGTACACTTGAAACCTTATGGGAATGTCGATTGATTTGCTAACTGACATTGTTAAAATATACCCCAAAATAACAGTCTCAAGCAAAAGAACTCTCTGAAGATTAAGAAAACCTAGTGGTAAAAAAACATAGGCATCTCCAAGGTTGCGCCATCATAAATGAATAATTTTATAAAACCGAAATGTAATCCTGTTCATAGGTGGTATCCTTCATTGATAGATAAGTGATAGGTTATGTTGTTTCCTTGATAAATACTGCAAAAACCGAATGCACAAATAAAAGCTTAGACTGACTACCTACTAAGATTACAAAACCTGAAGCAATGCTTTCACATTTGAAAAGAATGGTTATAGTCCACTCAAAAAAAATATCCATTTGGCATTATGTCGATTTTTTTTTTTTTACTATTTACTACACTTGTTGACCATTGTAAGTAAAGGATTATGAAAGATCGTTTAGAATTCCCTGAAACACTTTGTTTACTATCCACGGCATGTCGATTAAGATCACGCCGCACCGCAAAAATATACGTGTGGGTACTTACTGGAATTGGTGTTGGCGATTTCATTGATCTCATTAGGATCCAACCACACCTTCTTTTTACCACATCGCATCACAGAGGCTGCAAGCCTCTTCTGCAGCTTGAGGGAACTGAAACCGAACAAAAATCCTGTAAGACCACATGGCTTCAAGGCGGACCGATAAGATGTAGAAGTTGACGAAAAGTGTATTTCTGCGGCACAAAAAATATATCCAACATGATTCTAAAGTACTTTTAAACTTAAAACAACAGTTATCAAGGCATTTAACACTAAATATTTTAATTATTTATCAAAACTAACCTCATCTTGACTAGGTGAGCTCCAACGCATACAAGAAAGAAATATGGCCGACTTTATCAGAGGGGGGTAAATGTTACTAAAATTAAAACCGACCATTTAGTAATTAGTTGATTTGTTCTTTAAAAATTTATTGAAAATTATTAAATTGTATTTATAATACAATTTTATAGCATTCTTTTAAATGAATAAATTAACTATAATGTTTAACAAAATAATTTTATTGGCTAGATAACAAACGTAATCTAGACGTTATTCAGTTTCCTAATTCGCTCATTTTATCAATGAACGAATTAAAAACTGTTTAACCGATTAAGAAATTTGTATGATTATTATATCATTATTTATAATTTGTTATTAAAGTCTATTATTTCTAAATACCTTAGAATTAGTAAAATTATTTAGTCGATATTTTGGCTTGTCGATGTTCTCGGGTTGCCATAGTAAATACAAAAAAAATGCATTTTATAACTACTACTAGTAACATTTCTGTGGCCAATGAGCTGTTTTACGAACTTGAATTTACTTGACACTAGCTTTTGTCAAAGTGTCAAAGTATGACTTGATTGACACGTTGTGATTGACAATAAAATCAAATCAACAGACGGAACTTTACATTACAATCTATTACAATACAAAGTTAAAACACCAATTCAATAATACAAATGAAATGAAATGATTACTGCATAAATATATTACAACGGGATAACAATACAATGCGAACAAAAACCTGCACTTAAAATTAAGACATAAAAACAAGAAAACTATAACATTTTATGCCAAGTTAAGGTTGAAATAATAAATGTAAGGGCGAAAAAGTTGAATCTAAACCTTCCTTTCCTTCAGTTTGAGGTGTTGGTTGAGCAATACATAGCTCAACAAGGCTTATTTTCGTCACATAAAACCTGTACCTATTTTAGTGATTACGTTGACCGCGGCAAGTGGAGTGGATCTCGGATACATCGCGTTTCGTATTCGTTGTCAGTTGTCTGTGCACCGTTAATCGGGGACGTTGTGCTTATTTCCTGTGCGTTAGCTTACGACACAAAATGAAGAAATCCGCGAATATTAACCCGGATTTACAAAGAGAAAGGGAGAAATGCTCTTTCAATATAACAGAACTTACGAATCTGTTGGATGGAGGCCCTCAGATGACAGAGGAGAGAAGGAGACGAGGTAATTAGACTTTGATTTTTTTAATCACTGCCAGTAGGTATGTGTTTACTGACTGGTAAATATCATGTATGGCCAGATTTTTTGCTAAGCAACATCGCATTTTGCATTAACTTAAACTTTGGACATTATACTTTAGAATCTCAGCATCAAACAAAAATCTTATAAAAAATTTACACATTTCCTAATGTACTAACATTTCCTTTGTCAGATATTGTGTAATTTTGCAATCAAGAGCTCTCATCACTGAGATACTTGGTAATTGGTCATACATAAATATGTGAAACATGTAATATTTCATTTACGAAAATGTTGTAAATTAGAAATGACCCTGATTGAGTATTTAGACCTAGATTTTATAAAACTATAGATGTTGTTATTAACTTTACTTTATGTAACTTTAAATGTCACTGTATTGTTTCTCTCTTTCATACTTAAAGTAATAACTTTAAAAGTCAATACCTCCCATTATTTTGTATCATTGTAATTGTGAGAATGATACTGCAGGTCCAAAGTTTGATACAACAAACAAAATACATATTTGACATACATATTGCATAATTGGTTGCAACATTTGTTATCTAAACATAATGTTCCTTTACTCAAACAATAATGTTTTCACATGATTTGTATAAATTAATTAGTACTTAAATATATTAATGAAGTTACTGGGGAATCAAACAATAGTTCTTATCTCAATATTTCTTATTAGATTCCAACTCCATGCTGTAAGTAAATTATTAATGAGGTGCTTCACCTCTTGATAAGTACTGGCTAACTTTTAAGGGAGACTTTACAGGTTGACAGGAGCATTGACCTGCAACCTGTTAGGTACCACAGATTCAGAACATAATTCGGCCCCTACCCCGGTCTTGAAATTTTCCATGTAAGGAACAGATTATTTTATTGTTTAACATGAAAACTCAACACAGGAGGGTCCAGAATCATGTACTGAATCCATGTTATGAGGTTGCGTGACGATATCCCTTCCACCCTGTAGAGTGAAACTGAAGTAATCCTGCCTACCTTATCATATCATTCAGTCTAAGCAAGGGATTCTATCTGGGTAGATATCCTGCCTAGGTGTATCTCATTTATTTACTACTTAGTACTAAATTATTGTAGGGTATGTGACAGAAAGTTCATTAAACATAACTTGATTAGATTAATTAAAATTTTGATCCATTTATCATTGACAATATCAATAATTAATGATTGATAATTTTAGATAAACTGTTTCAGATAATCCTTATCAATAGTTTGTGTAGTTTCCATAAACTTACCATCATCATCATCTGGTTAGCCTTTTTCCAACTATGTTGACTGGAAGCTGCAGTCTAACCGGAAGCACTTGAATAGCAGTATTTTACATGGAGTGACTGCCTATCTGACCTCCACAACCCAGTCACTTGGTAATACGATACCCCTAAGTAAGACTAATATAAGTTTCCATAAAGTTATATCTTGAATATCACCTATATTTTGAAATACCTCGTCCAGGTATAAGTATGATCAATGACCTTTTCTTGGTTCACGCTACTCTATTGCAGGCACTTACTACATCTACACAATATTTATGAGTAATAAAATGAATGGTTGTGAGATATTAAACACAATTATCCTCTTCATTTTATAAGATACAATATTATTTAGTCTCAGAGATCAAAGTTCATTTAGCTTCATGAAGTAATAATAGTAAAATTATATGTAGAGACAATAAAGATATAAGCGAGCAGCAAACTTTTTTTTATCTAGTCTTTGTCTCGAGAGTTGCTCCACTTTTTCGTCCCAGCTATACGACTAGGAAAGGAAGTGGTTAAGGATGAAAGAAGGTGAATGAAAAGTGAAAGAAATGATTTTCAGTCTAATTTAAATTAAGAGTGTTTATTATGAAAGTGGGCAACGTCGCAAATATATGTCAAACATTTCGCTGTTTTGATTAATTTGGCAATATACTCGTAACTGTATGGAAACATGAAATGTGGCTAACTAGCGAACTAAATAATAAATAATAATAATAATAAAAAGTTTATTTCGGAACAATAACACAAGACTAAGTACAGCAAGTAAAACGATGATGATGAACTAGAATATTAATAATGAATTTCAATTTAGAACACTGAATTCGATGTTGACTTTTAACCGTTTTAGGTGTAAAAAAGGCATTTGGAAAGTTTCTAAATACTTTTTTTACATCTAAAATGAAATATTCGGTGATACGATATCAATTGTTATTGGAATTAAAAAAAGATATTTTAATTCGCTGGTTAGACACATTTGATATTTCCAAAATTAATCAAAACAGGTAAATATTTGACAGCTATTTGCGACATTGCCAACTTTTTGGATAAACGCTCCTACAGAACAAAGTTTTCAAAATGGGTCCACCTGAATCTGTTTTTAATAAATTATGCCATAGCAATGACAATGCAGTTTACTGCAAACATTAAATTATTTTTGCATGCATATCTTTTGTTGACTGTATTAATTTACACCTTGGTGTGCATTGTTCTGAGTGCACAATCATTTCTCAAACTTTAATTTAAATAATGAGTACTTACTCATTATTGACCTATAGTCAGTAATTAATTAATATACAACTACAAGGACAAATATTTACTAATGAAACTTCACAGACATGATGTGTATCAATATGTAATGCTGTTTTCACCATTAGATATTGACACATGTCGTTTATCCCGTGGTATAATAATATACTATTAGACCATGGTTTATTCAAATAACGAATTCCTACCAAACATTGTAGATTTTGTTAAGTTATACTCAGTCTTCAAACCTGAGGGACTCAAATCATTGCTCTTTCTTATCAACATTAGGCGAAATAAACATACTTAGTACCTACAGTAGTCTAAGAGATAACGCGAGCTTTAAAATCGCGCTGTCAATGACATCAGGGACCAGAGGTCGACCTCAATGCGTTTAATAATAACATACACATATTTAGTAAGTTATTTATTTGTTATTCTAACTGAACAGACAGCTGTGCTGCTGGGGAGTTTGTTGCGCCACTTCTTCCCAGCTAATGCACTAGGAAGTGGTGAAGGGTGGGCGTTTTGGGGGACTGTCTTATGTAATTTTGACGTTCGAAAAGTGCTGATTCTCAGCCTAGTTTAAATAAATGACTTTTGAATTTTGAATTTATTCATAAAGAAGTTAGAATTAGAAAAATTTAAGTTATTGCGACATTCGGTATGTAGGCACGAATTTGCGAACAAAATTGATGTGGGGTCCACTCTTAGCACAAACATTTAGCTGAGTAGGAAGAACAGGAATACTTGTACAGTAAACCTGTAAACACATTTGTTGTAATCTTCGTTCTTTGAAAATGCTTTGTTTTCAGTTTTATTCCATTTGTAATTATCATCTGCCGATCCCAAAACTAGGTGGTCTTTGCAAGACGGGACACGAGTGACGAGACCACTAACCGGTAGCGTATCCAGGGGGGGGCTAAGTAGCTCAAGCCCCCGCAAATGCATCTGAGTTCTTCAGTGACAAATCCTTGATATTATTCTATATTAATTAAAGTTTTTAGCAAGCATCCGCGCGCCACTCATTCTACTACTAACGCTGCCCGGTTTGACCGCCATATTAGTATATTCACCGAGATATCTCTGGTAGTCTATGAGAACCTAACAAAGTCACTGAGGAATTTAGAAAAGTAATCCGAGGAGGCTTGGTTTATGTGTTAGCAAATTAAAATATTGTGAGCTTTTTTAGTGTTTAGGTACTTTGCTTAAACCTGCGGGGTCAACTACATAATAATACTACAAATCAACTAATACCCACCTTATTAATTTAGTTTTTTGTTGTGTAATCTAATGACGTTACTTAAAATTAAATATCTAAAATATACAATTGTATGTAAATATTATAGCGTAGCTCGCAGATACCTGACCAAATGCCGACGACTAGAGTACTACCTATTTCACGCGAACAAGTTCATTTCATAATAGCTATGTAACCGGCTAAATATCAGGGCCAATGTCATTCGTTAAGCTATTTAGAAAGCAGAATACAATAAAGGCTTGTGCAGACTGGCGCGAAGCGACACCGGTAATTGTTCTACCGTGAAGTTTTCTTATAAATAGTTTTATTAGAGTCGCATCGCATCTGGTCGCGGCACTATGGGACCAAACAGTATTTTCCATCTCAAAAATGGTTTTGTCGAAAGTCGTAAATCCATAGATTGTTTTATGGTTTTATACTCTCAAAAGATGGAACTTACGAATAAATTACAAAATATAAAAAAATATAAAGTTTTACGTTTATAAAATGAACCTCAAACATTGGGCATAAATATTTTCATGCCAATTAAATTACCGTTAAGGGAGTTCAACACATAATTATTCGGAAGTTTTCCAAGGAAACATATTAGTGTTATACATCATTAGATAGCTTAGAATATACACTTTGCAACCACGTTCAGTTTTTGTAAAAAAAATATTTTTATTTAATTTTTTAATATTTTTTTAGTGAAGTAAAGAAAATTTAGTTTTTGTTAATTTCAATTGGAGTTTTCGTTGTTGCCGAAAGCACCCGGTGTCAAGTTAATTACTCTATTAGAGACCTTATCTACTCAGTAATATGAGGATTTAAAAAAAACTTGCGCGTTTTTTGCGCCAGAGGTGATTTTGAAGCAATAATGTCAATCGGGGAAAAATCCTCGAAAATTACGGTTCTTCTTTTTTATTATGAAATAGTATATTTAGTTATTATCCTTTGATGTCTATATTGTTTTTTTCTATTTCTATGATAAAAACATACATTTGCAAATTAAAAAACTGCTATTATATTTGAAAGAATCTTCCCATGGCAATTTTGTTTGGGGTGGTCACCTTAACCACAAGTATGATAAACTATATTGCTGCGGAAGTTCTATTTATCTGTTGTGGTAAATAATTACAATCAGTACTGATTACACTATTTCGATGAGAACTGTTATAATCAATTGTCCCATGGTTTTTGCACAAGGCACTAAAATATTAGTCCTTTAAATACCCGTGTATGTTCAGCATACGATTCATCAAAGTGTTCAGATACTTCTTTTCAATAACAATTAACGCATAAAAAACATTATTATCTAACAATGAGTGAATTCGTTTGTGTTCGACGCGATCTTTGTGATCAAATAATAAAAGGGAAAAGTACTTCAGACCTCAAAAAATATTTATTGGAAAATTTTCAACTATCAGAAACTGACGTTAATACTGTAATAGAGAGTATTCAAAAAAATCTAACATCGAGTTGCAACCAGAAATGGACCAAAGCTCAAAGAAAGCCGGACCGGTTCGAGAGCCTATACTCAAATTGGTTAAATGGTGAGTTTAAAGTATCATTGAATTCTTGCAGTACCTCAACCACTGTAAATTCTGGTTTGAATACTTCTGGTGAACGTGGAAGACCAACAAAACAATATGACGAGTGCTCGGAAAACACAAAGAAACGAAAAAATATGGAGCTGGTCCAGGAGTATGGAATGGGACATGTCCGTAACGCTTATGTGCAAGGTTTAAGATCCATGGGGGAAAATGACGAAGCGTCGATTGTGACTATTATCAGAAATAAGGAAAAAGAAGAGAAAAAAGTTATTCTACAAAACATACTCAATCCAGATAACGCACTTTCCTTTACAAAAGAGGAAGCATTGAGTATATGCATTGAAACTGATTTAACCAAAGCACAATATGCGTACCTAAGAAAAAGGCTCGTTGATAAGAATTTAAGTTCTGTATTGCCTTCGTATCAAACACTAAGTGAAGCAAAAAAGGCTTGCTATCCGCCTGCATCCAGCATTACGGTGACAAATATAAGCGCAAAAATCAACCTGCAAGATCTCTTAGACCATACAGTCTGCCGTATTATAAGGATAAAGTCAGGATCGACTTACAATCGTCTCAAGCTTTTCACTAAATGGGGATGTGATGGATCCTCCGGGCAAAGTGAGTATAAACAAACTCTACCGGAAGAAAACGAACGAATATCGGACGCTAATTTGTTTATAGTGTCCCTTGTACCACTGCGACTAGTAGACGAAGAAACTTCTACGGTCATATGGAAAAACCCTACTTGCTCATCTGTTAGATATTGCAGACCAATTTCATTAGAATTTGCAAAAGAAACTCCCGAAAAAACTACAGCGGTTGTCAGTGAAATTGAAGCCAAAATTAATCAATTGATTCCAACTCTTGTGTCAATAGAAGACAAAGTCATCGAAGTTAAACATCAACTGTTTATGACAATGATTGATGGGAAAGTTGCTCAAGTGTTGACAAACACATCATCCAGTGCTACCTGCACTGTTTGTGGAGCAACTCCCAGACAAATGAATGATCTTTTAAAAGTTACAACGAGAGTTGAAAATGAAAATGCGTTTAAATACGGATTGTCGACGCTACACGCATGGATAAGATTTATGGAAATGATCCTCCATATTTCTTACAATTTAGGTTTTGAGAAGTGGTCTGCAACAACTCCAGAAAACAAGCAACTTAAAGAAGACAAGAAAAAATTTGTCCAAAAACGTTTCCGAGAAGTGCTTGGCTTGCATATTGATAAACCACGTCAAGGTTCCGGTAATAGCAATGACGGTAATACGGCAAGGAGATTTTTCCAAAATTACCAATGTTCTGCAGAGATAACCGGAATTGATGAAGAATTAATCAAGAGACTATATGTAATTCTTCAAACTATGTCATCGGGATTTCCTATAAACGCAGAAAAATTTGGTCAGTATACATTGGTAACCGCGCAATTATATGTAAGCAAATATAACTGGTACTACATGCCATCTTCGGTCCATAAAGTACTTATACATGGTGCTAAAATAATAGAGCATTATGCAGTTTTGCCTATAGGACAATTATCCGAAGATGCCCAGGAAGCTCGAAATAAAGATTATAAGAAATATAGGTTACATCACGCTAGGAAGTGTTCCAGATCAGCAACAAACGAAGACGTTCTGCATATTTTGTTATATACATCTGATCCTTATATATCTAGCTTAAATAAACCAAGTTTTCTAATATCCAAAGAATTATTTGACGAAGCTAAATAATTGTTGGAAATAGAAAGTGATGAGTAGGATAAGTTTAAGTAATAATTTTTTTTTGTCATGTAACTGTTTGTTTAATAATAATAATTTAGTTTTAAACTTATTTTAGGCATAAGTGTAACTTTTATTGCTATTTTAATATAACTGTATGATTTTTTGTATGAAATTTCGTATAACTTTATCTTTGTCATTTTTTTTCGGAAAAAATATTTTTTTTAGAACGATGATGTTTGATTACTTTTATTGCCTAGATATTCACAAATACGTGAAAAAAAAAATCAAGGAGATAAATCACAAAACAACAGAGTTATCGATTTTTGAGATGGAAAATACCGGTTGGTCCCATAGTGCGCGGGAGCCTTAATAAAAGTAACTCATGAATCAAATTCATCCATAACTCCTAAAGCAGCAAGAAATCTTTCTTTAATACCTACTAATTACTAATTTACTACTTACCTATTACTTTCATTAACTAGTAGGAACCTACTTACCCCGTTAATGAGCACTATACCTATTGATAGTTTTCCTCGTAAAAGCTGAGTCATTCATAGTTGCATCAATTAAAATTGGTGATTTAATGCATACATTACATTTAATAATACTAATATATTGATAATAGACATTCAAAATAGTTTTCACACCGAACTATTATACCTACTAGCTTTGCCCACGACTCTGCCCGCGTGAAAGTCGGTAATAAACTTAAGGGGCTAAGGGCATGGGCGTACACAGCTTTTGGCCCAGGGGGGGCAAAATAGACATTTCTAAAGCCGGGGCACATGTTTACCCTACATGTTGACATATTCATTCGTGTAACTGTAAAACCAACGAAGGCCACAAAGCGAGGGAGGGCTCACGTCCTACTACGATTTGTTTGTCAAATACGTTTTGCCGACACATTGTTTGGTGGAATAACCGGTGCGGGGGGGGAGGGGGCGTTGTAGAGAGCAGTCCGCTATGCCATTGTCACCTAATCTTGAAAGTATTATTCGGATACAGCTTAATCTTGTCTGGTTATTTCAGTCAAACTAGGACTTGTTTCTCTTTTTCTCATACAAACATTTCTTCCTTTACAGAGACAACAGTTCTCAATGAAGGCATCCACATCGAGGAGGTACCGTCAGAGTACCTCAGTCATAAGGAGAAGTACGAGTTGGCTGTGAAGAAGGCATGTCTGCTGTTCAAGCTGATTCGCCGGCTGCAGGAGGAAGAGAACAATGGGATGGAGAGCTTCAGGTAAGGATGCAGCTGTCTTTTGATACAGCGTAGTAAAAATAACTCTTGAAGCAGCACAAAACAAAAAAAAAATGTATAGCCAAGCCGTCGTTTAATGTATCTACAATCGCGTTCAAATTCGCGCTGTCACCCTAAAGGTACATTTCCGTAGCCAACCGTAAGAGGCAACTGCAGGCGACGACGACGTGTCACCGCGACACCACTGGTTTCTATGTATTTGTATGAAGACGACCTGTCTCTAGCTAGGGAAGGTATTTCATAGGAACTAGTCGTGGCCGCCTGTGCGGTCTGCTATGGAATGGTACCTTAAGTTTCGAAGCGTATTATACGTTCAGACAGTCAGGATTGTACCGAGTACAGACTAATTGATGCCACATTTATCCGAAGTATATTTCTTTACCCACGTAACGGAAGCAATACTAGGCGTCTTGTCTGATCTGATATTAACGATGTTACCTACAGAGCCGTCTTGGGCGGTGCTCTCGGAGCAGCTATCCTTCAGGACGGGTCCCCCCTCACTCTTCACTACGTCATGTTCATACCTACGCTGATGGGACAGGCGTCTGTGGAACAGCAAGCCTACTGGATTGGCAGGGCGTTCAACCTGGACATCATCGGGACTTATGCTCAGGTTTGTTATATAGTAAAACTTTAAACACAAATACATAAACATAAATGACTTACAACACCACATTAAACACTCAATTATTCGCTGACGACAGCACCGCACTTATTAAATAAATAAACGACATAAATAATATCTACTCTTAAAGACATTGTAAATTGGCGGGACGAAAATAATTTAGTAATTAACCTGCAAAAAACGTACGTAATTCATTTTTATCAACGCACATGAGAACCAAATGTAATATGTAATAAACCAACTACAAGTTGCAAAATTTTTAGGTATACTGATAGACAGACAGTCAGTTGACTTGGAAACCTCAAGCAGAAGAGGTTTGCAAAAAAATTAGCGTATCTGATGTCTTATACAATCTAGCGAAAATGTCATCACCACAACATTCGTTGCATACCCCCATGGTATGGGAATAATCTTTTGGGAAAACTGTACTCTACGAGAACAGGTGTTCAAGGCCCAAAAACGTTGCATAAGGGCAATACCTGATATGGAAGTAACGGATAGTTGCGTTCCTATGTTAAGTCCCTCAAACTATTAACTTTCCCAGCTATATACATTTTAGAAGTCGCCATTTTCGTTAAATGTAACATTTAGAAGTTAATGTCTAGTTCACTAGTTAGCCACATTTCATATTTCCAGACAGTAATATTGCCAAAATCATAAAAACAGCGAAATATTTGACATCTGTTTGCGACGTTTGTCACTTTCAGAATAAACGCTCTTTTCAGTGTTGTGTTTTTTGTTCTAGACTGAGCTCGGTCACGGCACGTTCATCCGTGGTCTGGAGACGACGGCTACCTATGACCCTAAGACCAAGGAGTTTGTACTGCACAGTCCCACACTCACGGCATACAAATGGTGGCCCGGAGGATGTAAGTATTTAAATGTTACGTAAGATTCTTCTTTCTGGCTTAGCCACTTAGCCAGGTCATAAATTCATTTATCATAAGTGTCTTTAATATTTTAAGGTTGATGTTCCGATCGAACGTCCATACATTTTTTTGAAGCGTTTTTACGGTTAAAATAGACACTCTTTGTTTAAAACGAATCATTTTATCACTTTTATACAATGAAATGTGGTCGCGTTTGACCTTTTTAGGAAATAACTTACATTAAAGAAAGAAAAGAAAGAAAATACGTTTATTCGCGGTACACTCGCGACAATCTAAGAAGCCCGATTTGACGTTTCTCATTATACATGGCGCGATAACTTTGTATGAACGTCTACGTAAGAAATCGAAAAATTTAATTAATTAGGATTATGCCTAATTAATTACTATTTTATCCATACACTATGACAATGAGTATAATTCGTAAGCACCAAGTTTCACTATAAATTGAAAAAATGCACACAAAAACACAAATTAATCGTTGACTATTATTCCGACAGGACGTTATTAGAATGTCACGTCTTTGGGTTCGTTGCCGTAGTGTTGTGACCGTTTTAAGCCGTTTTTTGACCGAATAATATAGATTTTCTGAAAATCATTACTTTAACAAACATTCGATTTAGAAAAGAGGGAAACGTAAAATTACTGAATTATTAAATGTTTAAACAGATAAAAACAAAATCGATCGAAAGAAAATGAAGAATTAGAAGAGACGTCCATTATGACCATAAGATTGAAAATGAATTTATTATATTTAATTTATTTATATTTAAGACGGTCCAACTGATGATAATTTTTCTCGATCATCCAGTGACGAAAGTGAATAAAAATGTAAAAAATTATTAATTTACCTGATAATGATATCATCATATCAGGTAAATTAATCATTTTTAACAATTTTTGTTTACAATGTCACGTCTTTGGTTTCGTTGCCCTACGGCCTACGGCAACGAACCCAAAGACGTGTTGTGACCGTTTTAAGCCGCTATTGGACCGAATTAAATCAATGTTCTGAATGAATGAATGAATTATTTTACAAATATTACATTTAGAAAAGAGCCATACTCGTACATTATAATTACTGTATTATGAAATGTTTAAACATATAACAACAAAATCTGAAGACATATTTTAGCTTTATTTTGATAATTGATACAAATTTTGTGAATTTATTTATTTACGCGATAATGATGATAATAACATCTAATAAAACGATATGCCTCGAGAATCAGTTTTAAGCTATGTAGATAAATTGTCGATTACAAACTCTAAGTATGATAAATGGATATGTCTCGAGAATCGGGTTTTAATGCAACCTATTTTTTTCCCATCACAACACAAAGTATTTTGATAGGTG
This sequence comes from Agrochola lota, assembly GCA_947364205.1. Lineage (NCBI taxonomy): Eukaryota > Metazoa > Arthropoda > Insecta > Lepidoptera > Noctuidae > Agrochola > Agrochola lota. Next base: position 20,847,665 of record OX376219.1, read on the forward strand.
TCAAATCGGGCTACTTAGATTGTCGCGAGATTAATTACTGAGAAAAACAATCGTGAAATCCAGGTAAAATTTGACACTTTGTTACATGCTGACAAAAAATCAAGAAACGGTTTTATCACTTAGGTACATAATATCAGGCCTGTAATGCCATAATATTCTGGTGGGCAGTGGCGGATTTGCCCTAAGGCCCAGTAGGCCCCGGCCTAGGACGGCCAGCTATTAGGGGCGGCCAATCGTGACAATAAAATCGCTGATAAAAAGAAATACAAAATTTCTGAACCGATTTCGATAAAAGTAATAAAGCAATAAAGTAAATTCATTATGTAGTCTATATAAAGGGTGCTGAGAAAAGAGCGGCTGATACTCACTACATGGCCTGGGGCCCAGGGCGGCCAAGACTGCAAATCCGCCACTGCTGGTGGAGTTACGGTAGGCAGGCATATTGTACACGCGAACGCCAGTAATGTCCAAATCCAAATGGACGAGCTTATTGAATTTAATTGTTTTCATAAACTGGACATAATAAATAAGCATACATTAATATGTTCTGCCCTAAGGTCGATTAATGTACATTAATCGACCTTTAGATAACATATGTACATGAATAATTCCAAATATCCACAAAATCACTACTTTTCGAAGGCACGTTGTATTTATCTTTCATTACACATATACTTATCGTATTATTATTATATTTAAAGATGTACTCATTACGGAATGTGATAATAACATTAATTCGATAGAGTTTGTTTTGATCGCGTTACTAGGGGGCAAAGAACGGTTTTCATGTATTAATTCTTGCAGGATTCTCGAAGATTCTAAAGTATTCACATGAATTCAGACAATTAAATTTTTTTATGTCGATTAAGATATGCATTTAATAAGGATGGTAACAAAAAATGTTTTTAGTCCGAAATGAAGATTATTAAAAAATATTGGACACGTATTTTTTATTTTTTTACGTAATCTAAAGATTACGACGCTACATTAAAATGTGCCATGACGTCACGAGTATGTAGATTTTATACTTACTTGTGACGTAGCGACCCGCACTCCCCAACCTAAAATGCGTTTTATCTAAGTATTTTTTTATTAATATATTATGATAAAGCAAAAAATACGTGTCTAATATTTTTTTATTATCTGACTGACGGACTAATTAGAATTTCATTTTTTTACTCAGGCATTATCCATATTAACTATTCAAACTATAGTGTTATGTTGACTTAGCTCATATTTATCTTAATCTAAAATATTAAGATTTTACTGCGATCGCTAGACCAACTGCCTCGTTCGTCCAGTGGTCGTTCTGGGTTCGATTCCCAGGTCGGGCAAAATGTGATTGGGTTTTTCTATCAGGAATTTCTTGGTAGCAGCCCGGAGTCTGGATTTGTGCACGGTTATTAGCCTCACCCCCTATTTCATGGGACTTAAACATAACTGGCGAAATGTGGGTGTACTATAGGTGCACCTCTGCCTGACCCTTCGGGGAAACACAGCGTGATGTTATGTTACTAACATTTTAAACTCGGGCGCTTCCTAGATACGAATACGACCATTTTCCTGAATAACGTTCGAATTTCAAATCCGAAGACGACGCTCGCATTGGAAACGAAGTGGAATAACTATGAAGTCTGAATCTCCCATAGATTCGCTAATTAACAGTATGTAAAGCTGCTAATCATACTAACGTATCGTCTTTATAAAGACCTAGTAGTAGAGTAGTTTAGAATTTTAGATTAGAAGTATAAAAAATTGAGTTTAGTCGGTAATATTAAATATTGGTAAACATGTCATCAGAGACTACTAACAATACGGCTGATGAATCATAGCCGTTCTGAACATAGGCTCTCCGATTTTTCGCGCATGCGCTGTCACTCACACTCGCCTCATGTCACCATTAAGTTCCTAAAAATTGATAGTGCGCAGCCTTCTGCGCTACGTTCAAACCGGCCAGGATTCATCAACAGTATTAAAAAATTTATCAAGTATAAAGTAAAATTATGATTATACATCATAATCTTAATTTATACTTGAATAAATTTTATTTATTTATTTATTATCGTGTAATCCGATTTCTTATTTTCCATCCAATAACATAAAATCTACAAAATTCTTAAAAGTTCAAAAAATCTTTGTCCCCAGTGGCCCACACAGCCAACTACTGCATAGTAATGGCCCAACTGTACTCCAACGGCCAATGCCACGGCATCCACCCATTCATAGTCCAACTGCGAGACGAAGAGACACACATGCCTCTCGCTGGTATCAAGGTTGGCGAGATTGGCGCCAAGCTTGGCATGAACGGCACCAACAATGGCTTCCTTGGCTTCGAACATGTGAGGATACCCAGGGAACATATGCTGATGAAGAATTGTCAGGTTTTGGAAGTGAGTATAAGTTTGAATAGAATAAAAGTGAATAAATAACGAACCAAAAAATATGTTTTTGCATCACAGACAAAATTCTTTATAATAATTGCTTGTGTAACATGCGTAGGTACGTTCGAGACACACTACAGTCCGGCCGTCGAGCGAATGCATTCCTGACACCTGTCAGTTGAAAAAAATCTAGTAGTAATAAGGATCAAATTCGCAAAACAAATATTTTTTAGTATGAAACAGACAGGTGTCAAGATCGCATTCTCTCGACGCCTGGACTGTAGTGTATGGAGTTAATCATAACGTTTTTGGGCAATATTAGTAAACCCGCTCCTGCTTCGCACGGTTTTTACGACTTGACAAAACGTCGAGATTTCTTAGTTTTATGTTACTTTAATATTAACGTATTATACTGATTATGATGATGATAATTACACCTAAACCTTCCGGAATAAATTCTCTAAATGTGGAACGCAACCACCACGCAACCGATTTTGATGAGGTTTTCACCACCGCTGTGGTGGTGAAAACCTCATCAAAATCGGGTGCGTGGTTTAGAAAAACAACACGGACATACAGACAAACACGAAAAGTGACTTTAATTTATAATATTTATAGATGAGTCAGATTTTAGATCCTTTTGAATTTTTGAAAGCAAGTACCTACAATAAAAAAATAAACTTTTGTAGATACTTAAGCATAAGTTCTTCCTATAATAACCACTTTTCTTTTATCTTTCCAGGACGGCACTTATGTAAAATCCCCGAGCTCCAAACTAACGTACGGTACTATGATGTTTGTCCGCGTCGTCATAGTGAAGGACATGTGCAATTACATAGCGAAGGCCGTTACGATAGCAACGAGGTACTCCGCTGTCAGGAGGCAGTCGCAACCCAAGCCAGAGTAAGTTGTTTATTTTTTGTTAATGGATTTAAGAAGACATTTTTATTGCCATCAGTAAAAAATCTAATATTGCTGTACTTACTTTACGACTTCGGGAGAGTATCTACGATTATTTTCGGACTGAAATGGACGCGTACGTATTCAGGCTCCAAGAATCCACTTTGCATACTCTAGTCCATTTGTTATTTTATTTTCATTACAATGTTTTGTCTTCACGCTACACCCCTTTTTTTTTTGAGGATGGGAAATCATTAAATGACTTCTCCCGCTCTGGGCGGAGCGAGAGGGCGTGTCAGACTTTTACTGACTAAAACCCACCTGTGTTCCTTCCGTTGCCCGTGTGCCGGGGCCGTGATATCCCTTTCGGACAAACCCGCAACCCCAGCAGGGGACACGCTACACAACTTTTTTTTTTTTTTTTTTGAGGATGGGAAATCATCAAATGACTTCTCCCGCTCTGGGCAGAGCGAGAGGGTGTGTCAGACTTTTACTGACTAAAACCCACCCGTGTTCCTTCCGTTGCCTGTGTGCCGGGGCCGCGTTATCCCTTTCGGACAAACCCGCAACCCCAGCAGGCATTGGTCTTTCGACCCCGTCGGTTGGTGCTGACATCTCTTTGAGGCGCGCGTGGAACACAACGCGCCGTCGACACGGGCCTGGTCCTTATCGGACGGCGAGCTGCCCATTGCTCACCGTCCGCAAGCCCGCGCCTACGGTGGCCGGAAGTCGGCTCTCGACTCCGGACGCCCGGGGCGTCTCCTGCGGCGACTAGGGCCGCGAGGGCGTGCAGCTTGCATCTCCCTCGCGCGCCCCGCCTCCTCCTTCGCGAGCATGACTGCTTCGCAGAAGGAGGTGACGGCCTCCCATGCACTCTCGCTCCGAACCATGGCCTGAACCAGGGCCGGACGCGAGAGATCGCCGCCGCCGATCGCCTCCGTGAGGACACGGCGGTGCTCCGCCCAAGCCGGGCAGACCTCCACTGTATGCTCCACCGTGTCCTCCGGGCGATCCACACAGTGGTGACACCCGGGCGTTTCCTCCCGCCTTACGCGGAACAGGAACCTCCCGAAACAACCGTGTCCGGTGAGGACCTGCGTCAGGCGGAAGGTGAGGACGCCATGGCGCCTCTCAAGCCACTCCTCAAAGAGGGGACTTATCGCCGCAATTGTGGCGTGCCCAACGCTACACCCCTAAGGGCGAATTTTACCTATAAAACTGAACGCGATCAACACATCTAAACCGCGTTCAAGAGCTGTCAGTGTCAATATTGTTACTTCATTTATCAATCAGCAATATCCGACATAATGCAAATGCCTGGAAGTGCTTGTAAAATGGATTACTATTTTTATTACTAGTAACACATACGAACAAAACAAGTTAATGAAAAGCTTGTAAAAATAAAAGGATTATGCTAGCCGCTACGCTGCGCTGGCTGCGACAAAACGACGAATAAAAAATCCGGCCAAGCGCGTGTCGGACCACGCACAATGAAGGGTACCTACCGTAGTTGGGATGAATTTATCCTAAGAACAAACTTAGCTTGCGCGAGTCAAAGCAACCTTTAAAATAATTGTTATAACACAAACATAACATCATGCCTGTATTCCCGAAGGGTTGGGCAGAGGTGTATCTACAGTACACCCACATTTCGCCAGCTATGTTGAAGTCCCATGTAATAGGGGGCGAGCCTATTGCTATCAACCGGGCACAAATCCAGACTCCGGGCAGCTAATGATTATAATTAATTGCAAACTCCATTTCCAGTGAACCCGAGCCCCAGATTATAGACTACCTAACCCAACAACACAAACTCATGGTCGGCATCTCGACTGCACACGCCTTCCAGTTAAGTGCCGAGTGGATTTGGAACATGTACAACAATGTCACAGCCGAACTTGATGCTGGAGATATGGAGAGACTGCCAGAGGTGAATATTTTATAACCACACTTTTTTGTTTTACTAGTGGCCTAGGTTACATTTAAGTTCTATGTAATAGGGGCGACCCTATTCAGAAAATTATGGAAAACAGTAAAAGTTATCATTTCCTTTGATTTTATTACCGACTTCAAAAAAAGGAAGGTTATCAATTCGACATGTATGTATGTTATATTATTGGAACTGCAATATATTCACATTATGATAATCTGTTAGGGCTTCCAAACAAATATACAAAATTTTATAGGTGTATGTATGTTTGTCCTCGCATATCTCCGAAACTATTAATCGGATTGTGACTAATTTTTTTTATTGGCTTACATTTACTTCAACTTAGGGAACAGTGCAAGTTTCATCAAAATCGGTTCAGTAGTTTTCAAGATATGGGACTAATACGTATATGTAGGACGGCCTGGTTTATTGATACGAGCTACGGGTGGTGTCATAGGGAAACATCTCAAAACCTTGGTCAATTTATAGTGAATGTAAGAGAGAAAAAAAACCGGCCAGGTGCTTGTCGGGCTGCGCACGATGAAGGCGTCCGTAGTTGGGATGAATTTATCCCAATAACAAACTTAACTTCGTAGTAGAGAAATATGTTCTCCCATACAAAGATATACGTCACGGTTAATTCTCCAATTGCAAATGTAAGTTTGTAATCACAAAAAAAAATGTTTTTATCAAAAGTTTGTTGGGATCTAACTCATCTATAGCAAGGCCATCAAGCGTTTTAACCCTTCCCCAAGCAACATAAGTTTCAAGTGTTGTCCTCTGTCATTTAATACTTTATTATCTAAATTGATCTGTAATAGATTCCTAAGGTTTGTATGAAAAATCTTATTCCTTGTGTTAATTAAACTTGAAACTTGGCACAAAAAGTACTAGGCTTGCATGATATCAATCATTAGCAGTTATGCACATTTTCTGAGCAGTAACCTTACAAAAATTGCTACGCATGCATGAATTCACGATAGTATTCAATCATTATGTTATGCTACTTACTAATAGCATTTGGATGAGGCAGACAGATAGTGTATAACCTGGATTAACACATAGGATACATTTTATCCCGGCCGTACGTTTCTATGGGATAATTTCCGACTTCCACGCGAGCTACAAGTACGATTATTATTAAATAAAAACTTTTGGGTCTTTGGTTATCAATTATCGTTTTTTGCCACCGACTTCCGAAATTAAAGTTATTTTTCACTTTGTAGTGATGTTTTTGGAAGTCGGCTGTTTTTTTTTTTAAGTTTTTTTTTACACAAATTTGAATACCAATACCTGCTATGTAAATAACAGTGACAGGAAGTTATCATCATATCATCTACATATACTAAGTGGGAAAAATACATATTATTGAAGCTTACTCAAAAACTATCCAAGCAAAGTTAATAACATTTATATGGGACCAATTCGGGAGCATACCGTTTCATACAAAAAAGGAATTTAAAAAATCGGTCCACAATTGACGGCGAAATCGGCGGACATACAACCTCCTCCTTTTTGGAAGTCGGTTAAAAATAAGGTTGTTATGTAAAATGTCTTTCAACTCCGTTTTGATTAAGTATTATATTCGATAGCTTTGCTGGCACTGACCTCAAAAAATATTGTAGGCCCCTATTTTTTTATTTTTTTTTGTTGATTAATTCGTGTATATATAGAAATATTATTTCATAATTTTGAGTTAATTTCTTTCGAAGTCGGTTTAATTTTTTTAAATTACTTTTTTATTTCATAGGGACCTAAGTATTTATATATGCACAGTATTTGATCCCTATTAGCAACATTTGATAGTGCCGCCCAGTCGTTCTCTAAAATCGAGCCCATGGTTCCTTTGAGCACTAGGTCTCATCTCAAAAATTCACAGTCTATTGCTGTGAGATTGATTAAATTACGCTATTTAACAGTAACAAACCCAAAATTTTCTTCCCCACCCACAGCTACACGCCCTCTCCTGCTGCCTCAAGGCAGTAACGACAGCCGAGGCGGCCGAGTGCGTGGAGCGGTGCCGCCTGGCGTGCGGCGGCCACGGCTACATGCTGGCGTCCAACCTGCCCGTGACGTACGGCCACGTCACGGCCGCCTGCACCTACGAGGGCGAGAACACCGTGCTGCTGCTGCAGACTGCCAGGTGACGTGCTACTATGTTAGAGTCGGCTTCCAGTCTAACCGGATGTAGCTAAATACCAGTATTTTACATGGCGACTACCTATCTGATCTCTTCAACCCAGTTACTGGGTAATACGATACCCCCAGCGGAGCGAGCACGGCCTACTGTGACATGTCTTGGGCCACACATTTTATCACAGTTTGGGCGATAAAACCGCGCAAACTATGATAAAATGTATCTTAAATGCTAGCACGGGTCAACTATATGACATAATCTAGAGGCACGACATTTCTTTCTTGTTGCGACTTCAAAATGTGACATAGTAAATGGGTTTTTGAAACGAAGTTCTTTAACACTTCACTTCGCTTCATACTTGCGTCTGTCTTCTTCTAATTCGATAGAGAGAGAGAGAAAAAGTGTAAATTTTCTCATTTTTCGTCATGGGTGTTGTTTTCGTAGTTTTCGAGGGTGCTTTGGCACCCTCGAAAACTATGTATGGGAAAAGTTTTTGCGATTTCTGACTTTTCTAGTACTCAAACCTCTGTGGGTCCAGTAGAGTTTTTTGATCCTTATAAGAAACAGGATCGATTGGCACCAAAAATTTTTGTGAAAACTGCCCATTTTCTTGCTGACTGTACATTTTTTTCAAAACCTGTGAATGCAGATCGAAATCTTTCAAAAAGTTAAGGACAGTCTCTTAAGACCGTTTTTCGGTAGCTACAACGTTTAAGGTAGCTGTCCTTACTGCCCCATCTCAAAAATCCACCCTGTATATATTTATATATATATTTGAAATATATAATATGATATATGATGCGCTCGATTCCACTTAATTCCACTTGTAACTCGGGGATATATCTGACTTACGGTTCCTAGTGAAAATAGCACAATCAAGGATTGAACGTTCTGAACTTCTTTCTAAACTGTCTCTGAATGTTCCACCTCGACATTCTCGTTTGAGAAATCTCCTTCATGCTCCTTACGCTCGCACAGTTTACCGTACTAATTCTTATATAATTCGCTCAGTCAAAGTATTTAACGAAATTGTTAAGAATAAACTCCCCTCAATCGGTTTGTTTGCAAGCAGCTTAGCATCCATTTCCACTGTTTTATCTAAACACTATATTATTGTTGCTAATTTAGTGTAATAGCGGTTGCGCATGCATCTTTGCCTATGCAGGTACTTAATTTAATAGTTAATTTAAAAGTATACTTAGTGTTATAATATACATTGTGTTATAGTTTACGAATTGTTAATCAATTTGAACATTTGTTCAACAATAGTCTATTGCTGACTATGGAGGCTTGTAAATGGCTTGTCGTCAATTACCTCACTATTACTTCTGTATTGATAGATGTAAGTCACCCAAATACAATAAAATAATGAGTCCCAACTTAACCTTCAAGAAGTTATGTCAGAAGTCAATAAATTATCAGCAACAAATGCCTCTAGATTAATGTCACATGGTTGACCCGTGCTAGCATTTAAGACAAATTTGTAAAACATGACAAAATTTATCATGACATGTATTGTCACAAACGTCTTGGGTACGCCTGTGCTCGCCCCACAGGTAAGACATAGTGTTATACTTACGGGCTTCTGACAACCCATTACGACTGTCAAAGATCCACGAATGACAACTGGCTTATTTTCTTTATTTTGTTAAGTACCTGGTACTTGTTGAAAGACCTACACTGTCCACCCTTAACTATTAATACTGTTATTTGAAAATATTGTAAAGGCCAATTATTTTTAAAAGAGTAACCGTGGAATTTGTTGCCGGCTCTTCTCTATACGAAACGACCAATAGGAACCGTGCACCTAGCTTCTGACGTTTCATAAGTGCCCATGTAGGTTTATGTGAAATAAAATAATTTGAATTTGCTTAACGTGCTTTCCGAGGCACGGAAGGGTCTTAGTATGTAAAGATGGTCACCCATCCATGGACAAACCGCGAAAAACGTAACTTAACCAGCACCCTAATTGCGTAAAACACGATCAATCATAATTGCAATAATTTTGATGAATTGAATTATTGCTAATCCATTGCCTCTTATGTTCGGAAAATTTGTCTGCTCACAACGTAAATAACGCAATGAATGTTGTTGAATTGTCAAAATGAAACAGAATGTGATTGATCGTGTGTTACGCAATTAGGGTGCTGATTGATCCATCCGTGCGGTTGTTTTTATTTATCCAAAAGCCCCTCTTTTGTGTGCCATACATAGTAGGGATGTAACGGAGGTAGTTTTATCGGAACCGAAATCGGAATCGGAGTTTTCAAATTTGATTTATCGGAATCGGAATCGAAATCGGAGGCAGGGTCAGTTTGTTTAAGGACAAATAAAACATGATTTATAGTCAATTCTTTTCATTTTTATTTTTTATTATAAAATAAAAAAAAACTGTGAAAAAAAATTGGCATAATTCCAAATAAACAAAAGATAAAATTAATGAATTTAAAGTTTAATTAAAATTAAAACTTAAAACCCCAAAGTAGCGTGTTACATTTGGTTACATTACAATAAATGAACAAAAGCTAAAACAAATTAAATCAAAATGGACTCCAAAAGTAATGTATTGTACTTTATGAACAAAAGCTTTGATGCTTTGTCCCCATCCAATCTATTTCTTAAAGAGTCGTAAATTAGGCCAGCACCACTAAAAAGTTGTTCGCTAGCTACCGAGCCCGGTGGACATGACAAATATTGCCGGGCAATTGATTGTAGGGGCTGGAATTTTGTATTTCCATTTACTTTCCACCACAATAACGGATCATCACTAATACTTATACGTTTTTCTTTATTGTACTCATTTAGCATACTTTTCATTACAACAAATTTGTCAAAAACTGCATATCTTCCAGATGTTGTATCATCATCGTCTTCATCACTACTTAACAATATATTCGACAAAACTGTTTGGACATTACTATGGCTAGCTTCTGCTGGTAATTCCATTCTTGCCCGTTTTTCTACAGGAGCGCCAATATTATCAGCCTCGTTTTTAGATGTGTCTGCATCAAATAGTGACATTATTTCGGTTTCAATTTTCTCTTTAACCACTTCATTAAAAAAAATTGTTTTATACCGAGGATCTAGATAGGTTGCTATTGCAAAGAAATTGTTTGTTTGAAGGTCACCAAATTTGGAATTTAATTGATCGACGGTGCATTTTATTATACTTTTAAATTTTTCATTCGTATCTTGTTTACTGGCTTCAGTTTGTAATGTATACTTGAGTGTGTGTATAAGTGGAATTACTGATGAGATACTGGCGTTATTATCACTCATATTTCGGGTAATTTTTTCAAAAGGTTGAAGTATAGTCACTATTTTTTTAAGCTGCAGCCATTCTTCAGGAGACAACTGAGAGATGTTGTGTTTACATGCGTACAGGCATAGAGAACCCTGTATTTTAATCATTCTTTCCAACATATAAATGTACTATTCCACCTGTAACAGATTAATTAATTTAATTAACGCTTACAATTTACAATTATATACAGTATAACTTAAATTAAATTAATGATAAAAACTAAATATTTACACTCATTATAATCAGCGTCCTTATACGACAGCAAGTTTGAATAAAATCTATTTAGTAGTTTTATTTGAATTTATTGTATTAGCGTGCATAGATCTTTGATTGAAATATAATCTGGAGGTAAAAAAAAAATAATGCACAAATTAAAGAACTTACCGCGTACTACAATCCTGTTTTACACTCAAACATTCTTGGTTGAGTTGTTCCTTTTGTATTTTATGCAGTTCAGTCTGAGCTATTTGGGAATGATTAAAATGCGTCGATTTTTTTTTGCATTTCGATAATAAGGCTTTAATTTCTTCATCAGAATCTAACAATGTTCGCACACACAGTTGCAACTGATGTACAGTGCAACTGACACTGATGTCAGTTAACCCGGCAACCCCGGCGGTGTTTGTAAACTCGGCGACTTACCTGAGTAAGTCGCCGAGTTTCATTGCTCGTATCATATTAGATCCTGAGTCGCGTACAAAACAATGAATTTTCTCTTTTATGATGCCCCATTCCATCAACATACTGTTAATTTTTTCAAGAACTAGATCTCCTGTATGTCTTCCGTCAAATGTATGGCATTTTAAAATAACTTTTAGCCTTTTAAAATCTCTATTTATGCCATGCGCTGTCAGACTCAATAAAGACACATTCGAACTTGGTTCGGTCCAAATGTCTGTTGTAAATGAGATCTTTTCAAATTGTGTGAGCAAATCTTTAATATTTTTAGCTAATGTTTCATATAAATGACCACAAATATTTTCCGTAAAAAATTGTCTTCCCTTTAACTGATAATTCGGCACAGTAAACTGCATAAGCCGTCGAAATCCTATACCTTCCACAAAATTGAAGGGTAGGGCTTGCAAAGCAATCATTTCCGAAATTAATCTGTCAATTTCTTTAGATTTAGCATTAGAAGTGCACCATTTTGTATTCTTCAGCAAAGTTTCTTTTAAAGTCCGCCCGCTTTGTTTCGTTCGACCTCCGATTAACATCCGATACAAAAGTATCGGAACCGAAGTCGGAACCGAAAGTGTAATAATAATCGGAAGTTCCGACTTAACGGAACCGGAATCGAAGCTCCGTTACATCTCTGATACATAGCATGCCTAAGCAAATATGAAACAAAGCTGTAGGAAGAGACTATCACACAGGTATGAGACGACACTGTACAAAGCCAATGTACAGTGTTTTTAAGTCTCCTTCTGTTCAAAACGCGCTTCACTGGCAAGCCGTTAACGTTATAAGCTGTTGTAGTTGATTTAGTCATCTGTGTTAAGGGCTCATTTCCGTCTGTCTAATTTTGTATAGATTTGTTTTATTGGTGTTGTTTGGGAAAGTCGAGTAGAGGGCCATCCCCCTTACCAATTACAGTAGACAAAATCAACAGCCTGTATAAATAAAAACCAAACATTTTTTTTTGTTATCCAGCTTCTGGTTGATTTTATAGCAATTAGTTAATAATAATTATTTATTTACATTATTGACAGGTACCTAGTAAAGACGTGGCAGCAGGCGTCAGGCGGCAACGCTCTGCCTCCCACGGTCGCGTATCTAAACCGCGTGGGCGCGGGGCGCAGGTCGCCGCCCTGGGACAACACTATCGAAGGCATCATCAGAGGGTTCGAGGTCGTCGCCGCTGGGTAAGCAAGCGCTTATTTGTGAATTAATTAGTAAGAATAAATAGGCATCGTCTGAGTGTGCCTTATTCATCGCAGACCTTATCCACCGCTATCTATCAAGAGCAGACTCGTCCTTTAAAGCTCTTTGTAGACCAAAACGGAGCGCAGACCAGAAGATTTTCTGCTAAGTCGGTTTTTTTTAACCACAATATTTGGCAATTAATAAAATCCTTACATATTATAAAACAAAGTCCCTCCGCCGCAACTGTGTGTCTGAACTCGATAAAACTCGAACACTACTGAACTGATTTTTAAATGGTTTTCACCAATGGACGGACTGATTCATAAAGAAGGTTTAGTTGTATAATTCATTAAGATTTTGTATGGCTGAAATATGACGATGAAAATATCGGAAAAAATCATGCAGCCTGAGAGCCTTATATGTCTCCTACACACAATGCCGGCAGTGGGCAAGCTGGGCAGGCCTCGGCGGGCCCAGCCCTTCCGCACAAAGGATCGCAAAGGAAATGGAGGCGCAAAAGCCGGTAGCATGTGCCGCTCGGCAAAAGCCGGCGAAAATGCCGCCGGCACTGTGTGTAGGAGCCATTACTGGCGTGTATGCGTAAACCGTAAGAGATACATAAAATGAATGTTCTACAGAATTGTACATCTAAAAAATTCAACAAAACGTCTGCGATAGCTTATGTCTATCTTCTAAGGATGACCCACAGTAACCATTTTTATCTTTCAGGATTAGATAAAAATTTCATTGTTATTTCCGAAGCTATTTTGACCGGTTTTATGTATATTAATAATCCTTATTCAATAGAATACTAGCATTTAAATTGGGGATTTAATTTAGATTAAAATATGCCGTGACATCATATCATTTAAATGGATTCTTTAATAGATAACACAGATTCAAAATTACCCGTAACACAATAATTATGGTTGACGGCAACGCGGGCGCAGCGGTAGGAATCAATGACCTTTTCCCCGGTACGGGGACATGACGGTAGTGCGTATTTTCCGACTTACGTGAGCGGAGCCGCGGGGCAAAGCTAGTATGAAATAAATGAGTAACTGTGACTATGAGTGTCTTCCTTTTCTCGTCTTTATATCCTAAGAAATTATAACCATGATAAAATAACATCACGCCTTGTTATCGCAAAGGGTTGGGCAGAGGTGTACCCATAGTACACCCAGAATTCGCCAATTAAACATGATAAATACCGCATAATCTCCTGAAATAAAGCTACTTACTAACTTGGTATCATTACAGTAAGGTTGGGCTCTGCGTGGCGAACATCGAGCGGCGTCAGAAGAGCGGCATGTCGTATGAGGACGCCTGGAACATGACCTCCGTGCAACTCACGCAGGCTTCCGAGGTAACATAATATAACAACAATAATATACAGGGTGGCAGGGTCATCTACGCGAAAACTGTTACCATGGATTCAGTACATGATTCTGAACCCCCCTGCGTTTCAAAATAATAATTCTTAGATTTATAGTGTACGTGATGCGTATGTGCTGATTTGTTGCGTTACGTTTGCGTAGTGCAGATGATAATTACCTATTAAACGTAGATTTGTTTGTTTCGACATTCAAATAATGTTGTTTTCTTTATTTTTCAGGCCCATTGTCGCGTGTTCATACTAAGTTCGTACTTTGAGGAAACAGAGCGACAAGTGAAGAATACGTCGCCACAACTACGTGAAGTGTTGCTGCAACTAGTCGACTTATACGTGGTGTACTGGGCGCTGCAGCGAGTAGGAGACTTGCTCAGGGTAAGTACTACACGTGACGTCATCATACGTACAAGTAAGAACACGTCGCCACAAGTGGGCGAATTGTTAGCAAGATTTAATCTGCCGTGACAAAAAAAATGTTCTACCGGCTCCACACTATCGTCCAGCAGGCCAACTGTTCGTCTAACCTTCCACGTGAAGAGAGATAGTTCGTGCATGTTTGACGATGTTGGACAGTCTGTTTTCATCGATCGTGAGTTGGTACAGACTGGAGTCATGATGGGCTGTTGAACGATAGTGTGGTGCCAGCATTATCTTTTCTAAAATAAGAACAAAGTTCGCCATAATTATAGGGCAATGAATTTTTATACAAAAACAGCCCTACCCGATAAAAATATGCTTTCCCTAGTTTTCACCTATTTATTATTACTTGTTTAACAGTTTACATCGATATCGGAGCGTGACATTGAGAAGCTACAACATTGGTACGAGGATCTGCTGACGAAGCTGAGACCGAACGCAGTCGGACTTGTGGACGCGTTCGATCTACGAGACGAGGTACGTGGCGAATTCTGGCGATCGACCACTTTACAACGTTATAACTAAGGACATACACGACACGGTTGGCGCAGTGGCTGAGCGCCTGACTGCTGCGCAACGTGTCGCGGGTTCGATCCCCGCACGGAACAAATATTTGTATGATCTGCAAGTAGCTGTTCCGGGTCTGGGTGTTAGTGTATGTGTGTTTCTATGTTTGTAAACCCACCCACGATACAGGATGAAATTCTTAGTGTGAGGCAACGTTTAAAAAAAAAAAATGTACCGGTGAAAAGAGGTTGACTGTCAAAGAAAAGAAATACTTATTTGTATAAATTGTAATAGAAGCTATTGGAAGTAAATACGCCTCGATGCTGTCAGGGTAACGACTAACGACAAACCTGCCGAAATTTAAGTCGCGTGATTCGGCACAGAAATGAATGCTATGACAAATTTGGCACTGGCAAGAATGAATTAAAAGATGCAAAAATAGACGTTGTTTTCGAAGTTCCGCCCAACCTTTTTTACGCCCTGAATATTGCTGGTAATTAAATAATGTCGCGTAATTTCGACACACTGAAGTGTTCGAATCGTATCATACGCCTCCAAGCTGAAAAGTAATATGGCTAGTTTTAGTTCGGGGGTAAAATTCTGTTTCGTTTATTAGTAGAATTCAATATTCATCTCGGCCTCGCTGTCTCGTCGTACAATGAATTGCCTTTGTGTGAGAAGTCCGTTAATTATTACCAAAGAAAATATTTTTTACAGATTCTACACTCTGCCCTGGGCGCATACGACGGTCGCGTGTACGAGCGTCTGATGGAGGAAGCGCTCAAGAGTCCGCTCAACGCGGAGCCCGTCAACCAGAGCTTCCACAAATATCTTAAACCCTTCATGCAGGGGAAACTGTGATACGACACATTAGAAAATATAGCGCTATGGTAGCTCTCTAGACGTACAACGCTACAAGGTGATTTTGGCGCGTGGCCTAAATCGTAACTAACGCCGCCATCTTGCTTGTTCAATACAATTTCGTAACAAAAATAAACTCAGTTTATTCTAGCGCCAAAATATTCTTGTTAGACTCTATAGCTAATGTTTTGTGATTTATTTTTAATGCGAGATAAATGGATAAGTCCATATATCAGGGTGTATTTTAGGGCGGCACTACACTCGGCGTATTTGGACAAAGATTCGCATTTATAAAATGAATTCTACGAAAATCGAAATAGCGTCCTTTTTGTATTGACCGTTTGACGTCAATATTTGGGTAAATGCGCCAATTGTGAAGTATGGCGTTTTGTGTTTCTGTAAATTATAATGTCATTAATTTTTTGGTGTCTTTGGGTGAGGTTACTTAATAAGTTTATAGTTTAAATCAAATATTTTTATAATTACTTTATCGATAGGTGGTGGATGTAAGTCATTCCTTATAATTATATTGTATGTAGATGTTACAGTATTACAGTCCCGACTGGAGATTTTAATCATGAGATTTATGTTAAAAATCATTTACAATAAAGTTTTATATATTGTTAAAGTTGCATGTTTTATTTTGTTGTTTCTGGAATGATTTATTTTTAACTTCCGAGGCCGAAAAAGACATAAATGTTCAATAGGAGGCAGTACAGTTATTTGCGCACAAAGTCATAAGTATATTAAACATGTTCAATTGTTCAAAGCTATCAGGATGAATCGGAGTCTACCCCCGCATCCTAAAGGTTGGCAACTTCGCAAATAACTGTCAAATATTTACCTGTTTTGATTAATTTGCCATTGTTACTATAAGGAAATAAGAAATGTGGCTAACTAGCGAACTAGAATATTAATGAATTGCAATTATAACATTGAATTTGATGTTGTACCCGTTTTAGGTGTAAAAAAGGTATTTGGAAAGATTCCAAATACTTTTTTTACATCTAAAACTAAATATTAATTACCGCAGCAAGCATAGCATATCCTTCGATCGACCCGTGCGGCTGTAATCATTTAGCCAGGAGCCCCTCTCTCTCACGGTCTAACCCTGAACGCGACCACAAAGAACAAAATGTTATTTTGACCGAAATGACACTTAAGAAGTACTCTGAGTTATTGAGATTAATAGTTGACATGACCTTGACAGTTCTCGACTACTATCAGCTGTCATCATTTTGTCAAAATAAACAAAATACCGTAGCAAAGTAGCAAACACTAAAGAAACTAAACTAGCTAACAAGCATACAAATACCAAAATAATTTGTACGACCTGTTTACCACATAATACCATTATAAAGGGAGTTGAGTGTGTCTGTGGGATAAAATGGCACGAGATTTATTTCGAAAAAAGTGTGCTAAGTGCAACATCACTGCAGCAGAGGATAAGAACCTGAGTTTCCACAGGTTTCCATTACCCGGCAAACATGGGACATCAAGGTAAGTAAGTAATTACTTCACAATAGTATTCATCAACTCCGAATATGCCATTATAATTTGAAAGTTTGTGAATGTGTTTGGATATCACGCACAAATGGCTAACCAGGATTTGATGAAGACTGGTATAAAGTTATAATAAACCATAGAGGACGTACATAAACTCTAGGATTAACTCACAGCCTATACACAACAGCTTGAACCAGTCAAAAATGTTTTATCATTCAATAATTCCAGGATACGTATATGGGCTGAATACTGCTACCCAGATGAGGACTGGTCATCTGAGAAATCATTAAAAAACTTGCACTTTCAACACAAGATGGTATGCAGTAAGCACTTCGATGACTCCTGCTATACAAACAGTGCTCGAACAAGATTAAACATTTTTGCTGTCCCCACTGGAGCACAGGACTTAGTAAAAGACACTAACATCTCAGTTGATATACCTCAAGTAAGTTCAATATTGCAAACTGTATTATGGCTCATTATTCATGGAAAACAAAAGGTCCACAGAGGATTGGTCACAAAATCATATTTGTGTTCAAAGATGATTTTTAGAAACAATATTCACTACTGCCAGATCAAAATACCCATTCCACGCTGAAAGCGATTAAAAAAGCGCTTGACTTTATAAAGTCAGTGTATCCAAAAAGCACTAGATTTCACACTAAATGTTGACATTAATTGTAAAAAAAAAAAATAAGTATGTATTCCACATACATCTTATCATGAGAAATCAACAAAAAAAGAATCAACAGTGGAAATTTCAAATGTTGTAAAGAACAGGGAATTTAATGTCCCTTACGACATTTGATATTTCCACTGTCGATATTTATGATTCTTTTTTTGTTGGGCGCAAACCGATCGCCTTAGTGTAGGTAGGTACCTACACATACCATTCGTAATTACAATTTTAAAAAAATACTGAAGAAATATTCATTATACTACTACCAATATATACCAATATTATTTACAAAAAATAAGCCTTCTGCAGCTTTCGGCACATTCGCCTTACGACTTGCGTTGTGCAAGCCAATTTTAATCTTTTTACAACAAGTATTATATTTATATTCCAACAAACACCCGCGCCAAACTCAAAGAAATCTTGTGGCTACAAGTACGTGCGCGCGCACCCTTTGACACGCGCCGCACAGTGGAACGAATGTATGAGAGAGGTTAGACGTTGACATCTCCGAAAAAAAAGAATCCGATTAAAATTATGCCAAACGAATGATGCCATCTTATTCGATTACCTAATGCCTTCATAACTTGTGCTTATAAATTTCTTCATAACTCCCATATTTCGGAAGTAATTTGAGAAAATGTGATATTTGACTATGAAAATGAGTGTATCGAGCTCTCTCCCTCCTGATTCCGGCCTTGTTTCAAGTAGCGGTCAATATCATAATGCTAATACTAAGAGCTATATTTAATACCAAGACACATGGTGCGCCAAATGTGCACTTTCTGGGATAAAGAGTGATGTTTATTTTATAACACAAAAATTTTTTTTTTTGTTTATTTTGTTGATTAAAACCGTTTTTCTAAAGGTTTTTCTAACAATAACATTTCTGAGCAGCCAATTAGAGAAGATATAAGAGAATTAGGATATGTGATTAGTTTACATATGAAACTGATGCACTAATGATTACTGATAAGAAGATTGCTATTATTTAATTACTAAATGGCTCTTAATACACTAATTTAGCATGCATCATTTTCAAACTAATTACCTTGCAATATTTAACAAATGAGGGTACCTGGATTAAATATAAATAGGTCACTATTAGTAACTTTGAAATCAGTGTTGATTTACACCTCGTTGTAGCCACGCTAATGTCGCAATGTATTTTCCAAATTTTAATACAAATCTTGATCTTCACGTCGCTTTATGCGCACGCGCACAAAGATTTACGCGACTATAACTATTTGTTCAGTGTTTTAAAAGATAACTGTTGTGTTCAGTTATGTGAAAGTTCTGAAACAAGTTTAAAAGACTGGTGTCGTCGATTTTGCTACCGCATTTATGCAAAATGGACACAGTCTGGAAGAAGCACAAATAAGTTTCGGAAGAAACATGAGATTTGGGTACAGGCCGCAATTCAGTGGCCGGAATTTCTGAATGAAAATATTGAATCTTCTACAGAAAATGTAAGTGACGTCATCGAGTCCATAATTTCTCCTGCTAAATCTGATGCTTCAACTTGTACACATCCTAGTCCTCGTTAATCTTTTGAGGACCTTAGGAACCGGCAAAAAAGAAGACGCACTGAAGATACTCTTCCATGCAGCAGTAGCAGCGCTGAAATTGTGTTTTCGGCCGAAAGGATGCTTCGAAAGGCAGGAGAAAGCGATACAGCTGATGTAATGAAATACTTGATGGAGAATCCAGAAGAGGATCTCACAAATCAAAGCCTTCATTGTAGGTAAATGGATTCAGGTACGGGAAATATCCCCTTTGAAGGTATTGGCTTTTTATGTATCGATGAATTTATCGAAATGGCGCTACAACACTCTTCGGGATTTCAACACCCAAGAAGGAACTCTTAAATACCCGAGTTACTACATGTTGGTTAAAGAAAAAATTAAGTGCTATCCGGCCAAAGAAGATCTCACAGTTACAGAGAGCTCTGCAAAAATCAAATTACAAGCCTTGATGGATTTAACCTCAAGAAGACTTATTAGGTCGTTAGAAACCCCTGTTGATCCCAATCAACAGCTCATTTTGACCAGCAAATGGGGTTTTGACGGATCATCTAGCCAAAGCATTTATCATCAAAGGACGAGTGAAGATGAGCAAATCGATCTTGCTAGTAATTTTATGATTAGTCCTATACCACTGCGGCTCGTCTCAAAAGGTGTAACAATTTGGGAAAACGAGCGACCATCTTCCACTTCATTTTGCCGGCCAATATTGCTTAAGTTTATAAAGGAAACCAAAGAAAATGTGCAGAGAGAGATGGCTGAAATCGAAGCCAAGATTGAAACCTCAACTCCATCCACCATCACTGATGGAATTAGTGTCAAACACCAATTCTGAGAAAAGTGATATCGAATTTGTTAACATAAATGATTTAGCGGATATCGATTCTGAATTTGAATTAATTGATGATGATGATGATGACGATGATAATTAAATGTTGATATTGTTTTAAAATGTGTAACTTAGTAAATTAGAGCTTACATCTTAATTATTTATTATATATATATTAATTAAACTAGGTAATTTATTATTTTATTATCTAAAGTTTTTATCGTTATTGTAAAACATATATAAATAAAATATTATGTGAAAAAAGTCATACTCTCATCTGTTCTTATGAATATTTTCGTAAATAATACACAAGATTTTTAAAAACAATATTAATATATGAAATATATTTAATATATTTATATATGACCTCTAAATACGTCTGCCTGCAGTTTAAAATAATTACAAATGAAGAAAAACCATTTTAATTTTCATTTCCTTTTATCCCAGAAAGTGCACATTTGGCGCACCATGTGTCTTAGTATTAAATATAGCTCTTAGTATTAGCATTAAGATATTAGAGACCGCTACTTGAAACAACGCCGGAATCAGGAGGGAGAGAGCTCGATACACTCATTTTCATAGTAAAATATCACATTTTCTCAAATTACTTCCGAAATGTGGGAGTTATGAAGAAATTTACAAGCACAAGTTATGAAGGCATTAGGTAATCGAATAAGATGGCATCATTCGTTTGGCATAATTTAACTCTTTTTCTCGGAGATGTCTACGTCCAACCTCTCCCATACATTCGTTCCACTGTGCGCCGCCCGCTTTTTGAGATATCGCCGCCCGCTTGAGCGAGTAGGTATCTAGTATCTAATCATCAACACAAATTGTGTCAAAAAACAAGTAATGGTACCTAGTGATTTTATTTGTATTGTGGTACAATGGTACAATTACCATTAAATTTGCGATAGCCGTGTAAGTCATCGTAACGTTTGGCATAAGTACCTACTTATTTTGTATTTGTATTATTTTATAATGTTTCAACATCGGTGTATGTGCTAAGTTTTCGTGTTCATAAAATATAATAATATTTTATTTTCATGTTTATTTCACCTTTAAATCCCTACACTATAATAAAGATTGTTATATTTTATAAGTCTTCAAGCATATCACAATAATATGAGTTTACAGATTCAAGCACTTCTTTATCTAAGACGATGTTGGGATCTAGATTTCTAACATTTGGTAGGGCAAACTTTACACATTTCGTTTTATTAGCATTGAGAACTAGGTTATTTGTCGTACTTAGTGCTACCCGTGCGAAGCCGGGCGGGCAGCTAGTTGATTATAACGCAGATGAGCCGAATGAAGATTGATGACGAAAGATATGCATTTGTTAATTTCCCTTTGTATGTGTATAAGTTTAGAGTAGATTATGGATGTTTTTTTTTGGTTCCGGATTGAATTCAGTTTTTTTGTTTGATAAAATAAACTATGTTTAAATAAAAAATGCATTTATTAAAATGTACCTAACGTAACCAAATCATAATTTGCAGTAAACCTGCGAAAAAAAAATGTGTGCCGGGACACATAGTAGAAGTGAAACTTCAACGGACAAGTGGAAAAACGAATCGCAACGGATAAGTGGCAAAACGAATCGCAACAAAATTTTAACTTGAAGTACATTAACAATCTGCCCGTAAAACTTCAAGTTAAAATTTTGTTGCGATTCGTTTTGCCACTTATCCGTTGAGATTCGTTTTTCCACTTGTTCGTTGAAGTTTCACTTCTACTGTGTGTCCCAGTACACATTTTCTTTTTTTTAATGTATGTCCGCCGATTTCTCCGTCAATTGTGGACCGATTTTGAAATTTTATTAACTTTGCTTGTATAATTTTTGAGTAAGCTTCAATAATACATATTTTTCCCACTTATACTATGTGGATGATATGATAACTTCCTGTCACTGATATTTTCATAGCAGGTAGTGGTATTCGAATTTGTGTGGGGTAGCTGTATCAAAACTAAAAAGTCAAAAAATATAAACTTTTTACAACAAAAAAAAACCAACTTCCAAAAAAACACTACAAAGTGATCAATAACTTTAATTTTGGAAGTCGGTGGCAAAAACCGAAAATTCAAAACCAGACGTTATTTTTCACTTTTTAGTGTTTTTTTTTGTATTTTTTTTTTTTATAGTCCTTATGAAAAAGTCCGGACAGGTGGCCAAAAAGGTGCAATACTGCTCTCTGAAATGTCATATTTGCATGAAATAGTAATGTATCCCTTTTTTTGTTTCAGTTATCTAAGGAAAACCACATGAAATTGGTAAAATGTTGCGAGATAAAAAAAAATAGTTTAGAGCCAAACTGTTCATCATTAAAACAAGAAGCTGAAATGGATGTAGGTGAAACTTCTATTGCATCTAGGAGCATGAGGAACATAGATAGATCAACTGGTTAGCAATGTTATGGTCTAACACAGATAGGATAGGACGTGACACGGATAGGAAGTGTAAAGAGTGCCGCAAGCCGCATTCTATCACTATCGGTTATAGTGCCGCCAGTTTGCAGCATAATATTGGCGTTATCTAGACTGCTGTCTGTCAACGACAAAATAACGCGACCGTTTATGAGCGTGCATTCTAAAAGTTGGCAACGTCGCAAATAGCTGTCAAATATTTACCTATTTTTCTTATTAATTTGTTATTACTGTAGGGAGCAGTGGTGGCCCAGTGGGGAGCAGTGGTGGTCGTGGGTTCCAATCTAACCCAAGCAGGCGCTTTACTTTTTGTAAATAAATTCATTACTACTGCTCTCAAAACGGTGAAGGAAAACATCGTGAGGAAACCGGCATGTCTTAGAACCAAAAATTCGAAGACATGGGACATCTACCAACCCGCACTGTGTCCGCGTGGTAGATTACCGCCCACTCCCTCTCACAAAGAGGAGGCCTTTGTCCTAGCAGTGGGAACATTATAGACTGATTATGATTACTGTATGGAAATATGAAATATCGCACAGAGACCTAAAATATTATTAACTAGCTTTTGCCCGCGGCTTCGCCCGCGCGGTTGTCGGAAAATATCCCACGGGTACGTACTACCGGAGCATTTCTCTTTTTTTTTGCCATTACACATTTGTGGAATGTCCCACGATTTTGTACATAAATAATTTTGGTGTAATCTATAAATTACTGATACTGTTTTGCTTGGGAGCATATTTGTTAATTAAATTTACAGAAAATATTTTAACAAATCATAAATACCTAATAACTAAATAAAAAATCAACAAAATATAAGCTGTCGAAAATAGCAATGTATGAAAATAATTATGTCCCAGTCTACCATTCGAAATTTCAAACTCAATTATTTTGATAAGCTTCAAAGAAACTATACTGAGATGTTTATTTTAACCGTTTTACGAGTTAAAAAGGTCCACGTTGTATTGCGTTTTTGGTAATTTGTTTATTTGACGAATATAAATGAATTTTAAACATGTCCCAGAGAAAGTTCCAAAAATGGATTTCAGTTTTTGTTACCCATTTTATGTGTTTTATATAAAAAACCTTCTATTTAGCTATGATTTTTTGAACTAAGCAATAGTGCAGACGCCATTAAATGCCGCCATATTAATGTTTGTGGCAGTTGCCGTTCCGAAGCTTGTAGTGTGCACACGTATCGAGTTTTAGAGTGAATCTCATTCCGGCTTTGTTATTGCTCTTTCAAGTTATGTTGACAATATTTTCCACTTTTTTTATCATACTATATTAGGTAGTAACTTCCATTTAAATTTAGTGTATAATAATAGGCGTAACTGCAATTTCAACCACCACAAATATATTTTGAAAAAATCAAACACTTGTTTCGTTACTTTTTTTTTTGTTACCTTAGTAGGTAGTAGGTAGGAACATATAAGCGGAAAATGTTAGTAACAAAAACGGAATTGTAAAGCTATGTAAAATTTAACAGCACAAGAAAATGCCATTAACAAATTATTTAATTAATTAAAATATAATAAAAATATAATAATTAATTTTTTAAAATCTCTATAACGTTTCATTTTTCCTGCCGGAGCAGGAAAAATGGAACTTTATAGAGAAAAATTTTAACAAAACAAAGAGTCTGATTAGAATTAAGTTTATTAAACATTGATTATGATTAAGCACTAATCCGTCTTTTATTCCTATCTTTAATCCTTAAAATAGGCATTATAGACCCAGCCTTATGTTTTCTATTTTGTTACAAATTACTCCTTTTTTGTTACTGTCCCAAAAATCTCCCGTTCATAACTCAGTTTTATGTTCATATTTATATTATATATATCAATATAACTTGTAAATAAATTCAAGGTTGCTCAACATTTTTATAAAAAGTAAGCATAATCTTTCCATTTTGTTTATTTTTCGTATAATCAAAACTTTTAATTTACTTTAGGTCAAAAGTAACAAAAAAATATTACAGCGCATAAATTGGAAATTATCTTTTACTTTTCTTTCTGTTTCTTTCCGATGATGTTATTAAATTTATCATGAAGTCTAAGAAATATATCATTTTAGCCACAGAATTTGCGACTTTACAATCTTATTTTTACAATTAAGGAGTAACAAAATAAGAACTTTAAGCCTACCTTCATTTAGATTTTTATCATATTTTTACATAAATCCTAAATAAAATATAATTCCATGTGAAAAAACCAAATATTAATTAAATAAATTATCGGATATCAAAAAAAAAGCGATTGATTGATATTTTTATTTTGGCCGACTTTTTTAAAATAGGTACGGCAAAAAAAAGAGAAACGCTCACTGGGATTAGTAACCTAATAGCCGAGGAAAAGGTCATTTACTCCTACCGCTGCACCCGCGTTGTAAACCATAATTATTTTGTCACGCGTAATTTTGAATCTGTGATATCTTTTAAAGTATTCATTTTAATGATATGATGTCAAGGCATATTTTAATCAAAATTAAATGCCCGATTTCAATAACATATTTGATTGGATAAGGATTAAGATATTACCAGTCAAAATAGCTTCGGAAATAACAACGAAAGTTTTATCAAATTCTGAAAGAAAATAATGAAATTTTTATCAAATTCTGAAAATTGCTGTGCCTCATCCTTAGAAGATAAACATATTCGCGGACATTTTTGTAGAACTTTTTAAGATGAACCATTCTGTAAAACATAATTTGTATGTATCTTTTACGGTTTACGCGGCGCACGCCGGGAGTGATAAGATTCGAATGACGTTTTTGAATTCGAAAAATAATTAAGAGTGGTGCGCACGCCAGTAAAGCTCCCAGTCGGCATTTTTTTTTTCCGACATCTTCAACAATAACCGTCATATATCAGCCAATTTACTCAAAACTTTAATGAATTATATACTAAAACCTTCCGCATGAATCACCCCGTCCAGTGGTGAAAACTGTTTGAAAATCCGTTCGGTAGTTTTTGAGTTTATCGCGTTCAGACAGACAGACGCGGCGGGGGACTTTGTTTTATAATAATAATAATATATGTAATGATGAGTTGCACTGAATTTGATGTTGTATCGTTTTGGGTGTAAAACCGGCCAAGTGCGTGTCGGACCACGCACAATGAAGGGTTCCGTAGTTGGGATGAATTTATCGCAAGAACAAGGTTGCAAAAACATGTTCTCCGATGCAGAGTGTATGGGAGAACATGTTTTTCAACTACAAAGTTAAGTTGGTCGATTATAACTCGTTAACTTGGAAAGCCTACTTTGCTGTGATAGTTTTCTCCAAACCCACTTACAGCAATAAAATCATTTTTAACCATTTAGCTGGCACGGGGGGGGGGACACTTGACTTGGATGCCTGAATCCAAAAATGGTTTATACAAACTCACAATATTTTTGACCGTTTCATGGATACCCCACACTATGGATAGACGACAAAAAAAAACATCCCCACTTTACGTGTAGGGGAGGTACCCTAAAAAAAATATATTTTTCTTGTTTTTATTTTACAAATTTGTCGGCGTGATTAATATGTATACCTAGTGATAGCCTAGTGGTGTGCCCGTCAGACTGCCAAGTCATAGGTCTCGAGTTCAAACCTCTGACTTTTCGGATTCATGTGCGTATTGTATATTTAACACTTGCTACAAAAACGGTGAAGGAAAACATCGTGAGGAAACGATGCCTGTGAAGCCAAGTCAGAGGCCCATGGGCGGCTTTAAAACTCTGACACCAGGTTAGTCACTAACCACACGAAAAGAAGAAGATAATTGTATACCCATGCCAAATTACAGCTTTCTAGGACTCACCGTCTCTGAGCTAAGCCGCGTACAGACATATAGACGGACATGGCGAAATTATAAGGGTTCCTTGTTTACTATGGATCCCTAAAAAGGGCATTTAGAAAGTTTTCAAATACTTTTTTTACATCTAGCTAAAACTAAATATTCAGTGTTACGATATTATTTATTGCATTTATTCATCAATATTTTAGTTCATTAAGAAAGAGCGATATTTCATATTTCCCTACAGTAATATTGCCAAATTAATAAAAACAGCGAAATATTATACAACTATTTGCGACGTTGCTACTTTCAGAATGCACGTTTCTAAAGTGCATTGCATTGTCAGTTTGTCACTGTCACTTGTTATTTTCATTGAAAGTTGAGGTTATTTCGCTGCCTTTTGATTTGTTTGTTTTATTAGTGATAAATCAAAAGTCACTACAATGACTGAATTTACGTCGTTAGAAGATTTAGTTTCATATATTGAAGAGTATGAAAATCAACATTTCATACAGTTGTGGAAGCGTGATACACGTAACATAGAAACAATGAAAAAAGTATGTCCACATAAATTGACCAATTGTAATGCAGAATTACAATACTATAGTATAACCTTTGCGTGTTCAAGAGGTGGTCGAAAATTTAAGACAACAAGTTCAGGATTGAGAAACAGTTTTACTACTAAAAATGATTGTCCGATGAATATTAAGATTAAGCTTTCATCAGATGGGCAAAAATTACAGATTGCATCTCTTAATGAAAATCACAATCATAATATCGACGAGGATACTTTTCATTCGTTGCGAAAACAAAGGAAATTAGACTCTGAAGATAAAAATGAAGCAGAAAATGTATTACAGTTAAAATGCAACAAGAAAGTCTATAAGGCATGTCTACAGAATAAAACAGGTAAACCTATTCAGCTACGAGATTTATGAGCAAGAGCGAGCGAAGCGATCTCGGGGACCCTGACAGCTTAGGTTTGAAGGGGATGGTTATTTTTTAATTTACCCATTCAGAAATAGGAGCCCCGTCAAGCGGGGCTCTGTCAACTCCACCGTAAATTTAGATCCGCTATGTGGTCTTTCCAACCTTAATACTCCCAAACAAATCGAAAGAAACTGGCAATTTTTTCCTGACACCTATAGTTTATAATACTATAGGTGCTTTATGCTTTGCTTTTAGTACTATAATACCACATGCCAGTAGCGGATCCGGGAGGGGCTAAGGGGCTGAAACCTCCCCAAAAGCGTATGAGTTCTTCCATCAAAAAAAACAACACAAATCTTAAAGTGAACTTGATACTATTCTAATTTAACTTTTTAGCAAGTACTACGACCAAATCTTTAATTGTCATCAATTATCCCTAACTTAATAAGTATGTTTGTTTTAAGTGACGAATTTTGCTCTCACGGTTCCCGGTTTGGCTGCCATGTATATTTACCAAGATATCTCTCGTGGTCTACAACCTAACAAAGTCATTGAGGAATTTGTTAAAAGTAATCCAAGGAGGCTTGTGTAATGTTATGTGCTTTTTTAGTGTTTACTTTGCTAAAACCAACCCTCAGCGGACTCAAGCCCCTCCCAAACGACAATCCTCCTGTACTACACTGTACTGTGCTAGTACCTATGCCGCAAGCTGACGGCACTATCACTGAACATACTATAATACAGCATGCGGTTTTTTTAAATGATGTACATGCCACAAGCTGATGGCAGTATAACCGATAGTGATACAATGCGGCTTGCAGCACTATACACAGCCTATTTTATAACAATAGATCAGGCTGTTTGGAAGACGTCCCTTATGGGGGATGCGCTAAGGTACCCCGCGAAATTCAAATTTTCTTACGTTTTTAAAGAGTGAAAACTTCTTTAGGCGCCTTCAATAATGGATAGCGTCACCGAAAAGCATTGATGTAAATCATGGATACGCCCTCACCATACTTACGTCGCGCGAAAAGTGTCACTTCTGAAATGAGCGAATTCGCTCATTTCGAACATCATTTCCTCATTCGTCATAGTTCGTGACACATCGGAGTAACTTTCTCGTTTTTAATACACACAGCTGTACAAAGATGCCTTGTTGTGCCTTCAGGAAATGTACCAACAACTCCAAAAATACAAACAAAGCTAAAGGTATTACTTTTCATGCGTAAGTATTTTTTTTTCAAATTTATTTCGATTTCAAAAATAAATATTATGACGGATGATGACATATAACAAAAATTTCGTTCCCATGACAACGAACGATAGGGTAGTGTAGCGTTGACAAAAAAAGTTTAAAAGAATTTAGGAAGTATGGAGGTTACATTATAATTTTAAAATATTTTAAAAGCCGGATTTTTTTAATGTATTTGTTTTTTAAATTATCTTTTCTTTGCAACTATGTTTTCGAATACAAAATTATAGGTAAGTACATAAACAATTTAATAAAACGCGATGTGCTTCGAAAGCACATAAAGCGTGGGGTCTTTTGCCTGATCTCTCTCCGCTCGTGGTGGGTTGCCATCCCGCCAGACTATGAGAGTGAGGATATGGAGATTCCTCACCTGCTCAAGCATGTCGAGGGAATCCAGGGGAAGAAGCGCGAATTAAGGCGCAGTGCAAAATTTCATCGTTCAGCCTTAACGCGTGAAAAGGTAAAAGACAGACAGATTTAAAATATTTAATAAATGTACTTTAATCACTATTTGTATTTAACTGTTAGGTTCCCACAAGAACCGGGTGTTAAAGAAAAATGGATTAAAATAATCCAAGAAGAACAAAGAGACGATGAATGGTTGCCAACCAAATACAGTCGCATTTGTTCAGCACATTTTAATGATGATATGTTCTACTTGACACAAGCTGGTCGGAGAAAATTTAAAAAAAATGTTGTACCATCTTTTAAGGTATGAATGTATGATTTAGCTAATTGCCAACATCTGTCCGTGTAGTAAGATCAATCTAGATCGATCTTTAAGTTTTTAAAACTGACTGCCTCAGAAAGTTCCCTACATACTATTTTATTAATTACAGATATCATTTGTAGAACCCACATATGAAATGATGGGTTCACCACTTGAGAATGTTTATATTTCTGATAATGACTCTATATTTGATTCGTAATAATAATTATAAATATTAATATTATTATAGGGGATACCCGTTTTTTTGTAGTTTCACTAAATTTTTCAACAACTGCCAACGAATCTCCCTTCTAAACCCATCATAAATAAGCCTTTTGGATTCGAAGGAATTCTGAACCAGTTTAATCATGTGACAAGCATCATGATAGCTACTTCTAAATGATATACAGGATTTTTGAATGTTGTTTTTAGATGTGATGGTTGTTTTAGATCACAACCTAGTAAATTGGCTGCAGTTATGTTAGCCGCACAGCCATCAAAAGTTATGGCAACAATATCAACCCCCACATAGTAGCATTCACTCAAACATGTTTTCAATAAATTTGCCCGAGTTTCAGCTGATAGTCCGTTACCTAAAAATATGCCACTGGGATTTTCCAGCTTTCGTTCATGCATACTAATATTAATACATACGCCTGAGTCGCTATTTCGCACGATTTTGCCGAGCCAGCACCGAAATTTACGACGCCTGCAGTCTTCTTTCCAGTCCACGTAGTTTGGTGGCGAAGAGTCATCTCGTCAGCAATTAACGTGCAGAATATTCGCGGATCACAATATTTTTTTTTTCTAAAACCTCTATCGCTTCCTTATTAAAGCCAAGACGACCCGAACTGTTATCGTACCATTTTCCTATGTCGCGAGGGTGTGGCAAAGATCCATTAAATATTTTTATTGATTTTTTTTATCAGCCTGTTAATTAACTCTACCGCTTCTGCTTTCAAATTCAATTCAATTATAATATCATTGATAAAGACAAACATTTTATTATTTCAAAACAACCTCGTTTTAAAATTAAGTACCCTTTTTAAAACGAGTATGCTGACGGTACAGCGACAATTCTCTACGTCATTGTGTGACAGATGACAACTTAAGCACAAATGCGGTCATTTTTTGATGCTGTAAGGCGTATCTTTGATTTACATCAATGCCGAAAAGTCATTGTGCTGTACTATAGATGTCCCTAATACTAATCATAATTCACTTTAATTCGAATAGATAGCGCTAAAAACGCAACAACGCAACTTATCAACCTTGCGATTGTGAAGCTCCGGTTATTACTACTAAAATAGTATATTTTAAACAGACTTCTTTTTTAATGTACCTAAAAAATATTTTAACACATCTATGACCCTTTTTTTTAAATCAAATAAAAACACAATTTGCAATAATTAACACAAACTTTTTGCCAACATTCAATGAGGTCATGGTAGAATTGCTTTGGTGGTTTTATTAACAATAAACTGGTAACCCCAATACAAATGTCTGGTTTACTGCTAAATGCCTGTCTGACGTTTACGCCGGTGTTTTGCGATCTATTGTTTATTTTTGTGATACACCTATGTTATAAGTTCTGCGTTTGTCGTTGAGTTGAGCGAAAGTTCCTCCGACTAATCCATATTTGTGGCCAGAAAGTGATTTTGTGAGTGGTTATGTTAAAACTGAGATAGGACTCCAGTGTATTGCTAAGTTCGAGATAGGATTCTTTTAGTGCATCATCATCATAAACTCTCGTGTTCGAACCCAAGGCACGCACCTCTGACTTTTCGGATTCATGTGCGTATTGTATAATTATCACTTGCTTCAAAAACGGTGAAGGAAACCGGCCTGAGAGTTATTTCTCGACGGCATGTGAAGGCAAGTCAGAAGCCTTTCGGCGGCTTTAAAACTCTGACACCAGGTTAGTCACTAACCACACGAAAAGAAGAAGTGCATCATGCCATCGGATAAGCACTGCTGCGTTCCTGGGTGCAAGAAAAGTGGAGGTATGTCACATTTTCAAAGCCATATCTTGAATCTTGGAACTTTGCCTATTCAAAATCTCGTTTTAGAGTTCCGTAGTCAACAAGGAACCCTTAAAGTTTGGCCATGTCTGTCTGTCTGTCCGTCCGCGGCTTAGCTCAGAGACTCTTAGTTCTAGAAAGCTATAATTTGGGTATACATAAATTAATCCCTCCGACAAAGTGGTTTTTTTTTTTTTTTGTACCGTTTGTATGGTCGTTTAAAAATATTGTGAGTGTGTGAAAACCATTATTGGATTCAGGGATCCGTTTGCGAAATATTAAGCTTTAAAGTGCTAATTTTTGTTAGTGTCGTGTCCCTCTCCCCCTGCCAGCTAAATGATTAGTTTGAAATATGTAAAAAAATTCACGGCAGTAGTATATACACGATTAATTTTAAATCGTTCTGGAGCCGAAACACAGTGACTCCAGACGATTAATAGGTACTATTTGCATTGTTATTGTTTTTTTAAGACATCTAATATATAAGTTAGAAAATCACTTTTATTCTGTCATTCGAGTTAAATCTTAGTAGCGCTTCCACTATTTCATTCATAAACGCAAGATCGTACGCGATCCGCTCGGTGTTGACGTAGCGCGGCACAGCTGTGTGAGTCAGTTGACAACGCGCTCGCGGTGGGTCAACGGACGTTGGACGATAACCGGCTGCAAGTAAGTACCTGCAAGTAGGTATTTCATTTCTGGTACGATAGGTTGGTGTTAGTTCATCCACCTCCGTTTTCTCTCTAATAGTCCCAATCGTTTCGAGTTCGATGATCGAGTTTATGGCTTTTGGTTCCAGAACGAGCTAAAATTAACCGTGTATAACAAAATTAAAAGGAAAACTATCACAGCTAAGTAATGTCCACAAGTTAATGGGTAATAATCGACTATCTTACATTTACAGTTGCACAAACATGTTTTTTAACTACAATGTGTTAAGTTTGTTCTTGGGATAAATTCGTACCAATTACGGAACCCTTCATTGTGCGTGGTTCGACACGCATTTGGCCAGTTTTTTTGTCATTTTGTGTACAGTTATCTTCGGTATTTGTTTCTCTTCAAAGTATTTTTTTTTTTTTAAGAATATAACTTCTGTTTATCATTATTCCAATTAATTTATTTTCAGGCATGCATGCAGTTCTTCATGGATTTCCGAACCCTGATAAAGACAGATTACGATTCAATACTTGGCTATATTCAATTAGAAGTGATATTTTGGATCTTGAAAATGCACACAAATTTAAGTACTATCGAGTGTGTCACAGACACTTTCAAGATAAATATGTATGTCGGTATAACAGAATAAGCAATATTGCAGTTCCAACATTATATTTACCAGGTTTGTTCATTACATCATGTTACTTTGCATATTATAAGAATAAAATTACTAATACTAAATGTTGATGATATTTGTGTTTCTGGGGAGACTTTTTGTTGAGACATTTTATTTGCTGTTCTTACTGCTGGGGAGTTTGTTACGCCACTTCTTCGTGAAGGTTGTGCGTTTTGGGGGTCTTATGTAATTTTGACATCCGAAAAGTGCTGATTCTCAGCCTAGTTTGAATAAATGACTTGAATTTTGAATATATATTGTCAGTGACTTGGAAAATGTCGTGAAGAAAGTTTTGAGTATGAATGTCGATGGCTATAAGAGTAGGGGAAGACCAAAGAAGCAAAAAGATACCTAATCTTATTGCATGGCCTACACAGACTTGACCGGCCTTCAGTGTTAATGATTTATTAATATTTTAGATCCGGAAGCAATGGTATGTGAGCAAGTACCACCTTCTACTTGTCAAAGTACTGAACAAAATTTCGTGCTTGGCCAGACTGGCAGCGCGGTCCGGGAAGCGGTGCGGGTGCGGGGACGCGGGCGATAGTGCCTGTGATATGAACGAAGAAGACTTATTTTTACTGGAAAATTCTTACTTTAAATGGCAAATGCTAAAAGTAAAAAATGGAATTAATAAAATTAATCATTCTTAATTCTTCAACATTTAATTGTGAAGACGCCATCACAACAACGCGCGCGGTAAGCTCGAACTAGTTTGAGATCCCCGCTCCCGCGCGGGTTGTCGCTTGCCGCCCGCGCACTGACTGCGGCCACTTGTATGAACGAGCTATGACGTGAGTTGCCCGCGCGCTCCCCGCGCCAAGTAGCTCGCGCCGCTACCCGCGTCCGCCCCGCGCCCGCGTGCCCGCTATGGACACTCAAATGAAGTTCTTATGTTTGAGTACGTCGCACCGCGCCCGCCCTGCACCCGCGCTGCCGGTCTGGCCAAGCACTTAGGTAAGTTTTGTTATCATTCCTATACAAAATTATTTTGATGTTATATGATCTATCTCACAATTATCTTTGATTAACTGCCCCCCACAGATTCACCCATATGGAGATTCCCACAGGAACTGTTCATTTTTCTGGCATAAAAAGTATCCTATGTCACTCCGTAATAGTGTAGCTTTGTGTCAGAGTCAGAATTTTCATAATTGGATCCGTATTTCCGAAGATTACCTTTAAAAACAAAGTTACAAACAACTTGAAGTCTTTAAATGTTTTTATCTATACTAATATTATACGATTTCAAAGCTTCTGGATATTTCTTTTCATCTACTTAGTTATGTAAGTTAGGTAATAAGTTTTTGTGTGCGGTTTAGGTGTGAAAGTGATAGAGAGGTAAATACATAGATAGATATTAAGATGAGTTTATAAAATATTTATTTTAATATTATATTAGGATTTTTTACTGGTCTTGCACAGCCCATCATATGTTTTGATTAATAAATAAACTATATGAAAATGTTTATAATTATTGCTTGCATTGCTAATAAATGTGAAAGCCAGACTAATGTTATAATTTCAATTTACAAATTATTTATTTATTCATACATCTATAATAAAATTAATTTACAAATTTAAAAAAATTACGGTTCAGTATTCCAAAGTTTTAAGATTTCACTTCTGTCGGCAGTCCCCATGACTGCCTATTTTTATTCGTACCTACCATGCAAACTGATACCACAGCGCGACTGTGGAACCTCATCGCAAACGATGCCTTACCTCTTGTGCTCTCTGTGCTGGTGCAAAAACACCTGCAGTTGAAAACCTTTGCGAGGCCCATGATAACACTATCGAAGTGGCCGAATTCTGATCTGAACTTAAAACTGGTATTAGTGCCATCTATATTCCATGTTACAGCACTACGGCGCACAATGACGTCGTAAATCCATATGTTTACCCCCTACCAAAAATCTACCAACGCGTCTAAAGAAGTTTTCACTTTAATAAGTTGCAAATTGCGAAGAAGTTAGGATAGTTTTAATTTCGCGTGCTACCTTAGCGCTTCACCCTTATCTTTCTCTCGGCCAACGTAACAACAATTATTGGTTTAATAAATATAGAAAAAATCTTGCGGTTTCCTTACTCTTCGAATACGTACGGCGTACCGAAATAATAGTCGGTAACATAATAACAAGCACCCTTACAATAAACAAGCAGTCAATTTGTACCTTATGTCAATACTAACATCTTATTTACGGTTTCTGTTTGGTGTAACTACTCCACATTTACAAGCCTATGTATCCAGCACCGGCCCTAGCACTTGTTCAGGGTAGAGCGAGATTGTCTTTCGACGCCCTTTGATGGACGCTTTCACTTCACTCAAATTCTACTGTTTCATGTTAAATCCTTACTTATAATATTTAACATTTATTATAAATGTGAAAGTGAGCTTGTTTGTTTGTTACGCTTACACGCTAAAATGGCTTAACGGATTTTTATTTAATTTGGCACATGGGTAGACCATAACCTGGGTTATTTTTATCCCGATATTCCCTCGGGATCGAGACTTATGCGGGTGAAACCACGGAGCTAAGCTAGTAAATAATAATTCCCAAATTTTCAAAAATCAACTTTTATTGCAAATATCATCACTTATTGCATTTAAATTAAATTAAGTAAATCTAATTAGTATACTCCTGTTTTAGCATTAAGAAAGCTTTTAGGTAATATAATTAAATTAGTATTTGTGTTAAATTTGATCAGTCACTAAAAAACAACGTGGTTTAATTTTGTTTTATATAAAGTTTTGTTTTTAACCGACTTCCAAAAAGGAGGAGTTTCTATGTTCGTAGCGTATATTGTTGTTTTTTTTTTACCTACTGCCACCGATTTTCTCACTCAGTATATGTGGATGATATGATGATAACTCCCTGTCACTGTTATTTACATAGCAGGTAGTAGGTAATCGCATTTGTTTTGACATCTAAATAGACTAAGTGGGAAAAATACGTATTATTAAAGCTAACTCAAAAACTACCCAAGCAAAGTTAATACAATTTATATGGGAAGTATGACGTACCAAAAAAAAGAATCATCAAAATCAATTCATAATTGGCGGAGTAATCGTGATGCAAACATACAGCAACTAGCTTCAACTTTCTGACTAACTGACACGACTATTTGACAATTCAAAAGTGTCTCTAAATGGTTTAATTGAAATAAATGCTTTGAGTTTGAAAAACAGTTGAACTGAAACCTCTTCCTTTTTGAAGTCCGTTAAAAATGCTCCCGCGCCTCTCAAAAGGTACTATCAAAATTTTATTTTGCGTTGGAAATTGTTTTGCGCATTTGGCTTTCGCACGGCTCGACTCGCTCTACCATAGGTCCAGCGCTGTATGTATCATTGTAAAGACAGGAAAACAAGTATTAAACGATCTTATTTTTTCATCTTAGAATCAAAGTCAAAGGTATCAGCAGAGCAGACCAGCATACTATGCAATTTTTTCGAAGAGAATCCTGAAGTTTTGAGAGGGTATAAGCGTACGCCAAAATGTATGGATAGTGTACAAATCAAATGGAAAAATATTACACCACATCTCAACGCTGTTGGACCACCAAGAGATCACAGGTCTTGGGCAAAGGTAAAAAACTTGTAAGCACTCACTTAAACTTAGTAAAAAATTGTTCAGTTTTTCTCTAAAAGCGGAGACTGACTTGCAATGTTTGTTTGTAATGTATTGATATACGCGTTACAGTAGTCAGTGCAGCGAGCCGAGCCGCTTGATGGGAGCGTCGGGTCACGCCGCACTAAGGAACGAAAAAAGGCTCTCGAAGACATCAGCTTAAATTTTAAAGTGTCGGTTTTTTGCTTGAAATGGCTTCTAATATTATAATGGCTATTAGAAGGAATTTCAAGCAAAAAACCGACACTTTAAAATGTAAGCTTAAATGTCTTCGAGAGCCTTTTTTCGTTCCACAGAGCGGCGTGAAGGAGGAAAAACGAACAAAACAAAAAATGCAACGACTGGCTGCAAGAAGAGCTTTGGTCCGTACAAAATCAAGGTGCTGGATACACTGAATGTACACCTGCTCGATCTGCTATAGCTCAAAGGATGGATTTTGTTGGTTTAAGTGCATCAACAAAGAAAAACCGGACGAAGATGTTGGTGGCGGGCCATTCTCCAGAGGAGCTTGCCTATGCCACTCAAACAAGTTTCACAAAGATTGATAAGCGGAATATGGCCACTGTTATAAAGACAGTAACTGTGTCGTCACCTAAATCACTTCGGATGATTAAAAGAAGGAAAATAACGCAGAGATTTATACGTCCATATACTCCCGACGAAGCATTAGCTTTGATAAAAAATTCCAAACTGAGCGTGAACCAGTATAAACAGATTCGCAGAGGAGCTAAAGAGAGAGGGTGTGTGTGATATATACCCATCATATGATAGAGTTCTGAAAGCACGAAAAGAGTTACGCGAACGACATAATAATAACTGAGACGAAAGGCGAAGTTAAGCTGCAAAGTTTGCTTGATCATACAGCACAAAGACTAGTTAACGTCCAGCTAGATGTAATAGCAGGTGTAGTGATCGAAGATGGAAACAGCAAATTCTACCTCAAATCAAAGTGGGGATGTGACGGAAGCAGCAGCAAGTCAGAATATAAGCAGCGATTTACAGAAGATGCGGCCGCGTCAGATGCAGATATCTTACTCACATCGCTAGTGCTAGTTCCACTACAGCTAGTGATGAAGAAAGTGGAAAATGAGACAATTCTTTGGCAAAACCCGAGATCTTCCTCCACTCGGTTCTGCCGCCCGATACGTTACCAGATGTTGAAGGAAAGTCACACGGTTCTAAAAGATGAAGACGACTACATCAACAGACAAATAGCTGCTCTGAACCCTACGCAAATAGACATCGGGGGATAGAACGGTCAACATTGAGCACATCTTAATGGAGACAATGCTAGATGGAAAAGCCGCTAATGCACTCTCTGACAATAAATCTTCCCAGGCTTGCAACATATGCAAGGCAACACCTAATCATATGAATGATATTGATGCGGTCAATCAGAGGCCATGCAACAAAGATTTGTATGCATATGGATTGTCAACATTGCACGCCCATATTCGACTGTTTGAGTGTGTGCTCCACATATCGTATAGGAAGGAACACAAAACATGGCGCGTGACTAAGAACATAAAAGAAGCAGTGGAAGAAAAAAAGCGCGCTATTATAGAAGAATATCGTCGTCGAACTGGGCTCCTCATCGATATAGTAAAGCAAGGTAGCGGCTCAACCAATGATGGCAATACTGCGCGAACGTTCTTTGAAGACCCTGCTCTCGCAGCTGAGATCACTGGGGTTGACAAAGATCTCATTACAAGATTCTCTGTTATTCTCAAAGCCATTTCGTGCTCGTACGATGTAAAGTCAGAGGCCTACAAGGAGTATACACTTTACACGGCTAGACTCCTAGACCAAGACCAAGTACCAATGGTACAAAATGCCTTCTAGTGTACATAAAATATTAATTCACGGAGCTGATGTCATCGAATCCCTTGTGCTTCCTATAGGTCAGCTTAGCGAAGAAGCTCTAGAGTCTAGACACAAAGACTGCCGCTATTATAGAAAGCATAGCACGAGAAAAATTGGAAGGAAGCAGACTATTGAAGACCTGCTTCATGCTCTGCTCATCTCCTCCGATCCATTAATATCTAGCATCAGACCATTACCTAAGAGAAAATCTGGTACTTTAGCACCAGAAGTATTACAATTATTGAAAGCTCCTGAAGCGCCTGAAAGGACGCACTCATCCGATGAAGAGGCAAACAGCGAGTAGAAAAAGGCCAAAGGCCTTTTTCAGGGCTGCCTATTTAAAAGCGTCTTAAAAGCAAAAAAAAAAAAAAAATCAAGACTATATATATGTACAAGTACATGTGCCCACTATATAAATACAACATATACTTGTAATATATTTATTTTTATCGTATAAGTCTACAAACCTGAACCTACCTACATTTAAATAAAAAAATCAAAGTGGCTCGTAATATATTATAATCATTCCGAACACTGTGCGCCGTGTCCTCTTGTCGGCTGTCAGCTTTTTCGTAAATTCCTTTGAAACGAGTTACAGTAGTCAGTGCAGCGAGCCGCCGCACTGTGGAACGAAGAAAGGCTGTCGAAGATATAGGAACTTAAATTTTAAATCGTCGGTATTTTGCTTCTAATAGCCAATATTATGCATGATTAGATTACAATCTGGTAGGCAAATTGGAAACCTATTTTTTTTTTTGCAAAAAAATTGTATGGTGCTAAGGGTAACAAATCAACATCGAGCTATGCTGCGCTGTACTGCGCTGTGCTGCGCTGTGCTGTGCTGTGTTTCTTAAGCTATGTTTTTTTAACAATCAACATGAAGCTGTGCTGCGCTTTGCTTAGCTCAGTATTAAAAGAAATCAGCAGCTCGTGTAGTCGTTTATCTCGTCAAAAATGACTTTATTTTCAAAAAAACGTAAACATTACGACATAGTTGAATCCGATGAAGATGAAAGTGAAGAAGAAGCGGATATGGATATTTTAAAAACATAGCACAGTTCGGCACAGCGCGGCTCAGCACGGCGGGCAGCGCGCCTCGCTCGAGACTGCTGCGTTTTTAAACAGAGCGTAGCCTCACAGCGCAGCACAGCATGGTTTGTTTGTATCCTCATTAAAATATTAGACGAGCGAGTTGACCAAACATAGCACAGCGCAGCATAGCTCGATGTTGATTTGTCACCCTAATGCTTATAATTATCTCCGGAATGGAGAGCATAACCGTTATATCCTTGCGCACGGTGATGTAACTATTTACTTATGATTTCTCGAAATACTTTATTTAGATTACATTTTTTTTTTTAAACGGCACTAAATCTCGTATTTCGTGTGACTTACGTCGGTTAAAAATTAATGTAACAAGAAATGGAGTGCGCTTGAGCCATGTGCTCGAAACGGGCGTTCGCCGATTCTTGTGTATCGCCGTTTTGTAACCAAGCTCGCCTCGAATGATACATTACAAACAAACGTTGCAAGTCAGTGTTCGCCTTTTGGGTAATAAACATCCTTTTCTGTTATTCAATTAGGGTCTTCTGAAATGACGTATAGGTGGCAGCACTGAGACGTTAGGTTCGGTTCGGGTCCGGGCAACTGACACAAGCACACCTGTCAAAACTTCAAAAGTGTCAAAGCGCCTCTATTTTCTTTATTCGTGCGTGAACTCCTGTGGTGAACTCCTATAACAATTAATATTCTCTAGTGATCTAGTCGAAATGCCCCAATGTTGCGCAGTACCCATGTGTTCAAAAAAAACAGGAGGCCATAAGTTTCCTAAGGATAAAATACGTTTAAAACAATGGCTTGTAGCCATTCGTAGAGATCGGTATACGCCTACAAACAATAGTCTTGTTTGCAAAGACCACTTCTGTAAGGATGATTACGAGCTTCCGAAAGACTCAGTGTTAGAGAAACGTAAGTATTTTATGGGTTTCTATGAGTAAATTGGGTCTCTTTCTCATAGTGTAACTAACGTAACCTAAGTTCAAGTGCAATTATTTTAGTATTTGCCTTAGGTTGTAAAGTATTATAGACAAATGTTCACTTACCTGCTTAAAAAAAACATATTTATTCCATCTCTGTTTCAGCCAGGCCAATGTTGAAAAAAAATGCAGTGCCGAGTAGATTCCCATGGAATGAGGCAACCTATGATTTATTACGCCGTAAAAGAAAAAAGCGAGCGCTGTTGATAATTTGACGAGAATTCATTCTTAAATTTAATTAATTATATTACTTTACAGTATCTTTGTGATATGAAGGCAAAATTAAAGAGAAAAAGCATAAAATGGACGCAAAGCTGTGACGGCAAGGATCCTATAATGTGTAATACTAATGATTTCAATGAGATCAGATTAAGAATGTTACAAGTTCTTCGTAAAGATGTATCAAGTTCACAAGAGTCACAGGTGATGTATATTTTAAGAATCATTTACTACAGCCCGTGACTTCTTCCTTGTGAATTCGGCTATACAGTGCAAAAATAATTTTTAATCGGACTATTAGTTCTGGAGATTACCCCCCCCCCCCCCCCCCCATGCAAACTTATAAGAAATAAATTTTACATCTTTATAATATTAAATATAGACTAGCGATCCGCCCCTGCTTCGCATGGTTTTGACGACTTGATAAAACATTGAGATTTCTTTATTATACTATGTAAGTTTAATATAAATGTAGACACATAAACCTTCTGTACACTTAGCATGGCCACAATAGAAACTGTCGACGGAAGAATAAACAAAATGACACATAAACAATCATAATCTGTCATTTTGTCTATTCTTCTTTCGACAAAACCCGTAGAAAACTTGTTTCTATGATTGTCATGCTACGCGTGTAGGAATAAATTATCGCAATGATGTTGAAAATCTCATCAATCCATTGGGTAGTTTAGAAGAACAACACAGGCAGACACGAAAACCAACTTTAATTTATATGTATAGATTTTACAATATAAAAAATTATTAACCTACAAGAAAAAGATTATAAATTTATCAGTCTATTAAAGCTTTTTTGTTTGGAGCCTCTGTGTGAATATAAAATGTCCTATGTGCTTAATTGCATCCACAAGAGAAGGCCCCTAAATTATCATGAAATAAATTTCAGGACTCCCATACATCAGACTTGGAGACAGAAGACACTAATAGTGATCATAATAAAGGTGAAAATTACGAAATTGAAATTGTACCAATTGTGAAACCAAAATTAGAATGTATTGAACAAAATAGTCTAGATATAAATGATACCCCGCCGCCCGACTTGCAGCCACGTCAATTGGTTTTTGAGGATGAATTTGATTATTTTGGGAAAAATGTAGCTGAGCAGCTAAGAACTTTGCCCCTAATGGTTGCATTAGAAACACAAGAGATGCTTTTGTCAGTGTTAAAAAAGCAAAGGCTAAAAGTGCTGCAGGATCCACTGTGCCATAATTAAGAAATGTGTTTATTAAAATTTAAGTAGGTACTTTAATAAGTATTTTTATGTAAGAATAATAAGTTTTGTAGTAATTGTAGAGTGTATATCATTCAAAATAATTTAAATTATTTTACTCATCAAAGTTATTTTATTTTACTTTAACTAGACACCTATATGAAATTATCAGAAGAAATCGGCAAGATGAAGAAGTAGTGGTGTACCATACCAACCATGCCTGTGGAAGAATGGCACAACTCGTGTTTATGTCCAGCAGTGGAGATAGGCTGGGTTGATGGATATCTACAAGCACAATTTTTTACATAATCATAGAACCAATGCATAGGTCATCAAAGTCTATTAGCGGGTGAAGTAGTAAGTCGGCGCTGGGATAATGGATGCTGGGTACTGGGTGGGACCTAACTTGTAGATTTTGTATAAACCGTGATTGTCCAGACTCGAGCCACTGATAGGAGGAAGTCTGCTGCCATGGTCAAGGGCGGATCCTCCCCCCTGAGCTGCGCATAGGTCGAGCACTGATATTATTACTAATATCGCTGACAAATTTAATCAAATAAATATTTTGTATGATGTTGCCACTTATGTGTTTGCTACACAAGCGCGAACGACACGCATAAAACCTCGTGCAGACTAGCTCGACGCGACTCGAACAATACAATTTTTAAGAAAACTTCACGGTAGGTAGTAGGGACGCAGCCAGGGTAAAAAAAAAAAAAAATTGTCCGTCAGTCAGATAATAAAAAATATTAGACACGTACGACACGTTTTGCTTTATCATATTAATAAAAAGTTACTTAGTTATAATATAACGCATTTTAAGTTGGGGAGTGGGGGTCGCTACGTCACTAGTATGTATAAAATCTTCATACTCGTGACGTCATGGCACATTTTACCTCAATGTATCGATAACGTAAGTAATCGCTCAACCGGGGAGGGAGCCCATTTCGTTTGGCCCCCGACAATCTTAGTCCGGCTCTGATTGGAGCCTGTCCAGACTGGACCCCGACTATGTGACTTCCCCCCCTTTCTGACTCGAAGGCTGGTCCGCCCTTGGCCATGGCATGTGATGCGAA
The DNA here is from genome assembly GCA_947364205.1 of Agrochola lota. NCBI lineage: Eukaryota > Metazoa > Arthropoda > Insecta > Lepidoptera > Noctuidae > Agrochola > Agrochola lota. Next base: position 20,890,399 of record OX376219.1, read on the forward strand.
AGAAATTACGAAAATGCCATCTATTTTATATACGAATGTGAATGTCTATGATGGATGGCTATGGCATAAAACCAAAGAAACGATGGATGGATTGGGTGAATTATAAAGCTAGGGGGTGACTTCTGAGGCTACGGATAACTAATGACATACCGCCTGATACCGCCAACCGACAAAAAATAAATTGGTCAAAGGGCAGAAGGATGAAACGATGACAGACGGTGCCACCTAAAAGTCAACTTGTAAGTGTATTATCTATGGCCGTGAGCAAGCGAACAAGCATTTTTGGTCCGGTATTTTAAATTTTTCATATTTATTAGTAAACCATTCTTCATAAACGCTAGTCTACTGTCAAAATTAAATAAATATTGCACCAAAAAAATAGAATAGATTATTTTGTACATTTACAAACGAAAATTGACACGGCTGAAAATCATAGACATAAATCTCAATGCTGAAAATAAACAAAACCAAGTGCAATACGCCGGGAGTGCCGCATGACAGACAAGGCCACTTTCTAGAGATGTGTCCCTCACTCATGAGGTGCCTCGTAGAGATGTGTCCCTCACTCATGAGGTGCCTCGTTTGAGGTACTCGTGATCGCAAATTGAAAGAGTTACTCAAATTTCAACATTGAACCAACTCACTCGTTCACTCGTCCTCACTTAAAAATTGACATTGACATATTGACGCGAGTACTCACGAGTGAGTATTGAGTGAGCTTAGTGAGTGAATGAACCGACTTTCATAATTGTACATACATCGACGTACGACTCCTCACCTCAAATGAGGGGTACCTCTTGAGGACCTCGCGAGGTAAAATGAGGTACTCCCTCAACCTCATATAAAAATGACGAGTTACCCATCACTAGTGCCTCGTTTGAGGTACTCGTGATCGCAAATTCAAAGAGTTACTCGAATTTCAACATTGAACCAACTCACTCGTTCACTCGTCCTCACTTAAAAATTGACATTGACATATTGACGCGAGTACTCGCGAGTGAGTATTGAGTGAGCTTAGTGAGTGAATGAACCGACTTTCATAATTGTACATACATCGACGTACGACTCCTCACCTCAAATTAGGGGTACCTCTTGAGGACCTCGCGAGGTAAAATGAGGTACTCCCTCAACCTCATATAAAAATGACGAGTTACCCATCACTACCACTTTCCGAATTAGAACATAATCCGTCACAGCGCTGTCATCAATAATTTGCGTTCCGATTTAGTTATCACGATTAAATCAGCTGAGGGTTGTCAACAATTTGGAACGGTCGTGAACGCGCTCACAGTGTTCGCTCAACGTCAAAACTTGCCTATCCTTTGGGTGTAAACCACAAATGTCTTCTTCGTTGTTTAGATGGCGACAGTAGCCAGAAGCACAACTTTGAAAGTGCTACGTTAGTTTAAAGATGATGCGACTCAAAAAGAAACAGCATAACTGTCATTTTTGACAGTGTTCACGGTGATATTAAATTAGGGCATGGTCAGTGTTAACGCAGATGGCTCATGTCATGACGTCATCTATGACCATTCACAGGACATATTTTCGCGCAACTTAGCACGCTCAAATCGATTATAGCGTAACTCTGAACGCAGCCATAAGGACTATAGCCGCTTTCCGAATTAGAACGTAATCGCTCACAGCGCTGACATCACTAATTGGCGTTCCAAGTTAGATAGCACGATTGTCTGATTATGACAGCTGAGGGCTGTCAACAATTCGGAACGCTCTCACGGTGATCGCACAACGTCAAAACTTGCATATCATATTTCTTTGTGTTTAAACTACACATTTCTTCTTCTTTGTTGGTTAGGTGGACTCGGTACCCAGAAGCACAAGTCTAAAGTTATGATGCGACTCAAAACAAAATAGCACAATTGTCATCTTTAACAGCGCTCACGCTGATATTAGTAAAAGGCATGGTCGGCGTTATCGCAAGATGGCGCATGTCATGACGTCATCTATCACGATTCACAATACATCGTTATCGAGCTCAGGCTTATTCGGTACGGGCATTAGCACGCTCAAATTGATTACAGCGTAACTCAGAATGCAGCCTATGTGTGACAGGTGACAGACGCTAATGGATGTACATTAAGGCCGCTTTACGAATAAGAACGTAATCGCCCACAGCGCTGACATCAATATTTGACGTTCCGAGTTAGATATCACGATTATGACAGCTGAGGGCTGTCATCAATTTGGAACGCCCGTTAACGTTCTCACGGTGCTCGCTCAACGTCAAAACTTGCATATCATATTTTTGTTTATACTACACATTTATTCTTCTTCGTTGGTTAGGTGGCCACGGTAGCCAGTAGCACAATTTCGAAGATGCCACGTTTGTCTAAAGTTATGATGCGACTCAATGCAAAACAGCACAACTGTCATCTTTGACAGCGCTCACGGTGATATTAGTAAAAGGCATGGTCGGCGTTATCGCAAGATGGCGCATGTCATGACGTCCTCTATGACGATTCACAATACATCGTTATCGAGCTCAGGCTTATTCGGTACGGCCGTTAGCACGCTTAAATCGATTACAGCGTAATTCGGAATGCGGGGTATAGCATGACAATCATGACACATGACATTGATAGGCCCTAGGCCGCATTTTATGCTCATGTCAGTTTTTGTTGTTGTCTTATTGTGTAAAGTTACAAATATTTGAGTGTTTCAACAAAATGAAAGATGTATTGATTCTATTATTTTGTCAGTAACACATCTAATAATGGCCTATAGTACCCATATGAATAACCGTGTATGCCGTGGTTGTCTCACAACACAAGAATCTTTTTGTTATTTTATATTTGAGAATGTATCTCCAGATATTTATTGTTTTTGTACCTCTGTACAGGTAAGAAATGCATAAAAATAAATATGGACTTAATTTCCCCTGCGACAACCTACATTTTCCAACAACAATCGCTTAAAAAAAATTCTAATTACAGGTATCCAAAGATGAACAATTGCCCAGAGGCATTTGTAACTCATGTTATGAGCTTCTTAAGAAATACTCCGAGTTCAAGCGAACATGTTTACAGTCTCAAGCTACTCTACTAGATCTTGAAAAAGAATTTAAAATTGAAATAGACATAAAAACTGATTGTGTTGCAAACTGTGAACGAAATGAAACTCAGGAAGACAGAATAAAGTCTGAGATACTTGATAATACTGTGAAAGTTAAAGACGAAGAAATTGATCATGGTATAGTAGAATTTTATGTAAAAAAATAAGCATGACTGATGTTGAAGAATGGCTGAAGTTAGACCTAGTTGACATTTTAAAATGCAGTTTATGGAATAATCTGTCAATAATTTATTTTCAGATTACATTGATGAAGGTGATCATCATGCAAGTACAGAATTACTTGAAGAGAAACATTTTAAAAGGTTGGTTAAACTGTAAAACAATTTTCTTTATTTATACTTACTCAAATTGAATACAGCAAAGTATAATTAACATACAAGTATTTCAAATTTCCAGGAAAGTTAAGAAGTTGGTAAAATTAAAACAATGTAAAGAAATAAAGCCTAAAGTAAAGAAGAAATTCACTTACACTTGTGATATTTGTCAAAAGAAGTTCAATTTCAAGGAAAGATTTGAAGCACATAAGCTGGAGCATGAAGGTAAAATAGTAAGTACCTATTATCACTACAGAAAGAAAAGTTAAATATGCACTGAGCTAGAATTTAATTCTATGGTTCAAATTCAAAAAAAATTGGCCGTAAGCATAGCTTCTGTTACTAACACACGTTTTTGTAACCAGTTATGGAGTTTTTCTCTGAAATAAATAAATAATAATAATAATAATAGCATTTAGAACATAAATGGGATTTCTCATTGTGGCTATACACTTAATCATAATGTCACACTTATTTTCCTGAAAGGGTTGGGCAGAGGTGTACCGTGTACCTACATAGTAACCCCACATTTCACAAGTTATGTTTGCTATACAATATTATAATTTTTCCCCTTTCAGACAAGGATCCACTGCTCACCATGCAACAAAACCTTCGTGACATGGAGTGGTTTGAAACGTCACAAAGAGAGTGAACATACTCAAGTTAGCCTAGAAAGTCTGAAGTGCCCTACTTGTGGGAAAATCTTCAAGAGCCGACAGACTCTGAAAATGCATGAGAAAGTGCATGGGAATAGGAGGCTGATCATGTGCGATGTTTGCGGGAGAGGACTCACTTCGCCTGTTGTTTTAAGGGTAATTGGTATTTGTCATAGTTCTGAACAAACATTGTTTTGCCCCATATTGCTTACAGAACCAATAATAGTAAAGTTGTCCACTCTGAAATGACGCGCCCCACTACCGCATTTTACGCTCACGGTAAGGCAGTATTGGGGTAGTGCACTCATGCGTCATTTCAGAGTGGACAAGCAATACTGTAGAATTTTCCAAAGTATTTTTAACCGTTTTAAGCTAATATTTATGCTGACCTTAAATGAGAAAAACCATTAAATGCTATAATTATAATCAGGGATGTTGCGGATATTCGCATCCGCATCCGCATGAATCCATGTGGATACAGGTGTGGGTGGAAAAAGGAAAATTTAAGTAAAATCATAATCAACAAAATGGAAATTATTATCATTTACCTAAATCATTAATATAGCTATAAATCGTCACATTTTCACGAAATAGTCTTATATCCATCAAACACATAAATTCGAGAGCTGAATAAACTGAAATGATTATAATTTAGTAACTATTTTATTATAATTGCCGCGAATTAAATTATGATCAACATACAACGAAACAGCGTTGCAATTTGCAATAAACGTAAGAAATTGGAGATCCTTTAAAAAAACTTGAGATCCGCATTCGTGGATGTGAGCCACAAGAAATCCGCATCCGCGTCCGCTGATGTAAAAAAATCTCCATCCGTAAAATCCCTGATTATATATAGGTAATCCAGCAGTTAGTCTACGTTAGCACGGACGTAAAAATATATCGCGGCGGGATTTTATCGGGCACTGGATTTTCAACTCTCGGTGTTGAGCCGAGCGTTGAGAATCCAACACACTGGAACGCACTCTCGTCCCAGCGCTTTGAAAAAACACACTGTTGGATTTTCAACTCTCGGCGCTAAGCAGAGTATTGAAAATCCGGTGCAGGAAAAAAAATCACCACGGGAAAAAATCACCCGTGCGTATTCAGTGCATCTTTCCGTAACATTAAAATAAATATTTTACTTTTCAGGCTCACTTAGAAACACACAAAGAGAACAGAGAACGAAGTTTTACATGCAACCAATGTGGAAAGAAGTTTTTCACCAAAACAATACTACAATCACATGTAACAAGACGACATTCTGGCCGCAAGTTTATATGCCAAGTATGTTCGTGCACTTTCACTGATAAATACAACTTGGCCAAACACTTGCTCATACATGAAGGGAATAAGTTGTACAAATGTGAGATTTGTAACAATTCCTATGCCACACATGCAACGTTAACAGAACATAAGCGACTTCATTCTGGAGAGAGGCCATATGTTTGCAATTACTGTCTAAAGGCATTTGTTTCGAGGAAAAGACTTACTGATCATGTAAGGATACATACTGGTGATAAGCCACATAAGTGCATGCTGTGTGAACAGCGGTTTACGCAAAGAGGGACACTCAAGAGGCATATGAAAGTGCATGATAGGGCGGCGCCGACACTCAGTTGAATGTTTGCACTTTCAAAATTCAAATGAAAATATTGAAGTGATCATGGTGAACATATAATGAAGGAACTTGTAAGCAGATGCCTTGGGAGTTGGGGAAACTGCCTATTGATTCAGTTCAATTTGAATTTAACTGTAACAAGATGAAACTCCAAGGTAGTCTAAGTCTAAGTTATGTCTTCAGATCTGCAGTGGTTGTCACAACGTGTGGCCAAGGAATGCCAAAGAGTGTAGAAACACTGCAGATTATTATAGCCAAGAAAATATACAGACGATTGACGTGTATCATATATGTATGTAGTTTGTGTAGAGAAGTGAACATTTATTTATTTTAGTTTTGTAGTTTCGATGAGGCTAACCAACATAACTGTAGCCAATTTTAAATACCGAAATGTTTTGTTTAATTGTGCCCAAGGTAGAGGCTGTGCCTAGTCTTGGACCAACAATACCTGCACATTATAATTTGAATGTTCAAATAAACGATTTTTACTTTATTTTATTTTTCGTTTTCTTTATATTCTTTACAGTTTCAGCAAAATAGGAGTTCGGAAAAAACCAAAACCAGATTATTCATGTGCACATTTATTTGTCTTTAATTAAATCAAAGTGCTTATCATAATAATACATTGATTAAAAATGAGGTACTTGTGATTTCACAAATACATAATGCCTTCACTGTCACAAAAGTAACCATCATAACATTGTTTTATTTCACAGGTTGCTATACAGAGCTTTTACCTCTCAAACCAGAACAAATGCTCTCTGCGAGTCCTCCACCAAATTACAGGCAACAATAATAAATTATCCATAAGTTTATTAGCCTTATAAAGCGGTAGTTAGAATGCTTTATAGGAATGTGAAGGTTTTCAATTCTTTCTAAATTCACAAGTTTTCACACTTTGAAAATTATATAAAAATTCTGAAAACCATGTTCTTTTCAATCAACACAGCCAAGACGAGTCGTAATAATACAGACTTGAATTTTCCAGGTACCTACTTGTAGCGTCTCCATTTAATTCACTCCTTAAATTCTGATGATGACCTTCATCAGACATCGGTATTCCACTGTGAATACTCTGCTACACTTCCTTGTAACCTAGCCCTAAGCAGTATATTTTGTGGTTTATCTGCATTTTCTAAGTCTTTCTGCATGTGGCCCTTCATGTGCCTATTGAGAGCACATTTCTGTATGAAAGCTTGGTCACATAGCAGACATTTGTGGGGCTTTTCGCCCGTGTGTATCATTCTGTGGTTCCGCAAGTCTTTCCGTGACATGAAGCGTTTAGGACAGAGGTCGCAACCGTATGGACGTTCACCTGAAATTAAATGAAGATTAAATTATTGTTTAGAACACATCAACTCATGATTTCAGAATGATGAATATTCTACTAGCTTTTTCCCGCGGCTTCGCCCGCGTGGATGTCGCAAAATATCCCACGGGAACGTACTACCGGGATTACATACCTAATAGCCGAGGAAAAGGTCATTGACTCCTCTATCTTTTAAACTATTCATTGAAATGATATGATGTCAAGGCATATTTTTATCTGATTTAAATAACATATTTTATTGGATAAGGATTAATATAATACCGGTCAAAATAGCTTCGCATGGGCGTACCCAGGGGGAGGGCAGCTGCCCCGCCCCTGGATTTTGTATGCCTAGGTACAGTAGCGGTCTAAAAATGTTTATGAGTTTTCAAATTAGATTCTTTATCACACTTTGTGCAGTAAAGTCTAAATTGCTATATCTAGGTACATAATACTTTTTAATAGTTGTGAAGCTTCTATTTTTACAAAAAAGTATTCATGACTTTATGTTGATGAAACTGATTTCTTACATTTGACTTTTTTACATTTCTCTATAAAGTTAATTTACTCTTTGCATTTGACACATTGACATAATTGCATTTGTTACACTGACAATTTTATCAAAAATATGTGTGAAATATAATACAAAATTATTGGCTATGATGGCTTGAATATTAGTGTTATAACACGAGAACTCAATATATCTCGATTCAGTGTGGTGATTTTGGACTCAGCGTCATGGCCAAGATACGCAAATAACTGATCATAGAAACAATTCAGGACTACGAAGGCCGATACTAACCGCCGCCGTGCAAATAACTGATATGGTTCGACAATACGAATAGCACGGCTTCAGATCAAGAAGTCATTCTGCTGCTTTGTATGATGTGCGTCCTCGGACGGCTCGTCGAACTTTGCATCTAGTGGAGCTACACTACAGACATCATGCTATTAAAGTGGAAATTAAACCTCACAGCAAAACTTAATTTTGCGCAACAATATTTCGATTGTTATATTTACCGACGAAAAACCTTTTAAATCGAATAAAATCGGAAGATTAACTATATGTCTCATTATCGAGGTTTTAAATTAATTTGGTCGCTGTTGTTGACTGCTATAGTCCACTTATGGGGGTGAATGGGCCACGACGACGCGATGAGGGAGAACTGACGTCGTTAGAAAGTAGGGCTTCTGCGTATAATTATGTGTGGCTTTTGGAAGAAGTGATGCTGCCTCCTGTGCGCGTTGTGTATCCTGCAGCAGAATTTGATTACGTTCAGGATAATGCACCGATACACTCGGCCCGGTTTTCTATCGCGAGTTTCAACGTGCAGCGTGACATTCGTCTCATTCAATGGCCTACTCGGTCAGCAGATATAAACCCGATTGAAAATCTGTGGGGCATAATGGTTCAACGCTGGGATTGTTAGAACGCAGTAAATCCTGAAGCTCTTAGATCACACTGTGCACGGGTATGGAATTACATCGAAGTGACTGATTTATTTCTCACATAGATGCGACAAGGCGTGCGCCCTTGTCGTATCTATGCGAAATATACTACGTACCGTCATAGCTGCTGATGGACTCTATATTAGACAGTAAATTGTTGCTAGAATTAAAAAAAAAACCTCAAAAAAATAAACATGTTTTGAATTTCTATTTGATTTCTTCCTATTTATGCATTTTTCAGTAATAAGTTCGACCTGGTTCGACCTCGCTTGGTTATTGTCCGTATTTATCCCAGTTAATATTATCTAATCGTTTTTTTTTACAAAAAAGGTTTTTATATAGGTTCCTATCCTAGACGATGACGTTTAAATAAAAAATTATCTATGCTCTATCAAATCACATAGAATATCATCGACTTTGTGACATAGATGTGTGCATGCAATTATAAACCTTAAGGTGGTTAGCATTTTCAGACCGCGACTGTACCTAATGTTGTCGATAAAAATTATGTTAGAGCCACGATAAGACTTACTTTACAATTACAATATATTATGGATTAATGTTTAGAAAAAACCGGCAGGTCATGTTGTTGTATCTTGCAAAATACGCGAATGCAGCAAGCAAGCACACAGTTTATTTATTTTACTACATAAAGCTTAGGATCTCCTGCAAGTGTTCCAAGTGTCCCCTACACACTACATGTAGGGTAAAACATGCCCCAGCTTTTTGCTTTTATAATATGTAAGGATAAGGTAAGTATTAGTTGGTGATAAAAAGAGTAGAAAAACAAACAAACCCGTGTGAGTTCTCATGTGCTGTACTTTAAAACTCTGGCTTTTGAACTTCTTATCACAGTATGGGCACGAATATGGTTTCTCTGAAGAATGAGATCGCATGTGTTTGAAGAGATCACCCTAAAATAAACAAAATAATTAAAAAAGAAATATCCTGAAGGCAAAGATACAAATATGTCTAGCTAGATAGTCAAAGCTGTGAACTCGTCGAAAAGAATAGCGTCCAACTGTTGGCCGCTAAATGCACGCACACTAGAAAAGCACAATGACGTGGCGCGAGTGTAAGACGTAGCTGTCATGTACACCAGCATAACAAATTTGGCCCGTTTGTTATAGTTATTTTGCAGCGTGACACTATACAGGGTGGCAGGGACATCGACGCGAAAACTGATATCATGGCTTCAGTACATGATTCTGAACACCCCTACGTTGAAATTTTTCGTCAGTTATTTAAAAAAAATCTGCTGTTCCATACATCGATGTCCCTGCCACCCTGTATAAAATCAAAGCCTGAAGACTCAAAACTACCGATATATCGTTCTTGCTTCAGATATACGTACAATAGCTTGCTGAATCTATCTACTTTCAAACCTAGGAATTCGTAAAACTTTTCTACATTTCTATAAATAAAATATTAATAAATAACATTGCTACAAACCTTGATATAGAACCTCATATCACACACCTGGCAGGCTATATTCTTGATGCCCGTATGCCTAATCAAGTGTGTCTTGAGGTTGCCTTGCTGTGCAAACTTTTTGCCGCATTGTCCACAAATGTAGTTCTTTTGGTTACTGTGAGTTTCTAGATGTGTCTGCAAAAATAAATAATGAGTTATTTAGTTAACTATTCAATTTATTTTGGTAACTATTTAATTTATTTTCTTAACGATTTAATTTATTTTGTTAATTAAATAAATCATAAATAATCCAGCACAATAGTAAGTGTTTATTTCATATAGGCGCTTATAAGACACTTTTGAATGTAAAAATTGACAAGAAAATATACTTAATTGATTCTAGTTGCCCTTTCCCAAAGGTTCGTGTGGCGAAGAATGGGCAAGGAACTGGATAGTTCCACTTTTACATACAAATCAATATGACTTTGCTTTGAGCAAACTGATTTGTTGATACTTTAAGCATTCTAAAAAACATACAAGTTTTCTGTTCTTACCTTTAAATTATAACTCTGCACAAATCTAGCATCACATATGTGGCACACATGCTTTTTAATACCCGCGTGTATCATCTCATGGTTCTTCAGAACATTCAAGTAAGCAAAGTTCTTGCCGCAAGTCAAACACTGATATTTACGGACCCCTGTGTGAGTACGGATGTGACTGTGAAGGTTTCGGACTGTAGGGAATGCCTTGTCACAGTGCTGACATTTTATGTCTGGCTGGAAGACAAGCAGATACTCATCAAGTTAATGTTGTATTGCATCCATAGGTGGGGTATAAAATTAGTATGCTTGGATTCAGAACCTTAGATAATTTCATTTTTTTATTAATTATATTTTATTGCCACATACTCAATAATCAATTTTAACATCATTAAGACAGTCTAAGTTGATTTCTGTGTGACCATTTGTAATAAAAAGGTACTAAATAAAATTTTAGTTCCAATGGATCAAAAATCGAATGGGAAAAAAAATATTAGACACATATTTTTTGCCTTTTAAATAAAACGCATTTTAGGTTGGGGAGTGGGGGTCGCTACGTCACAAGTAAGTATAAAATCTACATACTCGTGACGTCAAGGTACATGCGTGTCGCCTGCGTGTTACTTGCGTTACACCGACGACATCCCCACCACTTCAGACGCAATGCTCGCGCTGTATGCAGATGACGCCGCGTACATTACTACATCGCTTAATGCGAAGTACGCGGCGGTCAAGATGCAGCGCGTCCTCAATTTGCTCCCCGAGTGGCTGTCTAAGTGGCGGCTTTCGGTTAACGTGGGTAAGACGCAGGCGCTGACCACGAGATCGGCGCCCCTCCCACCGCCCTTGAAGCTTCACGGAGTCGACGTCGATTGGTCGCCCCGGGCCAAGTACCTGGGTGTGACCATCGACCACCGGCTCTCAATGATACCACATGTCCGCTCGGTCGCCGCACAGGGCAGAGTCGCCCGTAATCTGCTCAAACCGGTGCTCTCATCCCGCATCCCGGCGCGTGTCAAATTGAGCGTGTACAAGCTGTACGTACGCTCAATATTGACATACGCCGCCCCCGCGTGGTTCGCCCTCACAAGGGAGTCGAGCCGCAAGCTGCTCCGCGCGCAACAGAACCTTGCGCTGCGGACCATTGTTGACGCTCCTCCCTTTGTGAGGAATGACGTACTCCACCGGGACCTCGGTATAGAGAGCCTGGATGAGTTTGTCGGGCGACTCGCGACGGGGATGTTCGCGCGTGCCGACGCATCTGCCTGGCCCCATGTCAGGCAGCTAGCGCCATTGCACGCGCGCCCCCCTGACGCGTTACCCCTGCCCCGCGACCTGGTAGCGGACAAGTGATACCTATCACCGGACATGACGTCTCGAGTAAACCGCATCCAGGTTACACGCGGTTTGCTCGATAAAATGAGACTCCACAGATGTACACACACACCTATTGCGCGGCGTGTTCTAAGTTAATATAGGCATGCTGCGTAACTAAATACAGACAACCTATACTCAACAGACGCCTACACAACACGTGCGAGCGCGACGCGGGCCGCGTAGCACGTTGACACTGAGCGGCGGTACACTACAATACAAGCCGCTCACACAAACACGACTGCTTATCCCTCAATCCGTAAACGGCTAGATCTGTGAGCGGGGCGAGGGAAAGCTACATATCTACCTGTAGGAGCGTCGAGTCGGCATCTCCGTCGCTGGTCGTCTTCGTTGGGCCTCCCCCAGGCAACTGGGGGTCTCACCTGGCGGGGACAGACCGCCGAGATGTCGTGAAGAAGCGACGCTATAGTACATAGCGTCGTGGCGCGCCTACAGAAAAATTCATAGCAACCATTTACACAGACGCACTTTGCGTGCGTCACTTCCGTAGGCCGTTCGAGGCGAACACATTGAGGGGCCCGTTTTAGCGGGCCACCGTGATGCATTCGCGGGCGAGGGGCGAAGCCCCGACCTCGCTCGCCACGCCGCCTTGCGGGGGCGTCGCGACATCCCCGACAGACAGTCAAGGTACATTTTAACTCAATGTATCGCCGTAATCTTTAGATTACATAAAAAAATAAAAAATACGAGTCCAATACTTTTTGATAAACTCCAAGACGGACTAAAAAAAAAAATGTCATCATCCCTATTATCCGAGATTCTGAATTGAAGTTTTGGTTGTTATTCAAAATCAAAATATTTATTTCACATAAACCTGTGAAACGTCAGAAGCTGCACGTGCACGGTTCCAACTGATTGTTTTCTATGTAGAAGAGCAGGAAAGAAACTGCATGGTTACTCTTTTAAAAAATAATTGGCTTTTGGCAATGATTGTAGATAAAACAGCACAAATAGGCATGGATAACGTGTGGGCATATATTGCTATAGTTGCAAGTAATACATTCAAGAGGCTACTGAATGCAGTATACGAAAATACCTTTTTACCAAAATGAACCCTCATGTGTGCTTCAAAGTTATCATACTTCTGAAATGATTTCTCACATTTGGGACACTTCATTCTAGTTCTTTTTTTGAGATGTTTTACCAGTTCCCTTCGTTTTCTTATTCTCCTGAAACATAATTTTTAAAGTATACTCGTATTATTATTACTTTGCCCTTAATTTGAATTGCAGTGAGAAAATACAGGCTGGTCATGTTATATACTAGGTGAAACATATTTTAAACATTGTAAATGCGTATTTTTTCACATTGTATGGCAATGATGATTCTTTGGCAAAAAAATTGGCTTCTGGTCAAGTGAAGAGTCCACCAACCGCTTGGCAATGTCTCGAAAAACTAAGTGGGCTCTCGGTCCCCATGTGTGTGTCTTAGTGTTAGTGTTTGACCCAATGTGTTATTTATTGGCCAAAGAATCAGCCATGTTCTATGGCCTTTTGCCACTTTTCGTGTTGACAGCTATAGGGTCGGATATTTTGATGATATTTTCTTCCCATTTTTTTTATATACTTGTACATATTATTATTTAAGACTGTTAGCTTTTAAATTATGTATGTATTTTTCAAGGTATAGATGAAAACATAGTATTACTTAATTAAAGATACTATTTCACACATACCTAATAATTTCAGCAGGATCCATAGAGCGGTCTACTAGCGTATCATTGTCTGGCGTAAGATTATGACTAAGCATATCATCAGCTGTAATTTCTGCTACATTTATTTCAATTATTTCATGATCATTGGAATGATTTTCTGCTTTCACTGGTTCTTGCTGAAATAAAACCCATAATTAATTTTAAATTAGGGTTCCAGGCAGCAATACCGTAAAGATCCTAAGTCTAGAATGCTTAGGTTCTAGATTTTAATCAATTCAAACCCCACACTAGGATTCCCTGTGCTGTGGGCCCAGTTTCTTCCCAATTATGGTAAACAATTTAATTTATTTAGGTGAAGTAAATAATTTGAATAACAATACAACTTCTATTGTGTTTTGTTCAGTGTCCTTCAACAGATTAACATGCATTTGCAACTACTTGCTAGTAACTAAGTAGTAAACGGAGACACTGAAAGAAAATAAGTCAACAAAAACTGAAATACCTTTTAATATTATTTTTAATTGATAAATAAGTACTTTTAAAACCTCTTACCTCATCCAAAACCTGCTGTTTTAAAATAAGATTGGAGCGCACAGCTGCTTGTTTGAAATAATATGACTTGTTTAGCATATCCAGACATGCCTGGCATATTTGCTGAGGTAAAATGTCCCCTTCTTCAACCTGGAACAAAATACACTACCTAAACAAATTATAAAGAAAGAAAGAAAGAAAATACGTTTATTTGCGGTACACATGACGCAAGGTAAGAAGAAAACACGAAAATAAACAGTTTGGGGGAAAACATGCGTCACATCCACGCAAAACGGCCATCGCTCAGCATAAAGCTGCGACCCTATGCGAGACAGAGCCCCAGCGCTGGTTAAAAAAAAAAAAAAAAAAAAATATAAATAAAAAAAAATGTATAATGTATGTGTGGTTGGTATAAATGAAAAGGGCACAAGTAGGTCAACTGTTTTGTCCTAGACTTATTTAAAACTTCGGGTTTTAGTGGCGCTGGTGATGCTGAAGTAGTCTAAGATGACACACTGACTGATCCGTCAGGCGGCTAGAGGGCACGCTGACTGGTAAATCGCTTTCCTAATGGATTAAGTACCAAAAGTTAACCTTGTGTCGACGTGAGAGGAGTGGTGACTGAAAACTTCCCTAAGGTTTTGTTTTTTTACAACTTAATATTATGAATAGGTATAGTTCACTACAAAAAAAAAAAATGAGCCCCTTACCTCAACAGACGTGCAAAATTTAAACATGTCAGGTGTGCAGACCATGAACAAATCTTTCATGGGTCCGGTGTCCGATAAGCATGCACGACAAATCTTTTTGAAATCTAAAACACTAGCCATTTCCGTAGACATCATTTCAGTGCAACTTTAATTTAATTTCATAGTAATAATAAAATAGAAATGATTGCTAAACAAAAACAAGACCTTGGTCGTCTTGACTCTTGACAATACTTTGACTGTTGACTGACTTTGACATTGACTTTGACGAGGGCTGCCAGTAGTGGGTAAAGCCAACATATTATTTCGCAATGCGAAAAAAAAAATAAACAAAAAGTTTTACTGTTTGTAACAGAACGATGGTCAAGGTTGCCTGGAAGAGATCGCAGTACGCGATAAGGCCGCCAATAGTATATTTTGTAGTGTATTACTTTTTTTTATGTAATTATAATCTGGTGTACAATAAAGTATATTGTATAAATATAAATAAATAGATGAACAATTATTACATACTAGGAAAGCCAAGCGCACATTACAGCTGCAACGGGCCGCAGCGTAATGCATTTTCATTCCAAAAAAGTGCTGAGTCTGTAGTGTGCGGTGCGTTGGTTTGGTTCATAGAAAATGTATGAAAGTGATGTGATGAAGGAAGATTTTCAATGCGTAGCGTTGTGGCACGCCACGCCACACTACGCGCTAGCTGAGTAAATTATGCAGATTTCGGATCCAATTAAATAATCTGGCAGCCCTGGCTTTGACTGACAGTGACATTTGAATGACAATGGCTTGACCATAGAACATAAATAATCTTGGACTTGACGCCGTAATGTTGGAAAATAAACCGTATTGATGTTATGGAGATCTCCAATGTAGCTTGGCTTTTATGGAAAAGGCAAAGCCGAGCCAATAACATAACGTCCCGCCTGTATTCCCTGAAGGGGTAGGCAGTGGCACTCATATCTCGCAATTTATACTATGAGCTCCATGTAATAGGGCCTTACACATCCCTTAATTAACGGCAAGGCTGGGCCCAAGCAAGCTTTGCAGTGATTATGGGTCGTGTTCCATATTTTTGCCATGGAAACGTACCCTCACTTCCGTTTTTATAATTTATCATTATTTAACCGTCTCCAAAACGTAGGGTTTTCTTCTATCTTCTAGCTTGACCGCTTTTCCTGCAAGATGGAACTTCAATATTCCATATATCTAGCTATCCAACTACTAACGCATACTATCTTGCAACGCGTAACAAAATCTTTTCTGTTAAAATTGGTAAGTATCAAAAAATCTTTTAAAAATTCACTTTTCGTGTAAAATATTGTATACCTACATAAGTACCTAAATTATTTTACAACTTAACAGGTAAGTTGAATATTGTCATATTTTTCACTAAACCGTAACGTAACAGGAAACTACACTAAACATAGTATCCCGTTGATTTACCTTAGGTCCTCTACCTTCTAGGAAAAAATAAAGAAATATTCAACTATGTGTTAGATAAAACATAGCCCATTTATGGAACCCGGGAGGGGTTGCATAAATGGGCTGTTTTTTAAGCGCAGTGGGAATATTCACATGATTTAACTAGGTATCTACATAAGTATTATCAATATCCAGTCTTTCTATAATTATCTTGTACTTACCTACTCTGTTTACTTTCTATGGGCAAAGACAAAAAAAGACATCGCATGTTGTGAAAACTATGTCATCAGTTGATTAACTTTTTGATTGATTCTGATAAGATAGGTACATAGGTAACTGTGCTTGTATCTACATTTATCTATAATCACTTCTACATTATCAGACAAATAAACAATAATAGGTACTCCTACACAGTACACCTAGCTGTTAAATAATTGCTAATTACATAGGTTTGTACTTAAACTTAAGTACTTCATTCCAGTTGTAACCATAAACTGAATGATATTCAATTATGTTATCAGAATCATATACCTACCTAAATGCACTTTAAATGCTGTAAATAACCTATCCATACAATAGGCATATGTGTAAATGCATGTGTGTGGATTGAGAATGTTTTTAAGTTTTATTTAACTTTGTATGAGTCATTGAACTTGGAAAAAAAAAAGAGTTGAATGCATAATAGAAACCGGTTTTTTCATAACTGTAAATGACTTCGATCAGCTATACACGCGCTTGCGTTGTTTGTCAAAGGTAAAATCCGCATACATTGAACGATTGCAGATGTTCGCTACGTCATCCATATTCTACAAGAAGTTGTGTTAATATATTAGAGGTTATTTTTTTTTATATTGTATCAATATTATTTTACCATTTGAAAGTAATGTTGAAAGTTAGTTTCACACTATTTACAAATAATTCTCAAAACAAATAGGAACTAATTGGTTAACTTACGTGTTTTCGTGACTTTTAAAGTGTTAAATAGGTGCCCATGTTTGTTGTGAATTTGTGATTAAAAATAACAAATGAACACGATATCATTTTGTTGAAGTGTAGCGAATTGGTATGTACATACATGTGTACTTATGTTGTTGATAAGAACATTGTTCAATCCGTTCAGTTATAAGTTTTCCGTGGCGCGGTGCACTCGCGTCAGTGCGTCGTATTTGTTTACTTACATAGTACCTACACGTAACAATACTTATTGACTATGAGTGCCAACGGTACAAGTGACGAAGTGCCCATAACAGGGATTCCAAACAATGCAAGAATAAGCCGGCTAAAACAGCATTTTTGTGAAGAATTCGGATGTGAACCATTGTTTTTCGTAAGAGTGCCGGGCCGCGTAAACCTAATTGGTGAACACATCGATTATTGTGGCTATCCAGTGTTGCCCATGGCATTGGAACAGGATATACTGATTGCTGCTACGATAATAAATAAGCCAGAGCTTCATTTAAGAAATATAAATAATAAATATAGCAATTATGAAGCAGAGATAAAATCGTGTGAAGACATAAATATTATATCAGACTCAAATGGAAAGCCATTTTGGTATAATTATGTGCTGTGTGGAGTTAAAGGCGCCTTGGAGTTTATAAGCGATAAAATTACCAATGGACTGCAGCTCTGCGTAGATGGAATAATTCCACCGGCGTCTGGACTATCAAGTTCCTCAGCATTAGTGAGTGCAGCATGTCTGGCTCTTTTTTATGCTCAAAACGTTCCACTGAGCAAAACTGAAATCGCATCTTTATGTGCAAAATGCGAGAGATATATCGGAACCCAAGGAGGTGGCATGGATCAAGCGATAGCATTTTTGGCACAGAAGAACTGCGCCCAATATATAACGTGGCAACCCTTGAAGGCTACACCCGTAGCGCTACCCGAAAATACGGCATTTGTTGTGGCCCACAGTTTGGCGGAGGCTAACAAAGCAGCTACGAATGATTACAATAGAAGGGTGATAGAATGTAGGCTGGCAGCAAAAATTATAGCTACGTGCGCAGGTGTTGTTACTGATAACAAAATTATTACTCTTAGTCAAGTACAAAATAAACTTGATAACACTTTAGGAGAAATGGTAAACCTTGTTCATGAGTATTTGCCTAAAGATTTATACACAAAAGAAGAAATATGCGATATCTTGAATGTTAATGAAGAAGAATTGGAGCAGTTGTATTTAACACCAAACACGAAGCATATAACGGAGTTTAAATTGAAACAGCGAGCTCTTCACGTTTACGAAGAAGCGCTTCGTGTCGAAGATTTTCGTAAACATTGCTCGCAATCAGCATCAAATGGCAACGGCGTCAATGGTGCGAACGGAAATAACGTCTCTATTGTTTATGAAAATGGTGATGGTAATGAAATAATAAACGTTCTTGGGAAACTGATGTCTAGTAGTCACGAGAGCCTGAAAGAACTCTACGAGTGTTCTCATGACAATTTAGATCGTCTGGTCAATATATCAAAGGAAATGAACGTTCATTCTCGCCTAACTGGTGCCGGTTGGGGCGGATGTATTATAGCTTTGTGTCCGAAAGAGAAAGTCAATATATATATTGATATGTTAATAGACAACTTTTACGTAAAACATTGTAAAATAGATAAATGTAAAGCTAGCTCTTATGTGTTTGCTACTACTCCGAACCACGGCGCGGAAATACATGTAAATAAATAAGTTTAAAAATAACATATACAGCATTTATCAGAAAGATGTGATTTAATATGTAAAAAAATCTGCCGTCCCATACATTTGGGTCGAGTAGGTTGAAAGTTTTGTATGGGATTGAGTTTTTTTTCGCGATTACGATGTTTGTCCCATGGCTAAAGTTCAGTTTGATAGTCTGTACCACACCCTTAAATATGACTACACCTTTCTGATACCCGCTGCAGATTGTCCTAACTGTGCGTTTGCACTGGCAAAACATCGCAACAAAACTTGTTGAAATCTCTAGGTACTGTCAAAAATTGTATGGAACATTGACAGAAAATACAGATTCCAACATGTTTTGTTGTGAATGTTTCGCCAGTGCAAACGCACAGTAATAATAACTGTATGTATCCACCGTAAATTTATAATTATGGATTCATAAAGTAAGCAATTTAATATTTTGTAAATTTTGAAAAATATCGATTAACTTTTTCTTCCGCGTTTAGCACCGAATGAACTTATTTTTCCAGAAGTAGGATCCACGAGTAGTTATAAGTTATACCGTTTTCAGACTTTTACTGCAACTTTTGATTTCATTCCGGAAACAATCAATAGTATTACTTTTTTAAAATTATGTATTATTTTATTCTTATCTACAAAATAATAATACAATCTTAAGATAACTGAAACAGAAAGTGATGCAGAAAGTGATTTCAGCAGCATTTACTATAAACTAATATAGTCCAGTGATTTTCCTATCTACGAGTATATACGTATTTTTATGGAAACTTAAAATAAATATTATAGTGTTGATTTTATGTTTTATTTGGTAATATGCATTTTATTCATCCTGTATTGCCCCACTGCTGGGCAAAGGTCTCCCCACATTATTTATTGTACCTACCTAACCTACTAACTACTTACATAGGCACCTACACCAGACTGAACACAAAAAAAAAGTTGGCGGTTTTACCTACAAGGTAAATTCGTCCATGCAACCCTCGGCTGGGTTGACAGAAAGGAGAGAGAGGTTTAGTAATGTTTGTAGTCGGGTACTCGTGTATCAGCCCTGCCAACAGAGGCGGCTATAGCTCAAGTAGCGCCCGTGTGCAATCAATACCTTGGCGCCCTCTAGCAGTGGCGGACTAAGCCTGTCGGGGCGGAGAAACTAAATGCCCCCCAAGGAATGAACGTTCCATTCTTTTACAGCTTCTTACAATTTTAAATATCACAGGACTGGTCGATGTGGCGACGCTTAGGGGAAGCCCAAAGGCGGATTTAATGTCGAGAGCGCCCTAGGCAAGCACCCCATCGACGCGCCTCTAGCGGCCCTATATTATACATTTTAACTACCTACCTAGTGTAGCGGTTTCACCCGCGTGATGCCCTATCCCATGTGAATTCAGGGATAAAATGTGTAAATCTGGGTCTCCAGCTATCTGCATAGGTACCACCTTTCCTCACAATTGGTTCAGTAACTTTTTGCATGAAGAAGTAAGATATACTTAGACACAGTTTTCCAAATAATTAATACTAAATAATGAATATTAAAATATTTAATACTAGCTGCGTCCCGCGGTTTCACCCGCATAAGTGTCGATCTCCTGGGAATATCGGGATAAAAAGTATTCTATGCCCTAACCCAGGTCATGGTCTACCCATTTGCTAAATTTCATCCAAATCTGTTCAGCCGTTTTAGCGTGAAAGCGTAACAAACAAACAAACTCACTTTCGCATTTATAATATTAGTTGGGATTAGTTAAGGTATGTACCATTCCGTAGCCGACCGCAGGCTGCAACTGCAGGCGATGTGTCGCCGCGACATGACTGGAATGGTAGATAAGGCCGTATTCTCGGCGGCAGCGGGCAGCGGGGCGGCCACAACAATTTTATTATATTTAAAGTTATGATTTATTTGGTTTTGGGGACGACAGCGGCATCGCCGCCACCTCGATCGCCCCGCTGCCCGCTGCCGCCGAGAATACGGCCATAAAAGGGTGATAAACGCACGAGTAAGTACGCGTACTTTAAAACCGCTGAGCAAATTCGCCAGCGATCGTAGTTTCGTACGTCTGTCATCGCCGCGAGTCAAGAGCCGTCATTTTGTTTCGACATTTGTGTAATGTTTGATTAGTTTGGTAAAAAAAAATCGACGTCAACAAGCTCATACATCGCGATACATTGTGTTTGAACGGCCGTTCAAATCGCTCAAATCGATTACAGCCTAACTCGGAATGCGGGGTTAGCCAGCGCTGTGAGCGCTTACGTTCTAATTCGGATAGCGGCCAAAGTCGGTACTGTCCGCCAAGTGTCATCTGTCAACTCAACACAAATGTCAAATTCGTTTTCTAGATTTCATCAGATTGTTTGAGAAAAGGGGAAAATATAATAAATTAGATATTGTTTTACACAATTACTAGATTTAAAAGACTTAAAGTCACCAATACTCATTCTCAACATCTACGTCTCGTTGAAAGCTTTAAAAAAACGTAAGTATTCTATTTGGTTACATACAAAATTGTGCTATTTTGGTATTTTATGGAAAAATTATAGCAGTTTGTACATTCATACATGTTTTATAGCTTACCAAGGAATAGCAGCCATGGTAATGCCTCAGGTATAAGTGATTTACTTATTGTTGCTATGATGTGTCACTTTATAATTTTGAGGTTAAGTTCGAAACCAATTTGTTAAGCAAAGTTGATGAAATACTGCCCAATGCATATGAAATTGAGTGTCAAAGTTAAAGGATCGCTGTACAATCCTACACCAATTTTGCAATCATTTTAATAATATGCTGTAACCCGTTTGTTTGATGGTTTGTTTATATTTAGTCCTAGTGTACAAATCTTGCATTATTTTATGTACTCTTGCATCCTTGTTTTGCTCGCATATTAAAATATTTTATGAAATAAACTATACTGTAGTAAACATTATGTTGGCCTCTAGCGGGACTGAAAGTACACCCAGTAATACAAATTGTCTGTTACAGGAAAGCTACCAAAAATTATCTGCAAGTACAAAGAGACGAATTAGACGACTTAAACTAAAATCTATTTTGTCTAACAGTCACAAACCTAATATAGCAAATAGAATTAATAAAATTGTGAATGAAACAAAGCATCCTATACTAGCTGAAGATTCTAATAAAAATCTAATAGTTAATCTTCACCCTGACCCAGGAGATGTGCAAGATACTTTAGTTAATAACATAGTAGAAGAAAATATAAACATGTCTTCAAGAGAAGATGTAGTGGCTGCAAGACAGGCGAAAAAGCAGGCTAAACTAAAAGGCAAAAGCAAGGACACAGTACCCACTGACATTAAAGCACAAGGGGCTATGGCACAGAATGCTGGCATTCAAAATACTCCAGCCCCAACAGCAGCTGAAAAAAAAGTAGAACCAATGCCTATTGAAGCAGAACTTAAAGTAAATTCACCAAAAGGTAAAGATGAAGTTGATAAAGCTGTTAAAGTAGACACTGTTATCGCAATTGATAGAAGTAAGGAGCAGGTTAAAGCAGAAAGAGCTGCTAAGAAGGCTGCAAAGCATTCTAAGAAGATAGGTGCTACAGCAGAAGGAGATGCTCCTATAGAAAAACCTGCTGTAAAGGAAGTGCCTAAACCTGTAAATGAAGATATGACTGTGAAAGATGTAGTAGAAACTTTAAGAGATATAGCTAGTGTAGCTAAGGATATAAAAGATGTTACTGTCAAAGTGAATGCTATTGACTTGAGTGGTAAAAAGGTAAACATTTGTTGGGAGTTAGTAGTAGTAAATAGTTCAACTTTTCGATAACATTTGTTGGGAGTTAGTAGTAGTAAATAGTTCAACTTTTCGATAACAATTAAGTATATTGTTTAAAAGAGACATCACTTTACATTTGTAATGGTGCAATGGTGGACACGCACGATTGCTACATTAAAGATCGACATTTGCAAATGCAAAGTGCTATCTCTTTTAAACAATATACTATTTTACATCAGCCCTTTCAGTTATTTTACCTCTGACAGCAATCCTATAGGCAATGAGAATACAAAGATCAGTGTGATGCAACATCAGCATTAAAATACAGTATTTTTATCTCACGAAGCAATACGCTTTGCTTGTGCAAACACATTGTGAATGTTTGCATAAAGACCGGTAGCGTCACATAACACAGACACACACATTGCCGACTTCGCCATTTTCTTGGACGGTACCGAGAGCTCCTACGCTTACACACACATTCACAGCGTGTTTGTACACTTGCTAACCACAAGTAATGCGTACGTCGCGTCGTGAGATAAAAATACTGTAATTGTAAAAGGACTGTAAATAATTATTTATTTATTTTAAATACCATAATTCAGCACTTTTTGTGTTGAATTAGAAATACATAAACTCACGCCTCCTTACCGTGTGGGTAGACAGAAACTACAGAACACCACCTTTAACGATTCTTACCTCCGTTTGCTATGTTCCTTTTATTTTTGGTGAATTAGGAATACCACTAACTAAAGTTTTATTTAAATTAGGCTGAAGCAGAAAGCAACAAAAGTAAAGCAGACTTAAAAGCAGAGAGGCGCGCAAAGCAAGAGGCACAAAGAGCTGCCAAACAAGCAGCCCAGGAGAAAGTTGTTGCTAAACCTAAAGCTGATGTGAAGGCTCCAGAGGGAGATGTTTCTAAAGCTAAAGAGGTAAGTGTCAAAAAAAATCTGGTGCTTGAGTCACTGAATAAAAACGTGTGATGTCGGGAGACCCCCCTCGGCATCGAAATTCCTTACGCGATACTCGCATGCAGTCACATACACACTCGTATATACATAGTCTGGTCATAAGTTTTGTCACATATGGAAAGTTAAATAAATGACACAATGAGTTACGCACTACAACCATTTATATATCAAATAAATGGGTATAAAATACAGATTTAAACCACATAAAAATTATTCGAAATGTCCTCCTCTTGCTTCGATACAAGCCTTCAATCTGCAAGGCCAGTTATCAATCAAAGCACGCACGACATTCATGTCTATATCGACGACTGCTTTAATCAGGGATGCTTTAAGTGACTCCAAGTTGCGATGGGGTTTAGCGCAGACCTTCTCCTCTAAGTGCTGCCATATTTTGTAATCCAAGGGATTCAAGTCTGGACTGGATGAGAGCCAATCCTCATGCCTGATAAAGTCGATTCCACGGGTCGTGAGCCAGTTTTGGGTACTTTTCGCCTTATGAGCCGGCGCAGAATCCTGCTGGAATAACCAGTGCCTGTTTTCGAACATTGTTTGTGAAAGAGGTTCCACAATGTTTGTTAGGACTGTGTTTTGATATACGAGGGCTGGCTTTCACTCCTTTTTCACAAAAAAAACACCTCCGTTGGACCCAAAAAGGACACCCCAAGCCAAACCATGAATGCCGAAGGGTGATGACCACGCTGAACACGTGGCACACGTTTGTTCGCTTCTTCACTAGAGTGTGCATACACTTTATCATTTTGTTTATTGAAACTCTCCTCAACATAAAATAAAAATTCGTCCGAAAAAAGTATTTCGCGGTATTTTTTTCCCGCGTACCGCCTTAACAAAACCCGGCTTCTTTCGAGTCTGATTTTCTTTAGCCGTGCGTTAAGAAGATGTGCTGTGTTTTTTTTTCTATAAGCACGCAGTCCTAGCTCTTCATTTAATACCCTTTTAACAGTAGTTCTGCTTAGTCCCATCTGCAAAGCCAACATTTTTTGCTTGCGGACAGGATTTCGTTGGATTCGCGCCTTCATTGCTTTGATGACTGCTGGAGTCCGAACAGTACGAGGTCGACCGCTCCTTTGTTTATCTTCTAATCTTGAATCTTCCCTGAATCGTTTGATAGTACGATAAATAAATCTCAGTGGAATTTTCAAATTTTTCAGCTGTTTGAAAATCTCAGTTGGCGCGTGACCGCAACAATGCAATGCAATTACTGCGACTCTGTCTTCTTTGCGCGTCCACTCCATTTTAGAAAATGAAAAAAATTCCAGAAAACCTTTGTTTTTATTTTCGTTAAATATTCAAATTTCGAATGCCCATAATATTTTCCTCGGCTTGCATTCTAAATTCGAAATTTTACCTATGTGACAGAACTTATGGCCCGACTACATAATATAAAGAGAAAGAGGGAAAGTCGCATGGAGGTGGCATAACGCTTTTTCTTACGTGACGATTTCTACCAGTCAAGTCCTACCGCAAGCCACGTTCCTGACCTTCATTCCAAAAAAAATTACTTATGAAAGAGTTATTTTGTAACTGGAAAAGATTATCTACAATCAATCTGCCTAGCCTTTTCCCAACTATGTTGGGGTCGGCTTCCAGTCTAACCGGATGCAGCTGAATACCAGTATTTTACATGGAGCGACTGCCTATCTGACCTCCACAACCCAGTAACTGGGTAATACGATACCCCTTGGTAAGACTGGTGTCAGACTTTCGGGCTTCTGACGACTCGTAACGACTGTCAAAGATCCACGAATGACAGCCGGGACCAACGGCTTAACGTGCTTTCCGAGGCACGGAGGATTCTCGGTATGTAAAGATGGTCACCCATCCACTGACCAACCCCCTGGAAAAGATTATCTACAAGTTTCATAAAAAAACAACCAGCAGATAAGTTATTTCGTAATTTTTATTGAAATAATTAATACAAAGAAAGCTGTTTGATTGACATTAGAACTCTTTAGCACCTACGACTGTGCTTGGCAGATTCTCCAAAAAATTTTTTCCAGATACGTATTACTTGGGGTCAGCACGTAATTTTCTTCGATTACGAACCTTTTGAACCGTCACGCTATAATTAATTAATTTCGTTTTAAAATTGTTATAGGAGAAAGCAACCAAACAGAAATCCTCAGAGAAACCTAAAGTGAAATCTCAAAGCGCTCACAGAGTGAACTGGTTCCAACATCTGTACAAAGAACATGACAAGGAGTCACTGAAATCTATTGCTATCAATTCCAAGTAAGTATCCATCCTCTTGGCATTTCAACTGACTGATTAAGTCTAGTTTTAATAGTAAAAGTTAACTGTATGGAAATGGCATAAGGTTGAAATTGACTTGTGTCCTATGTTACATAGTATATTGTAGAATATACATACTACAATGTCAGTAAATACGTATATAGTAAAAGTACAACTTTCTGCTACATTGTTATAGTGACATTTTTATGATACACATAAACTTGTTCCACAACTCACAGCAAATAGTTGTCCTGTTATCTTGCATTACTTTGTACACTTAACTGAAAATGTTGTGGTAAATTATCAGAAGTATGAAGTACTACATTCTATTGTGTTCATAATACGACCTACTCATATAAGGTCAATTGTTATGGAACCTTGAATGCTTATTGAGCAATATAAGATCTTAGCTCGCAATCAACTTCGTCATTTTCTTTTGATTACTATACACTACATAGCATCATGCTTCATATATCCCGAAGTGATACTCAGATGAGTTTCATCAAGCTCACCTAGATTTCGCCAGTTATGTGCAAGCTAACTGTCCACATAGCGAGCAGAAGTGGCCAAGTGGTAACGGTCGCGACTTACTAGTTGAAGATCCTAGGCTCGAACTTTACTTTGTGTAAATTATTTCATCACCACTGCTCTCAATACGGTGAAGGAAAACATCGTGAGGAAACCGGCATGTCCTAGAACTAAAAATTCGAAGACATGTGAAATCTACCAACCCGCACTGGGCCCGCGTGGTGGATAACGGCCCACTCCCTCTCATCGAGAGGAGGCATGTGTCACAGCAGTGGGAATATTATAGGCTGATTATGAACTGTACAAAAATCAAGACTTGGCCTGTAATAATATTTGCCGGACTTGGGAATCGAACCAAACGTCCTCACGCTCAGTAATCACACTTGCGACAACTAGACCAACCACTCCATTGCCAGTAAGATTAATTAGAATATTAAAAATTGAAAAAAAAAAACTGGTATCAAGTTTTTTTTTATTTCAGGTTATTTTTAAATGATTATATATTATTATATTATATGATTATATTATCTTTGATGCACGTAGACCAATTTTTTAATTTGTTGCAATGTAGTGTCTTTTCCATAGTCTTGTTTTGTTTGCAGCTTGCACCCAGCTATTATAAAGCTAGGCGTTCAGTTGGCTGCCCGAGTCGTGACCGGTTCTAATGCAAGGTGCGTCGCACTTCTTGATGCTCTAAAAAAGGTAAGCTTTTAAATAGCTGTACATAAGTTGTAAACACACAAAAAAGTCGCTTTGACAAAGATCAAACTCCATTTCTGTTTACATAATTCAGGCATATATGATGTGTAACTGAGTGTACAATAAAATTATCTTTGCATTATCTAAAAAATACAAAGTAATAATTACTATTACGTTGTTTACAAACATAATTTTATTAAGAATACAATTGTTATAATGTTAGCATCTGTGTTCCTATGATAATTATATGAGATATGTATATTTTTGGTTTGGTTATTGGCACTAGAAACTAGAACTAATATTAAAACATATCTAAAAAAACTCTTCTGAAGTATTACTTGTAGAAAAAACTACCTAAACTTCTGGTTAAGGTTCTGTTAAAATTTCAATTTGATCCAAGAATTCTCAATAAACCAACTTCATAATATTGTTATTGGCTATTTGGAACATCATTTCGTAGGTACTAATTCTTTACAGTTTCTGTATTTATCTGATGGATAGTCTCTCTCCTTCGATGATGAAATAAGCACTCAAAAGAAACCACGCTTTTAATCCCAGATGGTTCGCGACTACACGCTCCCAGCCAAGACGGAGTTCGCTCGCGGCCTCGAGGCGCACCTCGCAACGAGTCTGGACTTCCTGTGGGCGATGAGATCCCCTTCAGCCTCGCAAACCAACGCCGTCAAGTTCTTCCGGTACCACCTCACGCAGCTGCCGAACAACGTTGATGAGTTTGATGTGAGTTCTAGTATAATAGACTGATAAGTGAACTAGGTCACTGAAGACCATAGTTATGAGTTTTTTTTCTATAGTCCTTAGGAAAAATAAGAACACGAAAATGAATTGGAAACAGTAATTGGTTAGTCCAGCTCAAACAGGCAGACGCCATGGCAGAATATTTTTCCAATAGTTAAAGTAATTTAAAAGAAGAAGGTATAATAATTTTATAGCATTTGCGATTTCACAAACATTCTGAATGTTTTAGGTCATTGTTATTTTACAATTAAATTGATAATAATTAGTTATCTGTGAAAGTTCATTGACATAGTTAGGTTTCAGTAAAACTGATACTGATTGTACCATCGAAGAAGTTCATATCTAAGCACCGTAAGGACTATTTCTGCTTGCAGTGCTCGGCCGCCATAGAAGCGGGGTGGTAACAGATGTGGTCATCGCGTTCACGGGATTTTGTTTTCAAATTGCTTAGATATGAAATTCTTCGATGGTACATACATTTTGATGACACAATTTTAAATGTTTTCTGTTCTTGGTGTCCATTATTTGTAAGTTTGTAAACACACAGTGACATCCAAAAAAGGGTAACAGAAGAAATCAATCTTGATAAAGGAAAAGATGTGAAGCATCATAAATAAAAATAAGTGATGTTAAAAAGATTCCCTACTTTTTACAAGTTTGGAACTTCAAAAATGTCTTCTGCATACATAATTTCATTAGCAACTTTTACCCACAGGCGAAGAAGACGTTGCAGGAAGAAATAGACAGGTACATTAGGGAACAAATCGACATGGCGGGCGAGGCGATCAGTATAACTGTGCGCAATAAAATATCTGACGGAGATAATATACTCACTTATGGATGGTAAGTCGGTTTTTCTTAATTACTGGAATTAAAAAAAGTCTCAATCATTAGCAAATATGACAAAAGTGGCCTAGTGGCAATGGTCGCGACTTACGAGTTGTAGGTTCGAACCCTTTTTTTTTTTTTTGAGGGTGGGAAATCATCAAATGACTTCCCCCGCTCTGGGCAGAGCGAGAGGGTGTGTCAGACTTTTACTGACTAAAACCCACCCATGTTCCTTCCGTTGCCTGTGTGCCGGGGCCGCGATATCCCTTTCGAACAAACCCGCAACCCCAGCAGGCATTGGTCTTTCGACCCCGTCAGTTGGTGCTGACATCTCTTTGAGGCGCGCGTGGAACACAACGCGCCGTCGACACGGGCCTGGTCCTTATCGGACGGCGAGCTGCCCATTGCTCACCGTCCGAACCGTGACAGGCGCTTTAGTTTGTGTAAATTATTTCATCACCGCTGCTCTCAAAACGGTGAATGTAAACATCGTGCGGAAACCGGCATGTCCTAGAACCAATAATTCGAATACATGTGACATCCACCAACCCACACTGGGCCCGCGTGGTGGATTACGGCCCACTGCCTCTCACAGAGAGGAGGCCTGTGTCCTAGCAGTGGGAATAATATTGGGTGATTATGCTCTGATAGAGTAATGAATCTAAAACATTTCTCTTTTATCTTGTTGGTGACTTCATTAATTTTCTTGATTACATTAGGTTTATAGCGAACTCCCAGTACGAGGTATGTATCAATACCATTTCATGGAACTATTCATCAAGAATCTTTGTCATAAAATAACAGACTTCTACAAAACATAACATCACGCCCCCAGTATTCCCCGAAGGGTTAGGCAGAGGTTTACTATAGTACACCCACATTTCGCCAGTTATGTTTAAGTCCCATGTAATAGGGGGCGAGCCTATTGCTACCAATCGGGCACAAATCCAGACTCCGGGCTGATAAACTCAAGATGGAAAACCCAATAACACTTTGCCCGACCCGGGAATCGAACCCGGGACCTCATGCTCAGGCAGTAGCGTTTGCGACTACTAGACCAATGAGGCAGTTATTAATTTCTATTAAATAATATTGTTTTGTTATGTTATAAAAAACACAACATGTTATGTTCACAGCTCATCCCTCATCGAACGTATCCTCCGCGACGCGTGGTCAGCCGGCCTCAAGTTCAGGACCATAATCGTCGGCAACCGCGTACAGACGTCCGCCACACAGATGTTGCGCCGACTGGTTGCGCTCGGCCTCCCGTGCACCTATGTCGACATCACCTCGCTCTACTTCGCCATGCACACGGTAACTAACACTGGATGATGGATGCAAATACTCCCAAAACCCAAGTAACATAACATCACGCCAATAATCATCGAACGGTTAGGCAGAGTTCCACCTATAGTACACCCACACTTTTCCAGTTATGTTTAAGTCACTTGTAATAGGGGGCGAGCCTATTGCCATCAACCGGGCACAAATCCAGACTCCAGGCTGCTTCTGAGAAATTCCTGATGGAAAAACCCAATAACACTTCGCGCGACCTGGGAATCGAACCCAGGACTTCATGCTCAGCAGTAACCCCAAGTACTGTGGTGGAAATGGCTGAATTTATCGTAGACTAGTAGCCACCCACCCCGACTTCGCACGATTTTACAGTTTGACAGACCATCGTGTTTTGTTGTATATTATATTACTTTAATTATCTTGGATGTGTGGACAATGTGGGTCATTTTTTTTTCTTTCTCAGTTTGTTGATGGTCGCAATTGAGTACTTTATGCAACCTACTCAAAAGTCCTTTTTTTGTATATGTTCGTTGAATCGATTATTACAGCTAATAACGAGAACAAGATCATAACAAACGAGACTTAAAGGCAACGATTGCGCACTTTTATTGGAACTGGCAATGCATTCCACAAAAGAATTTCATAATGTTACTTCGGCTCAGAGTCAGTGGAGTGTCTTCAGTTCCAAGTCATAAGTAGTCCATGTGGTCCCGCAGACCAACAAGGTGGTGCTGGGCGCGAGCGCGCTGCTGGCGAACGGCTCCGTGCTGGGCGCGGCCGGCACGGCGCAGGTGGCGCTGGCCGCGCGCGCGCACAACGTGCCCGTGCTCGTCGCCTGCGAGACGCACAAGTTCTCCGAAAGAGTGCAGACTGACGCCTTCGTTTATAACGAGATTGGTGTGTATTTTCGCATAATTACGCAAAAACAACTATTCAGTGGATACCAAACAACCGGAAACGACTACGCGGCAGGCCCAGAAAGAGATGGCGAGATGAGCTGCTATCTAATTACGTAACATATTTTTGTAAACTATTACGACTAATCTGTTTCATTTTGACAGTTCAACAACATTCATTGCGTTATTTACGTTGTTGAACAGATTTTTTTTCGAACTTATGATGCAATGGATTAGCAATTTGTTTCAAGACGATTCAGATTCTAATTAATCGTGTATTACGCAATTAGGATACTGCGCGATTCACCCGCAATCGCAGTACCCCAGTAAAAGGGGACAGAGGGTGAATTGGGAAGCCTTTGCCCTACATTGCGACAACACAGACTTATAATAAATAAAATAATAATATGTGTTTTCAAACTCAAAGCATTTTATAATTATTGTCAAGGAATCAGAAAGATGAAGCTAGTTGCTCATTCCAAAGCGTAGGAGGTTCCTATGGAGTAGAACAGGCAAGGAACTCCATGGACTCTCTTATTAAAATCTAAATATTGGTACAAATTTTGTTTGAAGAAGTTTGGAATGCTGAACTTCCTTTATTTAATGATATAGCCCGAACAGTTATATAAAAAAGGGGAATGCGAGTATTGCAGAAATACCCCACAGCTAAGTGGATCCCAACATGAACCACCTTGTCAGATCGAGATGCAGCTCTATGTCTATAGAACATCCATCCTTTCTTCGAAACAGAATGACAGCTTTTTAAATACATTTCACAAAATGGCCTCTGGTTCACGTAGAAAGATAGTTAACTGCTCAGATCCAGAGTATGCTGCGAAGCTTTATTTTCGATAAAAAATTCTAAAATTGTATACCAATTTTTTCTTTTATATAGGCGATCCCGATGACCTAATCGATAAATCGGACGAGAACTCCCCGCTGAAGGACTGGCGGTCGAACCCCAACTTGACGCCATTGAACCTAACGTATGACGTCACGCCGCCGAGCCTCGTCACCGCCGTGGTCACTGAACTAGCCATACTGCCCTGCACTAGCGCCCCTGTTGTACTGAGATTTAAGTTATCAGAGTATGGAGTGTAAATAAAAGAATATTTATTTTATAAAAAAGTGTTGTTAATATTTACCTTTATTTTGTGTAGGAAATAAGTTTTTTAGTTAGATTTAATTTAGTATGGAAACCATATAAAAGATAAAGCCGAACACAATGCACAAAATAGGCAAAATAACACAGCAATGATGTGGTATAATCTTTATCAATTTAGCGACACTCACACTTAGAGAGTGCCTGTAATAAAACAGCGGACGTACTTACTAAAATAGTAAAATACCAGCTAGATTTTGTATTACAATTTTCTAAAATAGTAATTTCATTTCTCTGTAGTTTTGTTGCCATTTTAAAGATCCAGTTTCGTGTTAAATCTTACCATAACAAGAAATTATAGAAATAACAACAGCTATTGTTGGCTGATTACATTGTCAAGTTTGTTATGCTTTTTGGAAATCTCGACAACGAGACGCAGAGCAGGACAGACACGTCTGCGTGGCAGCGTACGCAGCTGTCAGTGCGTTAATGCATTACAAAATCTGCTGTCCTGCGCTGCGTGGCCCTGCATCACCTCCGTCTCAGCATACGCTCAGCCTTAGTAGCGTTAGTTATTAAAACTCTAGGCCACACCCATTCTGCAACTTTTTTTGGGTAAATTTGCGTACTACAATGACACATTTTTGTTCAGATTGGCATTTTCTTTTTCTGTTTACAATATTCTCTGTAAATAATATTAGAATCAGAATGCTAAGATGTGCTCAAAATACCAATACAATATTGTAAATAATTATAGTGCATACCAGTGGATACCTGCAGATTAAAATATTTTGTTTGTACAGTTTATCTTTTATTTATCTTGAATTCTATTTGGCCTTTGGGACAAGTCAGAAGCATTATCCAAGGCTAAATATTCTCCGCTGGGGTCGCGGGTTTGTCCGAAAGGGATATCGCGGCCCCGGCACACAGGCAACGGAAGGAACACGGGTGGGTTTTAGTCAGTAAAAGTCTGACACACCGCTCGCTCTCTCGCTCTGCCCAGAGCGGGAGAAGTCATTTGATGATTTCCCATCCTCAAAAAAAAAGGCTAAATATTCTGATAGGCTTTAAACATAAACAAATGGTATTTTTTTTAAATAAACTGCTAATTACAGTGA
The DNA here is from genome assembly GCA_947364205.1 of Agrochola lota. Lineage (NCBI taxonomy): Eukaryota > Metazoa > Arthropoda > Insecta > Lepidoptera > Noctuidae > Agrochola > Agrochola lota. The sequence goes on from OX376219.1 coordinate 20,923,353, forward strand.
ACAAAGAACTTACTGAGAAAACTATTTGTATCTAAAATAGGGAAGTAAGGTTTTGTTATCAACATTTCAATAAAACTACAATTTAATTAAAAATCACTTGTATTCAGCAAACAACATTACACCACCATAGAAATGCACAAGAACTAGATGTGTTATAATAATTAATATAAATGAAATATATTAGTGATATAATAAGATTAATCTTTATGATGGTGCTCAGCCTTATGGATAGAGAAATCTAATCTTACATAGATAATTACACAAAGGAATAGGGCATAAAGGAACCCTACAACAAGCAGCGGCTCCTGCAACATCAGGAGACGAGGGAATGTGTAGCGCAGTTGGAAATCTTGAATGTGATTCTCAACAATATTCTTCTTGGTGAATGAAATCACAGGACGGCCCTTAGTGTCTAAGTAGGTGTAGTGCAGGTCGTCAGGTAGTCTTGTAACTGGATAAGGCAAGTTTACTTTCACACTTGTTGAACCTTCAGGCAAGATGATCTTGGTGACCACCTCATCAACTTGCATGTCATCATAGATGTGATCAATAACCCTCATCTTCAACAGATAATCATTGCCAGATTGGTACAAGTATTCATAGCTGGGAACATTGTATCCAAGTGTGTAATGAGTTCTCCATCCTCCAAACAAAGGGTATCTTGGTCTGAGATCAAGTTCCACAGAATCTTTCTTGACCTTCATGTTAGAGGTAGAGATGTTGCCATTTGTGTCTCTGTAGTACACATCTGAGGCAGACGCAGGCAGTAGAGTCTTGTAAGACCTGACACTAGCAGGCCCACTGTGATGATCCTGTTGGTAGTCATAACGGGAGAATGGGCCCTTCAATGCAGCACCAGTGTGCTCAATCTCAACAACCTCCTCCACAGCAATGTTCCCCCAGTGGGAGACTTCGATCAGACGCTCGACACGTGTGACAGTCAGGAAAGGTGAATTGTTTTTGTAATGAATGACCAATTCCTTCTCACTGAAAGGTTTTATATTAGGATATGGTCCGTACTGGAATCCACCGTCCTGCTGAGTGAATGGCTTCACCTTCGTGAACGTTTCAACACTCTTTGTATTCAGAATAACGTTTGTTTTCTGAGATGTGACATAGTATGGCGAATACGTGTACAAGTTACCGCTGTATTTGACTAGTTGGTCTTCCTGTTGTGTTATGGCTGTAGGAAAAGGCAGAAGAGCCTTAGTAAACACAGATTCAACCGTGATCAGCGATGTTGAGCCCGAGTTGACGGCATCTTTGAGCTCCACACGCCAGAACTTGACGTCGTCGTATCCACTCACTGTGGTCTCGACGAGCCGTAAATCTTTGTTGTTGCTGTCCTTCGCTCCAACGAAAGCTACGTTGTTCTTTCCAAAACTTTCAACAGCTATCAAGAAATTCTTAACCGGCGTACCCCCTGTGTTCTCCAAGGTTAGTTTCGATGAAATTTTTACGAGTTGCGATGATATATCTATTGTCCGGTCGACATTTTTGAATCTTACATCACTAGATATGGTGTCGACGTTGACACTCTCACATTTTATTACAATGTAAAGAAGAAATATAAAAGAAAACCGTAATTTAGCCATCGCCGGCAACATCTTTATTTTTGACACTTGACAACGCAATAACCAGAAGTACACGCCATCAGCTAAAACAGGAAACGCTTAGTGAAGAGACATCTAGTCTATAGTTTTCATACATGTTTAGTCGAATCTTTGTCGCAGTCATCATTTTCATGACAGCCGTCACTGCGGACGTCAAGTGCAGCCACCACTTTTCTAGGAAACCGTAAATAGAATAGACTAAAATATGATTCGCGACCGTAATAAATATGGCTTTGCAGAATTATAATATTTAGAATCAGCAACTCCTAAGTAAGAATAATCCTAAATGTCATGATTTCATGAAATAGTCATTCAATAGGCTTTTATGATCAGAGAGTTGTATTGCGAGTCTTACCTCTACGGCGCACTATAGGGCCAAAATCGACAATATCAATTTCAACTCGTTAGTCCCGATAGGAACTGAGAAGAATAATAATTTCCATTTTCAATGTATGGATTGGAAACGGACCTTTCGGCTCGTTTTTCTCAAAACTATTCAGTTGTAGAGTTGAAACCTAATAGGTAATAGGTAGGTATTATGACTGGGCCGGGCCTGCCACCAACACATAGATACGAATTACGTCCTCGGGCTCCGGATTAGAGCCCGTTTAGGAGATAATTATGAAATTAACTACAAAACCAAATAAAAGTCGTCCAAATAAACAAAATTGGCTTCATAGAAGTAAGTTGTTTCTTTACATCAAAATGTTTTTAACAAAAAAAAAATGGATTTCTAGGGGGGGCAGCTGCCCCCTTTGCCCCCCCTTGGTGACGCCCTTGGATGCCAGTCTACCACGCGGACACAATACGTACTGCTAGATGTCTCATGTCTTCGAAGTATTGGTTTTAGACTTTTAAATAAATATTTGATACAGCCGCGAATCATATTTAAATCAACATACAACCTGATATTGACCTGCAAATTGCAAAATACGTAAGTAAATTTGAATTTCGCGGGCTCACTTTTGCTCTACTCTATGGTTTGCCTTGGTTTATTTCATTCATTCTAACTGTCAATCTATCGGTCACCTTCTTCCTACGACGATTCGTTTCGTTTACTTTTTTCTCTCATTTCACACAGTATCGTTGTGCGGTGAGCGTTAATAAATAGACCGAAGAGAAATAAAATAATTTTATTTTGTGAAACGTACATATTGAAAGTATTCTTGAAAAATACGTAACTTTCTCGTAAAATCGAAAAGGTCGAAAAGTGCGTTTACTTTTACTGTGGAAATTCGACGTTCCGGTATAGAACTTGCAGTTCCTAGGGACGAGTCCGAGTGGTAATTTGTGGAGCTCCGTGCAGGAAGTCGAGAGTTATCAAAGATGATAAGTCTGTTGGTTCGCACTAGTCTTGCACTACTTGGTAAGTGGATAATTGGTATTGATTTAATTTATAAATATGGAATTTGTCGTTCGACCACGAATTCTTAGAACTTGCAAGTGTACACTTTCTTCTAGTGAGTCCCTTCTAGGATCAATCAAAATTCGAACGTTGTTCAGTATACGTCTTATTTGCTTGTTTGAAAATTTATATACCCTTGTTTTTGTCAGAGGGTCATTTTAAACTTCTGTTTATTATTGTGAATAAGTACAATAATGTATGATTTTCGTGTTGTTTTAGTTTTCAACTTTTTGATGTCACCGGTCGCCGCTTTTCGGAGCAGGGACAGTGGCAACTATGAAAGAGGCTACAGTGACATAGGCTATCCCAAGACTGTATCTGGTACTAGTTCTGGACTTCCAGCGCAACATGCAACCCGAAGAGGTTTGGGGATATCAGCATGGGGTATTGTGCTTGTAGTTGTGGCATTAATCTTAGCTGGAATGGGAGTCTACTACTTTACAATTTGCTACGAAGTTTGCCGACCAAACAAGAACAAGTATGACAAAATGGGCATGCCAACTATGGCTTAATGTGTAATTGTAAAGCCCTGTGATATGTCTAAAAACACTCAGAAAAATTATTTTATATTTTTAACTTGTGAGTGTTTGATAGCAAGTGCTAAAAGTATATTTTTATACTGTTGTAGCCTGTAAGCTATAAATGCATTTGTATGAATATTATTGTAACTAAAAATATATACCATACATATAGGTATGTAACGACTGAAATTTGTCTCAAAAAAGGGAACAAAAAAAAATACATTCCCACATATCATAATAAGTTAAGCAATAAGTAGGTAAATGAGAGGGTAATATTGTCAAATTTTTTAATGTTTCATAATGGGGCCGTAAAAGCATATAGAGGTTTTATATGGTTGTGACGTACATTTATAATTTTTGTAACTATCATACACCGTTTTGTAAACTTTTCCAATGAATTTTTGGGTGCTACTTGCTTTGGAATATATATAAAGGCTTTATGGTTGTAAAAAGACTGTTTTGGACCAATTAAAAAATTATGTAAAAACATTTACATTTTTGTAGTAATTTAGATGATATTTGTTGATAAAAATGAACTTTTATGTGTTCATTAATTGTAGTATTAACATAATTATTTCATTTAAGTGAACAAAGTTTTATAATAGTTTATAATTACCAGGTTAAACAACAATAGGAATTACCTCAGACAGAAATAGGTGCCATACAAACAACATAATCACACATACCTATGTTTTCCTTATTTTGTCACACAACACTTGTTGTAACCTTTATTTGAGATGTTTTTCCATCTTGTTAATTTTAACCATTACTCATCAATTCATCATGGTCATACTCATCTACATTATTCTGTTTAATTGTTGACAAAGGTAATGCTGATAAAAGATAAATCATTATTTAATGTATTTATCATAGAAGTTCTTAATAATCTCGAAATGTACCTCCTTTCTTAAAACTAATACTCATACATGCAGATAGTGTTCATAAACAAAGCTAGAACTTCCATTTAATATGTGTTATCGCCATCTAATCTGCAAATGTAGTCAAGTTTTTTAATAGTTAAAACAGCAAACTTGAATAGTAATGATGCCATGGTCTACACACGGAAATAATTCATTTAGCTGTTCAAATAGGTATGTTGTGTCACAAAAGGAATTAATGTTACACTGTACAATTAGACTAATTATGTCATAAATAACTCTCGCCTTACCCTAATTAAACTATGTGCATGTGGTGTGAGGGCCAGTTTGTTATCAGCATTATCCAATATATTGCCCAGCCGTCTATACATAAGACTGTACCCACTAGACATAATGTAGAATAAGTTTCATATTCACTATGTTCAAAACCAATGCTCAAATAAATGTTGTTATAAATTATACGCAACTTTTGTTATTTATCTTCTTAGCACATTGTGTTCCTCAGTTATTTGGAATTATCTACTAACGGAAAAGTTCTCGCCCTGTTATTTTTGGGGTGAGTAAACAATCGGAAATGAGTCATCCGTGTAGTAGTGATTGAAGACTAAGGTATTAGGTAACTAATAATACCTATGGGCGTTAAAAAGAGTAAAGACGGTTAAGTGAAAGATTTATTACCATGCTTACTGCCTGTTATCGCATGACTGCGTGAGCAGAATGATAAAACCAGAAAGGAATTTAAGTAGAAAATTTACTAATCATGGTTTTAGTGGTGGTTCTGACGACTCTTTATTTTGGACTTAGCACAGATTATTTGAGGCGACCTTGTGGGCAATCCGGTTCTATCATAAGCGCATGGCTATTATTGGCCATCGAAATGGTTTTTGTCCATAAACCCGAAGCGTGCGCGGGTGCGCGTGTCTACCCGAATACAAAGAAATATCCGACGAAACATACCTCGGTTGATTAAATGCTCTACGGTCTGATGCGGGGATAAACTTGACAAAGCTGAAAAAGCGGCCTTGGCTCAATGATAAAAACGGTAACGTACAGTAGTATGACGAATTGCAGAGGTCGTAACTGTCGTGACTTCGAATCTCATCCCGAACCCTTCTATCAATAACTACTATCCTAATTGATTGCACATAATTATTATTAAGAGAACACGATAGTGATTGTAAGCAGTTACGAGGTTAGGCTTCCTGTACAAGACACAGGCGCGGCGCCGCCCCGGCCGCCCGGGCGGCAAGATGAAAAAAAAACAAAATATATCAATGAGTGTAAAATCTACGGGGCGGCGGCGCATGGGCAATATTCATTCGTATATTTACAAAAACATCGTTTCGCCGTCCGGCCCGGATTTCGGAGCCGCAGCGGCGCGGGTGCCCCGGGCGGTCCGGAGCGCCGGTGCGGCTCCGAAGTCGTGTACAGGAAGCCTGAAGCCTATCGCTCAAGATTATGCTGCATACATCTTTCTAGATATTCGTGATAATCTAATCTAGACTTCTAGAGGATTAGGTAGGGCGAACAATTTAAAATTACTCTGGTTATACTTTAGAGAAAAAGTGTAATAAAGTGTACCTACAGCCTCAATGCCAGATTGTAATCTTCATCAATAACAGTTTCGCTATAATAAAAAATGAGGTTAAATCACTAGAACGTGAGTTATTCATAAATCTCATTGTGACAAGCTATTTTCCTTATCCAAACCTCGTCTGGTATTGAAACAGGTATTTTTGTTACGGCTGTATTCTCGTAATTGGATCTAACTGATACAATAATATTTTATGTTACATTCATGATTGTAATCCAAATAGTTTGTGTAGGTATACACTAGTCTACGTAGAAGTCCATTATCATGGAAAACCATTGAGATCTTTTCAATAGGTAGGTACCTATGAATTTATATAATGTATGAATCATCTCATGGTGCTTGTGTGAGTTTCCAGTTTGCATAAAATCCACCGACTTAGCATCACTAGTTTAGTTTTAGTAGTATCCTCAACTTGTTTGTTGTTTATTTTAAGTTAATATTTTCCCGTACGCAATTCAAATTACGGATATCCCAATGTGAAGTAATTATATGCAATAATGACGAAAATCGGTGTAATTTCCTCCAAAATCAAGGTCTTGGTTCCTTTAACTACGTTGCTCTACTACCCACAGTTTTGGATTTAGGACTGATTTGCCAATAAAAACCACTACGCCGCGCGGTGACACCAATCCATAAGTTTACACCCTACCAAAAATAAATCGCTCACCGTGCCTTGGACTTCAAAAACGTGTGCGGTCGGGGAACCCCGTCAAGAACGAAGTTCCTTCTCACGTACGATGGGAAACAAAATTTTCGCAACCGCCATCTTGGATTTTCATTTTGACCAAATTTTGTGTGAATTTGAAAGAAGTCGCACGGAGCAGAGAAATCGTCACGCGTAAAAGCGTTCATACTTGTATGCCCATACAAGTATGAATGCTTTTTCGCGTGACGATTTCTACTAGTCAACTCATACCGCAAGTCGCGTTAAAGAACTTCGTTCCAAAAATATCATAACTCACTTCGGTCTGGGTTTTCTGATCTACAATACAATATTTCGTTACTAATGTTAAATTAAATTTATTATATTGGCTTACGGAAGGTAAAATTAGGAAGTAATTAAACAATAATGATTATATTTATTATATTAAAAATTTATTAGCAATTTCACAATTCATAAAATTATCCAAAATTTCTCCTCTCAACAATAAATGCTTACCAAAATTAAACAAATATTGGAAGAATGGTAGATAGCTAATGTACACTCCAATTAAAATCTAATTCAACTAAAAGTAAGTATCAGTTGCGCGGATCACTATTGTTGTATCATCAAAATTCATCAAATGAATTAAATATTTATAAATTACAATGATTCAAAAACATCAGTCGTACTCTCGAGCCGAGCCCAAAAACTCGCGAAAGATTACTATAGATTAAAGATTATTATAGTTCTAAATTGTGACTCTCAGATACTTTAAAATGTCTCAGAAAATAAAAATAATGTGATGGAATTTAGCTTCCTGTAAATAACTGCATAATTTTAAGCTATGCCAAACATTAATTGTAAGATATACAAATCATTGGCTCACTGGTGGATATAAATATATAAGATACCGTTACAGTTAAATGCTAGAACCCGTGTTATCACTGTCGCAATCTTAACATTATTAAAATCAGGTTTTTGATATGATTGACATTGAAGCATTCATACTCATAGAATATGGCAGAGACACTCAACCATTGGTTCATAAAGTCCAAACTGCAGAACAACATCCCTGCTTATAACTCGTCCTTCTCTAGGTCGATGTCGGAGAGGTCAATATCCTCTTCTTGCGGCAGTTCACCGTCTTTGCCGTCCCAGGCGTCTGTGGACACGATCTTGGGCATCTCTGCGCCTTTCACGGGGGCAGTCTGGCCGCGGCCGAACGATAAGTCCCTGAAATAGAGTGGATTATTTCAATCTATTTCTTGTTTTATGCACAGGTAACACAACAACTGCACAAAGGCGGAATGAATGCCTTAGGTGTTTTTGGCTGTGCAGTCACGAGCATAAAATACCTTACATTTACGTAAAATCGAAGAGCGTTATTCTCGTGAAATAAAAATTGCAACTTTAAAAAGTACTCATTTCTTAACATTATGCCTATGTTATGTTCGGTATCACCATAAATGATCTAACAATCAATAGTTAGGAGAAAATCGCTTTTGAATCTTGCGCGTTTGGTATTTATGCTCGTGATCTTCGGGTGATGCAGAGACAAAACGTTGTAGGTGTTGTAAGGGCAACAAAATACATTGAAATAGGTACAGGAAATTGATGAGGGGCTTGTGGTTAAGTACTAATAGCCGCTCAAGTAAAGCTACGCTTGCCGCAGTGGGTCCGTCGAGGGGTGACCATCTTTACACACCAAGACCCCTCCGTGCCTCGAAAAGCACGTTAAGTCGTTGGTTCCGGTTGTCATTTGTAGATCTTTGACAGTTGTTACGGGTTGTCAGAAGCCCGAAAAGTCTGACAACTAGTCTTACAAGTGGTATCGTGTTACCCAGTAACTGGATTGTGGAGATCAGATAGGCAGCCGCTCCATGTAAAATACTGGTATTCAGCTGCAGCCGGTTAGACTGAAAGCCGACCCCAACATAGTTGGGAAAAGGCTAGGCAGATGATGACAGGAAATTGAATGATCAGTATTTTGATGACGGTTATGTTGATAGGCGTCAGGTAAATATTATGGGAAATACATTATACATGAACAATGAATATACATTATAATGAGGACAAGTTTCACAGCTTCTTTTAAAAGCACATGATTCACACCTGTAGCCATCAGAATTCTACTACCTAATGTTATAAAAAAATGTAATGAGTTGTTCGGTAGTTTGTCCTTATTTTACGGAGCAACGGATCCACGTGATTTTTTGCATAGAGATAGTTTGTGGGACGGAGTGACAAAATGCACGGTTCCTATGGTATTTCGGCGGCATCTATAACGCCACATGCGAACTACGCATGACTAATCCTGCATCGCGCAAGCAGAGTTTACCGCGCGACCGATATACAGGGTGGCAGGGACATCGACGCAAAGCCAAAAAACAGCTCCTCTTTATATGTTAACACGTAGGTATTACACTTTTCTATGAAACAGCAGATATTTTTTAAAATAACCGACGAAAAATTTATATGCAGGTGCGTTCAAAGTCATGTACTGGATCCATGGTAACAGTTTTCGCGTCGATGACCCTGACACCATGTATACACAATATCCCGACATCAATCGTCGGGCAGTTGCCCACCAGTCACAACAGGTCGGAGGATCCTCTCTTTTCTATGGAGGATGAATGAACTTTACACTTCTTCATACCTCCATTTATGGTCAATCTGGTGACCCCGAACATGGACATACCTCTAAGTATAGTGTAGACCACGGGAGTGAAGATACGAATATGCTTGTAATGTATATCTACATTATAATCAGTATAAAATAAAGTCGTTTTCGAGTTTGTCTCTTCTGTCTGTGTGACTAAACTACGCAATGGATTTTGATGCGGTTTTCACTATAATTTAGAGAATTTATTCCAGAAGTTTTATGTGTATATATTAAACATAGATATAATAATAATAAAGAAATCTCAATGTTTGTGAAGTTAATAAAACCCGTGCGTAACAGGGGCGGGTATAGTCACTACATATTATAAAACTAAGTGCCCCCCCCCCCCCCCACACGTCTGTCTGAACGCGATAAACTCAAAACCTGCCGAACGGATTGTCAAACTGTTTTTACGTAATCTAAAGATTACGGCGATACATTGAGGTAAAATGTGCCATGACGTCACGAGTATGTAGATTTTATACATACTAGTGACGTATCGACCCCCACTCCCCAAACAAAAAATACGTGTCTAATATTTTTTTATTACCTGACTGACGGACTAATTAGAATTTCATTTTTTTTACCCAGGCATCATCCCTATTCAACCATATTTTTTTAATTGGTTGAAATTGAACATCTGGCGTGTGCGTTACGTACCTACGTGTACGTTTCCATGGGATAATTTCCGAACTCCACGCGTGCGAAGCCGTGAGCAAAAGCTAGTAATGTATAAAGTAAACTCACCTAAGGAACTCATTGATACCAGTCTCTGAGAAGGATCCCCTGAGAGTTGAGAACTTGAGTTTCTTAGCGTTGACGACAGCCATGGCGGGGTAGCCGAAGCCGCCGAGTTCTAAGGATTCTTCAAGGGCAGTCTCCGTACCAGCCTCGGCCCACACCCATCTGAAATAATACGCATTTTTATTAACAAATGAACTTACATAAATACTAAACAATCACTAGTAAAAAAAAAAATCCTTGTCCTCAACTGGCTAGCCTGAAATCACATAGGACCAAAATCAAATATCCTCATGACTACTTTTGTCGGATTTGAGAGATGGGTCGTTACGTGATGTTCGCGAAACGTAACGTAAGTAGTGACTTCGAAGGCGTCACCTATTTTGAAAACACGTGATTTTAATAACTACCTTTTTTTTTAAAATATTTGTTCGATGATTCAACACAGTGATTTTATCGCTGTATTACAGTTATTTACGTAACGAAAATATTAAATGATTACCTACGTAATACGTTATATAACACAAGCTTTAAGATACTTACACAAATAAACTTCTCTTCATACTTTATTCAGGCTTAAGACTGACTGCATCGAAAATGTGACTACTTACAAAATAACGTGGTTACCGTTTGACTCGAAACTAGCTATGTGGCTACATGCCCCGTAGCCATTTATTGTAACTAGTGACGTGAAATAACGCCCATACCTACCTACTTCAAAGTGCATAATCGTCACACTACCTTGAAGTAGAAATAAGGCTATATGTTGTATGAAAAGACATCATTTAGCCCACATAGTACTCTAACCAGGGCTTGGAACCGGCACCAAAAGTACAGGTTCTGTAGCGGTACTTAGCGGTTCTTGTCATTTCGGTACCTGGATACCGGTTGCAGTCGGTACTCCTCTTAACAAATACCGGTACCAAATTCAGGTACCCGGCGCGTACCACAAATCTCAATCGGTTGGCAACCTTGAAGTTGTTTTCTTAATGCCTATTAACTATTATTTTTACTTACTTCATCTGTTTTCTCAGTCTAACTTTCGGAAATATTTGTTTCGTACCGGTACAGTATCGATACTGATTAAAAATGCCAATAGTACAAGTACTACGTCTGTACCGGTATCCATAGTACAGGTACTACTTTGGTACCGGTATCGCACCAAGGTCAATGGTACCGGTTCCCAAAAATACCGGTATTTCATGCCCTGACTAACTTTAAGATGACGGAATTAGCCATAAAATTGTCAGGGTTGACGGGCCCTCTATCAATCACAAAATTTTCGGAAAGAGCTTAAGCTGGCTAAGGCGGGCTAATGACATCATTAGCTAGTTATGTAGTGACTCACCCCCACATCTTGTTCTTGTACTTGTCTCCGAGCCGTGCCAGGATGGCGAGGTAGTCGTTGCGACAGGCCGCGTTACAGTCCAGGATGTGAGGCAGCACGGACACCACGCATAGCGGCTTGTCACTGCACGCCTGCATCGACTTCTCGTCGATAACCTGCGGGGAAAAAAGACACATTTCATTAAATAATGATTGTCATAGTATGTATCTATAGACTACGGAGTGTTGAGGTTTTAAATAATAATAATACCAGCCTATTACTGTCCCACTGCAGGGCAAAGGCCTCTTCTCATACAGAGAAGGCACGAGCATTGATCACCACGCTTGCTTAAGCGGGTTGGCGATTTCAGACTAATTACCTAACGGATATTATAAATGAGAAAGTGAGTTTGTTTGTTACGGTTTCACACTAAAACGGCATTACGGATTTGGATTAAATTTGGCACATAGGTAGACCATTCCATGGGTTAGGACATAGGATACTTTTAATCCCGATATTCCCACGGGATCCAGACTAAAGCGGGTGAAACCGCGGGGCGCAGTTAGTTAACTATAAGTCCAGGTTTCCTCACGATGTTTTCCTTCACCGATGTCAGTGATATCAAAGATAGACTTAGAAAAAAATATAAATATTCCTGACTGGGTAATCTTTGTATTCAAAGTATGAGCTCTCATAGTTATATTGCAGAACTATGACAGTGCAGTTTGTGCATTCGTCTTTATATTCTCAACTATATTATTTATTTGAATCAACTGTAACATCTTAACATGATAGAATTTATGTTTTCGTCTTAATGATAATGTAATAGCGGTCTAATGCCAGGGTTTTTGGAATATTTTTAACCTGTTTGAAAGATGTATTGGTTCGATATCTTGAGACTTTGCGTTTCCGATTATTTAGAGATAACCTGTCGAATCAATAGCTATTTAGAGTTATGAATTGCTATATTTTACTAACAGGCCGAGTGAGAGTCGGTTAGGACCAGTCAATAACCGTGTTTTAGGGTATATTCTCAGGTCGTATCTCGTCATATTCTCAGGTAAATTTGAGTATTGTATAGCTTTAATTTTCATAAGACTCTCTTGTTTCATCTGCAAGTAAAATATACCAGGGTTTATTGGATTCGAAACCGAATCATGGCGAATTATAATAATATCTGTAAATAATTATAATTTTGTGGTTTATCTATTGAAAATGCATCTTGATATCTCGCCTCAATCAAAAATATTACCCTACTTTAACTTTTTGAGGCAATTTTTGAAAGAAAATAATTTGGGGAAGAATCTGTTTGTGTCTAGATTTTTCTCAAACCCATACATATTTGGATAAATATATGTATTTCTATTTATCATTACAGGCTAAAGGCGTGTACGCACGAACAAACAAGAAAATGGTGAACATGAACATCGAACACTTTGTTCATGTGCGTACCGCTAACGAAAATCAAACACTGTTCGTCAAAAACGTTCGTGGCGATCTAATTTCGTTGTTCTGTGTGGACGGTGTTCGGAAAAATTTGATGCAACATTGGCAAATCCATGGTTACTACAGAGAGCGGGGCGGTTGAGCGTGAACACAAGTCGAATTGTGTTCGTATGGTGTTCATGTTCGTCCACAAGTACGAACTAAATGTTCCGTGGTCGATGTACGTGTTCACCATGTTTTGTTCGTTCGTGCGTACACGCCTTTAGACTTGGGGAAGCATAACCCAAAAGGGGGGGAGTACTAGACATAACAGTGGGTGGAACAACGCTGCCAATGATGGCGTAGGATCAATCATCGAAATAGTTTTATTGGGCAGCAGTTTTACCACTTTTAAAATTAAAATACCTTTGTTTCTATAATCGCCATAAATTATAATATGTAAGTACAAAAATAATATGACGAATCTTCATTGATTGTCCATTGTAGTTCAGAACAACAACGGGCGTGGAAAACTGATTTGTTTAAAATATTAACTTTACTAAACAAATCAGTTATCCATGCTCGCTTTTTTAATATAAACAAATAATAATCCGAGCTCTTATATAAGCTGTGATTATGTTTATATTCGCGCAGTAACTCAACTGTAATAAAGTTTACGACATATTGGAAATGGTGCTGAAACACGAGAGAAATTCAGTTTTTTCGACTATAATCTGTTTAGGCAGGCCGTAAACCAGTGGTGTAAGGAACGCAAGGATATTTTTTATTTTATTGCTAAGCTTTCATTAATTTGATATAAAACTATTTTGCAGTATTCGACCCAAACGTTTTAATAAACCTAGCTTTGATGGAGAACTCCGTAATGGTTAATTTTTGTAAATTTACGTCACAGCAAATAAATAGACTTATCTTCTTCGCAGCAGACAGTATGATGGTGCTTAACTTTACGGGACCTCGGCTGAATGCAAACCAATCAGTGCAGTATTCACTTCTCATCGGGCATCTTGTGAGACACTGAAGTACTTTTACAATTCATTTCCTACCAAACATCGTAGCTGAGTAATTTAACTACAGAATAAGCCATTTTCTATTGGAAAATGGGTTATGATGTTGCAGCAATGAAAAAAGCTCGGATGTTCTTACTAGCGCAGTGGCTGTGTCTCGCATAGTGTTCAGCATTATGCTGAACGATGGCCGTTTTGCGTGGAAAATGACGCAACTTGTTCTTTTTTGTGTTTTCCTTTGCGTCATGTTCTCACCACGTATAAATGTATTTTCTTTCTTACCTGAATAATCTCCGGCGCGGGAACATTCTCGGCAAGCTTATCAAGAGCATACGTCACGATGTCGCTGGAAGTCCTTCCTCCGTTGTAGTCTTCAGCGGAGTCTGCGGTCTTCTTGCCTGAAGGGAACAGCTTGATGGTCGGGTAGCCTTGGACTTGGAAGCGGGAGGCAATCGCCTGGTGGACTGTCGCGTCCAGGGCGCCTACTTTCACCTGAAAGGTAGGAGGAATTGGTTGTTTTAATTTGGTTCTTGAAATATGTACATGATTTGTGTAATTTATAGCAGCATTCCTTGCTGTATTGATTTGATGCATTCCTGCTGGACCGTTGAAATCTCCATAAATTTCATATTTTAGAGCAAGTTATTAAGTTTTAATTAGTATAAATATCAACAGCAATTAGGAATGTTTTCCTTTTACCCCAATCACAAAAACAAGATAACGAACATCAGATACCATAATTAAGTAGTAAAGTTAAGAAGTTATTAAATAAACGAATAATTTCCAAACACCCGCGTTATCGAACGCGAGACGTTTAGCTGATAAGGATAATTGGTTAACGGAGTAATTATTTTATGATTTGTTATTGATTAATTACCGCGATACAACAATTAACTCTACGGATATAGTAATGGCGGCCGATCGTAACAATGCAAGTTGGAATATTTAGGGAAGGATTTTTTTCTAGTCCCCTCACTCCCCTTCGTGGTAAATCAGATGGTAAGGTAAATCTGGTGGTGTTATGTGTGGTATTTTGTAATTGCATGCATTTGTTTTTTCCAGATTTTGAAAATACTTGGCAACCATGTTTCGGTGAGCGAAATCGACGAGTCAAATATACAGGTAATCAAGAATGTGAGATGTATAACAATATTTTCATGGTTCTTGTTAGAAAAAATATTACTCACATTATGACTCAGGTTTTATTACATAAGTATCGGATATCAGATTACTGAACATTTTTGTTAATCACCCCAGCAGTTGCAATACACCTGGATGACGGTGATACATAAGCTTTTAGATAAGGTAAGCAATCTAGGTAAACCCCAAAAATATTTATCATTATAAATAAATTCTAATTTATCTGTTATCTAAAAGATAATGGAATGCCCCCATCCTGTTGGTTGCCAACTTAACGTCCCTCCCGGGCATTGTTATAAAATCTTAATATTATTTTAAAGGTTCTTCCGGCTTTTATTTATGTACCAAAATAACATTTTATCTCATAACACGCCATTATCCATTGGCAAAATAACGTTCTTATGTCGTTCTAAAAGACCAGATACATGAACCAAAAGTGTGTATCTATGTGACGATCGTAGCGTGGCGTTCTTTAGTTCAAGCCTACCACAATGGGGAAGAACCGTGAGCATGTCTCTGATTCTAAAAATCCCTCTTGAACTACTAACCTTGCCCCTAAGTTCAGAGGCAGCCTTGGCCCAGTGGGGCTCCAAGTTCTTGCAGTGTCCGCACCAGGGCGCGTAGAACTCCACCAGCCACAAGTCCTCGCTGTCCAACACCAGCTTCTTGAAGTTCTCGTCCGTCAGCGTGATCACGTCTGAGTCCGACTGTGGAGGAGTAAATTTAAATTAGACTCGTAAAATGGGAGGAATTCATTTTTATTAGACTAGAACATGGAAAATACAAGGTGTTCAGAAAATGCATGATTTATAAACAGGATGTTTTGTTAAGTGATAAAACTTAACATTCAAAATCTTTTTTAAGGATTATTTAAGAACCAAAGAAATCTGATTGGTGTTTATCTCTGGTTCTAATCTGCAGATGGGTTTTAAAATCTGGGTTAGTTCTTCAAATTGGGTGCTCATGTTTTAAACTAGAATGTTAAGAATTCGCCAAATGCTTAGGGTGCGACGCCCTACGCCTGACGCCGACGCTTTGAATTTGTAAGACAAGAAATGGTAAATACATCTACGTTTGTAGCTTGTAAGTATATGATAGCTGTGCGCAATATTTCGAAGATACTTCCGTAACTGGACATTATATTTGTTATTGTTCCAAAATAACAGTTGGCTAGAAGCCACTTTTGTGGAGACGAATAAAGAAAATAATGTGTGAATAAAATAAATTACTACTCTAAGCTAATGACCTGTCTACAATATACTACGCACAGTAAACGCAAAATATAGACAAGCTTTTGTTTATTGTTTTATTTATGAAAATAAAATGTACCTACTACCTATTTTCTGTGTCCGGGTTTTTCACTTTCAACCTCTAAATTGAAATGAGTAAACCTCTTTTTTATTTAGTGGTAGAAAGTGCATATGACTTAGAAAATAAAATATAGTCATCATTTCCTTTACTGCATTCTACACCAATTTATTACAATTTAACGACCATAAAACGAAAACAAAATTGAACAATGTTTTTCTGTATGATACACTATGAAAAGGTACAGAAATGAAGAATATAATTTTCTAAAATATCATTCAGATTGACATCATGCCAACAAGGGAACAAGAATAAATTACTGCAAACTCTTGTGTCGTATCGTGTCGTGTGTATGCTGAAGATAGTTCAGCAAAACAAGTAAAATTATATGTTGAGATACTGCAGGTACTACAAAATTCATTGTCCTTAATGATTAGAACTTCAACAAGGTACATGAGGTTATATCATTCTTCCATATACATATACGGTGCCAAATCTTAAAAGGAGGTCAGTAAGTTCACTGACGTGTCCCAATAGAACTCTGTCTAAAGTGAGAGGATGCGTAGGAGTTTAGTGGGCGATGCGACGCATGACATGCGACGACTAAATAATTATGTTTCCTCCTACGCTGTCTGAGATTCTTCGATTTATGTTTTATAAGTATAAGATTACTTATAGAAAAGTAACAAATTCATATGATTCTATGTACATACGTCTGAGATTCGAAACTTCAAAATATGACCAGTTGCTAGTAGCGTCGAAAATAATTACGATGTTACATTAATCAGTAGTTATTATTAATTTAGTATCAATAGGTATGCGAATTCTCGTTATTTCTTCTTCAAGAAGTTTAAAACGAGGTGTTTGCATTTTCGAATTCGAGAAAATACAAAGTCTTATCACCAAGTCTGAGGAGTGAGGCTTTCAATATTTGATCAAGGCGGCTTTTAAGATAAAATACTAAGGTGGCCAGAATGACATAATTTAGTATTGTCACCGTTCTTGTTTTATACAGATATTATTAATCGTTTTACTTTGGCTCTTAAAATAGATAAATGGTTGACACAACAAACAAGGCTGGTGCTACGTGATAAGATGTCAACGCCCCCCTTTATACAATGCATTTACCTAATCTACACTATGAAAAACCTCATAGTTTTAGTTTCTGTAAATAAATAATTAAATAAAACAAAATTACTGCTCAACACGAGGTCTTGGTTTCAATTCCTAGGTCGGCCGAACGATTGCAGCCGAAATGTAGATATAATATATCCTATATAGTATGTACCATCGAAGAAGTTCATATCTATGCACCGTAAGGACTATTTCTGCTTGCAGTGCTCGGCCGCCATAGAACCGGGGTGGTAACAGATGTGGTCATCGCGTTCACGGGATTTTGTTTTCAAATTGCTTAGATATGAAATTCTTCGATGGTACGTCTCAGCTTAAAACCTCGGGCAGACTGGTGCGACGCAACTCTAACAATAAAATTTCTAAGAAAACTTCACGGCAGAACAATTACCGGAGTCGCGTCGCGCCAGTCTGCTGCACGAGGCTTAATAGAATACCTAAGATTTTTTTTATTACAGCCGGGATGTTAGGTATGGAAAATATAATGTACATACTTCGGATATGGTCACATTAACCAATGTTACCATTTACCTTATCACACAAGTTTAGAACATTTGATTAAATAAATTATCCACGTTCTTGAATGTCCTTTAAAATACACGTGGATGTCAAGTACTTAATCATGTTTACATAGGAAATGCAACAACTGTGTAGGGAACAATGCAAGCGTCATTAAATCAAAATGGAAATTTAAAAAAATGTATAAAGATTTGATTACAGGATAGTAGCAGTCGTACTTTAAAAAATCGGCAAAAACTAGTAGAAAGTATAATTTTATTTGTTAGTGAATGTGTCCCTGGCGTCTGTCTGGACGTTGTCGCTTGATAATTGATGCATTTGCATGTAAAACTCTCTTATTTTGAAGCACGTACTTCAACCTCATTAAAATCTTAATTACTTTCGCTTTCTCTTTAGCCTTTATATCACCGCGAAAAAGCTGCGATTGTAACATTTTAAACTTATCGTATAATGTCATGCGAGTTGTCTTAGTAGGAGCTATCGTGGTTGTTGTCTCTACTGAAGCATTTGTGGTAGATGTCATTACAGCTTTAGTGGAAGTTTTCATTTTAAGAGATGTTTTTAGCGGTTCTTTCATCCGAGCCATTATTTTTGTTGTAGTTTGTTGTGGATTGACATCTGTTTTAGAGTCAGGTAAACAAGTCTCCAGGATATCATTGAATTGCTGATCACTTAGTGTCGGTGGTAGAGAGGTTTCTGATGTGTTTCTACTCGCTTTTTTCCATGGTATGTTGTGACCAAAAATGCCTGGCGTGGGTTGCTAGTGAAAACTTTGTGATGTAGTAACTTAGTGTTAAAATATATAAATTAAAAGTATTCATTCGAAATGATCGAGAATGAGTTTCTAATGTAGATTTAGATATGAATATAATGTCAGTTTATGTAGAGAGGATTCAATTAAATGTAGGGATGATTGAGAGATCGAGAAATTAAATTTAAAAAGAAACTGCTTTGAGTACTTTAAAAAAATATTGCAATTTTAGGCTAATGTTACTATATTTTGCTATAATTCTTTGGCGAAAGATATAAAATGAGAGAGCCATACATAAATAGTAATATAAAAATAAAATGTTTCCATCTTTGTGACCATAAAATTTGAATTGTTTACCTAACCATATAAGAAACAACAAAACCCACTGTTTGTTCAAAATAATTATGTTAGCATTGTAATAAAATTAATAAATATTATATTATGCAAGAAAGTAGTATTTAATAAAAAATATATTGGTCATGCGATAAAATTATTAATATTTAATGAGTTTTCTATCACCACATATTATGATTTAATCCTTTACTACGGGCCATAAAACCTTTAATGAGTCTATCAAGACCTTTCAAAACCTGTACCTTGTCTGATCCGGACTCTTCGGGCCTCTTTCCGAGGCGCTCATAGGCCTTGCTCTTGACGGCTTTAAGGGCAGCATCAACTAATCCGTCAGCGGTCCTTGAGCCTTTGAATGGGACGTGTTTGCTACCCGTGAAGATCTTGATGGTGGGGAAGCCACTAACTCCATAGTTCTTGCCGAAGCTTTTGTGCTTATCAGCATCTACAGCTCCAACTTTAACAATACCCTGGAAATTCAAGATTTATGTAGTTTTTATTCTATACATAAGGTATAGGTATGAAATGCGAACATGGGACAGATATTGTTAATTTAAAAATAATTACTAGTTTCTTAACAAAATATTTAT
This sequence comes from Agrochola lota, assembly GCA_947364205.1. Taxonomy (NCBI): domain Eukaryota; kingdom Metazoa; phylum Arthropoda; class Insecta; order Lepidoptera; family Noctuidae; genus Agrochola; species Agrochola lota. The sequence goes on from OX376219.1 coordinate 20,942,977, forward strand.
TGTATATAAGTACATCATTTTGCTGTATTTTACTTCTTTTCACCTGTACTTCCACATAACATGTATTTAAGGCTGCCTGTCCATTGGAGCGGGGAAGAGAGGAGAGGGGCAGAGAAGTGCCAATATTAACTAATATAATTGTAACTCCACTCCGCAGTTTATATTATATTGGCACAGCTCCGCTCCTCTCCTCTTGTCTCTGCTCCAGTGAACTGGCAGCCTAAGAATGATGCAATATACCAAAGGTGGAATGGAAAGAGTTTAATCTTTTAAGTGAATTGGGAATTAATTGGATTTGAGATGGAATGTAGTGGTTTTGCTGTCAACAAGATAAAGTTTCTTATCCTTTATAGCAACATGTTATGTTGTGCGAAACAATGTTTAGTAACAGTTTATCAATTTTTCACTGGTTTATTTTCCTGGTTATAAATAAATAAGTGATGAACTTTGTAACTACTATTATCAATGATTTCTGGCATGCAGATAAATTTTATGAAATCCGTTTTTGCCCAAAAGTATTTCTAAGTATAAGATCTCTAGGGTGCCATTGAACTTTCCAGAAATATGTAAAACATGTAAACTAATGCCCTCAATGTAAATCCATGACCAAAAGTAAATTTTATTACCATTCATGCCTGACTTGAGAATTACATGATTTGCTAGAAAACTAAATACGATGCACTCACATGATTATGCGTTTGGCGAATGTACAAATGAAGCACTGGTTTTTCTTTTACTACATAAATATTAGACACGTACCCGCAATGCTTTAGCAGCCTTTTTGTATTCAGGAACTAAATTCTTGCAGTGACCGCACCACGGCGCGTAGAATTCCACCAACCACACTTCATGGCCATCTGTGACCAGTCTGTTGAAATTATCGGGAGTCAAGTCTACCACGTCTGAGTGAGAGTCGTATAAGGCGTAACCAGACCCCACGACCAATAAAATACCTGCAATAAAATTGTAATCATTACTACCGGCTCCTACACATTTCTCTTTCAACCTAACGAATTCATTTCACGGTTTAATTATGTTATTTAAACATACCTAGGAAATACGTGTGTAACATTATGTGGTGATTATAAGCTATTTAATTTAGAAACTATAAAAACCTGCTGAAGAAATAAACACGTCAGTAGATCATTTTGGCATCCCGAAGAAGAAAGACACGATATTGTCAATGGAATTCGTGGACTCGCATCATTGGCCAATTCAGACTTCCCGCAATTTTATTTATGATTAGTTCGATTTTATTTACAGTGGCAACCCTTTAACCCTGTCTGGTCGTACGAGTCGGACTCGCACACTATGGGTTCCGTACCATAAAAACTGTAGGTTTCATGTTTTATGTAGGTACCTTCTTTTAATAATTTGCCATGATAAAGCCCAACGATAAAACAGAACGGGACCGGTTTGTAAGCGCCCACAATGTCATGTGAAAACGCACAACTATAGATTGCTTACATACAGTCGTCTCTGCCGCAGCACATACTAAGTTAGCTTCGCGCGCCGCACGGTAGGCTGAAAATCGGCTTTCATAGACTTACGGATTTCAATTTGCATGTGCCGGATTTTTTGCCGGATATCGCTTCTATTAGTTATTACTATATTCAAAAATGACACCCGAGTTAATTCTGCACAAAAACGAAGGCATTATAAATTTTTTACGAAAAATTTGTATGAAGCTAGTATGAAAAGTAAATTATCTCGTAAACAGCAAGGAAAACCATAATTTCCTTACAGGGGGTTATACTACTAATTATTTATATTATTTATGATTTTTTGACATATGTCATATGACTTTTATCCCTGCAATTTTTTTTTTAAATCGTCTAAATATTTGGCGATTGCCTTTCTGCTGAATATTGAGTAACTCTCAAAGAATTTTGTTCCAACCGATTCCTTAATCACTTCAGAAGACTGTACGGAAATTGGGTGCAAGCAAATATTGATTGGCCAAGTTGTGTGCAAACTTTAGTTAATCAAGAACCAACTGTTGATGAGATACCAAGAGCACAATCAGACTCTCAAGAACCGTCGCCATCATCCACCGTTGGAATAATGACAAAAAGGTCCCGAAAACCATTCAAAGATTTGGGAAGTAAACAGAAAAAGAGAAGATCTGATGATCATACAGGCGAAGACTCCAGTGAATTGGCACATGCAGCTACAGCGCGTTTGAAAGAAGAAGGGCATGAGGATATCGCATCTGTGATCGAATACATGATGAAAAATCCTGAAGCAGCCGTTAAAATTAAAGAAACGCTTAAGAAACCAGTGAAAACAGACATATTTACACCAGACAAAGCGCTTGGATTGCTTCTTTCACTAAAACTGTCAAAGTGGCAATATAATACTTTGCGAGAGGCTGCCATTCTGGAAGGTGCTAAGGACATTTATCCATCCTACTATAAAGTACAACAAACTAAGCTTGATTGCTACCCTCCGAAGCAATCAGTGTCAGTTACGGATTCCTCGGTTAGGATTACACTTCAAGCTTCACTTGACATCACGGCGATGAGGATCCTTCAAAGTCTTTCTGACTATGCCGATGTGCAAAATAAGCAGCTAAAGCTTATATCCAAGTGGGAATTTGATGGTGCTTCCAACCAAAGCCGATCCAACCAGAAAATGGAGGGTGAGCAAGATGATGCAAGCATTTTCATGACCTCCTTGGTGCCACTAAAACTGACAGATGGAGATAATACTGTATGGACGAACCCAAAACCATGCTCAACTTTATATTGTCGTCCAGTTCAGTTTACTTTTCAAAGGAGATCGAAGCAGTTGTCATTGGTCTCAAAAGACAAATGGATGATGAAATTCAGGCCCTTATCACCTCAGAGTGCAGTAATAATAACATGGTGACTCATCAACTAAATGATGACAATGATCGACGCCAAAATCTGCACGTACCTTTCTGAGGCCAGATCAAATGCATCGTGCTACCTGTGCTTAGTGTATGGAAATGAACCGCTTAGATGTTGTAACATCAAAGACTGTGTGTGCTGACATATACAAATTTGGCTTGTCATCCCTACACGCACGTATAAATTGTATGGAATGTCTGTTACATATTGCGTACAGGCTTGACTTCAAACGGTGGGCAGCGAGAAGTAATAAGGACAAAGAAATGTTGCAGAACAGAAAAAAATGTACCGTGAAACCCGGCACCTTTGCCAAAGGTTGTTTTAATTTGCCATGTACCGCCTTACAAGCCAAAATAATTTGTTACGTCAAAACAGTATTTTTTAAGTTTGTAATACTCTTAAATCAAATTCGAATATTTGATTGGCAACATTTTATTGTATATTACAACCCAGCTCTCATAGAACTGTCATATTTTGGCGGTTACTTTTTTCCTGTGCTAACAGTGAGTGACTTCGTGCTCAGAAACTTTAATGAAAATAAGTGGGATAAACGTTGTGTAGATATGTCAAATCTTAATACGATGTTCTTAATAGTATTCTTTAATTAAAATCATGATAACTACGTTTCTTTAAAAAAAATAGCATAAGAAATCACTGTTGGCAAATATACCAACCCAATGCAAAGTTTTAGTGAAGTCGACTTTGCCATGTTTTTCTAGAGGCTGTCACAAAAAAGAAACTAATGTAATCATATTAAGTATTGTCTCTTAGATATCTACCCCTAATTTTATTGATACAATCCTGACAGCTAATTCTATTTATTTTGAAAAAATTGAATCAAGACGGGTAAATTTGCCACATTCTGGAAATACCATTGCCAGTGTAAAATATTATACAACTGTAGTATATTTGTACTGTGACCAAAGATGCGGCAATGATGACTGTGATTTTTTATGGTAAATCTTTTAATTTAATCCTACATTTTGGGATGGAAATCTTTCCACAAGTGATAGTTGACTTTGCCATAAAAGGTTTTTGTATTGAAATATCATTATAACTGCAGCTATTACCGGATCGAAGATGGTGGACGAAGATCTTATTAAAAGATTTGCTCTGATTTTGCAAGCGATAACATCTGGCGAGAAGATCGACGTAATAAGATTTAAAGATTTTTTCCGCAAAACAGCAGAAAAGTACGTGGAATTGTACGACTGGTACTACATGTCGTCAATCGTACATAAATTATTAATATACGGGGCTGACATAATCGAGAAAAATGATATTGAGCCGATTGGGACTCTCTCGGAAGAAGCCTCAGTCTCGAAATAAAGATTTTAGGAGGTTCCGGGAACATCATTCGCGGAAAAGAAGCAGGCAAGATTCTAATCAAGATATCTTAAATATGCTTGTTGTTTCTTCGGATCCTTTCCTAAGTGCACAAAGGTCTAAGTTAGATGCCAAGAGAAAGCAGAGCTTTTTTGCTTAAACTCTCTTTCAGGAAAGTGAGTTCGAGTTTTTAAATACATCCAATCTGGATTCTGACTTAGAAAATTGGAGTCCGACAAAGACAGAGATAAGGAAAATGAATAATATTTGATTTAATTTTTTCTATTTTTGCTATTTAAAAGAAAAAAAAATATGTTTTGTACACGATTAATTTTAAATCGTTCTGGAGCCGAAACACAGTGACTCCAGACGATTAATAGGTACTATTAGCATTGTTATTGTTTTTTCAAGACATCTAATATAGAAGTTAGAAATTTATCACTTTTATTCTGTCATTCGAGTTAAATCTTAGTAGCGCTTCCACTATTTCATTCATAAACGCAAGATCGTACGCGATCCACTCGGCGTTGACGTAGCGCGGCACAGCTGTGCTCGTGCGAGTCAGTTGACAGCGCGCTCGCGGTGGGTCAACGGACGTTGGACGAATAACCGGCTGCAAGTAAGTACCTGCGAGTAGGTATTTCAATTCTGGTACGATAGGTTGGTGTAAGTTCATTCACCTCCGTTATCTCTCGTTTGTATTGGAAGCACGGCACGGTGTTTACCACTATCACATCTCCTCGTAAACGAGAGAAACTAATTGAAATTTCATTCACCACTCTCGCATCACGAAATCACTAGTACTCGTACCTTTTCAACTAGACACGACGAGTACGCTTGGGAGTTTTATTTAAGGCCTTGAATCGAGTGTCGACCAATCGAGCTAATAGGTACTTAATAAGCATACCTACCTACCATATTTATGATAAATAAAAAGAATACTGCCTAAACCAATTTTTATGCAACAATGCTTGCTTGCGGCCGCGGCGGCCGCAGCGACGACGGTTGCCGGGAATTCGGGATGCCACTGTACCCGTATGTCACAGACTAGTTAGCTGCACAGTGAGAGCTCACACAGAGCATGTAACTTTGTTAGCTCTATGTAGTCGGTAGCGACCGCAGGTGCATTGTGCCATCGCTTTCGTCGTGTCGCTTCCCACGCATCTCGTTAACCACAGACCAGCCAGAAGCAATGCTTCTGAAGCATCACTACAGGTTGCTCACATGACTGTTCGGATGTGCGTGATGTACGTAAATTCCATAACGCACCTGAAATATAGATCAAGCACGCTCTTCCACTCCGCTGCAGTTCCATCTGCGCCACTGGTGTACTCCAGGTCTCGTGTTATAATGCTATAATGGTTACCGAATGCGTCAATTTACCAAGCTTTTCTTATTTCATTTTAGAGAAAAAGACTATCTTATCTGATTTCGTTTGGAAAAAAAAGAAAGATTCGAGTTTATTAAAGCCTTATATTTTTGTTAAAACTAATGTTACGCTACGATAAGCTTCCCGAATCGCTCTCAGGAGCATAAATGAGCTTTTTACTGGAATGACGCTTTCCAAAGTACTCTGTGACGCTTTCACAGGAGGTCACTGGACAGTCTTCTATTTATGCCGACATGTCTGCTTCGTTAGCTAGCACTAGGTTGTGGCACAAAGTACTCTGTGGTTGAGGCGACAGACAGGTTGTCCTCTGATTCTGTTCTTAATCGAATTCACTAGAATATTGATTACCAAGTGTTCAACGGGTGAGGCACAGAGCATGTAACTTTGGGTGAGGGTTGTTGTGATTTATTGTCATTGGGCACCCCACCCGGAAATGCCCGGAATAATAAAGTTACAAGTTACGTTACAAACGCAAAAAAATAATCTATTGATATTTGACAACTCAACTCGATTTCAAGTTAGTCGATTAATTGTCTATGATTGCACAACACAAAGAAAAAACTATGCAAAATATTATCATTATTAGGTTATTATTATCATCGTTACTGATCAAGAAAATATGGTGTGCATCGCTGTGCAATGTGTGCATTGAGCAGCATTGAAAGCATCTTTTCTCTACGATTCCAAGTTAGAAGCACAATAAACTCTATGGTAACAACATCCTGCCTGCGACGCATGCCTCAAATAAAAATTAAAAATCGTTGATCAATATTTTCAATGTCAGCAACGCTTTGCATTTTAATAAATTAGCGTTAAATAGTTTATAATTTTACGATTAAATGAGTGGTGGCGATGCTAAGGATCGGTATCGGCCAATTTTTACATTTTAAAGGTATTTGTATTTACCATTTTCATATTTGACAGGTTATGTTCGCGCGAATTTGTTTATTTTTGGGTCAATTTAGGCGGGAAATCGGCGTCAGCAACGCCTTCTTGTATGTCATTAATCGTCATTATTCTCACTACAATTTGCAGCCGTGAGCCCCGTAAGGTTTTGTCAAAAAATGAGCGCAATGGCGATGAATACCAAACCGTTCACTGTGTTCGTCGAGGGTAATATTGGCAGCGGCAAAACAACATTTCTGGAACACTTTCGTCGATTTGAGGACATCACTTTGTTGACAGAGCCTGTCGAAGAATGGAGAAATCTGAAGGGATGGAACTTATTGGTAAGCATTCAACGTAACTATATATTGATAACTTAACCCATCACCTTCAGTCTGGATTACCGAGGTTAGTTATGTCAAAAAGTCATATTCTATAAAAAAACCGTAACCTTTTTTATAATTAATAGTTGTAGGTAGTACTTAAAAACTTGTAAAATATTAATTTAACTCAGTTTTAGAAACTAAACTAAACTAAAGTCTTTGTTAAATAACGCCCCGTGGTTGCGCCATTCATTAAATAACCTTGTCAGAAACTCATAACACTACACAAATAATAACAGCCTTCACACTTGATTCCTCTGCTTTTCAGACAATTATCTAATAATTTTATAGATAAGACGACCCACTGACCAAAATTTCTTGCAACAGATATGGTTACACTAATGCTATTCCATAATTAATGATCCTCTTTGCTCATTTTAGTGGCTTCCACTGAGTAATAAAACTTTATTTTTCAGGACCTAATGTACAAGGACACAGCAAAATGGGCCATGACATTCCAATCCTTTGTGTCTCTAACTATGTTAGACATGCATCGGAGGCCTACTCCAACACCGGTGAAGCTGATGGAACGCTCCCTATACAGTGCACGGTACTGCTTTGTTGAGCATATGATGAGGAGTGGGACACTGCATCCAGCAGAGTTTGCTGTGCTTGACGAATGGTTCAAATTCATAATGAATCAGATACAGATTGATGCAGATCTCATTGGTTAGTATAAATGTTCAAATAATTTGCAATGATAATGGAACCACGGCTATCTGGCCAGCGGTAAACACATGCATTGAGAATACCAGTTTGCCTAAAAATAGCTGATTGGTACTTGCATTTAGGGAAGTAAAAACAATGAAACCAGAATTCAAACAAGTTGTAACTGAATTTAAAATCCTTATCAAATTGTTTGTTAGTCTGTGGGCACTAAGATAAACAAGATAAAAATGATAGTCATTAAAATGACAACAAAACAGTACAAATCAAACATCAAGTTGGCTTATGATAACTACAGTGTACTTCATAAGGCTGACATAGGCTTTGGAATATAGACACATTGCAAAAATCCTACATCATACATTTTGTATGAACCAGCACACACTAGAGGCATGCTTTTTTGTATCGACATGCAATGCGCTGCAGACTGACTTTGTACGCTTAGCTTAACAGTGCACATGACATGCTTGTTATAATAATTTAATAAATTTAGCCATATTAGTTTTAAACTCCATAACTGAACCCACCCAATTTACCTTATAATATCCTTAAACTTTTACAAACTCTCCATATTTACAACATTTCTATGATTTTCAGTTTACCTGAAAACGACGCCCTCTGTAGTGTACGAGAGGATAAAGAAACGAGCAAGATCTGAAGAGCAGTGTGTCCCACTGTCCTACATAGAAGAACTGCACAAATTACATGAAGACTGGCTCATCACTAGACAACATGCTGAGTGTCCTGCTCCTGTAAGTAACCTGATAAATAATGAAATAGCTACAATGATAATAATATCAAAATTCATGCAAAATGACGTACTTCAATTTTTTTTTTTTTATGGGTAATTTCTTATGTATAACATTTATGTATTAGTAGGAATTTATACTATTATTTTTTACATTTAAAATTAAAACGAAGGGGATTGTAGTGAAGTATAACAGCCGCACGGATTGAACTATCAGGTTAAGCTACGTTTATCGCGGTTGGTCCGTGGATGGGTGACCATCTTTACATACCAAGATCCCCTACGTGACTCAGAAAGCTCGTTATGCCCTTGTTCCTGGCCGTTACTTGTGGATCATTAACAGTAATTATGGGTCGTCCGAAACCCGAAAGTCTGACAACCAGTCTTACCAAAGGTGTATCGTATTACCCAGTAACTGGGTTATGGAGGTCAGATAGGCAGTTGCTCCATGTTAAATACTAGTATCCAGTTTTTCATTTGGTTAGACTGGAAACCAACCCCAACAGAATTCGGAAACGGCTAGGCTAGATGATTTAAAATAAAAACACAATAACCCCAGGTAGGTAGTTGGCTGGTTGCAGTAATTCAAACAATTTCATTGTATCGTGGACTTTGATTGCAGCAGAGAACTAAGTAACATGATTTCCTCTAGCAGGCTATGCTGCCATGGTGTATTTAAATATCTTATTATAAAGATAAATAAATGTAGAAAACTGATTTTTATTGATAAAATTGTAAATATAGAAAGGTGTAAAACGAAACGACAATAAGTAATCAGATGATTTATGTTTTTTTTTTTCAGGTTTTAGTGATTGATGCTGACTTGGATTTGTCTCAAATAACTGAAGAGTATAAGAAGAGTGAGCACCAAATATTAAGAAAAGCTGTTGACGTGGTAATGAGATCTCCCAATAAGCTTAGCCCAAAGAAACCTATTACTACTTCTCCCATACAGATAGTGCCTCAAAGAAGAATATTATAATATTAGCTATACTTTTTATTTATAAAACTTAATTTAAATTGACTTTTTGCCTAGACTTGTGTTCTATATATGACTTATTGCAAGTATTTTAGTTTGTAAGATTATGAATGACAGGATCACAAATAGTATTTTCTATTTTACATGTTGTGGCTAGATGTCATGAACAGATATGGACCTTAATTATTTAAACAATGCTTTAAGAAATTATTCCTTCAAAGATACTTTGAAAAATATTCACACCAGTGTTTAAATTATTGATCTTTATTGACAAGTAATAATAATTATGATTATTGTTTGTTTATTTTCATATCTACATAATTATATTTTACATTTTTAAGTTTCTTTAAAAATGTATGTATCTATTAAGTTTGCGTATTATATGTATTAAAATTTCGCATTTACTTTCAGTTTTCATATTTTGTGTATGATATTGATTGGTTTATAAATAATCAATTGTACAATTTGGTGTCAATATAAAATATTATTGACTATTTTATTTTTATTTTGCGGTACGTCAAGTCGGTAATCTAATACCAGCAACGTTTCTTATATTAGCCTGATATGGACTATGGCTACAGGATTATTATTCCCACTACTCATCTCCACTACTCTTAATGAAATGGATTAGTGTTGGTCTTTGTTATGAGAGCATACAGGATTACAGTAACGTCGTCGCCATTCTCAAGAAATAGTTTCTAAATCGCGTTTCTACTAGATAATACTCTTGGGAAGAGTTGATGAATATCGCAGTCTTTGTAATGGTTCGAAGTAGCTTAGCGTAGATGGTTGAATTAAGCACACCGTCTGTAACGAGTTGAGTGTAGCATTTTATGCTTCGATCAAAGCATTTATGCCAATATGGAGACAACAATATCAACATAAAAAATATCTTAATCAATATACCTATGTCTCGCAAACATCATGAATTTCTTGAACGTCTTCTCTCGTATCAAGCTTGTATTGGAACGAACTATAAAAATACCGAGCTCATGCCGTAGTAAAAATATTGGCCAGTCAGCAAGATGGTGTATCCTCCCGGGAATAATTTTATTGATTTTTATACCATTGTGTTTGGCAGAAACCTACAGAAACAAATGAAATTATGCTGGCAACACTGGTTGTCTGTCAATTTGTCAAATTTATTATTGTGTCATTGTCAGGTGTTTACATGCCGATAGTAAAAATTAAACAATTTAGGTCAATTTTTAACCAAATCAATTCTTTAGGTATAGATGTAATTGTTTTATTAAGTGTAATTTGTAATAAACATAATTTGTGATGAGTTCTTGTTGCGGCAACGAGTTAATATTTAATTCGGTCATAAGCGAAGTAGTGGCTTCCAATTTGGAGCAAGCATCGTATTTTATCAATATTTTATACAATTCTGGTTTTATTGTTGGTGCTTTTGCATTAATTGTAGTCTTGTTATTCGTGGCTGTTAGTAAGTACGGTGTGAAGCTTGGATCGCGAGCGCGTTAACGCATGAAAGTAAAAGTAATGAGATTGTTTACCGTGGAGCTGTAACCACTCGGCGTTGTAAGGTAAGTCGTTGATTTACTATTGCATATATATATTTATAGTCGTGTACCTGCTGCAGATATTATAGGTGTTTTAAAAACCTAATTCATGATTTAACCAATTATGAAGGCCTTTGTATTAATTATCATGGCAGCTATTGTTACTCTAACAAATCGAATAGCAATCACAAAATTCACATTAATTTGTGATAACAAATGATTGGATTTCTAAAATTTTCATGATATTGTGGTGTTACTTACCTACTTTTGTACTCATAGATTTTACAGAACAAAAACACAAATTACACAAAATAAGAACTTTATCATGGATTTCTGGAAAACAGCGGGCCCCACCATACCATATGTCCCATTCGTGATCTACCCTGTAGTTCCGGGCTTTTGTAACTTGATTCATATCAGAAGCTCGTCTCTACAGGTAGCTCACGGCTGGTAGACCACGCTACATGGTGCATCTAATGTATTGATCCTACTTTGACAAATACATAAATCTTGGATCAGGTAAAAATGTGTGCATGTTATTGTTTTTTCATTATAGCAACAATTATGGAACACCAAGCTCTATTAGAATATGGTTTTTTGGATCAAGAATAAGTAGGATATTTAATAGCAGATATTATATGCTGCCATAGGTCGCTGTAGCACATGATGTCTGCCAGGTGGGATTGTGGTTATTATCATTGCCATTTCCTGTTAAAATATTAATATAAATCTGCAGTAATATGTTAGCATTCTTTAATGAGATTGTCAGTTATTTAGAAATTATTGTACTAATGTCTTCTTTGAGGTGTTGTCATATATTAATGCTACTGTATTTTGTCTCCTAATGGGTTATGGAAAGGTGACAAAGGTGTAATGATAACATACAGGAAGCCATAGCTTTGTGATTATGAAGCATGGTAATAAAGTGTTTGATTATCTGATTATTCTATAATGCAAATAATTAAACTACTAAATATAGGAGTTGGCTATTTTGGGTTTTAACTACTAAGCTATGAAGTTATTTAGTTATTAGGATTAGCCCCCATTTGCATTAGACGCCAAAATTTGCAGTTGTTTGGTGTCTATTATTTAGTTGAAATGTGGCAAATTCGTTGTGCACAGTCTATATACAATTACAAACATTTACGTGGGCTTTCCCTAAAGTTATTGGAAAATTCATCAAAGAAAAAGCCTTTGAAGTAACTCTTATCATAACGTAACAGCATGGAATAGGCTCCCGGAGAGTGTTGTGATGTAGAATCGACTGGACAGATTAAACATCTCCAAGCTATTTGATACACCTGCGCATCAGCTAATTAGCTGCTGGTGTGTGTAACCAAATATAATAATAATAATATAAGATCTTGACCACCAAAATACTTTCATAAATTTTATGCTGAAGTTCTTAAACAAATTTTGAACCTAGATAGACCCAATTTTTCTAACAAATCATTAAGAGTAATGAATACCATTTTGATCACTGAGGATTTCGAGACAAGTTGTGCCTTTTTTCTGTTGGGTTATCTAAAGGGATGTGTCGTGGTAAAGCTTGAATACCAAAAGCATAATATTTGTGACTTTCTTAGTGGGATACCTAATAAAGTATGCGAAAATTTAATGAAAAACATGATGAAAAGTGATCGCATTTTTAAGAATAAAACAGGAGCAGATTAGGCAGATCTTATTCACTGTATAAAATTGCCAAGCCTGAATAATATAACAATAGAAAAATATCCGGTAATTTTCGTTTGTAATAAAAATAATCTTAATTTAAAGTTGTACACTTCCTAATTGGCCACCCTGTACTATAGTTGCTATGAAGTTATTATACAGGGTTTTAGGTAGAAAACCTGTACTTATTAATCATTCTTGGCCTACTTATAAAAAATGTCTAGTCATGTATATCTTGCAATTATTTCATTGTAATCAAGTAATTATACCTTTATCACAACATATTTTTTTACTAGTCATGCTCATTCAAATATTACATTTATGTGTGAAAATACATGACCTTCCACAACCATCATAAAATGAACTTGAATGTGTAATTATTGTGTAATGTGATGCATTCTGTTCCATGAAGTAGTGAAGTCTGGTATAGCCTTTCTATGGGTGTTGTTGAAAATGAATGAAGTGCCTAACATTCACATGACCAGTGGTTATATCTTACTACCTTCTTAGCATGGTCATTATGCAATGTCTTTCTTTCTCTTGTCCCGAGAAAGTAATAAATTTATAGGAACCCAGTTCTAGAATTCATCTAAGTCACAACTAAGTTGAAAAGGCCCTGTTGCTAGGATCTGTTCTTGTGTCCCTCTTTTATTAAACGCTAATTGGGTGGTTTAATACCAAGAATCCGAGATATACCTAATACTAGTATTGAGCTCTACTGGCAGTTAGACTGGTTATCTCAACGAACGAAAGTGAGTGCGGCCGGTGAGCGGCGCTAGTTTAACGCACTAATATTACCTCATTCGACTCGCCCACTTTTTCACTTTCCTCTAGTGCACGCAGAAAGCGTGAACTTGTCAACTTTATTTAGATTTTTGAGAATTTTAGTATGATCTAATAAATTATGCATGCGTAAGTTTGTGCGTCTGGTTGAGTTAGTTTGATTGTTTTTAAGAAAAAACTGCATCGTAACTTCATGGTTTATGAGTCATGTTCATTGGGAAGGGAAAGAACAACATGGCGACTTTTGCTTCGTAGGGTGTGGTGTGGTGGGTACGGAGCATGCGCGATCGAAACCCCCGCTCACGAAACATACACCGTGGTGTGAGGGGTTTTAGTTTAGGAGTCTACACGAAGTCAATAACCTCCCGAGGCGGATAACACCCATGAGGATTTCCACACGAAAAAAAGTGAGTTCATGCAGTAAAGAAATATAAACCAAATTACCGATTGGGCCTGCTTGATAGTCTAAAAACTGACAAGCCAGACTCGGCTATTCGAGAATAACCTACAGAATTATCCAGGGAGGAATATTTTTGACGAATTCCATTCAAGTGAAGCTACTTGTGATTTGAGACAAAGAAAAAGAAAAAAAATCATTTATCATTTTATGCTGCTTGACCAACACCGACAATTCCAATAGGTATGGGATGGGAGAAAGCTGTACCTAGTAGGTATATCTTCACACTCCGGGTTCAGGACGGCCGCAGTCGTAGGTACAACTGAGTGTATAGCCCCTTGAAAGTTACGTGTCAGACATAATAATGGCTGCCGCAGTTCTTAGATTCATCAATCAAATCGGATTAGTTTCGCAACGCGAGGTTTTCCGCCTGCTACATTCAGTATATTAGCTAGCGTCTTAGGGGCTATCAGTTCAACTGTCCATGCAGAGTCTACTATTCCACTAAGCTAACCGCATTATGGTCTCCATTAAAAGATTTTACTCAAGGGTTAGTATGAGATCTGTTTTCTCCCAAATTTTGTCGCTAATAAGTCAAGTCACAGATTTAGTCTGGTCTTAAGGTCAAAGATCTACTTATATCGAAGATTTTTCGTAAACTCTTCGATCTAGCTCTTGGACCTTAAAAATCGAACTCATTAAATCTTCTAATTCTAAACTAAGACCCGATTAAAGGCTTGTGAAGACCAGCGCGACTTGTCGCGCGACGCGACACGGGTTATTGTTATACTGTGAAGTTTTCTTAGAAATTATATTGTTCGTGTCGCGCTGGTCTGCACAAGCCTTTAATCTATCACTTCGCGAAAAATTGCGACTAATTAGCGATAAAATTTGGGAGAAAGCTGATCTTCGCTAGGTGCTTGAATTTCAAAAGCTAGGTTTTTGAAATTCAAGCACCTAGCGAAGATCATGGGCCAAGCTGGGGAGATGCTCCCCAGATTGGCCACCTATAAACCCTTACCCATTTGAACCAGTGACCGACAAATGCTGATATTTGGCGACAAAGGTCATTGGGCAATTAAGTATGGAACCTATACCAACGGCCTACAGAAAAAAAATAGGGTAGGATATTTAGATAAACGTCTCTAGTTTTCGAATTTATTTATATGTCGCATTAACGCAGATAATGGGAAAAAACCATAAATCTAAAAAAGAAAATACAATAATAAGGTTAATTATAACAAGGCTTAGCACATTTTTATTGGTTTCTTGATAGTAAACAGTATTTAAAAAATAAAATAAGTAAAAATAAAACAAGTAGGTATCTAGAAGAGTTTTTAAGTTTTATTCGACATGATCAATGTCTACATGAATAATTGTATCGTCTAAAAACGCCGCAGGCGTCCATTTGCTCTTGCTCAAAAAATATACTTACACTAGAAATATGTAAGTGTATATATATATATATTATTTTGTTTATTGAACAGAATGCTTCACTGAAATTGTTTTTAGATAAAACAATTTCAGTGAAGCATTCTGTTCTTACCTACATTTATTACCTACTTTTTATTCATCTTTAACATTTTATTCCCACGGTTTAAAAAAAAAAAAAACTAGTTAAAAATTAAGCGTAGGTTAATACTTTACAATTGAAAACTAATTTGGTTTTTGTAGGAAAACTATCGTTAAATGGGTCACATTTTGCCCAATGACCTTTCGACTAATTAGCGATTTTTTTTTTCGTGTTATAAAAATTAAAATCCCTGATGGTGGCCATGCCAGTGTCAGTCACACATCGGAAGCTTGCTTTCTTCATCAAACAATTTAGTCAGCGCAAAGAACCAACTTAACACCGTCAATTAATTACGCCGTAATATTTCCCACGTTCCAGAACATTGGTCGTTAGATCACTGGGAAGGGATCATACAAACAATTCACGAAGAGAGAGGATTCGATCACCTTGGTAGTTTTACAAACAACATCAATAATTATATTGTGACTGCATGGTAGTCGTGATTACTTTACTATTTATTGTTTAGCATAACTTGCATTAAATTTTCCCACTGCTGGGACACAGACCTCCTCTCGGTGAGAGGGAGTAGGCCGTAATCTACCACGCGGGCCCAGTGCGGGTTGGTAAATGTCACAGTCTTCGAGTTTTTGATTCTAAGACATGCCGGTTTCCTAATGATGTTTTCCTTCACCGTTTTGAGAGCAGTGGGTGGTGATGAAATAATTTACACAAAGTTAAGTGCCTGTCTAGGTTCGAACCTACGACCAACAAGTACAACTCCTAAGTTACCACAGGGCCGCTACTGCTACCTATTTATTGTTTACTTGGTGCCAAATATAGGTCTTTATATAAATGGCATTCAAATTCTACTTTTATCTCCAAAATATCTAGTAAGAAGTGTTGAATGCTTTCTTTGCACACGCTACCTATATCCCGTGTTATTACTACTACTGTTAGTACTTCTCCATAAAATTGTAAGTTTTGCACCGCGTGACACATTTGTTTTGCCCAGCCATGTTGCACAATAGCCTAATTAATTCAGGTGAATGATTACTGATTAGTTAGGCACGTAGAATGATAAAATATCTAAATTTTTTACGCAGGTAATTAAATTCCTATCGTTCCAGTGTGTATGTGGATGGAACACAATTATTTTGCTTCTCTTTTACAATCACGAAGGAAAGGAGGATTAATTATATAAAGGAGAAAGTATTCTGTCTGAAAAGCGGCGAAAGGACTATCCCAATACCAGCCTCGGATCTAGAGGGGACAAACCGGGGCATATGCCAAATTCAAGCGTAGTAGACTAGTGCACCACCCAGCAGGGCCAGCACTCTTGCAATAAACGAGAAGCGCAGCACATATAATCTTTCTCCGCCGCTGGCGCCTCTGCTGGATTGGGGCATTATCGATCGATAAAATGTGATTAATATGTTGCTGCCAAAATTTTAATTTCCAGTAAATTTGAATTTCGCGGACTAACTTAGCACATCGTCGACGTTTTGGCTAATTATTTATTTTGTATCACGAAGTTGTTGCATGTTGATTGTTCGCTCCTTCCTTTGACATTGCCCTCGCTGACATAGTTACAGGTTGGTAAGAACCACTTCTACCAATCAGTGACAATATCGCCGATTGAATACAAAGACAATCTCTCACGAAGGGTGATCAATTCGTCATTTACAATCTGTATAATGTCAATTTATCTCAATCAAGTTTGGAGTCCGCAGACTAAATCAATGACGGACGTTGCATTTGATACTATTTAGTTTATTGTTACGTGATTTCGCTTAATTTAGGTATGTTCCATTGCTTCTAGAAAATTATATACGATTTATTAAAAAAAAATCACGTTGTAGATAAACTCTATTCAATAACACCGGTCACTAGACCAATGTAAGTTATGAAAGTATAACAATTTACAGGTATTATCCGCTACGCCAAGGAACGTACCTCCTGTTTATAGCTTTCAACATTTGTAGGCAAGCAAACAAGAAGACCCCTTCTGAGGATAGCGGGACGTTAAAGGGTAAACTAAATTGATGCTACATCAACCCAAAAAAGGCGACTTTCATGGTCTAATTAGTTGTAGGTAATCTTTGGTCCTTGTTTCCGCAAATGATGCACATGTATGAGAAACCGGCGAGCTAAATAAAACTAACCTTCAACTAACTTAGTTTAGCTGGCAGTGGACGGCTCGCTTAAAAGCTGTGTCAATAACACGATATATTTTAAATGCTGTGGCAACTTGCTCGATTCTCAGAAGACCATCTAATGAATTTGTTGTTTCAAGATGGCGAATTGAGGAAAATGCGATCTTTGTATCTAGGTCTTTCTATAGGTCTTTGTATTTTTTTAATCATAATGTTATGCTCCGCCTATCTCGTGTATTTAGGTATAATTACATTATTTTATATTTAGTCAGTCTGTCATTCTCATTAGTGTCAACATTGTAGGAGCCAATGTTTTTGTCGTCCTATCTTTCATTGTTGTTAGTGCTGTCACAGAGTTAAGATTTCTTTACTCATGTGGTGCATTCCTAGATCTATGTTGATTCTGATTTGGGCCCAAGGGCATACCCAGCGTCTGGCCCAGGGCGGGGCAAATCAGAAATTTCCCCCTGCACATGTTTTACATACGCGTTCGCGTATTTTTAACCGACTTCATAAAAATAATTGTTTTTTTTTTCAATATGTGTGTTCATCGATATTTTTGTGATTATTGTGAACCGATTTTGAATATTTTTTTTTATTCAAATTACCAAGAATCAAAATCAAATTAATCATCAATCAAAAATCAAAATTGGTTCACAATTAACGAAAATATCGATGAACATTATAAACAAAGAAAAATCACTGAACCTCCTCGTTTTTTTAAGGCGGTTATAAATAAAAAATAAAAATAAATAAAAAGGTTTATTGCAGAAAATTGTACAACTTTTACAGTAAATCTTACATAGGGACCTCCCTTTAAGTAAAAGATATACCTGTGCTAGGATTTCTCGCTCTTCAGTGAAAAATTATGAAATGGTAAAAGTGGTGTACAAAAAGAAAATTTAATTTAAACAAAAAATTACTAGTAAAATCTCAAACTACTTAAATATGACTTCCATAATTACAACAAGAAGGCCGCGCAGCGCGGCGTAAAAAACAAAATTAATTGTAAAGTAAGTCGTGACTGTAGGAGTCAAGAGCCGACTTCCGGCCACCGTAGGCGCGGGCCTGCGGACGGTGAGCAATGGGCAGCTCGCCGTCCGATAAGGACCAGGCCCGTGTCGACGGCGCGTTGTGTTCCACGCGCGCCTCAAAGAGATGTCAGCACCAACCGACGGGGTCGAAAGACCAATGCCTGCTGGGGTTGCGGGTTTGTCTGAAAGGGATATCGCGGCCCCGGCACACAGGCAACGGAAGGAACACGGGTGGGTTTTAGTCAGTAAAAGTCTGACACACCCTCTCGCTCTGCCCAGAGCGGGAGAAGTCATTTGATGATTTCCCATCCTGAAAAAAAAAAAAAAAGTCGTGACTGTAACATAACTTTTATCGAAAACAGTACTTATTCAAACAAAGTACCTACTTAAGTGGAATTCGGCTGCCTTCCTATCTCTTTTCAAGATAATAGCGGTGCGCTAGGTATACATAAATGTACCTACAATCTGCTGCGCAGTTTGGATGGGATTACCTAAGTTTCATAAATGTTGCTCCTTTTTCCACCCTTGCCCCATATTATTTATTTTATTATTTATGTACACACAGTAAAATACATAGAGATACGACATAATTATACTTATTTCTTAGAAATTTCTTCCAGCAGACCTGCGAAAGCAGAAATGAGAAAGAAATGTAGACAATAGTGTGTGAGAACAAAAAGAGAAAAATATGAATTTGCGAAGTCTTATACTAAAACATATCAAATATACCTACACGTATAACGTAATAAATTAACATATACTTAAATAAATACATAAAGCTTAAATAAATAAACATACATATTATAGGTATATAAATACTCACAGTAGAGAGGAAAGATAATGCTCTTTTACTCGATATTTAAATTGTGAAACAGTTTGTGTTTATTAGTTAGGATTAGGATTCCCCAAACCTTGGTGAAATGAGTAGAAAGTGAGCATGTTTTTGTATTAAACTATCTGCTACTAACACATTCTTGGGTTCCAAATTTCTGTTATCTATTGAATGAGGACTCAGGAATGTTAAGCGAAGGTACAAACATAGCACCTAAGTTGAGTTTTTTCTTTTATCAGTTCTGTCAGCTCCTTGATAACCTTCGTTGACGAGTTTAGAAGATACCTATTTAGTTTTGGAATTATATATATATATTTTTGACATGATACATTGAGAGAAGTCACGTGAGCAAAGTCCAATAAATATTCCTTTGCGTTGCCGAAGGAATATTTATTTGACTACGATGAACTAAGTTTGTGATTTTGTAAGCGGAGCTTTACTATATTAAGGGCGCGATCACACGTACTACAACCACACCACAACGACAACACGTGGACGGACGCTAATTATAGTTTATTTATACGGACCAAATTTGACCGTCAAAATCAACCGTGAGTGCGATACCGACTACAATAAGACCACGTCGTAGCCACAACACAACCACCAGCGAGACCACGCACTAGCAACCACATCGTAAACAACATCGATCTGTCTGTCTCCAAACACTAGCTACAACGTAACCACATCGCAACTAACTAGCGACAACGCAACCACAACGCAAATGCAAGAAGTTGCAACGACACTATTCACAGCACTCGTAACCACTGCTTGCCCACATTTTGTCGTTAGTGTGGTTGTGGTACGTGTGAACGGACCGGATATACCTTAGTGTAAATTAATGTGCATTTTACATATTTGAAGTAAATCTGTGCTGTAAGAGAAGGTGTAGCTTTTCAAAGAGTCATAAGATTTCAATGTTCTTTGCTAATCCTTTCTCCACCCAGTGGCGGACTAAGCTTGTGGGACCCTGGGCGGCAAAACTAAATGGGACCCACGAATGAACGTAGAAATATTTAGCACGCTGCCTCAAAAAGGTTAGGTTTCTTTTAACTATTGGTACAGAAATTGGGCTTTGTCGACAACAGAAAAGTTAGAGTATCAGACAAACAGAGGATGGTAGAGTGAGCGCAGCGAGCTCGAAATTTTTTGCACTCTGCATACTTAAAACAAGTGGAAAAACGAATCGCAACGGACAAGTGTCAAAACCAACGAAACGAAACGAACTTTAAGTTTTACGGGCAGATTGTTAATGTAAATTTTTTGTTGCGATTCGCTTTGCCACTTGTCCGTTGCGATTCGTTTTTCCACTTGTCTGTTGTGATTCGTTTTTCCACTTGTTCGTTGAAGTTTCACTTCTATGTGTCCCAGCACACATTTTTTTTTCGCAGGTTTACTGCAAATTCTGATTTGGTTAGGTTAGGTAAATTTTAACAAATGCATTTTTTATTTAAACTTATTTTATTTTATCAAACAAAAAAACTGAATTCAATCCGGAACCAAAAAAACATCCATAGTCTACTCTAAAATTATACACATACAAAGGAACATTAACAAATGCAGCTCAGCTGTCGGGATCCTATCCCCGCTCTCCGCGCGTCCATCCATCTAATACAGCCGTTGCTCTCTCTCCTCCGCCGCCAGCCTTTCTCTCCCTCCGCCGCTGCCGCCTCTCACGCGATATATCGTCTACCCCCTCCACGCGGCCGTAACACTTTTTCGTGACAGAATAAGGCCTAATACTCCCCCGTCTTTATAGAAGTTTCACTTAAAAAAGAGAACGAGGTTGCAAGAGCGAGCGGAGCGAGCTCTAAAATTTTAGCTTCCTACGTTTATATTGTACATACATAGGGGGCCCCCAACTTAAAACTGCCTTTTACTCACTGAACATATTTTGTTAATAGGGATTTGATTAAAAGTTACTCTAGTTTTGGGGGCCCCCCAGGACCGGGGGCCCGGGGCGGAGCGCACTTGCCGCCCCCTTAGTCCGCCAGGGCCTCCACCACATCATTTTATTATGTACGTAGGTATATATATTGACATTATTATTGTAGATATGTATTGAGGATATATGTTTAGCAAAAACGTGGTTAGTGCCGTTGAGAACTGCACATGTCAACTCATGTTGATCAATCAAAATTCAAATTCAGCACACGTTCCCCAAAAATATGAATAAAACATCATTTAAATCAAAATAACTGTTACTTATAAAATATGGGTGGGTTACATGTGTTTTTACACCTATGTAGAAATAGGAATGTGATTTAAAAAAACCTCAGGATGATAAATGATAACTCACTCTTTAGTGTTATGAAATATTAAATATTAGCCTTATCGTTGATAAATTACCCAATATTATTTCCGTGATTCGCTTTCAATGAGATACGATTATCTTTTCACTTTCCTGATAAAAAGATATGAAAAGTTCTAGTCACCTAGTAATTTTAATGGTTTGGGAGTGCACTCAATACATTATCACATGCCTATCCTTTTCCCTACTATGTTGGGGTCGGCTTCCAGTCTAACCGGATGCAGCTGAATACCATGCAGTATTTTACATGGAGCGACGGCCTATCTGACTTCCACAACCCAGTTACTGGGTAATACGATACCCCTTGGTGGGACTGGTTGTCGGACTTTCGGGTTTCTGACGACCCGTAACGACTGTCGAAGATCTACGACCTTCCGAGGCACGGAACATTCAATACCTACAAAGCAAAGATTGTTTTATAAATTGCAGTTTGCGTCATATTGGCGAATTTTATGTTTTCCCCTTATGTTTAACAAGATGCGGGATTAAAAAGTCTAATACAGGGAACCCACGCGTTATATCTTGTCAACGAAAATAACAAAAAAACATGTGTGTTTCATGGAAACGGATTTTTATGAAAAACGAACGGGAAAAATGAATAGAAATGTATGTAGATAGGCAACGAGTAACGTTTTAATATTAAGCGAGAGCTAGATCGGAGCCGTTCCTAGCCTGTTTGTATGAAACTCAAGGTTTTTCTACGACCTATAACGGTATACATTTGCATGATCTCGATTATTCCCGATCTCTTTTGTGAAAATGGAACGTCGAGTCGTACGAGTGAAAAGTGCGAGTGTGAAGTTGAGTGACTCTTCATTTCACAGGCAGTGACTCTCACCTGTTTCACAGACTTTCAATGCTCTGAAAGAGTAGCAGAATCTAAACACATATACTACCACGGCACTCTGAAATATGACGTCCATGAAGAAGTCGGATATTAATTATAATAAGAAAACACTCAGACTTTTTCTTGTCGTGTAATTTACTATAAATATTTTACGAACTCAGTTTACAAGAAAAACCGTCTGCGATGGAACTTTGACGCTGAAATTCACATTGTTTTATTCAATTCTAATTAAAACTAAAATTACTAAAATATAAGTTGAATGTTTGACTTTTATATTTCGGTTCTAGAATTTCTTTATATTCCTTGAGTCTTCACGGAAAAATCGTAAGGAAAGCAATAAATGTCGTGATTCAGCGTCCATTATATTCCAAATAAACACAGTTTTATCAAATAAAGTAATATGATATAAAACTTTTATCTCAATATAATAAGACAAAATTACAATAAATAACATTTTAAAGTACTATATTCAGCGTCAATTCAGCAATTTACACGAAAATAATGTGTAAATCCAACTTGCAAGAAAGAGATTGGCACTATCGATATTCATAATCAAATAATTAAAATATCTTACAGATGCTGAAAATTACAGCGTCAAAAATCATGAATTTGCGTCAAAAATGTTATAGGGCTCTTAAGCTTTCAGCTCAGGGGTTGGTCAAGGGCAGATGCACATTTTTAGGCTCTCCACTAGCCATTAGAACAGAAATGAGGTAACGCGCACAGGGGATAGATATTATGTTGTATGCATGGTATAATAAAATACATCGCCAGGTATATAGCATTCCGAGACACAGTGGTCACGTGGGTGACACAAGTCTACGTCATCACATCTGTGTTACCAGACGTTTGTAATAATAACTCCCCAACCACCGTTATTACCTATGCGAGTGCGATAAAACAATAAGATTTTAATTAACAATTACGTTGTTTTATGTTTAAGTTGAATTTTTTCGTTTGATTAGACAAACGAAACGACAATTTAAATGCTTTGTACATATCTTTTAACAGAATGGTGTCTGAAAATCTTTCCTTAATTCGTGTTTTGTTGCAATAAAGTGGCAACTGGATAGTGATGTAACCATGTGTCACTCCCGGAATGCCAGACCTTGTTTTATTAGACCATGGTAGTATGTATCCCATGTTAACGGACTCCTGGATCCGTGTAATCAGAACAGCTTCATAGGTTTTTCTTCAGAAAAGTTCATTTGTTTTGTCCAGATATTTATTGAATTTAGCAATCTCAGGCAATTGGCAGTAACATGTGTAAGTATAAATAAGTAGGTACATGAGTATTTAGAATCATTGCTAAATGAAATATAAAAGATATTGATCTTAATTACCTAGTTCTGTGGCTAGCTAACAAGTGTTGATGTAGGTCGATGGGTATTGCGTCAAATGGACAGGAATTTGTACAAATGTACATACTTAATTGATATGAACAAGGAACTATGACTGCTATCCCAGTTTTGGTATAAGCGGGGTTCTAGCTATAAATATATACGTACAGTTGGGCGATTGAATTGTTTTTACACGCTTTTATTTTGTGGTCGAGAAAGAAAAATGGACACGAAATGCCCCTTTTTCTAAAACTTGTGATGTTTTGTGGTGCTGTTTCACACAATATAATATATCTACTAGCTTTTGCCCGCGACTTCGTATGCGCGTAATTTCTTGTCTTAACACGTGCCGGGAACCCTCCTGGAGGGTTCACTCAAGTCGCATATGGGATGCCGGGAGCCTTAATTTTAAATGTAGGTTTTTCTTAGCGTATTCGTCATTATAAACTGTGAAAATAAAATGAGTGGTTTATTTTAACAAGATTTCAATCCTAATTGTTGTGTGACAACTTCTCGAGAGTTAACTTTAGCGCAAAGGTAATGCCGGCCGGCATGGCGTATGAACTCGATGAAAATGGGTAGAGTCAAAAGTGTTAACATAAAATACCTGCTTTCTAATTACGTAACACGTTTTCATAAACGATTACGACTAATCTGTTTCATTTTGACAGTTAGCAATCTGTTTCAAAACGATTCAGATACTGATTGATCGTGTATTACGCAATTAGGGTACTGGTCGTCCGAGCTCTGCTCGGGTGAAAATAGATAAACATATCGTCCAGGTATACCAACGTTGTATCACATGCCCGAGTCTGTGAAAATAGAGAAAACAATTTTCCCCAGAAACGAGACCTAGCTAGATCGATTTTTCGCCCTATTTATAATAAAACTTTCACCGAAATCGTTAGTCGTTTTCGAGAATGTGATTGAAAATATGTACAGTCGCGGTCTAAAAATGTATATCAGTTTTCAAATTAGATTCTTTATCACAGTGAGTGCAGCAAAGTCTATAATGCTATATCTAGGTACTTGTTACTTTTTAATAGGTGTGAAGTAGCTATTCTAATAAAAAGAGTATTAATGACTTTTTGATGATGAAAATATTTCTTAATTTAAAAGTTGACTCATTGACATAATTGCATTTGTACAATGACATTTATCAAAAATAATAAGTATAAATTATAAGTGTGTAAAAAAATTTAAGGTTGAAATAAAATGGCAAGTTTAACCCTCAAACAAAGGGCTGAAAATATTACTTCTCCATGAAGATGGCTTGAATATTAGTGCTTTATCGCGAGAACTAAATATATCTCGATTCACAGTGAGATTTTGGATGCGGTGACATGGCGAAAAGTGTAAATAACTGATCATAGAAGCAGTTCAGGACGACGGCTGATACTCACCACCGCGTAAATAACTGATATGGTTCGACATTACGAAGAGCACGGCTTCACACCAACTAGACTGTGTGCCGTCATATCTGCTGATGGATGCTACACCTACTAGTTATTAAAATAATAAACTGTTGTTAGAATTTAAATAATATATTTTCTTATAAAAAGTAAAGATGTTTTGAATTTCTATATGATTATTTCTTCCTAGGTATTTTCCGAGTTTTTCGTAAAGCTCATAAAGACTGGCGCGACTTGTCACGCGTCGTGTCGCGTGGCGTTTCTGCGATTCCACGCACGCACGCCACGCAACACTTTTCACTAAAGGAACAATTTATATGGCGTCGCGTCGATATCACCGCGATAACGCATCGCGCTAGCGACGCGACACAAGAGAGTATTTTCTGTGTCGCGGCGCGACAGGTTGCTCCTGTGTGTAATGTAATGTCGCACCCGTTTTCATAGAAATTGTTCTACGAATATAATATCACAGAATCCCGTCCGGCGACTGTCACGCCAATCTGTACGACACTTAATAAGTTCGACCTCGCTTGGTTTATTTTATTTCTATAAATGCCAGTATTTTTTTTTTTGGCAATGGCCACCCTGCTCTCTTTTTACTATCTGTCCAGAGCTGCCAAGGGCCAATCTTTATCTAAGGAGTCCAGCTCCAGTTAATAATTTATCGTTTTTTTTACAAAAAAGGTTTTCTATACTTATCCTACAAAGACGACGTGTCGATACAAATAATCTATGTTCTTTAACTAATCAAATCCTTTAACATCGACCTTGTGACATAGACGTTTGCATGCAATTATAAACCATTTGTGGTAAGCATTTTCAGACCGCGACTGCACGTATATGTATATATATATATTTATATACATACAAATTTTACTCATTAAATAGTATAGGTTAATCCTATGTCTCGGCAATTCTGTAGTTTCCTATTAGTGAAAGAATTATCGGAATTGAATCAGTATTTCCGAAGACACCCCCCCCCGTACATACAAACTCACAAATTTTACCTCTTTATACATATTTAAGTATAGATAAACACATTTGTTTGTAAAAGATTTATGCAAATAGCTGTTTAAATCATGTTTTTTAAATGCTACAAATTGGTTGGTAATCGTTTAACTCGGTTAACACTTCGAGATTCTTAAAAATCGAGTTAGACTGCTCACGAACAAATCATTGTTAATTATTCAGATTCACTAAATAGATACCTACTTAATTATAATTGAGCTTAAATGATTTATCTGCTATTTTCGTGAAGATTTAAAGAATTATTTTCATTTCGGATGATGTTGTGTTTGCTCGTGAATGAAGTTGAAATGTCTGATAACTTATTAGTAACTTAGGTAGTTTAGCTTCTAAGCAACTTATTGCTAGTAGTAATGTGACAGGGAAATTGATTTACTGAAAATAAGCTCTTTGTCTTTGTATAATTATCATTTGCTTCAAAAATGGTGAAGGAAAACATCGTGAGGAAACCGGCATGCTTGAGAGATATTTCTCGACGGCATGTGTAGCTAAGGCCCATGGGCGGCTTTAAAACTCACCAGGTTAGTCACTAACCACACGAAAAGAAGAAGAGAAGCACTTTGTGTACTCACACACCTAAAGTTAATTTTTAGAGTTCCGTACCCGAAGGGTGCCAAACGAAACCCTATTAATAAGCCTCCGCTGTCCGTCCGTCCGTCTGTCTATCAGTGGGCTGTAACTCATGAACCGTAATAGGTAGACAGTTGAAATTTTCACTTATTTTTTATTTATATTGCTGCTATAACAACAAATATCTAAAAAAGTTTAAAAAAAATAGGGGGTCTCCATACAAAAACGGTATTTTTTTTCGGTGTTTTTTGCTAAATAATGTACGGTGGTACGGAACTATTCGTGTGCAAGTTTGAGTCGCACTTGGCCGTTTTTTATATTTACAAACTATTGTTACATCTAGGTAATTACCGAGATGTAATAATGGTTTTTGTAGCTGTTTCACATAGCGATCAAGATGTACAAGATGGGTTATTCGTACTTCGTCCCATTCGCACTTCGTACCGCGTTCGCAGTTGTTCTCATTCGCACTTGGTCCCATTCGCAGTTGGTCCCATTCGTACATGGTCCCATTCGCACTTGGCCCCATTCGCACTTGGTCCCATTCGCACTTAGTCCCATGCAAGTAGTTTTATCAAGTTGAAATTAATATAAAATACTCTAAACCTGTAATTCCTTCAAGCTGTGAAAAAATCAAACTTCTAAGTCAACGCAAGGTTTATGTTTATGTTCCGGAATCAAAACCTATAGGTTACCCTATAGATATTGATTCCGGAATAACGGAGTTCACGGGAAGTATCCCGTTGACTTAGAATCATGAAATTTGGCAAGAAGCAATGTCATGTAGCACAAGTAAAGGAAAACATCCGAAAACCGTAAATTTGTAGATACTTTATTAAAAAAAACCCGTGATAAACTATTTACATACCTACAAATTTCTACGGAACCCTCGATGCGCGAGCCCGACTCGTACTTGACCGGTTTTTTATAAATTCAACTCACTTTGATCCATAAACCTACCTCTTCTCTTACAAACTACTTGCATGGGACTAAGTGCGAATGGGACCAAGTGCGAATGAGACCAAGTGCGAATGGGACCATGTGCGAATGGGACCAAGTGCGAATGGGACCAACTGCGAACGCGGTACGAAGTGCGAATGGGACGAAGTGCGAATAACCCGTACAAGATACCTCAAATAAAGTATCTGGAATGCAAGATATAGATAAAACCTATATGTAATTTATTTGAAATAACAGATACAAGATACTTTTGGAAATAGTAGTTATTTGAAATACAAAATACGTATTTGCTACATAAATACTTTTTAAGATTTAAATACTTTTTGAAAGAAAACATACATTTATTAATTTTAAGGTTTATTTAGCTTGTTTAATTAATTATGAACAGTTATCAAGTGGTTAATACCCGTTTGTGGGAAAAAAAATGACAGAATTATATTAAATTTTTAAGGTTTTATTTGAGACCAGTTCTTCAAATATCACTTAATTTTCTTCTATGAGGTCTCATTATTATCTTCCAAAAGAAAAGAGTCGATCCCATAGAAATATAAAAGCTTATAGCTATGGTCGCTCCACAGGGGCGGAACTCTGCAAACAGGTGTTATATATATTTTTAATCGTAGGATAAACATTTAAACTCTTTAGACTGGTGTCTTTATTATATAAGTATTGTAGCGTTTTTAAGTCAGCTGTGCTGCTAGTAGGTAGACCCGGTGTTGTTGTGGCTACTAGACCATACAGCCTTCTGCAAAGTTGATAAATTATTTTTTAAGGGTGCGTTCAGTTTTTTCTTTAACGGGGGGTTATCCGAATTTGCCTGTTTTAGAATCAATTTTAAATAGTCAAATTAGTGTATTTAGGTCCTCAAAAATATATATGTTAAAGATACATCCTTGTTGGAGGAAAATTAAAGGTTTAAAATACGATAAATATAAATTTTCTCGATAAAAAAAAATCCGAAACCGGGTCGATTTCAAAACCATTTTTCATCTTATTTCCTAATAACAGCACAAAATAGTATGAAAATTTCATGTAGGATGAGGTAATCGTATTTTCGAGGGAAATTAAAGGTTGAATTATTTTGTGTAAAATATTTTTTTTAAATAAACCCTTACCCCTTTTTAAAGTCCTGCGGGACGTCATCTAGGGTAGACCTGTGTCAACATTTTTAAAAATACGCTCTCTCTGCCGTGTTTAAAAAAAAAAACTAATAAAAGAAAAGAACATTAGATATGATATTGCGATAGCTCAAACGAAAAATCCCGTAATTATATTGTAGTTTTCATTCATAATATTGTTTTCGAAAGTGTGATTTTTTGTATGTGATATGATGACGTTGAATTGTCATCTCAAAATAGTGTTACACACATTACAGATTATTATCGATAAAATTATACTTGTGAGTCGTATACACGATTAATTTGAAATCGTTCTGGAGCCGAAACACAGTGACTCCAGACGATTAATAGGTACTATTAGCATGGTTATTGTTTTTTTAAGACATCTAATATAGAAGTTAGAAATTTATCACTTTTATTCTGTCATTCGAGTTAAATCTTAGTAGCGTTTCCACTATTTCATTCATAAACGCAAGATCGTACGCGATCCGCTCGGTGATGACGTAGCGCGGCACAGCTGTGCGTGTGCGAGTCCGGCTGCAAGTAAGAACCTGCAAGTAGGTATTTCATTTCTGGTACGATAGGTTGGTGTAAGTTCATTCACCTCGTTATCTCTCGTTTGTATCGGAAGCACGGCACGGTGTTTACCACTATCACATCTCCTCGTAAACGAGAGAAACTAATTGAAATATCATTCACCACTCTCGCATCACGAAATCACTAGTACTCGTACCTTTTCAACTAGACACGACGAGTACGCTTGGGAGTTGTATTTAAGGCCTTGAATCGAGTGTCGACCAATCGAGCTAATAGGTACTTAATAAGCATACCTACCTACCATATTTATGATCAATAAAAAGAATACTGCCTAAACCAATTTTGCGACAATGCTTGCTTGCGGCCGCGGCGCGGCGGCTTCTACAAAGGCAGGCAATGTAAACAGAAAAAATGAATCGTTTTATCTGTCCAATAGAGTTTATTATAAGATAGTGGTGCCCTTTTCTATGAAAATATTGGACCGAATTAAGACCTTATTTTTATACTCTTAACCGCGGAATTCGGTTGTGCATTCTTTTGAAGTCCGGTCGGACACTTTTCAGAATAATTTTAGTGAACTGCGTACCTACTTACCTTGTACCTAGTTTGGTGAAATTTCTATTAGTTACCGTTTACGGTTAAGAAATAAAGTCTGAATTCACTTTTCGTATTTTTATTTGTGTACCTATTTATCTATTGCGTATGTGTTTTTATGCTGTCTGATCGATGAATGGATTTTTCAATGGGTACCGTTCGCAAGTGTTGCCGTTCGTCGATACGTTTTACACACATACGCATTGATCGCAGTTACTTCGAGTTCTCATTATTTCACAAAAAAAAAAACAATAAATTAGATTTTTCGTGTTTTTTTTTAAATTGTAATTTATTGAAAATAATAGTCCCAATCGTTTCGAGTTCGATGATCGAGTTTATGGCTTTTCGTTCCAGAACGAGCTAAAATTAACCGTGTATAATTTTTATCGTCGTTTATGAAGAAGTTTTAATAAAACACATATTTCTAAGATTTTTTAATCTGATTTGTTCATGTTTATTCACTCTCCATCGAACTAAGTTTGCTACTATCATATCTTAAATTAATAAACACATAATATACAATGTGTCCGGTTGTCGGTTGTATATCAATATTTAAAACAACTTTCACTCTGGCAACAACAATGACGATTAGAAATAAATCGCTGTTTCAAACAAAAGTGCTATACTAACACGACCAAATGTATGGAACACGATAAAAATCATAATGATATTTTTCGAATAGCGGAGCAAATTAGCAACACACGATTTTTTTTATTGAATCCGTGATTTTGCTCAGTGTGACTTTCAGTTTTGAATACAAAAAGTCACTGTCACTAGCGCTACTGTATACGAAAAAAATGTTCTAAAATGTCGATGTCCTAAAAATAATACATTAGATAAATTATAGCTGTAGCAGTAGGTATGTCCCTTGACAATAAAGTACGGCAATTGTTACTTCATATGTAGCTGTCAATATTAACGGATCTTCATGAGCGGTGGGAAACGCCCAAAACAAAAGAATATGGTCATAGTATAAGCGGAACAGTTAGACAAATTTTTGCCTATTCTAATGAATAAAAATCTTAAATTAACGATTTTTTTAAATTCTGTCACTAAAGGGGTTTATTTAACCCCTTTAGTGACGGGGATAAAAGTTTATATGGAATTTCGCAATTTTAGTCTTAAATTCACTTACTTGATAAAATTCTTAAATTCACTGTCAGACAACGTACGAGGGTGGCACTGAAAGTTCTTAGAAAATCAAAAACTGAACAAACTAGCAAGTTATTAGTTTTATTATATCTTTTCAAAATAGTGTCTATTTACATCAATACATCGCTGCATCCGATGGAACTTAGGGGTCTTCTTCGACGGCATTTTGAAACGCAACCACTGCGTCCTCGGCGTCCATAAAACGTGTTCCTCGGAGTTTTTCTTTTATTTTCGGAAATAAATAAAAATACCAAGGTGCGAGGTCGGGACTATAGGGCGGGTGACCCAGTAATACCACGTCTGACGTCGCCAAGTAGTCGATTGTTTGCTTGGCGGTGTGCGACGAGGCGTTGTTGTGGTGAAGGAGGATCCTACTGCGAGGTCGTTTATCCCGATTTTTTTCCAAGACAAGAGGCAAACATTTGTTTGTGTATCACTCTGCAGTGACTGTTTTTCGATCCTCTAAAACAATTGTTGCGTAATGATCTGTCCTTCCGAAGAACGAAGCCACCATCGTTTTTCCCACGCTTCGACCTCTCTTCACTTTAGTTGGCAACTCCTCGGAAGGAAACACCCAGACAGCAGACTGTCTCTTAGTTTCAGGATCATAACAATAAACCCAGCTTTCGTCACCCGTACGTATGTCGAACACAGCACTGGAGTCACCTCCGTTAAATCTTTGAACAATTTCGCGATACCAATCAACACGACGGAGTTTTTGGGCCTCTGTCAAATTATGAAATATCCACCGGGCACAAAGCTTCCTGACCGCTAAATGTTCATGGAGGATTTTGTGCACTTGACTCGAACCGATGCCTTAGCTTGTCCGAATCTGCTGATAAGTCACTCTTTTGTCAGTCTATATCATACGCCGCACAACCCTGATGTTATCTTCAGTCGTCGCCGTAGAAGGCCGTCCCTCACGCAGATCATCGGTGAGATTAGTGCGACCACGTTTAAACTCATTAAACCAGTTGTAAACAGTGGCACGAGATGGTGCTTAATCGTGAAAGGCCAATCGAAGTCTATCATAAATTTCTTGTCGACTTAAATGACATCGAAAGTCATAAAAAATCATTGTACCAAAATTTTCTCGCGTTAAATTCATGCTGACGTGACACAGACAATTTACAATTTGCCGCCAAATCGTAAACAAATGAGAAATGAATAAAATACATACACAATAATGTTGCCAAAAAGTTCAATTTTCAAAGTTTGAACTTATTTCTTTATTATATCGTTTACAAGTGGCCAGTTCCTAAAAAAATTCAGTGTCGCCCTCGTACAATCTACACTGCTGGGTCTTGAAGCATGCAATTTTGCACAAGAGTTCCTTTTAGAACAAACGAAATTACGACGTAGGTATTTTCTATCAAAATTACGTTTTGCGTGACTTTTGAGATACCCAGTAGAACCATTGCAAGTTTGTCTTGCAACAATAAACTGAGGTACATAACTGTTTCCTTTGGCATTCTGTATCGGAACAGAAAATTTGCCTCGATCCATAAAAATTATACTTGCGAATATTAAATCTCTTACGCGCATACGTTAAATTTATTTATTTTATATATTAATTTCAATAAAAACAGTAGGTACAGACGTTCGGATTTACAAAGCTGCGTTACGAATGCTGGGCTGTCCCTATTTATACTCAAGGAAGAACTATCACTTTGACATCTGGCACTACAGTGAAATTGTGGTTCTGCCATGTGTAAAAAAAGCTCCCCACGATTTTTTGGGGAAATTACGACGTTTGTGTAATGGCAACTCTTTTGACTTTAACTTTAGCTGTTAGTTGAATGAAGAAACACATTTTCCGTAGTATCAGTAAAGGTCAAGTAAAAGTTAATGCTTTTACTGATTACTTTAGCTGTTGATGAAGAAACTGGCCGTGAGTCTTACAGATTATTCCCGACTAACCCGGCTTTCACTAAAACATCCCGTGTACAGTTTGAACACTGGATTTATCATTAACAGTAACCATAGATATTTATTTTTATTAAAACCATAGATGAGAGACGGGGCCTAAACTTTATGTTTTTCTTTGTACGTTCTACGAACTATCCCAGAACACTATAACAAAATGTAAAAAAATTGTAAACAAAATGTAATAAGCCGTAGGTCCCATAAAATGAAAACTAATCGAACCTAAGAAAAACTAGTTCAGTTGATCAACTGCAAATATTTTATGCTGTGGCATGGATTTTCCGCAAAATGGTCGGCAGTGCATCGTAAATAAATAACGTCGCTCTGCAATTGAGGGAGGCGGAAGTAGCGTTTGAAAGGCCCACCAGCCCGGAAAACCTGGCCTTCAGAGTAAGTATGTTTTTTTTTTACATTAAGGCATCCCGCCTTACTGTAAAAAAAAAAAACATACTTACGTAATTCATAAAAGTATTTTTACCTAACTTGGTATTTACAAAATATTTATTTATATATACTTTATTGTACACCACAAAAATACATAACAAAAAAAATACTAATCAAACACTACAAAATATACAATGGGCGGCCTTATCGCTAAGATAATACTAAGATACCAAAATAATGTATCTAAATATAAGACACAAAATTAAAATTTAAAAAAGTATTTCAGTGATACATAAGGTAGTATAGTTATAGATACGTAGGTATTTTGTATCTGTATTTCATATACTTGTATCTAAGATAAGTCACATCTCTGAAAGCGACATAGCTAGCAAACTGAAGTGCCAGTGGACTAGCCATGTTTGTCAAAGGACCGATGGCCAGTGGAGCAGACGAGTTCTGGGAGTGGAGACCGCGTATCGGTAAGCGTAGTGTGAGGCGCCCCCAGCTAGATGGACCAACGACCTTAAGAAAGTGGCTGGGACAGACTGCGGTGCGGAAGGTGGAGGACAGGGTGTTGTGGCGCAGCCTGGCAGAGGCATATGTCCAGCAGTGGACTGCGATAGGCTGAGTTGATTGTTGCTGAACTTTCAGCAGGTTGCAAATAATTTATTTTACGGTTGTTAATTGTGACGTCAATGTTTATTACAGAGTCAGTGACACTATTTTGGTTTTTAAAGTTACTTTAAAATATAATAACAATACTGCCGCCTATTTCTGTCCCACTGTAAGGCAAAGTCCTCTTCTCATTCCGAGAAGGCACGAACATTGATCACCACGCTTGCTCAAGACGGGTTGGCGATTTCAGACTTATATCAACTACCAGCTTCTGAAATGAAATTTCTTGAAATCATTCTCATTTATACTTTATAACAATGAAATAAGCGTTACATTGCAGTGCCTTAGATACTAATGGTTTTACGTCATTCGATCGTAAATGCTTTATAATACTACTAGCTTATGACCGCGGCTTCGCCCGCGTGGAGTTCGGAAAGTAACGCACGGGAACGAACTACCGGGATAAAGGCATCCTATGCCCTAACCCAGGTCATGGTCTACCTGTGTGCGAAATTTCATAGAAATCTGTTCAGCTGTTGAGACGTGAAAGCGTAACAAACAAACGCGAAATGCGAGCGGCTTTTCACGGACAAAAGCTAGTTATTTATATTTGGTCAAAAATTCAAAATATTAACCATAACCATTATTACCCGAAAGAATAATGGTGACAAGACACTTCGTATTAATAATAAATTATTATAATAATTTATATTTACCATCTCATGCTACTAAATCTTTAAATGTTTAAATACCATAAAAAACATTGGTTCTACTCGATTATTAGAGGTTTGCGCAAAAAAAAAAAATGAATGATAGTCATATTTTACAAAAGGCATATTTTTTATACTGAGCTCGTTTTGGCCCCCCAAGAGCACGCGTATAACAAGTGGCTATGTAAATTATGTACCGAACCAATAAAGGACAATAAATACATAATAAAGCGTGCAGAAAATATGTCACGTGTCACGTTATAATGTCACCTTTTCAGCTTATTTTAATATTATGTATCGATGGTCTACAAAACAGATGTTATCTCACCAAAAACATTTCATGTAAAGTTGGTTGCCAAGAGTTACATAAGTACATAACGCTTTTACTGTTAAAAAGTTATCAGATCTAATGTACAGCCAAGCCCCTGACTCTACAAGCCCTAACTCTAAAAACACCCTCTTGGTGAAAATATACAGCTTGCTCTCGAAAACACGCTGGCGAGTGTTTGACTGAATTTTTTAAACGCACTTAATACTTTTGTATTTTACCTACTAATGATAAAGAAAAAAAAAAACATAAACAAACAGGTATTACAATATTTAGGTATGACACTGGATTCCGCACTAGGATACCCTGTATCGCAGGATCCAGTCTCTTTCGACAGATAATAAGAATTTTAAAGATAGGTTAACAAATGCAACGGTTTCAGTAAGATAATAAATCAAACATAGAGCTTAAAGGTGACCAAATGTATGTGTGTATGAGAATGTAATGAGTGTAAGTATGTAAGTGTTAGTGAGTTGTAAGTGTTCTCACTGTACTTATAACGAATGCAATGCAGTGTGTGTGACGCTACAGAAGGTATGCTGTTTTTCGATTTTACAGTTACTTTGTAGGATGATTATCGTTGAACATTGCTGATGTAATGATTAGTGACGTTCTTATGTGTTCCATCTTCACAACCGTCAAGCAGATGTGCCTCTGGAAAGGTTTTTGGCAAACAGTATACTGCTGAAAAAGCGATAAAAGTTAGTTACTGTAACAACATAAGTACTTCGCCGCCGTATATCCGCTAGCATCGACTCAGGTTCTTCACACAACTAGCATCTTTATTTCTTCTTCTGCTGGGAAATTCGTATGTCCAGTGTGGCATCGGTCCGCCACGAATATAGCTGGCTGTCACCCTCTTGCCCGCTTAAAGAGTAAAAGAAGTACCTATATATCTACAGCATGAAAACACGCCCTAATAGATTCACTGTTCTTAGTAAGAAAAGGGAAATTATTGGACACGCTGCACTTTCAATACAATGTGGGCAGGAACATCCTACACAGTACCTATCGAAAGTGGAACATGACTTGCGGTTTAAGTTATTTTTTATTTAAACATATTAATGTCGTGTTTAATAATATTCATTAATTTAAAAAAAAAAACTGCTCTCCTGCTTTGAACCTTTTCACTTTTTATACCGGGCCCCGATTCGCTACAAAGGGCTGCACTTGACAAGAAACGCGGCATTTGCAAAAGATTTTTGTCGAAGGACATTAATTTGCGCGTGCACATTTAGCTGGTAACACAGACTGTTGGTTGATGTCCAAAGACACGGCGCTATTGCATACGATGCTGCTATCAAAGATTCGTAAGATGATATGACTAGAGACCAGCCTTAGAGAGAGAAGAGAGAAGCTATAAATTTTGTGAACAAAGAACTTCTACTAAATTACGGAGCGACAATTCAAGCAACAACAAATAATTCCAAATTCAATCAACTCAAAGTAATATACGTGTAATACGAAATAAAGTTTCGTATCACACAAAATTTATAGCTTCTTGTGACGGGTATTTTAGTCATATTATCAACTGACGAATCTTAGAAAACTACGGAGATGATGGCCAATATGCTTGAAAGAAGACGAAATAAGTTGACAGGACGAGGAGGACGATGCAAATAAGACATGTGACATAGTGACGAGATCTTGATATAACTGTCCCTGTAACTATAACATCTGCTTTATATTCCACATTAATATTAACAGTGGACACAGAGTGCGTCATATTACCAGCTATTTTACTAACAGAACTACCTGATTGCATGAACATGAATTTCAAGGGATACATTTTAAAATTCAACGTTCATGTTATATTGATTTGTCCCGCTCTTAAATGTTAAGGAGTGCAACATTAAATATGTATACGATAAATGTGAAAAACTTGTTTTTCTCTCATGGTGAATTTTCGAATTGATTCTTTTTTTAAATACGGCAAATGTGAGGCTTGCGTATTGTATTTCCGCGAATTATCAATTGCTGTGCTTTCAAAATTGAGGCAAGTGATAGCGATTGCTTAACGCACTTAATGATGAGTGGTAGAATTATCAGGCTCAAAACACTTTTCTCCTCTTATCAAGCTGTCAATACAAAAACAAAGTCACTTCGACTAACAAACATAAGGGAAAACCAAATATACTAAATGCACAAGTGAATAAAACAGGTACTTACCTACGTATCTTATATCTGGGACTAAAGTAAGATACAGGGCAAAAAGTGGTTTACTAGCAGCTCTGCAGTCTGTAAGCTCCGGTTACATTGCCATAACTTTAGTGCAGGCCGACTCTAGCACCTTTAATTCTATTTACAGCCGGTTATCGTGTGAAATAAAAGGTATTTTTAAATTAGTATTGCGTGTGGAATAGCCTTTAAAATTAGGATCAGCTACCGGTTATAAATATGGTCTTATAAACTCGAAGTAAACCCTGGAATTTACTTGATTAATTTCTTTTTTGCCGATCCTGCTATTTCGAGCTTAACGCTATAATTAATTGATATCGAACTGTCTGTTATGAACAGCCGCCTACTTTATAGTTTTTTACTTGAAGGTTCATTTAATAGAGGTGTGAATGAGGGGATTTTGTCGACTCATTCTACTCTTAACTTACCCAGCATACAGTCGGGTGCGGAAAGTTATCGTTTACCCGCACAAGTGTGCCAAGTGTGATTTTACAAGTTCTTGATTTTAATACGCATATATTCTGTGACGAATTCCAACACTCGAAATAGTGTTTAGGAAACGCCGATGACCGTCGAATAAATATGACTTGTCAATAAGAGTTTTATTTTTAGAAAATCACGAGTATTCGAATACAAAAGGTCATTTATATCTACAACGAAAATGAACAATGTTTGGGCCAAATGTTGGTGAAGGTAGATATGGCCAAAGGTAAAAGTTTCAAGAGCAATCAGTTGTCGGAACTCGGCCATACATCAAACGCTCACCGGAGGAGCAGAAGAGAGTGACGTAAGTGATCGGTGTTTATTCGGCTAGGCTTTTCGGCGGGGCCCCCACCATTACGTTTTGTTTACAAGAGCGACGCCTGAGCGCCGGCACTCGCAGCCGGTCAGCACGCGGGACGCGACGCTCGCGACGCTACAACACTACCGCTAATAACCTCCTCACTAACCATTGATAAGTGATGCCCCCCAAGTGTTGAGGCCCCGAGGACACATTACCGGTTCCGAAATCGTCGCAGAAAAAACTGGAGCTATTATACTCTATTCGGTTTACATTAGATCATATCCGCGAAATTGACGTGCAACCAGTGTGTGCTAAGGACCTGCATATCGCCGAAAATTATCGTAAGTGTTATATTGGCAATTTTATTTTGTATGCTAAACCAGTTTTGTGTTTGCGAATTTTGTTACAACAATCATGGAAATGTTTCGTTTGAAAACTAAATAGTCATCATCAAGACTCGGTATGCTTGATCTATTTGCTCGTTGAATGTTTTTGTTAGTATCTACGCCTTTTAATTTAGGAACAAGAATCATGTACGTGAAGGTCGTAATTTTTATGTCACTTACGTTCCTTTTCGAAACCGAAAACCGGTTGGGATCTTTTTTTAAGCTGGTGTAATAAAATTTACATATCAGCGGCAGGGATCGCTGCACGTGTGGCACTCACAGGTACTTTTGGTTTAAATTTAGGGGACCCTCTTGCACCACAAGTCGTAACACGGTTACTTTACTGTGTTTGAAGCAACCATTGGCTACGGTTGTTTTATGAAAAGTCGCGATGTAATCCTAATTCCAAGTTCGGCATATATGCGTTGTTTACCAATCTTCAGTATCAATTTGTAATCTCCCCTCGCGTGGTGTCGACATTTGTTTACATAGCTTTGATCCAAACACTTTGTTTACATGGGCAGATAAGGGAGGATATCGGCCATTGAAAGTTTAGAGGCTGCGAATTTCAAGGCTGCAAGCATGTAGTAGTATGACAATCTGTGTATAGTTTTCGAGTTCAGACTCATTTCGTCTTCGTGGCTCTGTTCATTGGTAATAGCTGTAATTTGGGTATTACCAAACTACTTTTGATGCAGCAAGGCGTCTTGCATGAGTAGCATGTAGCTGTAAAGTTGAAGAACCACAGCCGAATTAATTATTACTGAGCCGTTAACACACCTACAGGCAGAAGCGGCATTTTGTAATAGTCATTTACCAGTTAATTATATTTACAACCACCGCTATCGTCACACAATGACTTCAGGAACAGATTAATGAGCTAATGCAAAGAGCGGAAAAATCTGTGTACCATAAATAATTCGTTTTCGAATACATTGTAAAATCGAATGTTGAAACGAGCAGTTCATGATCTTTAGTAATCGATACCTATAAAGCAGTTTGCATAAATATCTTATAAAATTTAAACTAATTTGTGTAAATTAATGAAACTGGATCACTGGATTATTTTCTTAACGTTTCAATATTATGTTTAATAATAAAAGCGTTAATGAGTCTGTAAAATACAAGCTTTTTTATTATGTATACGATGATTAGTGACAAGTAGTAAACGATGATGAAGAAATTTCTATGAGATAACCAATATATCCCAATATGAATGAAATATACTAGAATTAAAAGAGAGCACGTGATCGTAATAAAATGTTATATTAACTCCCCTCACTATTAACTTTAATGATTTAAGACACAGATATCGATCGAAAACATAATCATAAAGAAACAGTCCGAGAAACATCAGCAATATAGTACGTATCTACATGTAGTATTAGGAGATGAATAACATTTTGACAATGACAATTTCCCACCAAAAGGAAATCTTACAAGCGTTTGTTGCCACATCGATCAATAAACGGCTTTTGATTCAGTAAAAACATACGTTCTGGAATCCTTAAAAATGTTCAAAAATTATCGACAATCCCCAAAATATTAACTCCATAAAACATTTTCCCGAAATAAGCAATTAATCCGCAAGGTGAAAGCAACAGCAACAGGTATTCGATTTTATCTGAACGAGTGAGAGAACAATTTTGAGCAGTCTTTTGTGAAATGCCCTCAATTTGTCCTATGAGTAGGTTTTCGTCTCGGAGTCTGCTTCAGCTATGATTGTAATGTAAGCACCCTCTTCCCAGCGACCTCCAGACGGTTGACCTCAGCTCCGGGTCCGACTCAATTGTTGTTACACAATAATATTCGTCATGTATCGATTTGGGAAAGCCATTAGAATAATTTTGCATTGATTTCTTTGGTCAGTTGTTTGGCTGTGTTGGCTTTACAATCTTTGTTAGTTTGCTTGCCGTGTGCTCGTTTTCGGATAAGCGACATCATCATTTTTGGTAACTTTACTAAGTTATACCCCTTTATCGTCCTCTATCTGTTTGTCAAGAGGTGGTGTTTAAATAAAAGTACATATTAAATGGTAACTCTGTGCTAGGCTGGAACTAAGTTTTTATTACTTGTAACCCATATTTAGAAAATCTGTACGAATGTCTATGTGCACATGTATTGCATTTGGCACTTTTATGATTCACTTCTTAAAAGCACCGTTTGTTTTGGAGACTTGCGTATGCGCATGTGTCCCATTTGGTGGTGATATTTTTATCTCGGCTCTCTCCTTGGCCCTTTTACAAGTCAGTCATCCTGTTTGTCTATCTGGATTGCCGATTCCCAGCAGTTAATAAGTCGGAGTATTTTAAAACTCTTGACACGTCTATTTATCTCTGACAAGTGACACAAGACCTTTACTTATTTTAATTTGTGGGTGTCTCTAGTGTCAAAATCCAGTTCAAAAGTGATGTATTTGAAGATATGCTATAATTATGTTGTTAACAGCCTCTAGGCTTCTGAGGAAATAACTGATATATTTTCTCGTCACGTAAAAATATGGTCTTTACTCTTAAGTGGCTTATTGAAAATAATGGTAAGAGAATCCAAATCAAAGGCCAGATATCATTAAGTAGTAGCTCTTGACAATCTTCTGACCTGCATAGTCTTCGTGAAAGCTAAGAAGACTGGTAGGCTTGTTATAAAACTTCTCGGTAATTCAGTAGGTGTTCGTGAAGATAACTCGTTCGTTATCGTTCATTGACCGCCGGCCACTTACGGTTAACTGATAACTAGGTTTTAGTAATATCTTAACGTTACGTGTGGGTATTATTAATATAACTTGGAGTGTAGACTAATCGATAGATAAGTTATGAAACGTTTATTTTGCAACGGTTCAGACATAATAGCTCAATCATATAATATGATACATTTAAGTGGGGTAACGTATAAAATATTCACATCATATTCCGGTTTTGATAGGCAGTCGGAGAAAATTCATTTCCAATTTTAAATTTAAATCGATCAATGGATTTTATTTTTAATTTATTAATTGATATTTCGTGAAATCAAGATCGATAAAAGAAGGAAAGATGAAAGTTACAGATGTCGTCATGGGTTTTTCCAAGCGCGGCGCTTCTTACGATCAAGAATAAATGTGCGTTGTCCAATCGAAAGTACATAAATCATAAAACATCTACTTGCAAGGCTCTAATTCAATAATCTGGGTTACGAGTTCCACTTTGTACGAATAGATGAAAGTAATTAACTGTTTTCGCTTTCGTACAACCAGTTCTGGTTCTGGCGTACTGTCGCCGCGTTGTTCACATAGTTTTCCTTGTTCATTACAAATGCAAAAAATATTTTAATATTGGTTGGTTTTCTATTTTGGGCCTAGGATAGAATTGTATGAATAGTGGATTTCTACTCATTTAGACGTATCACGTAACATAAAATGATTTACCATAGATCACGCCTTCGGATATCACCAAATGTAAGTGTCAACCAAAAGTTTATCTAGAAAATAACAAAATATTTTTTTTAATTAAAGTTGTATGACTACAGCTTGATTTGGGCTCAAAAGTCAGTTATATTGGTCATTTATGTTACCTTCCTCTACATGAAGTTTTTGATGATGCGTAAATTAACTAAATTACCAAAATGCGTCACCTCTAATACGGTAAGTCTCTATTCGTTAGACACTGAATAATGTGTTACATGTACTTGTGTATGTAAGCCTAAAACAAATATTATTTATTTAAATAGCTGTATCATTTACTGAGCTAGGTAATATAGTATTTTAGAATGTCGTAACATAAAATACAGCGGATGTCGAAGAAAACTGATCTTTTCATACCGAAAGTAAAAGTTTACTTTCGGCATCTCCACCAGATGAAAGTGATTCAAGTGACTAGTTTGTATTAGTTTCGCTCTCGAGCGCTTTGTCTGGAATTCTTCTTAACGATCCTCAGGTTTAACCTAAAAGCTTATTTAGTAACTACTAAGCCTTCCAAAAAACTGCTAGCAGTTTAAGTATGTCTCCTTTTCTTCTTATTGTGATTCCTCGCATCGTAATGCAATAGTTTGTATTCTTGTCTGTTTTCCATGCCGATTTTTTTTTCCATTAATCGCTATGTGTGCAAAAAAAGCGAAATTTAACCAAATTCGATTGCGTAGTTCGGAGAGAAAGTCGCACTATATGGCAGGCGCGTGCGTCCGACGAATTAACGTGCTGCTGACGTGCGTGTTGCGAAAATTTGTTCGGAAAAATTTGCAAAGCCGATAACACAAAGGGGCGTGTCTATTAGCACTTTGGCATGACATCAATAGAATATCAACCTGAAATATGAATGAATTTGCAAACTGCAACTTATTCGATAGTTTACTGCTCCACATTGAACGACTATCTATGTCAAGTGTTACGAAAACACGATTCGCTAAAATACGTATCCGTTTGAATTTTGAGGCCGTGGAGACTCCACCCAGCTTAAAGCTCCATACCCATTCATTGAAAGAGAAATTGGTGTCATCAGCGAACCCATACACTGAGCCGCTGGACCGTGCGCCCGGTGTCGAAGTAAAAGTGTTCCAAAAAATTTACGTCGCGAAATTACATTGCGATTTCGCCGTAACGAGGTCACCGATGTGGGTCGAGTAACAGCTATCTGTTAGAATTGATACTTTTTTGTTTGTTACATTTAGTATCCGGCAGTCAAGGCGCAGTTCACGGCCACCGAAATGTTAGGAATCGTTAGCGATTATGGCTCGTATAATTCTGAGTATCACGATTAGATGTAATTGATGTATTGTGTGAACGCCATCGCGTTCGTTTTTATGAGTTACAATTTTTTTATGCGCATTAAAATCAGTTTGCTCCAACATCTAGTTTTTACTTGACAGAGGCGAATGCTAAAAAGACGGCTACGAATGTCTGACGCACAAAATCTACACGAGAATTCTTTCGTAGCAAAACTTGGATTGTTTTACGACTTTTCTTGTTAACTTTTAAGCCAATTTTAGTTGATGAAGCTTAGTTTGGTTAGGTTCTTGTTACAAAAACCTCGCCGCAAATCGCTCCTGAGGTGAATAGGCTTGCTGATCATGAAAATAAGAAAAGCTAACAGGTACGGACCTAACTTAACAATATTTTGGCTACATACAACCAAAATAATTACTACTACGGCACGCACCACTGTCTACGTTTCATATTGAAAAGGAAAACATAAGTTCGATCTATCAATTTCCTGTATATCTCGGTCATCTTTAGGTTCTTTGTATAGCAAGTTCTTTAAAATGGCCAGACGCAGACTTTATCGATTTACATTGGCAATTCACGCCTCATTGATTACTGTGTCCGCTACTGATACAAGTACCTATAGGTACATTATACCGAGTTAAATAGTTAATATCGATAAAAAGTTGGCAAATCCATGTGATAATAGACGCTTTTATGTCTGGTGCCACGACACACTACGAGAATGTTAATTGTGTTGGATGACCAGCCCCTGAGTCCATGTCACCACATGTCGTTTTATTTTAATGAATCTTATTTTTCTTGCTACGCATAAGTTGTTTTAAAGGTGCACTTTTCGGTCCGTTAATTAAGAAGATATCGTTGAAGCTGGCGTAACCTGCCAGGCGTGGGATAACGACCTGTCATTAAATGTTCACTTTTAAAATGTTCGTCTACTTCTTATTCTTCTCTCCTATTGGTAGGTCTTAATTATTCACTTTCCTCATTGCGCTTGATATGTAGCTCACGTATAGCGTTTCTAGTTTTACACTTTAGCGAATGTCTGGTTTTTACATGGAATTTTAGTCGTCTAATCTCCGCTAAAGTAAAGTCAGGTTTTCGAAGTATGATGTCATCAATGACTATTAATGATTATTACAAGTAGTACTCTTGGCTTCACTTGGCTTTATAGTTTTTATCACCTCATAAGGAAAATAATCAATACCATTTACATCGTTAAAACCTTGAGCATTACCGTGTTTTTTCTGCACTTTCTTTCCTTTTTGTCATGAACATTTTATTTTACTTCGTCAAATACTTGACTCTACCGAAGCAAATTCCGTTATTTATTTATTTATGTGAACTTCAGGGTCTATTTTCCTTTTATTGTTTTATTTATATGCCTCTTAATATCAAGTTACAGTGTAAACAGTTTTCTACTCTATCTAGGATAGGATAAAGTTTCCACCTGTTAGTCCATCCTACTTGCTAATATCCATAAAATGTACAAAGCGTTAGTGAAGTCATTGAACTTCGCTATAAATGTCGATGCGGGTTCATCAGTTTTGACTTGAACCCCTAGATAACCTTACGACTTCTGGTTTGTGTAACAACCAAAGAATTTTGTTTTTTGTGTGTGACTTGGCGACGCTTGATCTTGAATTTATTACTTGTTGACAATTACGTAATGTACATGAGAATCTTTTATTTCTATGTAGGTCTTGTGTTTCATTCTTATTTTTCCCTGTATTTTGATGGTACAGTTCACTACATTATCGTTGTGAGTTACTTTGAAAGCGTCTCACTCGTAATTCATGTAATGCATCGCACGGGTATTTAGATTGCAACATAGCACAACACTGACAGCTT
The DNA here is from genome assembly GCA_947364205.1 of Agrochola lota. NCBI lineage: Eukaryota > Metazoa > Arthropoda > Insecta > Lepidoptera > Noctuidae > Agrochola > Agrochola lota. The sequence goes on from OX376219.1 coordinate 20,987,846, forward strand.
GTTAGTATTGCCTGCAAATATAGGACCCCGATTTTACTGGCTCAGTTTTTGTAAGTTCGAAGAGAACATTCACGCTATACCGTAGTTATCTAATTCTCGACTAATCGAAATAAAACTATCAGCTTCAGCAGGGAGTTGAAATCCTTCATAATATATGTATTAATCATTATCATGTTTTGATGGTAAGAAAATAGTGTTATTATTTCAAATATGTAGGTATGTACTAGAAAATTAATGATACAATCGTAACGGAATCCCTCATGAACAGTTACTAAAAAGACGTCGAACTGTAAAAGCCATTTTAATGGCTGCACGAAGTTTTGAAGTAATAGCTTAAAGGTAATATAAGAAAGTACATAAGTAATCCATAAATTTTCCTTAGAAAATCCATAAATTTTAAAGAGTGGAACAGAATCCGAGACTAATGAGGAGAACAGTAAGTCTTACCTACAAAGAATGGAAAACTCTGGAAAATTTTATATTTACTTTGTACCTATATCCATATTTATGCCATATGTTCAAGTAGGTACAACGCTGACTCTGAATTGTAGTCCTTCTAGACCGTAAAAAGATTACAAACGTCATATTACGAATGTTTACTGAAGTAATAGATTTACCATTTTATCTCGCTTCAAGAGTACCGAGAGTAGGGTAAGATGTATTGTACTTGCGTATGTGTAATGTTAAATAAACAAAGGAGCATAAAAACGATGTGATATATGGCTATTATGATCAAGTCTTAAAAGTCTATTGTTAAAAATTTCGTATAAACAGCTGTGCCAAAGTTACTCATGTACTAAAGTCATAGATACGTCTTAAATGAAAATGTATTGTGCGTGTTTAAATGAAAATGTATTGTTGATACAGCGTCTGTTTAGGTCAAGACCTCAATTTTCAACCTAAGTACGTCAGCATAACAGCACTCATTAGGTGGCTAACTAATAAAAATTGAATAGTTAGAAATTTGCTAGTGCTTTACCAATCTAGTATTCTTGTATGTCTAAATATAATCGCGCAGATGTATTTCGGAGGGTTCGTGACATAGTGCCTTGTGGCACTCCTGAAGAAAACTTTGTTATGATGCGTGTCTGACTAAAGATTACGATATTTTTCCTAAACCTTTTATTGTTTCTTTACCATCTTTAAATTGGCTTTTTGCACTATTAAGAGTTGTTCTTTAACCAGGATCTTGTATTTAGTACTTGTTTCTGCAAGCTTTTGCCAAGACTAAAAAGAGTTATGTTAGAACAATTTATTTATACAATGTAACAGGAATGGTCTACAAAAGCTTGCAGCTCGTACTGGAATACAAAGTTTTAATAAGATTGAGCACGTTTTCGCATTCCCGTCTTTATTTTTGTCATGTTAGCTAGAACTGCAGGATTTTCAACATGATTCGCAATAAGCGTAAAAACTTTTGACTTGTGACTCGTGACTCGTGACTACGTTCCTAGTTACCTAATTAAAAATGTTTGTAATGTAGGTTAACTCACCGTCATTTTCACGCAGACTTATAGAATAGCCTATTATTATCTATAATATACTTAACCTCAAGGTCGTGTCTAAAACGTCTGTAGTTGCAGTATATCTACATACATGTTTGTGTTGCCGTCATGTATACCATTCGTGTCGGAAGTGGACTCCGCTAAGTTGTTTGGTGAGGCGAGGAGCAAAACCACCTTCTTTGTTTGAGTTTGGTAGTAATGTTTGAATGTCCCTAGGGATTTTATACCCAAGACGTCGCGTCTCAAGTTAAAGAGGTAGTTGGTACTCGTATGTGCATTGTTTTATGTATCTTATCCTTGCGCTCTTTTCCCTTAACAGATGAGTTGAATATCAAATGAATGTACTTAGCGCGATACTAGGCAAACTGATAGAGTCGTCATGTGTCTATTTATACTCGTACATTTTCGTCTTATTATTAGCAACTGCAAGTGTTCATTCACGCTTGGTGTTTTTAGTAACAAATTGTTTATGTTGCTTTTTTTTTTCGAAATACTGATGATGTTTTCTCGCTCATTTTTTGCGACCAACACTACTGGTTCTTTGGACATTTTTTTACAGTTTATCGTGCCAAGGAAAACTATTTCATGTCGCTAGTAAGGCGGTGTTGTTTTATTGAGGTCACTTTGATTTCACCAAACCTTACTTTTGGATCCAAACTACCAATTTCAAAATGAGGGCGGTCCACCACATACCTGTTTAATTATTTATCATTGAAGTTAATAATTCAGAGGAAATAATACGTAAAATATTTATGTGACTAGACCCAGTTACTCATGCCCTCAATATGTAATGAGTGCAAATATTTATTGGAAATAAATAAACTCGTGTTGCAATATCAGTGGCCTATTAAAACAATGTTGGATTCTAATCGTTTGACCTACTTTTACGACGAAGGAAGGAAAATATAGAATCTTGCTTTGAAATGTATGGAACAGAATAAATGTTCCGTTTACCGCAAGTAGTAGACCAAATACATGATATTTATAAATAAGTTTTATCGGCAAATAATCTAGGGTTACGTTGGAATTACTTTGATATGATCATTCATGATAATATATTTTCATATCAACTTTCTTCAGCTGCTATCTCTGAAGATAATTTTCAAGTTAAGAAGAGCGTGACCTAGTAAGTACCTTCATTAAATATTTATATATATGTATAATAATTATGTACATGAGCCATCAAGAGCGTTTCTTCTGCAGTCTGTGACCAAAGCTTGTTGTTTTAAAAAGTGGTATGTCCAGATTTCACCATGCGAATTCAAGAGTGCGTTGTATGCAAATTGTCGATAAGTACACGACAATGCGGAGGCGTTTCTTTTGCAATGACATTTTTATCACCCCGCCCAATGCACTCGTGCTGTATCACTTTCACCAGACCTTTTACTTCGATAACAATCATACTTTATATTTACAGTCAGTTCTTAAATAAAGTAAAAGTATTGTGCAGTAACATGCAAGTAGCGTCATCGCCTTAAAATTGTTCAATGTCAGTCTGACTAGCAAAGTAGTAACACTGAGTGGATACCAGTAATTAGTGTTATTTATTTACATTCAGTTATAATCACACATAGAGATAAAGGTTCTTGAGGAGATGTAATACCTCTTAATCCTAATTGACATAATACGTCTTTTCATTGCCGACTTGGCCGACGACGGTGCAATGACTTGTAATTTCGGTGCGAAAAGCGTCGTAAACGTGCGAAACGTATATTTCAGTGACGCTACGTCTCTGTAAAAGTTGAAAGTTTTTAAGGTACTTTACTTCACTGTTAAAATGATGTTTGAGCCTTGGATATTAGGATAAGGTGCCAACGTTTGAGTTTTTATTTTCTTAATATTTCTTACCTACTAAGTAACCGTTTTAGAAGGTCTCGTACCAATATTTGTGTTTAATTTTGTTATCGAGTGCATTAACCTGTTTTGAGCACACCCTTGCCACATCTATAATCTACTCGATGTCTGAATTGATTTTGCCTTCAAATGTGACATCTGTTTCATCACAGCTGATGCTTGTTAAATGATTACAGGATAGCGTTTCGTTTCTTCATTTACACGTTCCACTTTGTCCAATAAGCGGAGGTGAGCAGTGTCAAACTGGTGGTACTAGTGATTCGTTGGCAGCGACCTTGCCCGATACACTCATTCGCATCGAGCACGCAGTTGCTCGGCAAAGTGCGTTACGCAGATGATTTCAAATTTGAAGATATGTATATTTTTATGTGCAGATATTTGTCACCACTTAAAAAGTTATTGGCAATCTGATTGTTACTGTTGTCTTGTCGGCACTATTCTCTGTAGACGTAACATCTCAACGGAATAGCAATGATCAATTGGAGTGCTTCTTCTCACTAAACTGTACAGTTTATTGAGGTGTTTATCCTCGTGGAGGCTATTCATATTCTACGGTCGATTAGCGAGCGTCTTGACCGCCATGCTACCTGCAATGGCTTTGGCACGGAGCGCCGACTATGAGATCAACAATGTCAAGGCACGGTTATGTTATGTCAGTGTTATGCAATCCCCTCTCACATACAACAACTCCTTTGGGTCACTGGACGCCGGTTATCACAAAAATACACTAAGCTTTTTGTATGCTACGGTCCAAAGTGATGCATTTGCGTGCAATTGTACATTATAATTGCAAATGGGCAGTTTTAAAGTAAGCGGTCGTGTGTGTCGTTGGAAGTTTTTCTCCACCGCATCCCGATTTGTTCTTGTTGTTGATCGTTACATATTAATCTTTTTCCACGAAAGGCCATTATGTTTTTGTTACACAGATACTTGTGAAGGGCCTGTCGTGATTTATGCGCTTGCTAGTGAATGTATTTTACACAATTTAAAATATTTATTGTTACCGTATCAATACTTCCAACAACGTAGATATTAACGCGTGACGTATTCATACAATTTTCAACACCTCCAGCGACGCTACCAGATTCGTGTCATGTGTGTATCTATTGTGGCTTAGAATTTTGAACTACTGTATATGCTTATGAACACTGTCAATTGTATGTAAATGTTTTATTAAAAACGAAGTGGTAAAGGTCGGCAGGCGCGTCCATTATGTCGAGCGCGTAGAGGGCAGTAAGTTAGTAATATCTCAGACAGCTCCCCGCCCCGGGGTGTCTGGTGTCCGAGCCTGGTTTATGCAGGCACACCTACTCGGAAGATTTGCTTCACACGACTGTCTCCGCAACTGAAATATTACCCTTAATCAGAATTTCGTTTATTTCGCATTGATTTTTATCGGATTTTATTTCGATGCATTGTTGCGCTATTTTATTTCTGAGATCATCTCAATATCCTGTTTATTATTTGGGTTCAGCTCTGCCGTTGGTTTTTTATTTATATTTAAAAATATTAAAATTAATCTTTCTCGCAAATTTATCAATTCCGGACATCGCTGATTATAAATCACAATGTCGCATCACAAAGTCTGGAGTGGCCATTGGTTGGGTGCTCGTTGGAATATTAGTGTCACTGAACTTTGTAGTTATCACGTTGCAAATCTCTGTATTGGTTACGAGTAATTACGGCTGGTGTACTTATCTGTTCATATAAATCATTTGTCTCATAGACACTTAACAGCTGCTGTTGATAATTAATACACGCATTAAGTTGAATTTGATTTGCAAATAGAGTCTTAGTGGCAGACACGCTAGCTAGTACGTACTAGCGTGTCTGCTCGTAAGCGTTATTAACTACCATTGGATCGGCCTGAAGGACTGCGCTCAATTAAAATAACTGGAACTTGCTCCTAGGAATCTCCACGGAACGTACCGAATTAATATGGATTTTGAATGCTACGATATTCTTAATAAAAACATTCCCTTTACAGATATGAGTTACGTGCGACTACGTGATGAATTACAGGTTGTTCTCAAAATACCACTGTACCGAGGCAGCCCATTTTGATTATTTGTTTTGCCAGTAATCGGTTACTTTGTTCCGTAATTATCCGGGTAGCTTAGTGCACAGCTATGATTCTCGTTAATTAATAGCCAGTGGGCAGAATCCGGTTTAATTTAATTAAGATCCAAACAAATTTTACTATTAATACTCACCTTTGCATTTGTTTATTTTCGGTACCTACTACAAGCGACCGGTTCTGTCTGATTAATAAGCCTGTGAATTCTGAATCGTTAATTAAGTGCAGTGGCGTTTGTAGTATCATAGCTACAAGACATTTAGCTCTCGTAAAGAAATGTTCCCCTATCATTAATTGTATTGTTATGTCTCTGTGTGGAATATTGAAAACACTGCAATAGAATACAAATTAGTAGTTTACTATGGTCAATATATCAGCGGCTGTAAAATAAATTATAACGCTATATACAAAATGTAATACAGTTTTATAGTTTTGTTTCATTCATCTGAAGCGTTGGAAGTAGAATATATTAAAGGCTATATAATTAATAGAATGCAAAAATATTTGAAATACTTGTGCTAACAATTGTAACCAGTCAGGACCAGTTGTTGTTGCATCTGCTTTCCATGTAAAACGATCAATATTTGTATGCGTAAGACAAGTGTTTGTTCTTTGTCTGAGAGCTATGTTGCCACAAACTGGTAGGGCCATCGTTGGGACTCTGGAACCTAAACATAAATACTTGGACATTGAGCGTGGTATAATTATTGTCAGCGTTTGATTTACCAGATTCAGCTCGTCAGCAACGGTTTAAATGGCACAATAATTTATCTAGACTAGGTCTAGGTCCTTGCACAGATTTACAATGAAGTTTCTCCGCTGGTAAGCACTGTATTTCTTATTCGTGCCTGCTACCGTCATTGTAAATTGTACCTTACGTTATTAAACTGGGCTTAAAATGGAGATTAATGTCGAGTGTACAGTGTCATCGACAACAGGTATCTGCTCACTTACCTTGACCGCGCACGTTGTCCTCTCACTTATAGAATGATCATAGACGTCTTCGATGCGCCTGCGCCACTAGCGTGCACCCTGATTCGTATTCCTCAGTCTTCTCATATTTATCACTATCCTCTATATCAGATATTTCTCCAATCGTTTATCCCAGAATTATCACCACATCCTTTATTTATTATTCCTCATAACAATCATGAAAGATTTATGATTCCTGCCTTTTTTTAAGCTCTTTAACTTTTTAATTTTGTATCAATCTCGTTTTATATGAATTTCAAAATGTATGTATGAGACCGTGACTTTATTTTTTCCCGAAAAGACGCAGCGAACTGTATCTTTTTGTGTTGTAGATGAATTTTGATGCGGGTTGACGTCGAATCTGTTCTTTGGCGGTTCATCTTGTCATGTCACTGAATTATAAGTGAGGACACGGTGTTGAGCAACTTTTTGTCTCCTTCCTAACACGCGTTCAGTTTAACTGATTTCCACACGAATATTTAATTTCAATATGAGCGTTTTATAAGTGTTGCGTTGATACTATAGTTTGTATTCAATTTATGTCAATAGATTGTTCGACGCTCGCCATATTCATATGATTCATTGCCACTCAATCGCGATGGGAGATTAAATAAATCGTCAGTCGCCGTCCTCGTATCGTCGATGTGATTGTATGTGCGTGCGGGGTTGACTTTCATACAATATTGCCGCCAATTAGATCGTGGCGTCTCGCAACACTGCCTAGGACACTCGAGTTCACTTTACTGAGATATCGATTTCGTATGAGTATTTGAATTAATTTCATTCATATTTTGTTAAGAGGTTTTTAGGGTTCCGTACCCGAAGGGTGCCAAACATAACCCTATTACTAAGCCTCCGCTGTCCGCCTGTCTGTATGTCTGTCAGCGAGCTGTATCTCATGAACCGTAATAGGTAGACAGTTGAAAATTCTCAACAACTAAATAAGTTAGGAATTTGTAAGTTTTATATCATGTACCATATACTGTATACATGTTATAATCAACAAATACTAAAACCCCGATTCATAAGGTATTTTATTTTAAATATGGGTGATTTTCTGCAACTGCAAAATAACTTTGTAATTCATAGTATCATTATGAAATACAAATATATCTTTGCGATTTTGAAAATTTAAGTTGAAAAGTAATAATATTCTTCATTTAGTATTTTCATTTGTTTGCTAAACAATGTACGGTGGTACAGAACCCTTCGTGTGCGAGTCCGACTCGCACTTGGCCGGTTTTATTTTATTTCCACATGCCGTTTAGTTCAAAACATTTTGCCTCATTTTGCCGTTTTACCACATGGCACGCTGATTTCTTAACGTTATGTCAGTCAGAAAATATTTTAATATTTACAAGGTGTGGTGGACAAGTGAACATAAATTTAAAATTTGGCTGCATATCAAAGACTGATGATTCTTCTCAGAAATAAGATATGTTTAAAACGTTTTATTGTAAAGGTCGAGCAGTACTGACATTTCAGATAAGTAGGGCATTCTATATGATATTGGTGCAGCAGTAACCCGCAGCACAAGTAGTATACCTATCTGCTGTGTCCCGTTATCACTGGAGCGATAGCATTTGGTCGATAGCTCGACCATTGCACAAGTTCGTGGGCTTATCTCGGAATGCAGTTTACTGTGCACTTCATTTGGCGTCAGACGTGAAAAAAATGGGTCGTTTGAGTCATTCCTAAAAACAATTATTATCATTTTAAAACGTTATCTTAGCAATTAGAAGTATCAGTAAAATAGTTTTCCTGCTGGAACTGGTCTGTGTAGTGCAATAGTGCGTCGTGGTCGGTGTCGCCGGTGGTCATCGGCCCCCATCGGTGAGTTTCGCAAGTCCAGTTAACCGTATGAGTCGATCACATTAATATTCTACGGTTGATTTTATTGCGAACCTAGCGTTTGCCTCCACGTCTGTAGGTATTGCTTTTATATATTTTTTAAATCGGTGACATTAATTGTGTGTATGATAAGAATTTGACATAGGTACCTACATCTCGCTTAATTTATATTGAAATTCACGTGAATGTAAATCGTTCGGGAGAGCAATGAGACAAAGACATTCCGTAGTGTCGAGACGAGAGGGAATCTTCAGTGAAGGGCGGCGCTCAGACGGCTTTCATCGTGTGTAAATGCGTGCCGCACAAAAAACGGATAGACGGCCAATAAAAACCCCGTGTGGAGAGAAGCCGAGGGGCGGGCTCGCGGGTGCAGCGCGCTGCGCCAGTAATTGCATGTTGCAGTCGGTCTCCGCCGCGCTGGGTGCGCGCACGCAGCCTCCTGCATCCCTCGCCCACCTCGGGTGAACGACTCCCCAATCAAGTATGCGCCACCGCCGCATCGTGCCCGCTCCTTGTTTTCGCGATCGTTGATCAATCTGTATGTTTTGGTCCCGTTAGCCGGAAGCGTCGTTGCCGACACTGGCGTTCAGCGTGCGTTTCGTTTTCGCTCGGCCGGTCACATAGACTTGATAGCATAGGGGTTGTGTAATATTCGCGTCAGTAACCGCTTAGACGTGACGACCATGACGTGAGTTTATCTAGGTGTTTAAGTTTCTCGTCAGATAAAGTTTATTTGTACTGGTTGTAAATGGTTGTTTCTGTATTGTCGCAGGGCGAACGTTGTCGCTACAGTATCATCAGCGGGTGGGGAGGCGCGTCCCCCGGGCCCGGCGGCCGAGGACGCCGACATGAAAGGCGTCGAAGCCACACCAGAAGAACAGGAACGGTTAGCAACAGGAAACAACAATGGATCTCTCGACTGCAAGCACACGACGGCGCACCCGCAGCCGCTTCGCGAGCGCTCCGTATTCGCGTCCACGCGGGTCTTCATGCTGGTGTTCCTGTCAGGCTGGGTGCTGCAGGGCATGTTCCTCACGTACTTTGTAAGTGTGACGACCACAGTAGAAAAGCTGTTCAAAGTAGAGTCAAAGACGACGGGAACCTTACTAGCAGCGACAGAGATCGGCCAGATATGCACGGCGCTGTTCCTGACGTACCTGGCGGGGCGGGGGCACCGGCCGCGCTGGATCGCGTGCATGATGCTGGTGCTGGCGGTGGGCGTGATCGGCTGCGTGGTGCCGCACCTGCTGTACGGCACGCAGCTGCTGGACGTGCACATGGACGATCACCGCGCCGGCGCCGCGCCCGTGTGCTACTCCTTCCAGAACTCCTCCGACCTGTGTGACGACGCGCACGTGAAGAGCTCCACGACGCGTTCGTCCATTACGGCAGTCGTCATCCCATGGCTGTTCATCTGCCTGCTGGTGGTGGGCGTGGGGCAGACCGGTATCGCCACACTGGGCATCCCCTACGTGGACGACAACGTCGGCAGCAAGCAGTCGCCACTTTACATGGGTGAGTGAATATATATTGTGATTGATGTTTATTACCTGTAGTTTCATTGTATGAAGTAACCATCCAGGCGCAGGCGCGCCGATGCCACTGAGGCGTGTTAAAACAAAAGTTTGATGGTTGCTTAAATAAATTCGGTGTATCGATTAAGATGTTCGATTGTTAGCGTTTTGCGAGTACTAATAATAAAACGGGCGCATAAAACTGAATAAATCATAGCCGCCGCCCACGACCCGCCTACAACGCACTCTGCCGGCCGCCCTCTGATGCGTTGCGTAATTAACAATCGACTTGAGTGCATCCCGCACTCTCATTAATTGCAATTTTGTACAAAACATCCTTTTCCAATATTCATGTTCATTTTAATCTGCAATGTTCATGCAGAGTGAAGGCCTGTCCAGTTTTTCAGGACCAGTTATTTGCCGAGAGCATGGAAGTAAATAAAATTGTATTGTTAGATTTGTGATATAAGCAATATTATAAACCAATTCGTTTCGAGCATTTCGCTTCGATTTCACGCCGGATCATAGAAGCTCAGAAATCAATTCAAACTTATAGCAGGGTTAGTATAAAATGCATAAAAAGAAAACAATGGTGTTTGTGTGCCGGGAACAGTTGTGCACAGACGTGTAGGCTGTGTCGTGTTACGTGTGTATTGTTGTGTCTGCGACGTATCTAATGCGTCCACTGCACCAATACCATAACATACGGACTAAGCTCTACAGTACGCGACTAGAGGAGGTTGACCGAATTTATTTTAGTGACTTTATTATTCTTTAAAACTTCACACAAAACTCCAAAATTGGTGAGCTTATTTATTGGTACCAATGTATGTTGTTTATGAAATGCCATCCGATCCTGCTGGGCAGTTTCTGAGAAACAACCCTTCAAAGTCGCCGAAACACCCTTTTTTAAATTTATTAAATAAAAAATTTAAAAAATAATAGTTACAAATCATCCGGTTGACTCTCCGATTAAATTGTTAAGTGCCATTGCTTTAACTAATAGTAATTATTATTAAATAAATAGTTTCGATGTGCGTACCTAATAAGATTATGATCGTAATCTCTTCTAGGGCTTATTATTGAGCTCATTTTCTATGTCACAATAGAACGGCCGAAATGACGCGCTTTGAAATCAGTGATATCAAGTACGCAACAGTCTCGAGTGCGCGGCAGTTACGTACGGACGCGGAAGGTTTATCCACCGAGCGGCCGTAGGTAATTATTTCTAGGTCACTGCCGAGACACAATACTGTTATTTTATTTTACTGTGCCTATGTTCAGCAATCGATTTTTGTGGCTACACATTAGGTATGATGACAAAATGTAGGGTATACAAGAAAAAATGGAGACCGCACCTTCTCATTTGTGAAATATTAAACATCTAAGAATAAAATTCTTATGGGATTATCCTTATTGAGTCATCTCAAAAGAATTTAAAGGGTCCAAACCGTATATGCCGATTTTGATAAAAAATTCGGTTCTGTGGTCAAAATATTTTAGGTACCTAGAGGTCTTTGTTGTCACCTATATCATGAAGGTACCTATCTTTGGAGGAAACCAGGTATTTGTGTATAATAGTAAGCCGTAAACAGTAGTTAGATTTTTTTTAATGTTGTTACGAGATACAAATTATCTATTTTATGAGATCAGATTCCCAGGAGTTAATTGATTTTCATAACTAAGTATATTTTCGTTACAAAATCTGGGAATCCTACTTCCTACTACAGCACACAAATGTAGGATTTTCTACCATTGTATGAGGAATTATCTTTTTATTGTTCAGACTGCGGCATAGTAGCGTATGCGTCCACAATGTCGCCTCTGAAACACATAGACGAGACTCTCTACTGTCCCAAGTCCTTGATAAACGATGGTTGCTGTCTGATAAACAAATATGCCACTAAGAAAAAGTTAAACGATCATTAATTTGCCTCAAGTGTGAAAATCTAACTCTAGGTACTGCAAGTCTGGCATGAAAACATCTGCTTCTCTAGTAAATGGAATTAATTTCTCATGCATTTTTATAAATAAAAGATGGAATAAATTAATTTAATGTTAATGATTTCATTTTGTTATGTTTACCTTCGACATTTCATAATGCTCATTTAAATTTTTATGTCGTGTTTCTAGTGTTTAATTCAAATCAATCAATCAGTAGAGTTTGAAGGCATGTTTATTTAAAAAAATATGTCGACTGACGAGTATATGTTAAAAATACCACGTTAACTTACAATATTATGGAATTGCTTAACAATGTTTTGAGTAACTTTATTAGAAAGGACGGAAGTTTATAGTTTTTGCACATTTGTTGCAGTTAAAAGAGTCCCTTTCCGCTGACAATGGGTCCCTCGCTTCACATATCGGCCTTGTAACGATTTTGTTGAACAAGTATCGGTAACTATTTTCGTACTAGTAGGCATATTGGTGCATAAATATGCTTTTTATGTTTTCAATATAGACGATACAATATAAATGTTGTGTAGTCTTGACTTAGGTGCAACGATTTAGTCGATCTCGTGTAATTTTTTCCCGACAACAGCGAAGCGACCAAAAATGTTTTAATGATGCCGTGTTGGGTATCAAATAAAAGGGTTTAATTAGCATATTTCAACAATATATATATTATAACCCCAAAATAATGTAGGCTAAATAAAAGGGTTTAATTAGCATATTTCAAAAATATATACGTATATATTATAACCCTAAAATAATGTAGGCTAAATAAAAAATCCGGAGTCACATGTGTTTGGGCATAAATCGGACAGATTACGTGTGACTACGGATTTTTTATTTGTCTGTCTGTGATATCTTGTTTATACCTTTTTAGTTGACTTTTTTTGTCGTAGTTGGGTTTTAGTTTTTATAACTTTTATTTTTTTTTACATGAGGAGAATGAGTTATATCCTCTCCTGCTTTAGGAACATCATCTGTGTCTACTTTATTTCCTTTTAAGCATAGTTTGTGTGTACTATCTACTGGCTATATGTTGCTGCCCTTTTTTCCTAAAGCGGTAGAGTGTTCTGTTTGGATAGCACTTGGCATGTTCTACGTAGGTACGTAGCTTACATGTTTCTTATTGTTAAAGACAGTCTTTTTATAAATATTGAGAAAAGTACTTTTTCCATTAAAAATAATTCATTATCATGACTCAGCTATCCTTTGGCCGACCTATACATATAGGTCAGTTACCTTTAAAGTAGTCCAATGTGGGTATTTCTGCACAAGTACTTAGCTCTGTTCTCAAAATGAGAGCATACTCGTGTTTTTGTTACGACTCTGTCTCGATAATATAGACTAATGTTCCATCTAGTGAACTTGCCAATGATTAGATAAACGCAGAATAAGTCCGTTTGTTTTATGTGGGCCAGACATTATCTGACACTCGTTCAATGTATCCTTTCAATTGCGGTGCTCTTATCTCGTGTTTAAGGTTCACTTTATCTTTACAGCATACTGTATAAGGGCAATTAAAGGTTTTTTAGATATGTGTAATGTCCTCAAAAAATTGATTGCCCAAAGCAAGAGTATAATACCGCCAATATTCAAAAAGGGATTTTTGTCCATACTTTGAAAAACCCTAAGTGAAAACACAGACTAAATCCTATTATGCACGTTCCTGATATTATTAAATTTAAAGCTTCAACATTCTCCTTTGCTCATGTATGTTCGTAAGGTAACGTATTAGGAACTTATGTTCTGTAGTTAACATCTACAAGCTGATTTGATTGTTCACTTGACACTTAGATAATGGTAAAACTTGAATATGTATCCAGCTATAATAAGATTAACTTTGCTATTCAGATATTGTTGACAAAGCGAACAAAGTTTAGTACCTACTCATACTCATTGCCTCAATTGCAGAGATTAACGAAAACAGTAATCTCAATTAAATTGCCTAATTATTTAATTCAGTAATAATCCTAAATCTTCATAATCACTACATGCTAGAATGCGTGCGATAAAGGAAACATTATTTAATAGCACGCAACGCATTACGCTAATTTATTTAACCAATTAAATTCAATTCAGTTAACTTGTGTCGACCTAAATAAGGCACAGTACGCACGGATATTCATTGATTGATACCAGTGTGGTGCGGATTATTTAGGTCAATTACTACGTGTGATCGTGACCTTAGGCGTTAGGTACTTGGAGTAGGGCATGATAGGGCTATGAGTATTACTATTTGTCACTTTAGACGTAGGAAAATGTATATAGGGTAACTGGTAATTAGTGACCGATACTTAAACACGTGACTTTACTCATCATTATCAACAACTTTTACTATCGGAAGGCGCAAAAAAAAATCAGCTGTTGTTCACTTCCCTACATTTTGACGAGTTATAGAATAGAATAGAATAGAAAGTTTTTATTTCAGACCGGAGTCCATAGGGTTATGCGAACATAAATGTAGGGAACAGCAGATTTTTTTCGCGATTTTAGTTTTGGTCCCATAGTAAAAGTTTTTCACAATGATGAGTAAAGTCACGTGTTTGAGTATCGGTTACTAATTACCAGTCACCCTATATAATAATATATTAATTGAAGTACGTACCCATTCTGCACAAACATAAAGCCGGTGGCTTGATAGTTTGAGCATTTTACTTTTTACCAAATACTTTAACTACTGAATGCAGTACAAAATAACTTGAAAATTTATATCCACAAATTTGTATCACAAAGGAACTTACCATTTTTATAACCAAATATTTTTCAAGAAATTGTTATTTAAAATTAAGCAGTTAACCTATTTCAAATAGCAAAATTCTTAGACTAACTACCTGATATAAACGGTTCATTAAAGTTGTCTATGGGTTTTTCAAAAGACCTTGGACGTATCTAACTATTGCATAATACCAATTTGGTGTTATCTTAAATTTATAATCTAATGGAACTGGGTTTCTATCGACAAATTCTACGATTGTTTTCGACATATATTCGCACCTGTTTTCCTTGTGCTTTATGTTTGTACAAACTAGATCCACATCCTACTTTGTCATAGTTTGACTTGAATAATATTTTCCTGGTTTTGATACAAGTGTTGGTAAAATAGAGTAGGATATATCATTATCACAATTTTCAATTGTAGCTTCACGAAAATTCAAAGCAGCGTCGCGTTTCTTATTTCATTCAGTTTTCCCGAGTTCATTGCTCTCTTCAGTAGCGGCTTTCAGTACAATTTCCACTGATTTTCCAATCGATACCCATACAGTTTTAAACACAGCTTACTTATAATTCATAGCTGCTCCGTACTTCTTCACTGAAGCCCTGTTGTGCAGTAAAACGTATGCAATTGCTATTTCAGTAGATGGTTAGCGAAGTGTGTCAGTGTGCCGACGCGTCGCGGCGACAATTTCAGCTCGTTGGTGTCAGTGCGTGTGTCTCGTTCCGTAGAGACGTTGCCCTAATTTCGTCCCTCACGATCACCGTTCGGGAATGGTCGACTTCGAGTCGTTTCCTCGATGCGTTCGTCAGGTTTTTTCTTTATATTTGGAAATTGTTTTGTTGGAATGTCTTTGCTGCTGCATTTAACAACGTCCTAATATAGCTTTGGTTAAATTTGGTTGTTTGATGATACACTTTTGCTCTTCTCTGCAATCTTTATGGGTGTTCTACCATCCTTTGCAGTTCTTCTATCTGTATGATGTTCTATCAACACTTCTTCCGACACTTCATGTATCATCAAGTATGCTATTTCTAGTATTTTCTACTGTAGGTACCTACAGTCAATATGTATTTAGTGGTGTCCAATTAAACGTCCTACCTTTAAAGTTATTTTACTTTTACTTCTAATTGGTATGTCAAGGAAACAATTTTGCTACGGAATTCGACAGGTGTCTATATTTAACATGAATAAATTTTGGAGAATCTTAACAGTCAATGGTGCCGATTATCTTGTCCCATATACCTCTAAACTAGACTAAACATCACTAAAATTTAGTTTATTCCTGTCAAACGACGATTTCCCATTCTGAAATAGACTAAAGTGACACAACTTAACTATATTTTAGTTTGACAGCACTAGATAGTACTGAGTACTGAGACTTGTTTCGAATATAAATATTGTTAGTTTTTCACTTTCATTAATTTTTAGGGTTCCGTAGTAAACAAGAAACACTTATAGTTTCGCCATGTCCGTCTGTCTGTCCGCGGCTTAGCTCAGAGACGGTTTGTACTAGAAAGCTGTAATTTGGCATATGTATACATATTAATCATGCCGACAAAGTGCAAAAACAGTACAGTATTTTTTTCTTCTTTTGCTTTTATCTCGAAAATGGTGCGTCCTATCGCAAAAATAATGAAAAATTCGACCCCCTCTAGAGTACCCATAAACCTCTAAAACTCAACATGTAGGTAATATTTTTTCATATTTTCCATACAAAAAGTGAAAAATTCCATATAAAACACGTCGAGGCTGCACCACCTGCCCGCCTCCGGCTTTGAAAAAAATCACGAGTTAGGGCAAACCACGGGAACCACGTGGATTCGCGATCGTCAAATTCGATTTAATTGTAAATGTAATGTGTAATTGTTTTAAATTTAGAGATTTGTTTTTGCAGAATTGCTTTAAAATTTTCATAGCCAAAAAAGTAAGGAATTTTACGTGATAGTTTAGTTCGGTGTACAACAAGAGAATCGGCGCCAATGTTAATAAAATTTACTTCAGTTTAGATTCTAATATATTCAGTACCGCATATAACCGTGTATTGTAGTTTTCCTTGAACAGGGATTACGATTATTATACCCAAAATGTTGTGATTCATACAGTTTTCAGAGAATACGCTACCGGCTTGTGTTTATTTGGGCCAGCGTTGACACACGCATTCGAACTCTGTTTTAATAAAATTTTGGATTTTTCTGCCGATGCCGGGTGTATGTCTTTCGGATGTTAGTTTTCAATAAAAAAAAAAAAATCTGAATTAATTTCATTTCAATCTGCTTTAGGATAAAGACCAATCCTATTTCCTAAGGAGTTGTGTATGTCATTACATACATGTGAAACGTGTAACTAAATTCGTGTAAAATTATGTATGACCACGGAAAGGATGATAAACGCTTACAATTAGTCAAAAGACACACCGTATTTTGAAACGTTTTTTCTTTATTCGTATTATCGGTTTGCAATCTGATTGCGATTAATTACGCCTTGTACGGACGATACAATTACCTCGTTATTATGTTACGACGATATTGCAATGTGCACCTTATGCAACTTTTTTGCACTATCAAGTTGCGCTCCACCTAATCATTTGTTGCTGTAGTTGTCATAGGTCAGTTTTCTTGCAACATCGCTAGATTAGATTACGTCTGTATGATTTGATATGATTATGTCTGCTGTTGTTATTATAGTACCGACAGTTGATTAAACCTTTTTATGACGTCAAATTGCCTTTATTTCATGCAGTTTGAATATTATTTATTGCTTCGAAACTATTTCCTGTATATCTGGTTGGACAGGTGTTTTCTTAGAAACGTCACAGCGGTTGCTATTAGTGTGTTTTCCAATCGAATTAGTCATACTTATAAAAGAGCAATGAACTCTGCACCGATTAGGAATTGTGTTCCTATTTCTTGGCCATTAAAACTATCGTGACTGGCGAATATTATTATGTAGTACCGACTGTCTGTGATGTTGGGGAGATTTCAGTTTTAAGAATTAACTGTAGCTAAATTCAAGAAACGTTTGTGTAGGTTCCAATACTAATCAAGGGAGTGATAAAGGTTTTATGGCGCTAATCTAATACCTATATTTACATTAATTTCAAATTCTATTGAGGGAAGACCGGTGTTGAAGTACCCGTTTAGATTTTACATTACTTACCTGGTATCGATAAAGTCGTGTTCCTATAAACGGAATTTGATACCAGTACCAGAGATAGAACTCGTCGGACACCTTATTTAGACATGAATATCCGGAGGTATGATTGTTTATTTCTTCTTCTAAATGAATGCGTTGAAAATGTTTCAGCAGCTTTTTATATTTATTAGGCATATATCAGAGGTGATTGTAGCTGTCAGTCGAGATGACCTTATTTACAGAGGCGGGCTTCGCAAGGTTATCTCTGTGAGCCCTGTTGCCTTTCGTATCAGTATATTTATGTTTGTCTCTATAATTGTAGATAGGGTAGCAACGATCGTCTATTTTAACCGCATGCCAAACTTAAGTGCAAGAAACGCCCTCGTATCAAGTACACAGTTTATTGTGGGACCCTAACTGTGTTTGCCTACCGGGTTTATTTTAATGATGCAATTCGTAATTTTCTGACAATCATTGAGCGTTAATTCGAGGGAGCAGCACTTGAACGATGTTAATGATGCATCGGAACCGGTAAGGACGAGTGTACCGGGACATAATAAAAACTTGTACCGAGACGGGCAGCGGCCGTTTTGAAAAACGATCCTGACGAGGCCATTATTTATTACAAAAGCGCATGATGATAATAGGAACGTATATTTTACTTTGTGTCGAACGTGAAGCACGCGAGCTGAACGCACGCCCGTCCGTTTTTTGGCAAGCGATGCGGTTGGTTTCTGAGAAAGATTACATTCGGGACCTAACTACCTGATTGTTTTTCGGTCACTCACCCTGTAACGGTCCTTTGTTATTTTATTATAACAGGTTTTAATTTAATTTCGAAATTTGGGACTTCTTACGCATGTTCAGTCGCGCCGGATGATTCGCCTTCGGATTGTGGCGTATCCCTAACATATTTCGGTCTCATTATGTATTTAAATGAGTTGTTTACTGTTTATAATATGTTATGCAGTAATAAACAAATAATTTAATGGGCTATAATAATATTAGCATTTCTCGGAACAATAATGTCAGTAATCATCCAAGCTCGCAGTGCGTTCGTTTTTCTTTCGTTCTAACGTGGTAGCTGTATCAAGCAGCGATCGTTGACAGCGGCAATTCCTCATACGATAATTTGTTGTGGCGAGTTCAATGGCCCTCAATTAGCCCCAGAGCCCTAGCCCTATTGAGATAAACGACTGCGGTCCACTGTGTGTGCGAGAGTCCATCTCAATTTGCATAACGACCATCTCCGTCTCACCGATTATGCACATTAATATTTACTACTACGTCATTAAGTACCCCGATGATAATATTTACTACTACGTCATTAAGTACCCCGATGATAATATTTCTTCGAATTAATTCAGTGTTGCTATTTTACATTGTATCTGCAGTGTCGTGCAATAGAGCGGTTTCAGTGATGCGTGCACTGGAAAATGTATTCGTTTCGTGTGTAAGTGCCGTAATAGGAGTAAAATCTG
The DNA here is from genome assembly GCA_947364205.1 of Agrochola lota. NCBI lineage: Eukaryota > Metazoa > Arthropoda > Insecta > Lepidoptera > Noctuidae > Agrochola > Agrochola lota. The sequence continues at coordinate 21,006,901 of OX376219.1, forward strand.
CTAGTGTAATATTATTTAATACTTCGTGAGAGTAAGGCATGTAAGATTACAATGTTTGTTTAATGTTGTTTATCAGTATTATGGGTTTTTACCTTCACTGCATGCTACTGATAACTTTTCAGTGGTTCTCTCAGACAGTGATAAATGCATTTTCAAAATTGCAAACGTCAGCATCACCATCGATTTTAATCGTGGCCTTACAGATTTTGGACTATCGATTGAATGTTGGATAGTGATTGATTGTGCGATTTTGGATGATATAAGAAACGAAAATTTACGGCGGATGAGTTTTGAAGGCAGTTTTTGGCCGGAGAAGGCAACACACAGGGAAGAGTGAAAAACTGTGGGTGGAGACTTTTGCCCAGCAGAAACGACGCAAAAGACAAAACAGGTTGAAAAAAAAGTTTTCACGATTGAGCTTCTTCATCTACATAACATCACATCTTGATTCGCCGAAGCACAGGGTTGGGCAGAGGTGTATCTATAGTGCTTCTTAATTTTTTTCTGAATAAAATAAGACAATAGAGACACGATGATTGCGGCATAGATGCATACAAGAGGTTTAGTAAATTCAAAGAGGAAATATTAAACGAGACAAAGTAAATAAAAGCTGGTAAACTGTAGAGTTCCCTCTTGATTTCATAATTATCCCGGGGTACATTCTCATCTTATTAGTCTTAGCAAATTATGTTAGGGCTCGTAACTCGTTAGCCTTAGTTTCCCGTCTAACCTGACGTTAACAGGTATACGTATACATTCTCACCATAAAGTTTTATAAAACGCAGCCGGACGTCGGTCGTTGTGGTTTGTCTTTCATGTATGGTTGTTTTGTACTGTGATTTAAATAGTTTGTCTCCGGGTAACTGGTCTCAAATATACGGGGTGGAAACCCTTTAAGTTTATTTTTATGTTGGAAAGCTTGTGATTGACCTGGCTCGTGATTTAATCAATAAACCCAGATGTTAAGCTATGATATTATTACATTCGATAATGGAGCATGATGCTTTCAGAAATAATTGTCTGCGGACACTATCCACCCTGTACGGAATTTCGACATCTCACGTTTTTCCCGAAGGGATTAACGCAAATTTTTCGCCAGCTAAAGTAAGACCCACTCTCATGTAATAATCTTTCATGGCAATAGCCACTTCACTACGTGACTATTGCCATACCAGATTCCAGTGAAAATTTCCAAAATTCTTCTGGGACCTCACACTCAGAGCATTTGCGACTATCATGGTAGAAAGATGAAGTTTATAAGCAGAAATTGTGAACATATTCTAACTTTTCATATCCTTTGTCCACAGCTATTACCATCGGCATAAGGGTGATCGGGCCAGCTCTCGGGTTCCTCCTGGGGGCACTATGCACCAGGGTCTATGTGGACCCTCTGCTGACCCCCGGCTTCGATGCCAGCGACCCGAGGTGGGTTGGAGCCTGGTGGCTGGGTGAGTAGAATTATCTTTTTCTTACTTTTGTATCGGATAAACTGCGATGACCGTGTTGACATATTGACGTCGTGGCCCATTATTTCGTTTCTAGAGAGGGCTCTTCATTTCTTTAGAATGCTTATAATGAAACTAATAATAGTTAAACACTATGATTTGTCTTGGGAACCGTGTGCGACAGTCGGCTAGTAAGAGATCGTTATTAAGATAATTACTAATCTGTTTTTTGACTTAATGGTGGTTCTTTTAAATTATTATGTTTAAGTCCCATGTAAAAGGCTCGCTCCCTATAACAAGGAACTTAAAAATATCTGACGAAATGTAGGTGTAGCATAGGTACATCTCTGCCTAACCCTTCAGGGAAAATAGGCGCGATATTATGTGTTGTTATTAATTATACCAAATAATTTGGAAAGTAGCCAAATTTGATGCATAAGTATTTTTAAGTTGCAACTAGTTAACAATTTCCAACTCTGTCAATATGCAGCGCTTCGAATACCTAGTACTAACTATCTTGTTGAGACTTTCGTCAGCAGAGCCAAGCGGGTGGTTGTAACCGATCGCATAATATCCATTCATAATTAACTTGCTGCCAGAGCACTTAGTTCTCAGCACACGTCCCTATAGATGCATTTATTGTTATACACTGAATACCTTCGGATATAATAGAATGGTATCGCAGATGCACATGTTATCTGCATACTACCCTATACTTTTGTAGTTCTGCAAAAAGATATAACTTCGGTTTTAATATTAATTTGTAGTGTTCCTACATGAATGGCATAATCATACAATCAAGTATTTTAACTTTTTGATTACCGACAAAGTATTTTTGTTTTGACTCTTCCAAAGTATGTACTACTGAAGATGGTGATGGATTATTGTACTACAATCCGGCCGTTGAGAGAATGCGTGCTTGACACCCGTCAGTTGGACAATTTTTAGTACTAATAAGGATCAAATTCGCAAAACACAAATTCGTTAGTATGAAACTGACAGGTGTCAAGAACGTATTCTCTCCACGCCTGTAGAGATTTGTGTTCAGTAGAACAAGGTTTTATAAAATGCTGACTAAGGATTCTGAATTGAAAACAGGGTTCTGTATACGCGATTTTTTTAATTGAATTGTATAAAATTTTATAGAACAGCATTCGGCATGGTGATATAAAAATAAAACGGTACGCCAGAACATATAAAACTAAACGATTCGTTTCGCGTTTCACTGCTGTGTAAACACATTCAAGTTCAAAATCGATACAAGTGGGTAGTCGTCCATGTGGTGCCGAACGTAAAGAATAGCGCCACCCTATTCCTTTCCGTGGGTGTATGAAGATATTTCCAAAGCCATGCATAGCTCTTAAACTCACTTCACCGTTGTCATGGGGGATTTCAACGCGAAACGAGACGATGATGAGCTGCGAGTGGGGTAATTTGGAGTTGGATGTCGGAACGACTGTGTTCATAGATATAAGAAAGAAGTGTTCATCTACTGGCCTGTTTTATGGAGAAGGAAGGCCTCTTTATGATGAACCCTTTCTTCAGAAAACGTGAGCACAGAAAGTGGACCTGGCAGAGCCCTGGTGGTGTAACTAAAAATTAGATTGACTTCATTGTCGCGACGAAAAAGCAAATATTCAATGATGTCTCTGTGATCAACGCGGTGAAAACCAGAAGTGGTCACCATATAAGAGGCATATTTAATCTTATTATCAAGCTGGAAAGATCTCGAGTGATGAAGTTACGCTTCGTCCAGCACCGATCAAAGTCGAAAACCCGAGAGCTTTCAGCTCGAACTTCGGAATTGTTTCGAGTGCCTAGGGAGCTCCGTTGACGATTTTAACGATTTTTTAGTGAAAACTATCCATACGGTCGGGTTTAAGATCTTCAAGACCCGCGCTACAGATAGGAACAAGAGGCTCTCTGATACTACTTTACAGCTCATAGAGGAGAGGTACTTTACAGCTCACGCGAGATGATCCTGCAGTCTTTGGACGAGTCTTTGCGCTCAAGTACCGGCAGCTCAATAGACGATAACTAAGTCCTTGATAAGCGACCTTCGCCGCATAAATATAGACCGTATTAATGACGCGATAGAGTGGAATAAAGGCTCCAAGGTTTTTGCAAGAGATCTGTCTATTGGGCAGAGCGAGCTTGCGAAAGTAAAGACCGATGACGGCAGGATTGTATTTACCTGTTGAGAGGGATTAAGTACCTGGTAATTGTTGAAAGGCCTACACTGTACTATGAGAGGACCTATTAACACTGTTATTTGAAAATATTGTAAAAGCCAATTATTTTTAAAAGAGTAACAGTGGAGTTTCTTGCCGGCTCTTCTTTATAGGAAACGACCAATTGGAACCGTGCACCTAGCTTCTGACGTTTCGTAAGTGCCCATGTAGATTTATGTGAAATAAAATAATATGATTTGATCGAGTGGTTCTAAGTAACCCCGTTATAAATTTGGCAAACGACCCAAGAGGTAGATTGACCCGACACTATATCGAAGACATCCCGGATGTCAGCTTGTACGACACTAGGATGGCTCTGAACCAGGTTAAAACAACATGGCGCCGATGGCGGCGGAGATGACGAATTACGGCCGAACTCTTGAAGGCCGGCGGAAAACCCGTTCTCCCTCCAGAAGCTGTTTGATTCCGCTCGAGGGTAATACGCCATAGGTATGGAACAGCGGTGTGGTGATACTTTTCTTTATAAAGGGAGACAATGCCTTTCTTAAGAATTATAGGCCCATCTCACTTCAGAGCTGTGTCTGCTGTCAACCGAACCGTCTCGCGCGCAGGTTTGACGACTTCCATCTTCCCGAAAAAGCAGAGCTCCGTAAAGGCTTTAGCACTGTAGACCTCATACATACGCCTGGTGAAGGCCACAGGAATCTGCTAGATACGGGAAGTACAGGACGTCGAAGTCTATATCCAGCAGTGGACTTCTTTCGTCTGTAATGATGATAAATGATGGGTAGTAACCGTAGTTGTTAAAATTTTCTTACGTATCATGAACAAAGCTGCGCCAGGCTTCGAAGTAATTGAATCTTGCTTCGCTTGTGAGCCAGCACCCTTATCAATCAAGTTCAAAAGTTATCAGTTGTCATTGTGACCAATGTGGATTATGTTATGCACATTCAACTGCATATTGTTTTCGATGTATCTTTGTTTATACAGAATTATTAACAAAAATGGTGCTATCTATACGTTCAACCTGCGTTTTCCTATTCATAGTCCTTAAATAGTGGAATCTATTTTCGTCCTCATATTCCCTAAGCTTACGACTAAACCGATGACCTGTCTGTAGCTACAACGAAATCGAAGTACCAGACATTCCAACGCGGAACAGTCATCTACCGTTAGCGAAGCACTTGCACAGATTTGCGCGCAAAATCCACGAAGAAAGCACGTGCGTGACCTGCACACCAACCGAATGCGTGTAAACAATACAAACTTCCATATATCACCCATAAAGAACCTATCACACCTTAACTTCTGCAAAATAAAGCTCAATTTTGAACAATAAAGGGTTTTAGGAAGCTATTTGTGCGTCGTGTCGCGGTAGAAAACTGCTGCAAGCGTGTCCCGACTGCCAACGTATTGAATTCGCGAATACGCATTGAATGATTTCTGCGTATTTCCTTATTGTTCCAACACTACACTCATGAATGAAGTTTTGAATTTTAATAAGTTTAACGGACGTTTTTGAATCATTAACGTATTGTCTGGATGTACCAAATTGGCGACTGTGGCTAACAAAATTCAAATTTTGGTATGTTTGCAGTTGGAGTCTCAATGCAATGCCATTTAAGTAGTCATGGAACTGGAGGATTACGGCGCCTGACTTTCGAGGCTCGATTATTTTGTATTGTAGAGACACTTGAAGTGCCATAATAATAGACAAAGGACAACTACCTTTCATTAATGAATTTAGCAGTAATTTTCGAAGAAAATTAAATTCTATTTAAGAAACGCTGAATATATACTTAGCTGGAAATGAATTACATATTTTGACACGCAATAGCTCCACGCATACGTGGACGTGCGTCTATAAAATGTCAGTTTAACTGAAGTTGCGACGATTTACGTTATTATAAGAACATTTCTCAAGGGATAATGAGTATACAGATCGTATGTTGCAAGATGTTAATCACCGCTCATTACTTCCCCCAGCGGACTCCCATAGCGGCTCGATTGCATTGTAATTGTTTCTACGAAAGGATGAGCGAGACATTCCGCGGTTGAATAATTAATACTTCACTTTAATGTCTTTACACGAGCTTTCAGTTCCATCGGCCGCTGTAGCAGCTTTAGGAAGCGTCAGTTGCGCGAGATGTGTTATAAAACCGCGGTGCAACGTGTATGATGTGGTGTCAGAATGGCGCGCGATGCAATTTCCAGTCGGCTTTCGCTTTTTTGTGCGCGGGCGTCACGCTGCGGCGGCGGCGGCAGCGGCGCGGGCGCACGCCACTAGTTATATAATGCGTCTTACATCACGTCGCGTCACCACAGCTAAAATAAGCGCTCTATCCACAGCCGGTCACGGCCAAGGCTGCGCGCCTTGTTACCGACAATTATGCCGTCGTCGGTGCCCGTAATGAGGATTTAGTGGGTGGACACGCGACCGACGCCTTGCTCACTTTTACTTTTAAACCGGTTCTCTTGACCTTCGTCTTCTCTTGCTGCTCGCTGTAAAACTCAAGTTCTCACCAAAATGTTTTAGACGCTGCGACTCTCTTATTACGTTTAATGGTACAATTGAGCATGGTAAACAATGCTGTTCGGCGTATGTATCCATAGTCCATACCTACCGTGTCTAGCGAACGCCCTTGACTGAACGTCGACCGGGCGACCTTGTGAACGCGCAAATGTTTTCTGTTTGAATCTATCGGAATTGTTTTTGATCGTATCCAAGGTTTCATGAGTTATTATTACGATCACTGGTTTTGACAACTCTAACAATTGTCGGTTTTGGTTAGATTTCAACGATTGTTTACCTCAAATTTTGGCAGATACTTTGAGGCTCCTGCTGCTGCGTCATTGTTTGGATAGCTTTCAAAGTTTACATAGCATGTTCCAGAAACTTGGCTACTTTTAAAAACACGAGTGTTTTGCACTTGTACATTGTACATGTAGATAGATGCGTGCGATCAGTCTCGCACTGTGGCGCCTCGCGGTGCGTGAAATATTCCACACGTTCGAGGTAATCTCCTGACGACTGCTAACGGATTAGTGCTATTGAAAGGAGCATTTCTCACTCGCCGCCTCGATAATTGCCATAATAAGAATGTTCCATAATGCGATCCTTCTGATATGTTCTGTAAACAATGAGTGACTCGTCCATGTAGACTAGTAACAAATTGTGTTTGCTTGCTATATTTTTCGCGATTTTGATTTCCTTCGTATGTAATAATAATGCCAGAATAATGCTACTATGTGCCGTGTTCATTAGATCGCAGGATCTTAGCCTTTATGTGTATTTGTTAAACGTTTTATTACGCTTGTGATAATATAAGAGCACATTATGAAAACTGTTTTAAACTTATTTACCTAAAATGCGGTTGAATGGCCCCAGGGGTTAGTAAGTGCTTTTACGCCCACTACTGGTATACGTCACTTGTTCAAGTAGGTCCATGTATAATTGTATACTTACCACATTAAATGGCAGTATTATTATAAAAACCTGTTAGACGCAACTGAATATTTTGATCTTTGGCTCAGTCATCTATCCAAATGAAGTGTGACATGATGCCACAAGTAATATATGTTTTTGTCCAGCCGTGCATTTTTTTATGTGAATATTTTCACAAGAACTCATCAATCTCTATTTATTGAAAATTCGGCGAAGTTATGAATTTGTTTGACATTGAGGTAGTGTTCTATTAATAGATAAACAGCTTGCTATGGAAATTCCTTGGAAGACAAGTCTAAAAGTTCACTAGCTAACTGTGATTAAAAAATTCAATGGTTTCAACAATTAATTGCTAAACCAAATCTTTCTAGCAGCCATTTCAACTTATTCGAAAAGACCAGAAAACATCTTCATATTAACAAAATACACCTTACTAATAACCAATGTTATATCGTTCCACAGGTATGGTGTTTATAGCTGGTTTCATCGTGCTTCTGTCGACTCTCATGTTCTGCTTTCCAAGGCAGATCAGACAAGAGCCCATGCCAGTGCCACCCAAGAAGATCAAGGTTAAGAACGAGCCCTTCCTCAAAGGTAAATTTTATTTTGAAAACCTTTTCATTCCATCAATGTTGTGGATCTATCATAGTACTAAATTGGAGGTTAAATAAACTTAAGTTCCTGTCAGATGCATTGTGTGAGGGGTGATGAATGAAAAGGGGATGAATGATAAAGCAAAGGCTGAAAGGGGAAATGGAAGAGATAAATATTTTGCGCCAACCGCCAGTAACATAACTATGGCAGGAAGAGGAAGAAAATGTTTGTCATTGTTATAGTTTCTACAATTCATGCAAAACCAATTATAAGTAGGTAATTATTATTTACTAGCTGCGCCCCACGATTTCACCCGCGTATGTGTCGATTCCGCGGGAATATCGGGATAAAATGTATCCTATGTCTTTGTCCATATAATGGTCTACCCATGTGCCAAATTTCATCAAAATCGGGTCAGCCGTTTTAGCGTGAAAGCGTAACAAACAAACTCACTTTCGCATTTATAATATTAGTTAGGATTTAAACTTAAAGGTATTTCAAGGGAATAAAAAAAACATTCAGAACAGTCTTGACTTACTTTTTATTTTCCTAAAGAAACTCTTTCGTTTACATAAATTGCTGAATTGTGTTAAAGAGAACAGTCATTGTATCTTCATCGTATATCTCCGTGGGTGGGCTAGTTTTTATATTGTAGTAGTAATCCGGTTGACACAACTAGCACGAGTGATGAATTCCGTCCTATCACCTAATACCAAACTTCTAATAAGTTCTAACAAATGATACGTTATAGTAAGAGAATATCGTCTCTAGACAATGATTCATATAGCATATCTATTATTCTTTTAGTCTGATGTTGGCAATGTTTTGAGTTTCTTAATGACTTTATTATATGTTAGAATTTGTTGTTGTTATCTAATTTATTATCAAGTATTTATTACGTTTGCAGTCTAGTTTGTTTCCTGTCTAACCCAAATGAGGCTTCTATTTCGTTCAAAATATTTACCACACTCGAACTCTTATCATAACACTATATCTCTTTTGATTAATATATTATCTATATCAGAATTTGTTCGTGAAAATTCGAGAACCATGGTTCCGCTTTACCTTTTCACAATGGCTGTATTATCCGATGGAAAATGAAATTTTAATTTAAAATCTAAACGTAACCCAGTTTTTAGTTCCAAGTTCTAGTTTGAAATCAGTTGGACGGTTTCCAAACAGAACAATAATAAAAACTGCGACAACATTGGAAAAGTGGCGGGAATTCGAGTTATCAGTCTGACAAATATGTTATATCGCGATATATCTCTTCCGTAAATATATTTGTACGAGGATTTTGATAGAATTTGTTTTGTTTTGTATACAAATGAATGTTTGTTATGTCTGGGTTGCCGGTTACGAGTAGAACTAGATTATTGATATCAAAATAAGATACTTAAGTCAACGGCAAGGTTTTAGTTCTTGGACAAGATTTGGTGCATTCGGGTCCTAAATTCTATCCACTTTTGTCGGTCATCTATCTTCCTTCCCACATCTTTTCCATGTCGGAGTCAGATCTAGTTTATCTGAACTTTTCTTTACTCTGACGCAGTGACTTTAAACATTATGCACACTTTAGTACACAAGATGAACCCAATACAGTCCCTTGTGGGACTCTTTATATATTGACTCGTTGTCAGATGCGCATTTATCATCTTTCTAGTGTCAAAGTTTATTTTAGGACTTGAGGGCACATTTTAAACTTATCTTTGCTCGATTAGCTAGTCTGGAGTTTGGTAGCGCGGTTGATTGCCCTGAATGGATCAGGCAAACGCCTAGCTATTTACATAAAATTCCAGTCTAAGCTACATCACCCTTTTTTCTTTTCCAGATTTCTTCGCGACAATAAAAAGGCAGCTTACAAACGACATCCTCATGTGGCGTACAGCAAGCTCAGTCCTCCACCTGATGCCCATCAGTGGGGTGTACAGCTTCCTCCCTAAATACCTGGAGAAGCAGTTCCGGCTGCCGACGCATGACGCCAACCTTGTCTCGGGTGAGGTACTAACATGAACTCTCTATTGGTATTGGTGGTCGATCATGGTCTGCAGTGGGATACGATATCACAGATACCCCGATGTTTTAAGAGATGAGGGTAAAGTGATAATAACAATGTTTTTGAGTGAAGTGAATAATGGTTACGGAAGTGACTTGTTTCGTTAATGGATAATGTTTTTTTGTATAATGATTTCTGTTTATAGATAGCTTTAAATGAAGCTATTGTAGTGGCCCTCATGCGGGGTCAAATGTAACACAGGATTATCGTCTTTTGTCAGATGAATAATACTTGACACTTTCCAAATGAAAGGGCCGTTTAGGACCTTTGTGTTTTCAACAATTATTTCTTTATATCCACTATATTATATTTTATTTTCTTCTATGACAATGCCAATGATATATTCAAGTATTAATTTCTCTACAAATGAGTCTCAAGAACATCCAAACACATTTTAAGTAAATGTTCGCATGTGTTCATGTTACAGGTCTGGGTGGTATTTTAGTGATGGGTCTGGGCACAATCACGTCAGGTGTGGTGATACTAAAGCTGGTGCCGACTGCGAGGCAGGTGGCCGCGTGGACGGCCGTCAGTGCCGCTATCTACAGTGCTGGTAAGGAGATTTTGAATATTGAGTTTACACACAGAAAAATACAAACTACACTTCTTCCTTGACCATTATCTGCTTAATAGAGATATTAAGCTAAGCCCAAAGCTAAAATTGCTGAAGTATGTATATAGACGCAATACACACAAATGGGTTGTCATCATTGGTATCTCGGTCACCGGCTTGATAATTATGAACGTGAGAAATTGGTGTAATAAGTATTTTGATTCAGAAAATGATCTTTTCCTGGTTTGCTTTTACTTAATCCTTTGGCATCTTACAAAAGTGAATTAATTGAAAACTGTACTCTTCCAGGTATGGTAGTGCTGATTTTCGTGAGTTGTCCCGAGGAGAACTACCGCATGATCAGTGAGGTCAGCATTGCTAACAGCAGTCTGGACTGTAGCGCCGGCTGCTACTGTGCAGACGTGCCCTTCAACCCCGTGTGTGGACAGGTTGGTGATAACTACTTAATAAAAATAATTCTGTTTTAGACAGCGTACAGCAGAAACCGCTGGATATAGAAGCTTGTAATTTTGCACAATTAGTACCTTATAAAACGAAAGTCAGTAACTAAGGAAGGATTTTTTTAAATGCATCCCCTAAAGGGGTTAAATAGGGGATGAAAGTTTTTCTGGAAGAACGTAATTTTTACCGATTGCAAATCCTATCAGGCACACGGCTTGTAACATATAAATATTGTGGTATCAAGCGGAATTGTTGACGGCTCTGTTAATTTTGATAATTTACGACTGAATAGAATAAAATATACTATAACATATAATATAAATTAAATTTTCTTCTTGCGTTTGTCTGTGTGACCTTGTGATTCTACTAAAATACGCAACGGATTTCGATGCCGGTTTCACCATCATTTAGAGAATTTATTCCAGAAGGTTTATGGGTCAATAGAAGGTGGATGGGATTTTTCTTTTTATGTCAAGTCGTAATAATCGTGTAAAACAGGGGCGGGTCGCTATAGTTGGCCGTATTCTATACATAAATAGATGTTGACCTTGCCTGTCCCATTTGGGCGCCAATGACATCTTTTTGGCGCCCAAATGGGACAGCGAATTGGAATTTCGTTGAGGTATGAATGATTTATGACGTGATTTTGATGGCATTATATTGATGACTTGGAGGTGCAAACCCGTGGCGTTGTTCGATTATATTTCGAACGCCACGCTGGTTTATATGAGCTGAACACTCGAGCTTTTTTTGATCGCTAACGCAACATGTCTATATGGCGCTGTCTTTTGTCTTCGCTCGGGGTTCCATTTTTTTCTTAGATGATACAATACTTGTCATTTCTGTTTCCAGGACTCATTCACGTACATATCTCCATGCCAGGCGGGCTGCCTCAGCAGTCAGCAACTCGACAACAGCACGTGGCTCTACTACAACTGTTCCTGCATCGACAGTGAAGCACGCGGTGAAAAGGCTATGAAAACGTGAGTACTAGTAGTTATACTAATAATTACTATGGTCTCTTCCAAAAGTATCTGATGAAAGTGTAACACATTCATCTGTATTTAGAAGGTTTCAACAACAAGAACACAATTGTCAAACAGGATCAAGAACAGGAAGGTTTCAGGTATTATTAAATTGTAATTGAGTCAACCTTAATCTAACACTAACTAATATTATAAATGCGAAAGTGAGTGTTTGTTTGTTTGTTACGCTTTCACGCTAATACGGCTGAACGAACTTGCATGAAATTTGGCACGGGGGTAAACCATGACCTAGGTTGGGACATAGGATACTTATTATCCCGATATTCCAACGGGATCTAGACTTATGCGGGTGAAACCGCGTAGTGCAGCTATCAAATAAAAACATCAATAATGTGACAAAAAATTAAAATTTCGCGTTTAATTTTTCAAATAAATCATAGCACCCAATTCCTAAGTGGCACTACAAATTGGTATCCCATTCACAGGTACGTTTTCTGATCCATTTGTTTATTTTCATCAGATACTTTTGGAACATTATATAAAAAAAATCCTTATGAGACCATTCTCGGTTATTTCCGAGATGTCGGATGCGAAATACCGTCTCAGTTTACCACAAACCTCAACCTTTGAAAAATTTGCTCTGTTAGTCCCGTAAGAGTTTCGGTGTCACGGAAGCGGAGCAGGTCCCCAAAAGTTATAAGGAAATGTTTTTTCCTGTCATTAACTCATTGCTAGCTAGGTCATACCGAACCGCTATTCTAATATTGTGATCATTTGACATCCTTTTTAGCTTCTGCCTACATGTTACAATTGTCGAAAGGACAGCTCAACAGGCTGGCGTGTCGAAAATGACATATTTTCGATTACCTTATTTGCCTTGCCAGCAAATATATATCGGAAGAATAGCGGTCGTATATTGGATTTAAACTGTCAAAATTTTCGGGTGTCCAATTTGTGAACAGCGATTAGAGGACTCCTTCGATAACATTGATTGATGTTCAGTTTCGCACGGGAGCGTCACGACTGGTTATGTCTGGCTATGCAGATCGATTACAAAAAATAAAAAACTAGTTTGATAACTAACCTCTTCCCAGAGAACTAGACAGTTCTCTGCTGGCCACAACCCGTCGCGCCCTGAGCTGGTTTCGCCATTTTTTCTCAGGAATAGGATAAACAATATCGACTTCATCTAGCTTATTTAATTTTTTGACGTGTACTCGTAAAAGTGATTCGATTTGAAACAAATTCATTTCATTTATAAATTTTTGAAGCAAGGATAATGTAACTATTTGTTCTCCACAGTATCGAGCGCTACGAGCTGTACAACACAACAGACAGCATCCTGTCGCGCTCGCTCGGCTTCGCAGTGAGCGGCGAGTGCGGCGGGCCGTGCAACCAGATCTACACGTTCATCGCCGTGTTCGCCGCCGTCATGTTCGTGCACGCCAGCGGCGAGGTCGGCGCGGTGCTGCTGATCATACGCTGTACTGATAAACAAGGTAGGCTGGCATTTTTTCGCACTCTACATTTAGACTAAAAAAGACTTCGCAACAAAAGCTGAACACACACAAGAAGAGGGTGCGTGCCGGGACGGGAGTACGGCGGGCTTGTATTGTAATTCCTTGTATTATAATGGATGTCAGCACACGAAAAGCGTGCGCGGCTCCCGCTCCCGACCCGCTCGACGCCCGACCCGCGCATGCTTTTCGGGTTTGCGTGCCGGCTTTGTGTGTGTGTTGAGCTTTAACCAGATACCCAAATATCATGCATGTTTAAAACCTAAGTCATCATGCGAGACACATGAAACTGGAAAATACAAAATTGGACGATGGTATTTAAACCGACCAAGCAAAAATGTCCGTTACGACCTTAAAAAAGTATTTACACAGCAGCTTAAAACTACTGCTTATAGCACAACTCACGACCGTCACTTTATTTAAAAAAAAAACTGTAAACTGGCATCCTTGAGTGGCGATACATGTACTTACGCCCGGCTGATGCTGGGCAGTCAGCGCCGCGGCCATCCTTTTGACTTACGAAAAGAACCACTTATACACCGTGACATTTTAGTCGTCTTACAAAAGCAGCCCACTTCATGTATTCAATGACTAATAAACATTCATTAGGACAAAAATTATATACACCGGTACATTTTAGTCGTCTTACAAAGTGTCACTCAATGTACCCGACATAAAATACTTCTAGGAGTAATTAGAAATTGTTACAATTTTTTTATTTTTTTATGAATATTTAGTAGTCATTGGATACATGAAGCGGGCTGCTTTTGTAAGATGACTAAAATGTCACGGTGTATGTACGAGTATATAGTTCGCGTCTCATTCGCGAGAACTTCTTTATAAGCTTGACGCTTGACGTTTAACACCTTATTCACAATTTTCCTTCATTTCCACAGACAAAGCAATGGCAATGGGTGTGATCCAGTTCGCGATCGGCGTGTTCGGCAACGTGCCGTGCCCGATCGTGTTCGGCGCCGCCGTGGACGCGGCGTGTCGCGCGCGTGACGTCATGTGCGGCATGCTCGGCGCCTGCGCCAGCTATGACAACGATAGCTTCCGACAGCTTTATTTGGGTGAGTGTTTCATTGACTAGGAAGAACGAAAATGAGAGAAAATACATCTATTAGCGCTAAACATGACGCGAAGAAAAAACAACAAACCTAACAAATATGAGTCGCATCCACGCAAAACGGCCATCGCTCAACATAATGCTGTGAAACTATGCGAGACAGAGCCAGAGCCTTGATTTTCAACGACAGCCGGCGTCGACATTTTGACATCAATCGGTGCAGCATATATTTAGATATCTAACAGAAGAAATAAGAAAAAAAAATACACAATCCAAGTTTAAAACTTTTATACATATAATATAATATTCCTAATGGCAACATTCCGTTCTGTCGGCAACGACGCTCGCGCCGGCTTAAAGTTATGTTAATGTTAGGCTTTGAAAATCATCTAAGATAATGATATAACATATGAGATATGATGATATCTCTAAATTTACTTCCGTAAAATAATGGGCATTTATGTACACACAGTAATATACATATAGATACAACATAGTTATAGTTTGTTTGTTACAATTTTTTCGAAGTTTGCGCTTGTTACATTGAGTTGATATTTATTTTAAAATACCTTTTAGTATCTTTACGTCATGTCGTTATGGCTTCGATTTTTTTTTCTAGAACATCGCTTTCCCGGTTTCCTCATGATGTTTTCCTTCTATAATTTGCATGTGGCATTTGATTTCGGATTTTGTCAACAGAAAATACACAAAGGATTTTCATCAGTGTAATGTTACGTCGTTCTCCCTCCAGGTCTGTCGGCGGCGCTAATGTTCCTGGCCTTCATAATGGACCTGCTGGTGTGGAGCAAGGCGGGCCGCATCGACATGAACCCGGCCGACGTCGGCGCCTGCGCCGCGCCCGACGCCGCGCCGCTGGCCCCGCCCCTCGCCCCGCCCCTCGCCCCGCCCCTCGCCACGCCCCTCGCCGCGCGCGCGCCGCCCGGCGACACGCAACTCTGACCGCACACCAACTACGAGTCGCATCTATAAGTGACCTAGAACTTGTTGTCTTAGAAATACGCCCCAAAAATCCAACTACACGGCTGCAAAGATAATTTGGGTGAGCTGTAACTGAGGTGTGGGCAATGTGAACTTTACACGTTAGTGTTACGGTCTCATTGCAACGGCACGAATCTGAATCTGCAATGTTGCGAATTGAAATAGTGAACCTACTCTTGGTATATCTGAGTTTACATGTTAGAAAATTCAATCAACCTTATTTATATCCCAGTAATAAAGTCTAAAATGCAACGACGCAGATCCAGTCTAATTAGAACAGCTTTCGGGCAACTGTGAGTCTTATGTTCGATAGTTAAGGTCTATTTTTGTATGCAAGAGGATCTGAGAGTCGTAGTTATTTAAACAGATTAATAATAATCGACTAAAGTTTGGGGTGGCTAGAGTGAATATTGAAATATATCATAGAAATAACACTTGTCAAAAATGTTTTGCCTTACTTAGTTATGATCGTAAAAAATGTATTTCATTGGTGAGATGCAATACTTTTTTGATGAGTGTGGTTTTTTTGCGACTGTTTGAGCCCGTACAAGAGGACACATCCGAGAATAACGCGCAATTCGTTTATAAATCGGCTGGTAACCGGCCGCCATTATGAGCCATATTACTAAATATGTGAACAGTGCATGCCTTATTTTGTAATCGGACAAAATTTAGATATATTTGTATATACAATTAATTTACAAGCGCCAATATTTTTGTTATTTATTAGATCCTTGCTAATATTACCATTTTAGTAAAATAGCAGTGTTTTTGTTAAAACTTGTACGGTTTATATGGCAACACTCCAACGTGACTGAACAATGAAATAATTTTACTGTGCATTTTATTTTGTATCATGCATTTTATACACTAGTTACTTTACTGCATAAGTACGTGCTCAATTTTGTAAACATAATAAAAAATAATAAAACTAGAACTGGTTTCAGGCATTATATGAACTTAATCATACTAAAATTATGTATAATAACGATTTGGGAGCAAGTGTTTTATATACCAAATTCTTCAGCTATAAAACTAGAGCCGACATGTGGCGAGCGTAGTATAAATATATTTATTACTTCTATTTCTTTTTAAGAAGATTTTAACCCACTAACGCACAATATATTTTATATAAATTATAATAATAATTCTGTGTTAGTGGGGGAAGAACTATTTCCCACGTTTTTCTTGTCTCAGTCCCATACTTTATACTAAAAATAATGATCACGTATTGGAACACAACACTGTAATAATCTAATAATACATCACTTAGTTATCACAATATTTTCAAATGGGACTGGGTTTATTCGTAGGACACACGTTGTCATACTAATTCATTGAAAAAAAAGTAGAATCGAATATATAGGACTCGGTTATTCAGGTTTAAGTCAAAGTTGAAGTTACTATGAAAAGAAAAGTAAAAAAAAAACCGAGTTGATCGTTGAAAAGTGAACAGTCAAATTTTTCGAACATATGAAGCAATGGATTAGCAATAGCAATACTCTTCAAATCATTCACATTTTGATTGTGTGTTGCAATTAGCCCATTCTCACACGAGGTGACGGCAACTCAAACTGCTATCTAATTACGCAACAAATTTTCGATGCAAATCGAAAATTTGTTGCGTAATTAGATAGCGTCAAATTGGTTTCGTTTGACTAGAATTGCTTTCAAAAGTTGTAAATTAAAAGCAATTCTAGTCAAACGAAAATGTGATGCGTAATTAGATAGCTGGTTGACAACAGGTGTTGCCAACTGCGATGCAACTGGTACTCTCACATGGCGCAACTCAAGTTAGATCAATTTTAATTATTTTTTTTGCTTCGATGACATGACACACGATAACGCGCCAATTTTATGAAAAATTGCGTTGGCAACGACCGAGGGACCTGCACAGAAATGTATGTTTTATGCTAATTGGCTGGCTTTAAATTATACAGGATGCTGACAATTTATATGACAACGTGCGTTCTCAACGACGCATAATATATTATTTCGATAATTGCGATTTTCATGGCTAGTGATTAGACGTTTATATTAGTGTTAGTCAAAGTTTGTTTGTAACAAATTATTACTAAAATCCCTGTAAATAATATTAAATGAATTAAACATTGTAATCACATTAAACTAAGTATAATTATAAGATTTTTTTAATTAGAATTATGGTTCTGTTATTTTTTAAATCGTAATTGATTTCTTTTATTTTACGAAATTACTTCGTGCTGCGGTCTGTCGTTGATATATTATATAAAATTTTGAATTTATTTAACGCTATTTATATTTTAATTAACTTTTTATCTTTATTTTCTTTGTATGGGCATTTTTACAAATATATATTTAATCACAAATGAATTATGAAGAGAAATAATAATTATCATCACAATATAAAGTGACCCTTTTTGTTAGCGTAAAATATTGGTACCATAAAATGTACCATATAGGATTTATAGCCTAAATATACGTAATATACACGATTATTGGTTATAAGTTACAATCCGTGAAGGGGATGTAGGAGAGGTCATTTGCAACCAAATGACCTCATGACCCCTATGCCAATGTCAACAATTTTCGAGTAATTTGACATTTTATATCTTAAAATGTATGAAATAAAAATATAAAAGGTCATATGACTCTTAAACTGTTGACATTTGCATAGGAGTTAAAAGGGGTAATTTGGTTTTAAATAACCTCTCTTATATCCACTTATTGAATTGCCGACATATAACCAATAACACTATCCTGAGCATTTGGAAAATATAATAAGATCTAATAGACATTAGATGGAACGGCAAGATTAGTGACAAATATTGTAAGAAAATACAATTTTGTTCGTATTTTGACGTAAGACCATAGCTGTAGCGGGAATATAAGGTTATCTGATAAAAAGGCTGGGCACCGTGTAAAACTATTTAGTGAAAAAAATTAGAATAGCGGTTGTTAGGTTTCGTTTCATGTTTTGATGTTTTGTCGTGTTTTTTATATATTTCAATGTATACGACCTACATTTAATGTGCGCTATATCTTATTGAAGCACTGTTTTGCAATTTTGGGTTCTATCTCTATGGTGATAGAGAACATAAAATAATACACAGCTTTGACTAAAGGTGGGCTTGTGCAATGACTTTAAAATTATATTGCTGAGGTTATTTCACTTGTTTGATTAACCATTAAACTAATTGTTGGTACAATCACTGGAAAAGGCGTTCAGTAAAATATAGTGCATTATACATATTGGTGTTAAAAATTAACTACTGAATTTCGTATTTTGAAATTATTTTATTAACAAGTGCAATGAACTCGGTACTAATTATGAACGAAACAACATAATATTTATCATTTCTATTTGTTAATCTGTTTTGAGTGACAACGAATGGTGAATAGTTTGATTATGCTCTGACAAATAGAAATATTGTCAGCAATGTGTTTTGGAGTTGTTTCTCTATGGAACTTAAAAAAAATATTACGTTCTAAAGATGAGATACCAATGAGACACAAATTGAATATCACGAATTTACTAATCAAATTATTAATTATTATAATTATAACGTCTTGTTCCTTATTATGGAAAAATGTGCATTAATTACGTGCAATCTTTTTAATGTTGTCTTTTATAATTATTCTTCACTCTAAGATTTATTAAATGTATATCTTTGTAACATATATAGCTACTTATTTTTATTGACTAATGGCATAGTAAAATTAATCACAAAAAAAAAAAATACTAGGAAAATATTTTTTGCAATCGCGAAGTACAGATAAATGTAACGATTTTTAAATCGATGTATAAGTAGAATGCATTATATTAGTATACTTTTTGGAGATAAATTTTTATATCTCGCAATTAATATGTCTATGTCTTAACAAAAATAATGAATGAATTGAAACTAAAAGCTGATGATAGTGCCGGAATAGTGGGTAGAAATGTATGAGCTTTTTTATATTAATCGTAAATTGTAGGCAAAATATGTATGATGAAGAAAAATAAACAAATAATCACATAAAACATGCATAAAACAGCATAATATGACGTATACTTGTAACTCTATTAGCTTCCTTCTCATATCTAGTTCTTAAATAGGGTATCACCTATCATTCTTAACATTTATTATAAATATTTAGGTAATATCTATGTATGTATATTATAACATTAACTGTCGTAGTTACAATTTACATTTTTTGTTGTTTGTTGTAATATGAATAAAATACATTATGATTTAAAAGTCTCTTCGTAAAAGTGAACACAATTTTACTAGTCTACGTTTAGTTTTAGAGAATAATACCTCTGGATTTTAGATGTAAAGATCTGTAACCGTCTATAACTTTAGATATATCTGAAAACAACCAATTTGTGAAGCGAAATTCTGATATAAATTGTATAGTTACTTTATATTTATCTGCCACGTAGTATCGAAACTTCACTGAGAACCTCGACTTTGTAATAGTTGTATGCGTCTACTTTTCTGAGTAATATTTGAGATTCAGAACTGAAATAATATAATAATATTTGAAACAAAGCCTGCCACGTGTAACGCACATGTAGTGAGTTCATAACATTTTTTGTACGTAAGTGTACGCCGTGTGAAGTTTTTATACAGGATTGTATTTTTTTTTAATAAATCCGTGTTCGGTACACCTCCAGTACATACGTTTACAATCTTAATTGATATAACATAAGTACAGTGTAGATTTGTTATTGTGACTTCGGATCACATATTTTTTAATTATTTGTAAATAAAAATTATTGAGATAAACTTACTAGTATTTTACTTTATTTAATTTCCTAGCTGATGTCCACCGACCTATTGAATTCTAAATTGAAATGGGCGCATAGACAATAGTTTATAAATTCCACGGCGCAGGCGCAGGTTGGCTGATATACCATAGAATAGTACAGAAGATACACTCCGCAAAATCATTTAAATAAAAAGCGACTCTTGCTTGGACACAATAAAGTGCAATTTAGGTCGCACAGCGCTAATTACCTACAGTTATATTCACCTAGAAGTCGCCTCTCTTTCTATCGCATAACCTAAATATCATCTGACTACCTTACACTCACTGAATTGGCCCGACAAGACGAGCCCGCCGCGTACTTTTAGCTCATACCTAAACTGCGGAGTGCGCCTAGCCTGTTTATACTAACATCTAATCCATATTTACCTAATAATGATGCGAACATAACTCTTAACGCCTTAACGAGTAAACTGATCGTTATGGGAAGAAAGGTTGCCTAGTACCCAAACTTTTCATCCTGGATATTTGTATAGAAAAAGATGAAATACAAAATACACTCAGACGGAATCGTGGGTAACAGTTAGTAGTCTATAAGTCACTTATTCAAGAATATTGGCACTTATTTATGCAAAGTTGTTAGTCTTTTTTTCTAGAGCCAACCTTTTAGTGTCGCGCAATTTTAAAGCTACAGGTAGGTATCCACTACTAATTTATACATCTGCCTAGCCCTTTCTCAACTATGTTGGGGTCGGCTTCCAGTCTAACCGGATGCAGCGGAATACCAGCATTTAACATGGAAAAACCAGGTACTAGGTAACTTGATACCCCTTGGTAAGACTGGTTGTCAGACTTTTGAGCTTCTGACGACCCGTAACGATTGTCAAAGATCCACGAATGACAGCCGGGACCAACGGCTTAGCGTGCTTTCCGAGGCACGGTGGAGTCTCGATATGTAATGATGGTCACCCATCCACGGACCAACCCCGGCAAGCGTAACTTAACCTAATGGATCGACTCGTGCGGCTATTATTAATTAGCCACGACTTATAAAGGAAGTAATTACCTGATCACAACCACAAGAGAAGAGATATCGAAGAGTCGAAATTCGGGCTGTGCCTCAGCTAGTACCTACGGGCTGCGCCGACGTCGCAATTATTATTACCTACCTACGTCTGAGCCCGAATTGCTGACCGTAACCTACGTTCTTTTTGCTTTTATTACCAGGGGTTTTTTGCTAAATTAGAATGTAACCACAACTGTAGCCATAAATAAAATAATTGAACCTTAAGTAAAAATAAATAAAGGCCTGTTTTCCAAACTTAGGCGTGCTACACTCTTGTTTGGTTCAGCATTGATCATAAGCTCAGCCAGGCGGTAAAATCGAAACTCCTGTAGATATTTATGTTCGAGAGCCGGGCGGTAACAATCTGCAACATGCCAATTCAGCGAAGTTAGATGCCGGACAGAGTTTGCCATTATTTCACCCGCTTCACCCGTGTGGAGGTCGGAAATTATCCCACGGGAACGTACTTTCGGGATAAAAAGTATCCTATTTGTTAATCCAGGTTATAAACTATCTGTGTGCCAAATTTAATCCAAATACGTTCAGCCGTTTTTGCGTGATTGAGTAACAAACATCCAAGCATAAAAATTTTATAGTAGAAAAAAGTAGGATTTAAATCACAATTATAACACCTTTATAGACTCATCCAACGCGATGTTATAAGTCACAATGTCTATACAGAATTATAAAGAATTATATAGGTACTAAGTAATATAACAACTATTATAAACATGACAACTTAACTTATAATCACTATGTAAGTACCCAGTTGTTGTTCAACGAATACCCTCGAATCGAATATGTCCAAACAAGCTAATCTTATAATCTAAGTGAGCAGGTTTAAAAAAATATTGGTGTATAATTTTTTATAACTAAGTATTGATTGCCTGCCTACCTACTGGATGAAAAAACTGAAGCTATTAACAAAAGCCGGTGTATCATGTTAGGAACAAGATCTGTGCTAATCTTTTACACTGGTCGATGTTAAGTAGCCTACAGATGACCCAACTTTGCGCCCGCCCCAGAACGGAAGAGCCAATATGATTTAAGTAGGTTTTTCGTGGCAATTCGATTCATCATCATTATCATGTTGAAAGGTGTCCACTACACTGAACATAGGCCTCAAACCTCGCCACAACAATCAGACCTGCGATTCCCGCATCTAGCGGATTTCACTGGGTCAGGTATAATTCAGTGGCAGACCTTAGTCTGCGTGTGGTTCTCGGGACTGCAAAACAAAATGAGACCCAGGTCTTCTCAGTTAATGTGGGAATTTCTAGTCACATTTTGCAGAAAATGAATACTGTCAAAAAAATCAAGTACGAGTATAACGTCTGTAATAATACTTATTCTAGATAAAACATGGGCCTCGCACCAGGCAGGATATTTTTTCAGGGAGGTGCATTTTCATGGTCTTACTGCCCTTTTGTATACGTTGCCCTTGACGTATCGGATTAAAGCCAAGGGCAACGTATACAAAAGGGCAGTAAGACCAGCCCTACTATATGGATCTGAGTGCTGGCTGATGACGAAGATGGATGAAAAAAAAATCACACCACAGAGATGAAGATGCTACGCTGGTCTGGTGGAGTTTCGAAAATGGATAAAATAAGAAACGAATACATCCGTGGTAGTTTTAAAGTCGTTAAGATACCCGAGAAACTTGGTGAAAACCGGTTGCGCTGGTACGGACATCTGATGAGGCGAGATGATGACTATATGACTAAAAGAGTCATGAATGTAGAAGACGGAAAGAGAGGCCGTGGATGACAATCAACTTGACTACGAACAATAAAAAACGATATGATAGCGAGCCATAGCCACATCCCACAACCGTACGGTGTGGCAAAGAAGTAGGTACTAGTTTAGGGGCATGAGGAACAGGGTGTAAAGTTCACTCATCCCCCATAGAAAAGGGAGGATCCTCCGACCAGACGGGTGTGATGTCTGGCGGGCAACTGCCCAGAGGTTGAAGTCGGGAAGCTTGTATATATGTTTATCGCGCGGTAAACTCTAATTGCGCGATGCAGGATTTGTGTGACGTCAGGATGTTGTGTGACGTCAGGTCTTTGATGCATAGTTCGCATGTAGTGATGTAGATGCCGCTACATCTTTCCCCTCCGGAGACCGGAGGTCGATAGTGGGCTGAGTCTTGAATCTTGCGATGCTTCACAGTGCCAGCTGTGGTTCCAGTGAGTCGGAACCGGGTGCCGCATAGTTCGCGGTGAGTCGGAACTGTCTGCGGTGATTCCCCAGTGAGTCGGGGTGGCGCTGCGTCTTGATCCAGTGGGTCGGATGTGGTACAGCACCGGGTTGTGGCTGAGGGTGATGACCAGGAATGCGCGTTCGCTGCATGCTGGTGGTCAGGATACCCGTTGAAGCCGTGGGTGCTGACTGGTTGTGTGACTGGCCTCACGAAAGCTTGCGGGAGTGATGATGATGATGACGTCACGCTGAAGTAGTTGCATGAAGGCTGCGTTGACGTTCATGTTCGGGGTCACCAATTTAGGGGCATGAGGAACAGGGTGTAAAGTTCACTCATCCCCCATAGAAAAGGGAGGATCCTCCGACCAGACGGGTGTGATGTCTGGCGGGCAACTGCCCAGAGGTTGAAGTCGGGAAGCTTGTATATATGTTTATCGCGCGGTAAACTCTAATTGCGCGATGCAGGATTTGTGTGACGTCAGGATGTTGTGTGACGTCAGGTCTTTGATGCATAGTTCGCATGTAGTGATGTAGATGCCGCTACACTGGGAGTGCTGACTCCAAATAAATTGGGGATAATAGCCAGGAGTAAGAAGAAGAAGGAGGTGCATTTTGTGCTATTCATTGGAGGCCCTCCGGGACGGGGGGCCCGGGACGAACCGCCCATGCTACCCGTCCCTTAGTAGTCCGCCAGTGGCCAATTTGTTTGACTCTTTCGATCGATAGCCAAGTTGGTAACTCAGATTCAAACAGTAGTAGCTTAAAGAAG